>CM066991.1:134870141-136070141 GCA_033977485.1 Hydrangea macrophylla
CCCCCCCCCAAATTAGAAAATCCAGGACACGTGGAGACCAAGTATTGGACTGTACTTTTCACTATTTTCTTTTGGGTAAATTACACAAACCTCCCCTGAGGTTTGCCTTAATTACACGGACCTCCCCTCTTGTTTCAAAAATTACACAGTCCTCCCTCGAGCTTTGTAATTAGGTAACAAAACGCCCCCTCCTCTAACGGTCCGTTAGTTTTTTTTACATTAGCCTCTCCTGAAAATTACAATTAGCCCCCCTAATATTATAAAATTGTCATACTAAGCCCTCTTTCTCTTATATTTTTGTTCTAATTTTAAAATCCCTCCTCCCTCCTATGTTTTTGGGTTAATTTTTTTAGCATTAATTTATATCATCTACACAAAACATATGTAAATAGGTCCAAATTTTTTTTCCCCCGAACAAACCTCTATCAAGCCCCCCTGTATTAATTTTCTAGATCCGCCCCTGTCTCTATGCTTCAAAAGTGGACACTTAACCCCCTGTGATTGTGGACTAAAATATAACTGTTAATACATAGGGACAGGGGCGGATCTAGAAAATTAATACATGGGGGGCTTGATAGATGTTTGTTTGGGAATTTTTTTTTTTTTTGAACCTATTTATATGTATTTTGTGTAAATGATATAAATTAATGCTAAAAAAATTAACCCAAAAACATAGGAGGGAGGAGGGATTTTATAATTAGAACAAAAATATAAGAGAAATGGGGCTTAGTATGACAATTTTATAATATTAGGGGGGCTAATTGTAATTTTCAGGAGATGCTAATGTAAAAAAAACTAACGGACCGTTAGGGGAGGGGGCGTTTTGTTACCTAATTACAAACCTCGAGGGAGGTCTGTGTAATTTTTGAAACAAGAGGGGAGGTCCGTGTAATTAAGGCAAACCTCAGGGGAGGTTTGTGTAATTTACCCTTTTCTTTTTCTTTGGGTAATGCTATTAGGCTTGATTACAAATTATACTCTTTTTAAAATTTGGTCTCTATCTCATTTTAGTCCATCTACTTTAATTTGATCAATTTTGTCACTGAATTTTTAAATTAAAGTAATGTGGTCTAAATGTTCATTTTACTTTCATCCCTTTTTACAGGCAAAAATGAAATACCACCAATCTCTCCACCCACTTGTCAGCATAATTCAGCACAACAATGGATAAAATCTGTCAATTTTTTGTTTTTCATGAATTGAACATTTGGACCACGTACATTACTTCTCTTAGAAACTTTAAGGACCAAATTGACACAATTGAAACTACAGAAACTAAAATGGAGACAAGGACCAAACTTCAATGGTATATTTTGTAATTAAGTCATGCTGTTATGAGAAGCTTCTCAGGTGTACAAGAACTCCAAGTCGTTTTGATTGTCCAAATTTCATCGAGATTGGAAATAAATAATCATTTAATAATATTACCTAAACCAAATTTTCATCTAATGATTGTTAAGTGCTTGAGCATATGAGAAGTTTCTCATAATAGCATTCCCCATACGCTTAACTGGTTGTTCTTGAGGTCTTATGTCTTTTGTTAGAGTTATTAAGGGTGTGTGCATGAGTCAAAGAAAATGAAATAAAATAAGAGTAATATTTGGGTGGCAAATACTTTTTTACAAACACACTCTATCTCTCTCCTAGGTAGCACTGTGAGGTTCGGAAAATTTCAGTGGACCCCACAGTGCCACCCAGGAGAGAGATAGAGTGTGTTTGTAAAAAGTGTTTCTCACCCTAACATTGTTGATAAAATAAAGTGTGCATGTAAGGAGAGAGGCCAGTATGGTAGTTCACTCATTGGCTAGATGTGATATCTCCATTGGGGGTAGAACCGGGTAACAATGGTCACATAAATGACCATTTAGTTGACTTTATTTACGGTTATGCCATCACAGTACTATGATTCTCATAACCAGTATCTCATTATTCATAACCACTACCACATTGATTATAACCAATACCACATTATTCATAACCAACACCTCATTATTCATAACCACTACCACATTGATTATAACCAATATCACATTATTCATAACCAACACCTCATTTATTTTCTTTTTTTAAGGTTTTTTTTTTCTTTTTTCTTTTTTTGGTAGGGTGCTTTCCATCTGATATTCCTTTTATAATTCATATTTGAAATTAAATGATTTTTTTACCCTAATTTTATTTATTTTTTGGTTATCCCTAAGACCCTAATTGGTAACTAAATTTGGATCATAAATGATGTGACATAGGGACCACAATGAGTTGTAGTGAGACTACATGAAATTTCATATGAAATTATTATTATTATTATTATTGTTGTTGTTGTTGTTGTTGTTGTTATTTGTTAATCCTAGGACCTTAATTGTTAACTAAATTTGGATCATAAATGATGTGACATGGGGATCACATTTAGTTGTAGTGAGACTACATGAAATTTCATTTGAAATTTTTATCATTATTATTTTTTGTTATCCCTAAGACCCTAATTGGTAACTAATTTGGATCACAAATGATGCGACATGGGGACCACATTTAGTTGTAGTGGGACTACAAGAAATTTCATTTGAAATTATTATTATTATTATTTGTTATTCCTAAGACCCTAATTGGTAATTAAATTTGGATCACAAATAATGTGACATGGGGACCACATTTAGTTGTAGTGGGATTACATGAAATTTCATTTGATTTCATTTGAAATTATTATTATTATTTATATTTTTTTGTTATTCCTAATACCCTAATTGGTAACTAAATTTGAATCACAAATGATGTGACATGGTTACCACATTTAGTTGTAGTTAGATTACATGAAATTTCATTTGAAATTATTACTATTATTTATTTTATTTTTTTTTTGTTATTCCTAAGACCCTAATTGGTAACTAAATTTGAATCACAAATGATGTGACATGGGGACCACATTTAGTTGTAGTTGGACTACATGAAATTTCATTTGAAACATATATATATATATATATATATATTTTATCCATAGGACCCTAACTAAATTTGGTAATCTTAATAATCATGTGGCATAATCGTAATAATACAAAAGAAAGGACATAGACACAATTTCATGGTTAATGGCATAATCGTAAATATAGTAACTAAATGTGCATTTAGGTGACTGATATAATGTGAGGTGAAGAAATTATTGCATGGTCTATAATCCACCAAGTGACCATGGATCACATCAATCAAGAGTTGTCATGTGCAAGTGGTGCCATGTGGCGAATCATGATTTGCATGGTCTATATATGGCCACGTGGTAGACCAGTATCATGTAATAGTTCTAGTTGGTTACAAGAAATTGTTGGGTTTGTGCCTTCAAACCATTACTTTATGTATGAGACATTGGCATTTTAATGTATGGATATCAGCTTTACATTTCATTATATATGTTTCTTTCATGAAATTGTTAATCCTTAAGTATCATAGTAAGTAATTCATGTATGTATGAGATGTATACAATGAGATACGAATTACTATTCTTTGATACTCAAAGCTTGTCACAGTGGATGATGAAAGTGGATATCTCATCAGGTATACACTGTAGCATGATTAACTACCATTGGATTGAGTGATGGATCTCAATCACTAGAGTGTAACTCTTAGTTAATATGATAGTGCTTATAGTGCATTGACGAACCTGAGCTTTCCTATTCACACTCAAGACTATCTAACAGTCGATAGGAACTCATAACTTGTATAAGGTATGTGTTCTCAAACTTGAGACGATTATGAATATAGACTATGGATATGACTGCTTTGACTTACCAATCAGTGAGGTCTATAAAAGATCAACACTTGGGTATCTTGGGTATGTCATGTTCACAGGGTTGTGAACATATATTGTCAAGATAGAATCTATCCTCTGATATAGAGTAAGCATTCCTTTGAGAATGTCACCAAGTTGATTATTGAGAATTACAGTTTTGTTGATAAGTAGTTATCAACATGTTTGGTAATCATGAGTGGTGAATGAGACTCAAGGAATACAAGAAGTGATTATGATTTAGGTTGACAGTAACAGTTATTCGACTACCTGAATATGATTAAGAATGCTGACGGTAGAGGGACATTAGTACACCATACAAGTCTAGTTACGACTTCGGATATATTCTTTTGTGTTGGAGTTCAGTTATCGTTTTATAGTGGAGTAAACGTTAACTGATCAGTTGGTTAGTTTGCTGATCAAAGAGTTTGGTCATGGGAATTAACAATTGATCTGAGCCAATAATGAAGAACCTAGAATGTACCACTCTTAGCTCCGCTAGGATGCTTGGAAAGGCACATGAGGATCCTGTCAAGACAGGTTCGATCGATCGAAGTAGTCTCGATCGATTGAAGTCTAGACAGGTTCAATCGCTAGAAGATGGTTCGATCGATCGAAGCCACTTCGATCGCTTGAACGTTAGGTCGGTTCTGGGAATCTATAAATAGGGCAGCTGCGTCCAAAAAAAGTAGTTCATAATTTTAATATGCCAGAAGTTGCAGAAACTATTTTTAAGAGCTCCTAAACCTTCTCTTTTCTCTCTATTAGAAATCTCACCATCTCTAGCCTCTCCAAACGCATTCATATGAGATATAAGGGTGAAGAAAACCTAGTGGAGGCTGCTGCATCATCAAGAAGGTTTAAGATTTCAGAATTGAGTTCAAGACACAAAGGTATAACTCTTGTCCCCTCTTGTACGCATCTATGAAATTGACGAATAGTAAATCCTGGGCTACCAATAAATTTTTTAAATCTCAATCTTTCCGCGGCGCGTTTAAAAATTAATTTTAAACCTGTTTTTCCTTCAGAAATGTGGCTCTGTTATGAGAAATATGGTTTTGTTACGATCAAGTTATGGGTAATATTATTATATTTATGATCCAGTTATGAAGAATGTGGTTCTACTACTATTTTAATATGGTTACCGGAAGGAATATCGGGAGAATATGTCATATTTTTATACTTTTTTTCAATGAGTTTGGTGATGTGGCTAAACCTAAGCCACATGTTATGGGGTTGACATCCACCCCCTTTTGAGGGGGGGTGTATGCTAGATTTTCCCACTCTATGGTAGTGGTTTTCATGTTTTGGCTAGAAGAATGAGTGTATTTTTCTATTTTTGTTCACTCACCATTATCGTACTGACATGTGTCATATTTTATTCATATTTTATCTTTACTTCCTTAACACAATTATTGCACGGGGACATGAATGAGATACGAATGAGACACATGTTTGCATGATGATAGTGAATGAGCAAAAGGTGAGAAAAATGCACAATAGAAAGATTCATAGATGTTGACTCCCCTATGTAACATGATTATATCACTCAACTAGAGCAAGAGATTTGCCTTTTACATGTACCTTGAAGTTTTTGTCACGCCTCGACCTAGCATAAATATGGAAAAGCATTTAATTTCCTTTATGAACCCGTAGGTCGCGACAGTTTGAAGGATCGATTCCGTCCCAAACGTCGAACAACATAATAAAATAAATCAGAGTAGAGTAATCAAAGTTTACAAAAATTTTCCAACTTAATAACTATTACAGGTCGTGGTCACCTAAAGGCACAAACCGCCTTGAAACAGAATAATAACTATTGTCTATTACAGTCATCCTTATTACAAAAGTTCAGTTTATCAACTAAGGCAGTAATTATAATAGTTATTCCTTCTTCCAAGCAGCCATTCTCAATTTGCATTATCGTATTGTTCCACTTGATCATAACCTGAAAATCCTAGACACGAATGTCCAGGGCGTATCAATGCCATCAACTTATTGAAGCTGGTAAGTATTAAAACATATGCTTGAATGTAATACATACTTATTTACTATTTTCAAGTTTCCAATATTCAACAGGTGGATATCATCGAAAGGAGTTCTCATTAAAACCTCAACAATAACATTTGTAAACTTTAATTCGTATTTCATGTGACCGTATATGAAAATAATGCACCAAACTCATCTTACCGACTCTTTTCTCTCGACAACACATGAACCCACTTTCTCACTTCAGTATCTGTGAAATACTCTGATAGCCACACTTTAGCACAGTGGTACCAGGGAGTGTCCAGTTTGTCTCACACTTTAGTACGGGGTACCAGGGAGTGTCCAATGTCTCACACTTTAGTACCTAATCTGCCTCGCAAATACCGGAGGAAACCTCACGCAGTATCCAGACTCGGGTACCAGGGAGTGTCCGTAGACCACACTTTAGCACTACCATGGGTGCCAGGGAATGTCGTTCGGTGTCACACACTTTAGCGCTACCATGGGCGCTAGGGAGTGTCCAGTTTTGCCCATCGTCGCATTTCAAAGACACCCCATAATCACTATTTGATAACCAAAACATAACAAAACCGAGCCTGTATTGACATAACTTCCAAACAGAGCCTTAAAAATTTATAAAACATCACCCAAACAGTTTCTTAACAGAACACCGAAAAAAACCAGAAACTGTCAGAAGTCGTGCGCGCGGGCAGCTCGCGCGGGGGTCGCTCGCGCGATATGCCTGTTTTTCATTTTTCTTATTAAAACTTTTCTTTCTGCCTGGAAACACACACCTCGTATGCGCGGGCCGTTCACACGATCGCTCGCGCGAGGAGAAGCTAAGGCTTCTTCTTCTTCGCTGATACTCCCCTGTTTCAGAATTTTAGGGTCATTTTGACCCATTTTCAAATCCGAACATTCATAGGACATGTAATATATGAATCTCTTTGGTTTTTCCCAAGGATTATGAATCCATAATCAATTTTACATGAATCCAAATGTAGTTCACAAATTTTACGAAAAATTTAAAGAGGTCAAAACTTCAATCTTAATATACTTTTTCATATGAATGATTTAGGATTTAAAACTTTAAACATAGCAACTATGATGTATAATCTTTCATATTTATCTATAAAAACATATTTTGGTTAAGGTTAAAAAATCTTGATTTCAAAGCTATGGAGGTTCAAACGTAACATCAACAATGGTGATCCATGATTCAAGCATATAAATAGAAATTGAACTATGTATTACATATCAAGTGAGTTAGAAATACTCACTGAGATTGGGAGAGAAATATGTGTTGAGAAAGGAAAGTAAGTTAAGAAATTCAAACTCAAGCTTTAGCTATGGGGATTCAGGAGCTTTCTCTCTCTAAAATTATATAGAAGCTCTCTGAGACTCTCCCTAAACTCTCTGTGTTGTGTAGTGCAGAAAGTGAGATGTGTGTGATATATATAGCAAAACAAGAACTTGGGCTCCAAGTTCTTTCAAGATTACTCCACTAATTGAGTTTGTTTTCAATTAACAATGTTTACCCATATACACAGTAGATTACTCATACGTATATACATATTACACAGATCAAATGAGTCTCAAACTTCAGCCAAAGGTCAAGAGTAGGTGTGTAGGGGTCAAGTATGTTTGTTTGGGTAATGAAGCTCATGGTCTAATGTTAACACACACACTAAAGACATAGGCAAACAAGGCACAAGTAACATATAGGGAATCACTTGTGGTGTTTGGGAAACTAGCTTATGGCACCAAAATGGTACATGGACCAAAAGCATTCCCAAACAAGGTCTAGCTAATCATTACTTGCCATAAATGGAAAGTGAAGCACAAGTCTAATCTAACATTATGTCCAATCCAAAGTCTGTGGAAACTTAACGTGGTGCGGACATTTTTGAACATAAACTAGTATTTTCGTGGCGCGGTGATCACCACAAAAAAATACTACAAATTCATTTTAACGTAAGGATTGATTTTCCAGTTTCATAAAAGTACTGAATGAGTCAAAGGCAACTATTTTCACTGTTTTGAAATACAGTTTTGAAATCTAACACAGGTATTTCTAAGTTTATAAATATTTCAGTTTGATCCCAACAAGAAATTCGATAATGAAATAGAATCAGCAATAAGTTTCTAAACATGAGAATTTTAAATTATCATAACACTAGAAATACAATTTAAATATGGAAATGTTAAAATTAAAATTAAATGAAATGCAGGTTGTTACAGTTTTACTTATAGCTTATTATGTAGAAGAATCCTTCTAAAAACACCAATTGTTTGTTCGTAGAAATTATTGAATGATCCTGGACCACATATAGGTCATGTGGTCCTGAGCAACGATACCATGTGCCTAAGTCGTTGTCACACCTGTTCCGAAAAATCATTGTTTTAAAATGCATAAATGAAATTTTAAGAGTTATTAATGCCATTTGATAATTGTGAATGAGGTTGACTGTGGCTTAACGGAAGGTGTCGAGTGAGGACATGATGATTCGATAATCATTGAGGCACTCGTGTGTTTAAATGACATTTATATGATTTAAATATTATTTGACTTATCTGGTAAATTGTGAATAGTAAATTTACCTGTGTAATAAATTTTTTGATAGTTTCGATCTTGTTTAAGATCATTTTGATGGATTTAGTGATAACCAATAGAATGTGTTGCATAAAAGGTAGGTTATCTAGAATTCCACAAAAATAGTTGTCGAAATATAATTACAGCGACAAACGGAATTTAAACGAAATTTTTTATAATTTATGGTTTTCACTCGTGAAGCAATGAAGTAGACGTGTAAAACGTTTCAGGGAATAATTAGAAGTTTTGAGAACTCGTGGGGAGTAAACATAATTCTCGAGAGTCGAGCCTATAAATCGAAAGTGGCAAGATATTTGTTCATTATGACTTTTTTCTAAAAACCTAAGTTGAGAGCTAAAGAGGGAGATTTGGTTGCTTCGGACTTCAAGACACCAATCAACATCCGTTCGTTCGTCAGTTTTTTACCGAATTTCATACTCGAACTCCTTGAGGGAAAAGTTTCATTTTGATACCTCTTAGGCCACGTTTGGCTAAGTTTTATGAAAATTATAATTCTATGATTTTGGAAAAACATGTAAATACTTGTAGGAATCGTTTTTAATCGAAAATCCGACGTTCAATTGGTCCCCTAGCACTTCCCTCAAAGTTATAGAACGGTTGCACGAGCTATGAATCTAGGCTTATGAGTTATAAG
This sequence comes from Hydrangea macrophylla, assembly GCA_033977485.1. Taxonomy (NCBI): domain Eukaryota; kingdom Viridiplantae; phylum Streptophyta; class Magnoliopsida; order Cornales; family Hydrangeaceae; genus Hydrangea; species Hydrangea macrophylla. Next base: position 134,879,148 of record CM066991.1, read on the forward strand.
GAATTTTATGTATTTAAATATTAGACTTGATATTTTGGACTTGGGCAAAATCCAGGTATTATATAGGCCCGTTAATTATGCACGTAAAAGTACAAGAAAAGCATGTGTATGTGTTTAAATGAGTATGATATGTGTCTATGTGGGTCAAAGGGGAGTTTGATACAATTTTATTCCGGGGGTATGCTCCTCGATGTTTGAGGATTATGTAGCGACAGCTATAGTGCATGGTCTGAGAGAAGGCCCTGCCAGGGCACATGTATGGTTTGGGAGAACGCCCTGCCAGGACACTTGGATGAGTGTTTGGGAGAAGGCCTCCACGATATCAATTTTATTATTTCATCATCGGATGAATGCATATCTCTCACCCCAGAGACTATTTTGATATGTTTTGATGTTTAGAGCATGAATTGTCATATAAGCATATGTTTAGAATCGTGCACTCAGCATATAGCTGAGCAATGGAGATTTACTCCATCGCAGGTGATAAGAAGAAGGGGAAGAAAAAGCGTGAGGAGTGAGGCCATGGGAACGACGGGGATCATTCTTGTTATAGTTTTGTTTCTATTCCATGGATATAATATGAGCTTTGAGTAGTTCAAACCATATACTTAACTTGGAACTTTAGAATGGTTAGGTAATGTTGTAATAAGTAGTTAAACTCCTTTTGGTTAAGTTTTTAATGAATCCAAACTTATGGATTCATGTTTTGAATGCTTACCTAGTTAAGTTCATGGTTGAAATGAATGTTGTTAATACTTTTGTGAATCGAGCCAAACAAGCCTTAGCTTGTTCCGTTATCATTTCTTTTCATGGATTAGTATAGTTCAATGATGTTCTTGAAACCTTGATATCGATTGAGAAGTTTGGATTAATGTAAGTGAGTTCGAAGTATTGGAATTGGTGAATGTTGTTTGTTCTTAGGCAAAATTCTACTGTTAAGGAGAAATTCTGCTGAAGGGAAATTTGACCGTCGAATGGGGCATTTCGACTGGACAAAATGACCTTTGCATTGTTGCTTTTTATACTCCTTTCGAAAATTATTTAAATGTTTTGATTGGTCCTTAGGGTACCTTTAGGGTCCCTTTGAACATAAATTCATTCGTTTCAAAGTATAATTACGTTTTCAAATTTAATTTATTCGAATTTTATACCTCGGAGGGTATTATTTCCAAAATTTTTGAATACTCAACGTTGTTTTTAAGTTCTTTTTTCTCTTGTATAATCTTTTAATGAATTGGATGAGTCTTGGTAGCGTGTCACGTGTCCTATTTCCGTACGTAGTGGGATGGACCGTGGCAGTCGTCCCCTATTAATCAATAATTTAACCACATGGTAGTTTATTTTTGGCCAGAACTATCACACGTCCATGGTCTCGGACCATACAATAATTTCCTGATTCTTCGTAATTCATGAGAATAAGTCATCTCATATTCTTTAATTTGTGACAATTGTCCCATCTTCTTCACTGTGAAACATCTACAATGAGAAATTATTTAATGAGTCTATCACGTCATCTTCATGTGATGTACTTTCTAATCATATGGGATCATGTAGACCTTAAAAATAGGGCAACGTGACTAGTAGAGAGAACATGACTTAATGCTTAAATACTACTAGTACTAGTTAAAATAGGAGCCACGTAACTCATATAATTGGAGCATCAATATGATAACGTAGTGTAGCACTACATAATTTCTCATAAATATTTTATGGCGTGTCTATCTCAATGAATGACTTCTCATCTATAATACTTGTTATCAAGGTGATTCATGAGATATTGAGATTGTGTAATATCAAAATTTACCTTTGCATTTAAATGTTACTACATTTATTTGTTACGGAAAAGGTCTTTTTGTAGTCGTATCTATCTATCTATCTAAAAAAACTAAAAGCAGAAGCTGAAAGAGAGGTGGAATATAAGATTGACACGTGTCATATGCCTTTTCTTATTCTCGTAGCAAAAACGTCTGCCTTTTCTTCTTCTCGCAGCAAAACCGCCCCTTTCATATACAGGTATATATATAGGTCTCTTCTCCTTCCTCTTCTATGGAAATGAATCAAAAACAGGATCTCTCTCTCTCTCTCTCTCTTGACAGTCTCATTCTCCATCGTAAGAATGCGCGATGAAGCAACTATCACATCAGACCAATATATGCACAGATACAATACAAGGTCTTTCTCCATTGTATTATCCATTTCATATACATACATATAGGTCTTGGTTCGAAACCCTCTCTTCTCTAATTTTTCCCACTCTTTATTAATCGTCTACCTCAACTTAACAATTATTATTATTAATATTATTATTATTTTGCAGATCTTGAATTTCTTACCTTGATACAGACTCAAAATGTTCAAATTTTTGTACCTACGCACATAGAACCGTGGATCCATATAAGTATAAGCCCTCTTCAGTCGTCTGGAAGGTTCGTACTAGGGGTGTCATTTGGAACGGAAATTCCGATTCCGACCGATTCCGATCCAAAAAATTCCGATTTTGGCAACTAAATATGCATTCCGAATTCCGAAAATTCCGAAAAAAATCGGATCGGAATCGGAATTGTTTTTAGAATTCCGAAAATTCCGAAAATTCCGAAAAATTTCCGAAAATATTCCGAAATTGTATTTTCCGAAACTTTTCCGAAAATATTCCGAAATATTCCGAAAAATTTCCGAATATATTCCGAAATTGTATTTTCCGAAACTTTTCCGAAAATATTCCGAAATATTCCGAAAATTGTGTTCATCCCACATCGAAAAAACACAAAAAGTGGGATGTAATGTGCTTCTATAAAAGGCCTACAAGTCTCAAGTGAAATCTCATTAAGCTTGAATTCCGAATATTCCGAAAAATTCCGAAAATATTCCGAAAAATTCCGAATCTGATGAAATTCCGAAATTTCCGGAAATTCCGAAATTTCCGAAATTTCGGAATCGGAAATAATTTTGGAATTTCCGAAATTTCGGAACGGAATTCGGAATGCATTTTTGGCTTCCGAAAATTTTGGAATTTTTTCCGAAAGGGGTGTTTCCGATCCGTTCCGGCCGAAACACACCCCTAGTTCGTACGCATGCTTTCTTCTCTTAGTGACAGGATCGAATTTGAAGAGTATGATTTGCAGTGGGTTTCTACCAAATATCCTTCCAGTAAGGTATGCGTGTTTTATTAATTCTTTTGTTTTGTGTCAATTAAGTATTGTCTCTATCAGTCTACTGTTTGATTGCTTCACTAGCTAATATTGTATTAATGGCGGAGGTAGTATTTAAATTGGTGTGAAATTGAGGAGTTGATGAATATCAAATTACTTCCACTTATTACAATGGAAAATTAGGGAAGATACTTAGAAGAAATAAATGAACCAGTTACTGCTCAAATGGTTTGATTGTTATTTTTTCAAATGCACATACTGGATAGTTAAGAAAGAGATGAATGCATAGGAAAGGATGACAACTAATTTGGATCATCTAGCTTACATGACATCCTTTATGTGGTTATGGATTTTTTTTTTTATATTTAAAATATGTAACTGGTCCTACTCATTGCATAATTATTAATGAGGCCATTTAATTGCTGGTGTTATGGACCTCAAATTCTTATTTGGAATTAAGATTTGCTTTCCGTCAATGATGATCTTGGTGGTGGTGGGCGACGATATTTTTCTGCTTGCATTCACACCCCTGGTTTTATAATTCTTTGGAACATGATTGCTAAATTTAAGGTTTTTTTTTTTTTTTTTTTAACATTTCCATCTACCACAGGTCGCTTTGGTCTATTTGGCTTCAAAATGGCTAAATTATGATCTAATTTATTCTTGAGATCTAATCAGGTAGTTCCTTTTATTTGCTTTTAATTTTTGAGCTCTCATGGCTTTCTTGCATCTTTTGATATGTGTGTTCAAAATTATGATACAGTTTTGTGGACGAAATGAATTAGGACTGGTTAGGGAAAGTCTATTTTGTGCATTAGTGTGTTGCATTAGATATAACCTTACTCTATGTTTTTGCTTCCTGTTGGTTAGGAGTTTGAATACCTAGGTTAGGTTAGAAGATTCCTCTGAGGATTTATTTTATTTCGAAAATTGCTATGAGGTTCTTCTTTGTTTTTTATTTTTTTATTTTTCTAATTTCTATACTTTCCGTGGCAGATTTATGTGATTGTCTACCCTGTTGTGATTATTGTTATCTTCCATCAATATTTTTTTCCTTGTGTTGGATGATTAGGCTGTCAAGGGTGAGAACTGCATTGTCATCTGGTGGTTGCCATTTTGCATTATTACAGCCAGAGTTTGCTATTTACTAATTCATCCTCTGGACTGTAACTTTGGTGGGATAATTTTTGTATGCGTGTGTGTGTGTGTGTGTGGGGGGGGGGGGGGGGGGGGGGGTGGGGTTATACTCCATAATTATTCTTTTATGGGAATACTTGAGCTACTCACCACAGTCAGTCTTACTTTGCTGTTGAACTATGCATGGGGAGTCGGGGAATCATTTATATGTTTTGCTCAAAGGTAATTGGGTTACTAACCAGACTATTACTTGAAAAGGATAAATTAAAAGTTAATGATTTTCCACTTGTCTGTTATCTTCAATGCAACCCATACTGTGTGCTTTCATACGCGTGCTCCCACGTAACTTTGTGTATGTGCCAAGAGCCAGAGAGTGAAAACACAATTGAGGAAAATGTCCAAATTTTTGTATTCTCGTCCACAAATCCGCAATTGTTAATTTCAACAGTTGTTTATGAATTGTCATGCTATTGAGGGACTCCGTTTTCATCTGAAGTAATTCTATTAGCACTTCTGTGCAATCTTTGTCTGTCTAATGAAAGCAATAATGGTTTCATTTACTTTTTTCTCTTGTTGCAGGTTTCTCAGGTTAAGTTTCTCACTACTATTTGTATATACACCCAAGAAGTCTAGCTCTAGCTCTTGGATTAATTGCAGCAGTGTCTCTATGATTGCACAAATTATTATCAATGTTGTATTTGAGTGTATATATTGCAGAAAGGGCCTTCATCAATCAAAATCTAATTGGACACTAGCACTGGTCTGCTTTGTTGTCTCCTGGTAGTTCTTTATTCATCAATTATAAAATTTCTTCTCATTTAGACTCATGCTACAAAACAAGAGCTTAGCTAGGGATTGTTTGGATGTTCTACCAAAGTAATGTGCTAAACAAATTGTGAACATTTATGAAAAAGATTGAAAATACTTTGTGCAATGATAGAAATCTAATTTCAATTTCAATATGTTTAGAATAGAAGTTTATTTTTATAAACCTGGTTCTATTATTTGAGACAGTATCATGGTAACATCATGTCAAATTCATGACAAAATTGCATGTGCGAACATGTTTCCAAGTAATTAAATTTCTCTTAAATAACTATAGATGGATTTTTTTCTTATACAATGCACATACAAATTGCCCCTATTCTACTGTAGTTTGAAGGGGCAAAATTGAAGTTGGCAATATTGAGTAATTTGAAAGCTAAGAGGGTAAAACTATATATATATATATAGTACAATATTTATACCACTGTAGTTTGACCATTATGTGAATTTAGTCTAATATTTCAATTGTGTCAATTTAGTCGTTATATTTTTTTTTATTTAATGGAAACCAAGTAGTCTTTCAACCTTTTTAATAGTATATACAGAATAAAATATAAAAAGTAATATAAACCACGTTCTTCTTCTAAATTCTACAAGAACAATTGTACCCTTGGATTACATCTGAATAATGTAGCTGTGAAAAATAAACAATACTTACTTTCAAGTGTCACTGATCAGAAAACTTTGTATGCTTTGTTCATTTTGTTCACGGTTTACTCAATTGGTTTTTATTTCGGCGAAAGCGTGTGCCCATTTAGAATATGTTGGCAGCTCACCAAATAACATGGAATGTTTATTACCTATTGTGGGGAGAGAGAAGGAAGGTGAATATTCCATTTCTGTGCCAGATTCAAATGGAGAACTTATCCTTATCTGGGCTATGGCAAAATCAATTCCTATTTTGTGTGTGTGTGTGTGTGTGTGTGTGTGTGTGTGTGTGTGTGTGTGTGTGTTTTAAATAAGAGTTCCTATTGTGTTTGAACTTCAGTATAATGTTCATGACCTCTTCTAGTACTTATTTATTGTTGTACATATGTTTTTGTTTAATCTTTTCTCATTCCGAGATACATAATGCGTACGGAACAGTCAGCTAATGTTTACTAGACATATGTGGGTTGTAGCCATTAGATTGGATGTTGCGATTAATATACATGGAAGACCCTGTTCATGCTACACAATTTTTTGACATCTCCGATGATTTGGCACATTTGGAGTGCTTTTGAGAGGTTGTGTTAAAACTATGGATTTGGCACATTTGTCAATGAAGGTTGTTTTATACCTCCAATTAGCATGTTTAAGAACTTATCTAATGGAATATGCTTATTATTCGTAATATGATTTGCAAGAATTGATGCTTGAATCCATTTTCTCATTCTAATAGTACTTTGGTTCAGGATTCATAAACAAATAACGTACCCGCGCATTGCGCGGGATACATGCTAGTGAGAGTAAATTTTGATGTCGTGAAAAATCAAACTTTGACATGAATCATTTTTAAGGATGCAAATGCAATAATAGTAGGGATGATACTTGCTGCGACTAATATTCAAAATAAAGAGGCTAGGGGTTATTTATACGACCAATACTAATTCGATTTAATGAAATTGCATTGATCTTAATTTCCTGGGATTCAAATTACAAATGGTTACTTTCTTTTTCACACTTTCGCTTAAAGCCTAAAAGGCATCCAATGCACAACTATGACAGTCTGACAGACTGTTTAAAAAACTCACGAGAGGTTAATTTAATTAGTACATATTCTCTTTCTTTTATGCAGACTAACAACCACAAATTATAGACTAATTTGTAATTTTTAATTCGAGAGCTATCATATTAGCTAAGTAGCAACTCGCAATACAATCCATGTTTTTATAGTACACTCCACTATCTCTACGACTTTTTTCTTTTTTCTCTCTTTAGATATACTAGGTGTGGGTACGTGCAAGGCACGTGAGGCGATAGAATGCCCTGTTGCCCATTGCATGTATCACGGTGAGCTAACTATTGTCTTTAATTTCATTTTTCCTATTTGTAGAAAATGAGAACGAAAATGTGAAACCGTTTTGAGTAAAATTGCACGATGTGAAATTATAAGTTGACCAACATTCATTCATAAAATATTTTGCTTAAATGGAATATTAATTTTAACCATCATAACAAATTAAATGGCACCAAATTGATCTATCAGTACCAATGAACACATAAATGCAATGATACTGCCAATGCTTTATTTAGCTTATAAGTTCCAGTAATTGTTCCAGTTGGTCATTGCTATGTACCACTGATTGATGCACTCAATAAGAGAGTATAAATTGTATACAATATCTTGCTCATTTAGGACACACAAATTTTGCGAAGGTCTTCCACTTATTAACTATAGAGAGTCTGGGCTTATGCTTGTTACCTCTCAATTGTTAAAATCCATGGCCATTGGGCTAATTTGTTTTGACCTTGAACCCTGAGTATAGCAGCACATTCGTCTATATAGTAAAGTAGTTATCACAGTATGAAAATCTGGAAATTTAACCAACATGAAATACCACCAAAAATCTGAAAATCTAAACTGAGTTTTCTCACTTTCTTTCCACCAACATAGTTGTAACTTTTGATGAAACTAAAAAGGAATGGATACTTCACAAATATGGCTAAATGATACAGAAAGTAACAATTTGCAACATCACTTTTTTTTTAAACGAAGCTTTTGGTTCATTAATGGATAAACACCGTAAAGAAAGCAACGACCAGCCTCATAGGTTCAGCTGAAAATAGGCTAAAGATAACCCTGAAAGCCACCTAACTTGAAAGCACCCTTTGGAGAACAAAGAAAAGAAATGAGCATAGTAAGGGCCAAAACGAAAACACCCAAAATGAGGAAACATAAAAATCTCAAGATCCCTACCATGAGGATTTCCCGAGATAAAAAAATCCATCGACTTTATCATATTATTGCTACCTAATACTATATTTTTCTGAAGCCTGATAATTTAAGCCAAAGCATAGCCATAAATTTATTTTCTTTCCTACATGAAGCAATATGCAAAAATTGTGTGAGGTAACTGCTATAAATTTGTGCACTAAATAAACCATAAACAATAAACTGATTTCCAAAAAATCTATTAGAAGATATTACTTTGACACTTGAACGAAATTCATAGCTAAATATGGCGTATGACAGATAACAGACTCACAGCAAGAGGCACGTGAAGATTTCATAGGAAAAGTGTAATAGGAAGAAGAAGACGATCTACGCTGGCATTGCAACTCCACATAGTTATATCTTACATAGGTTTAATATATATTTACATAATCACACCGAAGTGTACTACATTAGATCTATTGTCTATAATAATAAGTCCACAAACCCAAAATATATTTGATATTTCATATTAGGACATGCCTATCAATACCATATTTAACAAGTCAATTGCCAAAAATATTAGTATCTTAGATTAACCTTGTTGATGATTCATCATGCCATAGTGTTGTCTTCATTGGTGATTTTTGATTTGCCCTTCCACAAGATTACTTCTTCATTAACGTGCATAGAAGTGGTGGTCATTTGAAGTGAACTTGGTGACGATGAGGATGAGATGGTGCTAGATTCTACAACTACAAATGGTGTCCCTGTTTGAAGCATGCATGTGTTATCGCCCGTGTTATCGTCGATGATATCTGGTACGGGATTTTGCATAACATTATCATTAGAATTAATTGGTGGGGGAAATGAGGCTGTGTATTTGCGGGTTTTTCCTCCACTAATGTAGTAATCTGATCCTCTTAAATAAATCTTGTGCTTAGTCTCTTGATTGATGAGATTAATTTGTGGTGGACCTGCATTCCCCAACTGCAAGATAGGTCGGTTCAGAACAGAGAAAATATAACAAAAACATGAAATCGTAATCGAAAAAAAAACAAAGATTATGCCGAAGAAACCATGATGGATATAATATGACAACAGTTCATAATATTTTAGTAACGATTATATTAGTTATAATGAGAAAATAGTTATACATGACTAAATTACTAATACTAAACCATTGATTGCACTGAAGTTTTTGCTCTAAAAAGTAAAAATGAACAGATTTTGGTGATAAGTCACAAATCAATCGTATTTACGTATCGAATATCAACTCTATTTTCCATTTTCCCGTAAGACATGTTTCGAAATAGTTAGACGTCAAATGTTGAGTTAGTATAGTACGTAGCTTAATACATTGCAACGGGAATGTCGTAGTTCACATCGAATGGCAATTTATGCAAGTTTTCCATTTTTAAATAACTCTATCTGTCCTTTTTAGTAGTGTAAGGTCCATGCCCAATCCATAGATAATGCTAATCATGTTAAGGAACTTCAGATAGTAGATCAGAATCACATAGGTTTGTCCAACAACATTTAATTGAAACTTAATAGTGCAATTCTACAATCAGTCCAAACGGTCTCCCTAGCCAATTAAGTGCAGAGTATGAGGTGGATTGCAGTCGCTCATCTTTCCATGGTCTTTCGGAGCTTCATGGAGGTCAACTCTGAATTCCAATGGGCATTAGAGGTCCAAATTAGTGTACATGAAGGATGGAAGATGATAAAGAATTAGAGTCATTCATGCTTTAAGGGCTGTCTTTTTTGGATGACTCTTAGAAATAAAATTTTCTTTAGTCTATAAATGTGATTGCATAATTAACAAAACTAAGCTTCTTTCATAGGATGTTCATGTCTGTTGGGCAGATATTGTATTTCTTAGCGGCTGAATGAACAACAACCTATTATCAAATGAACCCTCTAAAGCTCAACCCTAGATTCTCCAATACACTAAAAATGTTGCTGTTAGGACATGGGTTTGACAAAAAGCCAAACACATTCTAGAAAATGGCAAACAGAATACATTTCAACATGTAGCAAAGCCTTTCACTGAACTAACTGCTTATCCAAAGAAGTGGAGGGTTGAAAGATTCATAGTGGTGCCAAAGTTGTATGCATGAAGTGGTAGAAGTTAGTGAAGAATGAAAATCAATCATGCTTTTACGACTGAAGGTGAAGTTTTGTTTATCCTGTAATATGTGTTTTTGTCATATTAAATGAACCTGCCAAAGATGAAACCTAGATTCTCATATTGGATTCCTACCAACCAAACACATTGAAGAAAATGGCACCCACAGTCCATTCTAGCATATAGCTAAACTTTTCACTATACTAATTGATTGTTCTAGAAACAAATTATTAATCTACAACTCTGAATGTGGAGTGTTGAAAGTTTTATAGTGAAACTAAAATAAATTAAACAAAACACTAAATGTAGACAATGTTTGCGTGTATATGTATACACACGTTTGCATATGTTCACGATATATATCTTTATGCAAAGCTAAAGTAGTGTTTAAATTCTAGAGAGAGTTACGCAAACCTAGTTTGTTGTATACTTCGGCAATTATGGGTGTCAAAATTTTAAAAATTGGAGGGAAAAGGGTCAACAGAGGGGGGGGGGGGGGGGGCAGAAACTGAGATAGAACCAGTTTGATTAGAACAAAATGTGATAATGGTATCCCAGCTATGAAAAGCAATCAGGGTTTGTTGTACAATACGGCTATTCTAAAGCAGAGGGCAGGTGTCACAATTTGAAAAATTACAGGGTAAAGGGGTTAAAGGGGCACAAACAGAGATACACCCAGTTTGATTAGAACAATCTGTGTTAATGGTATCCTAGCTATGAAAAGCAATGAGGAAAATCAAACTCAAACCCATAGAAGAAATTTCTCTCAAACTTTTCAACAAACACCCAATGAGATCATTACCAAAAATCTCTATAATAAAAGTGCAATATCAGTTGAGCTGCTATGTAATTGGCAAACAAAGAGATCATGTGTAAATATAAATGTTGTGTAGGATATAATAACCTGTAGCTCAGCTTCGCACATCGGAACAGCCCTACATCCCAATATTCTCTCTGCATCTGTCCCAAAAAAGGTTACCTTTGCTTCTACTGAAGGGTCCTTAAGGATGACATCTATTCGTGCCCTACATATTTCATGTTAATGTACAAAAATCAGGATGTAATTTAAAAAAGATGCACCCAAACTGTCTATATGAATAGAGTGCGTGACACAATAATTCAAAGGTACGTATGATGCCTGTATGATATACTCGAAACCTACCTTGTGATTGTCCTATTTGTACTAAGTTAACCACAACTATAATTTCAAACAAACAATGAACTACAAAAAAGTGTTTCCTAAGGTAGTTAATGCACAATTGTATTAACGTATTTTGAGTACAACTCAGAAATATTCAAAGTATAACCCATTATGATATATGAAAGCAGAATTTGAGTGGACCATTTTCATAGTCAAGGAACTCCACACAAACCAAGTACATATGAGAGGAACAGATTTAAAAGTTGGCGCATTAGAAGCTTGGGGAAAAAGAGGGGAGGGGGGGTATGATTTTTGGGTGGGAGAAAATCTGACACCTACATAAGTGTAAAAAAAAAAAAAAAAAAAACTGCTAGCTTATTGTGTTGTAGAATTAACACTTGAAATGACACCATAAAACAACTAATAAGTATGCATGTTTAGCATTAAATAACCAAAACCCAACAACAAACCTTGGGAATCCATGTGTGTCCTTCTTTGTTGAGCAGTTGCGGCCGTGGCACGTGAACCCTTCCATGTACGATGCAGTAGTGGAACGATAACAATTACTGCAACCCATATACCACATTTTTCGGTCCAAATTTATAGGAATCATAGTGTAGTCTACAACAACAGTTTGCTGGAAAAAAACTCTTGATATAAGTGGTTTTACATACCAAAATAAGACATAACAAATAGTCAAAAGTATTAAAGTAGAATAGACAAACGACTATGGAATGAATATTGAATTTCCAGTACACTGTAGTTGTTGAGCAAGAAGCATGATCAAACATACAACGCTAAAAGGAATAGGTAGAGATAGATAAGAGAATTATTGTTGAACATTGTTTTTGCCCAAAATAATTACCTTTTTTTGTCCAATTACCATGGAGTCAAGCATGACTATGATAAAAAAAATTGGATGCATAGAATGTCAAAATGGATAGTTAGAGATAGACAAGAGAATTATTGTTGAACATTATTTTGTATAGAATATTTGTCTTTTTTGGTCCAATTACCATGAAGTTGGAGTCAAGCATCACTATATATGATTAAAAATTGGATGAAGCAATTTTAGTATAGCTTACATTGCTAGGCACTTCTTCAAGAGAGATAAGACTGATTGCTTTCTTCTTCACAGCTGTTGATAAGGAACGTTGTGCCTCAAATTTTGACAATGCAATAGCAGCTACAACTTTGTCTGGATTTTCTATTAGACTGCATGTAAACTGCAAGTTTAGTTGTGACAAATGAAAAACATAATTATTGGCAATGTATATAGATAGAGCATTTTACATTGATTGTAGTTCAACTGCCTGTGGAAGAACAGGGTTTAATATAATGCAAGTTGGGCTTCTAGATGACAAAGAAACCTCTGCAATGAATTGACATGACTAGAAGTAATTGTGGGAAATAATTTCATTATATATGGCAACACAAAGTTTTAGTTGGTTATCTAACCATTGAATGACACTGCCTTTAGTTTGAGCCCGAGAATGACAGGCATTGTTTTCACCAAGGCTGTTATTGCTACCCCTTCAGCTTCAACTTATCTATTCCATAGGCTTAGCATCATTGTCTCAAATCTGCGATGAGTTGACACTTGCAAGTTGTTAGTTTATGATGTAAAGAATGCTAGAAACTGGCACATTAGTTACAAGTGTCTATGAACTTACTCCCTATTCATTAGCAACATTTCTTGTATTTGGGTTAGGCCATTAGGTGTGGGTTGATTTCTTGGTTCCCTAACCCTGACAACGGCACCAATAACTTCTGTATGAAAGCATGACAAATTAGTGGGTATACCCACAAAAAAATTGCTTGAATGATTTAAAATTTGTGTGCATTACCTATCAAAGTCGAACTGGTTCGCAATTGAGCAATTCGGTTGAATGGAACTAAGTTAAATGCTTGTTGTAGAGGTAAAATATTGTCGACCACATGTTCTATCTTAGTCCGTCCAGATAGAATCCACTGAAATGGGTGGGGCACAAGACGATGTTGTTTGTCGATAGTCTTCACAATCGCGCTCGTGATGATATATTGTTTCATGAAGGTAAGAGTATCCTCCATTTCAGCTATGTCTGTTCCAAAAATGGTAGCCTGCGTTCGCGTGTCCTACAAACATGCAACATAGCGTGAAAAATGCCCTATAAGGATAGCCCAATAATACACTGGAATATAGTAGTGATTAATGAATAGCTTACATGAGAGTAAAGCAATATAAGCCTTCGGTATTTGGTGGGACTTGTAGTTGGTTCTCGTGGAAACCCTTTCTTCACCACCGTCACTTTGCAACTCCAAGGACGCGGAGTTTGTGGCGTGATATCTGCAATTCTTAATAGGTTTTCTGCCATTGACTGTAAATTATAAAACAGTTTACTTAGCAAAGAATTAACCAATATAGTAAAGTGTAATAGTGTTGAGGCCAATGTTTGGCAACCATAAATTATAACTTTATTGGATCACAAATAAAGTAAATAAAAATATTGTACTAAAAAAGGAAATTACCTGGTTAAAAAAAATTCTCCATGCTAATATAGCGAAACAAAAAGTTGATTTGTACAAATTTATTTTCTACACAACAGAAAGGCATTGATGTATTGTTGCAAAAGTTGATTCCCCTCTCCTGCCCGGCCGCCCGCTCCCCCCTCCCCTGCCAAAATAAAAGCAATGGGAGCATCATTGGTTTGCCAACACAAGTGCTTCTGTGAAGACAACGTTTCTTGTCATCACTGTCATGCCACTTTTAAAGAGAGGTGAAACTACAAGCACCTTAACAAATTCAGAATTGCGTACGCGTGATAATGCAACGTATAGTTGCCCATGGGAGAAAACTGGCCTAGGTAGGTAAATACCTGCAAAGTCTAGGGTCTGGCCTTGAGACTTGTTTATAGTCATTACAAAATAAAGGGATATTGGGAATTATGTTCTTTTAAATAGGAAAGCAATATTTTCATTTTCAAGAGGGAGTAGAGGTATGCGTGGTATCCAAATATTGTTGCCTTTATAGTTACCACATCCAACCTCAGTACGAATCACATTTCTACCAAATTCCTTGCATATAAGACGTGTCCCATTGCACATACCCCTTGAAGGATCCAAATTCCAAATGAGTATGATTGGGCAATTAATTTTTAAGTGAAGCAAATGAGGAGGGAAACCAGTTGGCGTAAGTGAGTTAAAAAACTCTTCATGGAAATCAGTCTGGGATGGATCAACTGGGGTGTCAAAACTACGATAAATGACTCCTTTGCCATTGAATTGTATAATCATACGAGCATTTATTTCATCAACAATATCATTTCTAGGAGCCAATATTGCCCGATTTTGAAACTCAGCAAAATTATGGACACTACTATTCATGTTAGGGAATGTTGCATTTATTAATTTTCCAATGCAATCTATTTCATCTTGTTCAATGACCATCGATGGTGGCAATTTAATATCATCAATGTTGAACTTCTCAGCTTTGTCATCTCCCACTCGTAAGAAAAAAACAGAGAATTGGGAATCTTGTACAGTACGCATGTTGTTAGTTAATCTAAAATTACGAAGTTTTGGCCATATGTGTGATTTCAAAAGGCAAGCTGAAATAGTCTTCTCAACATTTCCCTTTGGGACAACTGGCAAAACCTGTCGAAAATCTCCTCCAAAAACAACTACTTTTCCTCCAAAAAGAGTAGAGCATTCACAAACATCTTGTAACATTTCATCTAATGCCTCTATAGCCTGTCTATGTAGCATTGGAGCTTCATCCCAAATAATAACTTTGGCAGCCCGTAAAAGTTTGGCAAGACCACTTTGTTTACCAACATTGCAACCAAAATTGTCATCTATGTTAAGAGGAATCTTGAACCTAGAATGGACTATCATACCCCCCGGTAATATTGAGTCTGCAACACCTGAGCTTGCGGTTGCCAAAGCAACAAAGCCCTTGGACCTTATAGTTATAAGCAAAGCCCTATACAAAAAGGTCTTCCCAATTACCCCAGGTCCATCGACAAATAATGCATTTGCTTTGTTTTCAACAATTGAGGCCAAGATTGTATTGTATGCACCTCTCTGACTCTCATTAAGCAACTCAACAACTAGAAAATCTTCTACGGGAGTTACAATTTTGTTCTCCTCTTCTATTTCTCTAAACCCATTAACTTGTTCAGTTTCTATATTATACGGAAAAGGCAAATTATAATTTTTAATATTTTTGCCCATTGATTGTATGTGTGCTGCCACATCATTTAGTGCATTTATCTGTGCAATGGCATGGGTAATAGAAGATTATCGAAGATAATCCTCTACCATGTGCATTTTGAATTTTTCCCACAGAGCGGATGCATTGACTGGATTACAAAACACAAGGAGTGTAGTGAAAAGTCTTCGCATTGTGGAAGGCATATGGTAGGAGGATGCTTCTGTAAGGCATGCACTTACACTATCTTCTGACTCGACTAATCCTAGAGCAAGTGCAGCCTCCCTAAATGTGTTATATTGTTGGCTAGACACGAAGCACAAGTGTTCATACGATGTGGCCCCTCTAACATGGTTTAATAATAAACGTAGGAAGTATCGTTCCCCCTCAGCTGGGTTTACGGTAGCAAGCTGCCCAATTGCCTGCACTCTTTTTCGCCGAGTCCAAACTTTTTGGTCTGGATGCCAAACAAAATATCTAGGGAACTCTCTATAAAGGTACTGACGAGCAGCAAGGCAAGACCTATTCATTGCAAAATATTTTGTTATCATGGTCTTTTTGGCAAATGGATTACGGATCACACTGTCCAAAGATGCATTGTTCTTGAATGTCACTGGTTGCATATTTTCCAAATGCACTTGCAAAGCAACGACTGATGGAGATATTTCATTTAAAAAAAATCTAAAAATTCTCCAAGTTACCTCGGGGGGCGAAACCCACCTAGCTGATTGATAAAGGCTGATTTCATCAAGAGTATTAGCATTTTCTTGGACACTAAGCGTAAAGGAAACCCGATCACGTCCCTTATAAACATATTTATAAAAATATTTGATGGCCTTGATTGTGGAACATATTTCAACATTGAGATGACAATCAAACTTGGCCAGAAAGTATGGATTATATGGCACAACCCATCGATTATCCAAATAGTGGCCACGCACTTGCATATTTTCGCCATTATCACGCCTCATATACATCGGGTATGAATCAGCAATCTGTGTAGTTCTTTTGCAAAAATCCTTTGGAAATCAATTTTTACAAAGACCGTTTTGCCTAATGCAAATATTTTTTGGGTTTAATGTGCCACACGGACCATGCATCATATGTCTTCTAACGAGGCTTCTAAGATGAGGGTATTGTGGATGCCGGCATTTTGGGCCCACTTCTGTTTTAATTTTAAAACATATTTTTTTCAAATTTCAAAGAGTCGCCACTTAATTTTTTTTCGGAAAATTAAGAAACCATTTTTAAAAGCAATCAATCTTTTGCGAAACCAAAGATAATCTGGGTCCGGGGATTATGGAATGAAAGGGGAAGGAGCCCAGCGGACTAAAACACCCCCTTTCATCCTATCTCGTGATAGACCTCTACTCATCATCCTATTTAATCGAATTAATAATCTAAGCATGCCCTCAACTAATACATAGATATAAGTATACATATCACAAGCATGTCAAAAAGGGTGTAAAATTGCTAACGATAAAATATCATTCATAAGCCACATAATTCAAGTAGCAAGCAAAATGATGTGCAAGTAGGGAACTAGAGAACTTACCCGGGATCCAGCCGCGAAATGGAAAACGTGCAATGCATACAAAGAATAAAAATCCTAGGAAAAATGTCTCTAATCACATATACACATAGGGCAAGGCCTAAGCTAAAGTGTCACGCATGGAGTCGAAAATCAATAAAATCAAATAATAGAACAAACTAGAGAAAGATTGAGAAATTGTACCTCAAATGCGCTACAAAACAAAGAGTTAGTCCACATGCTTCACACAATAATATGACATCAAATAATCAATCCTAAATCTCTAGCTTAGATCTATTAAGCATGGAAAGAATTGACAAAACTATGAATTCCTTTTGATTAGTTGGAGCCATAGCATCTCTATAGATATACAAGTCTCAACTAAGAGCCAATGTGATGTCCATATAGGGGTGCTATAATTCCGATATGATCATAAGGAATCCATGGTTATGTTCAATTTGGTTCAACTAAGTCCAACTTTATCCAATAACTAGTTCTAATCATAAGCATCAATATACATGAATGAATGAATGAATATGAACAAGAGTGAGATATGAATTCATTCACTAATTTGGATCACTTAGCCTCTAGATTTAAGCTAAATTATCATTATTCAAAACATGTTTTGGGTTCCAAGACATTAGGAAACCATCTAAGTTAAAATCAATGAGATTAGACAAAAACAGTGACTGTTTTTCCTAAATTACAAAAAGCAGACCATATATTAAAAGGTAGAAAAACCATAATTCCAACGGTTGGATCTTAATGATTTTTGGATATGACATGCCTCTGTGAGTCTAGTTTCTAACCCAAAAAGAAAATCAAGGTTTGAACGGTTAGATCTCTGCAAATATGGAAAACACTAGACATCACTCAGGAATCTTCAACTCTCTGTCCAGAGATCTTGTACGATTTTCTAAAAATAGTAAAAAAAATGAGAAACATTAGATCTTTTTAGGGTATCTTCCTAACACATTAAGGTACTTAAAAAAAATTATTAGAGATCCGAAAAACTTTATTAAGGTTCTGATTTATTAATTTCAAAACGGACTTATTGTTCTGAAATTTTGGACAGAGAGTTGCATGTTTAGAAATCATAAGACCAAGCCTTCTTAGACATGGAATTTCATCAAAACAAAAATTACAGAGGTACTTAAATGGGTTATGAACATCCTCCAATTGGTCTCATCCAATTCCAATGAACCGTGATCCTATAGAAAATCTTTGATCTCAATTGGTTTATGGATTCACTGCACCTTTGTTAAATTGATGTTCATATTTCGAATCAAACTTGATCCACGACTCTAGAGAGAACTAGGATCAAGTATGATCATGCTTATTGGAATAGATAATGAAATATGAAGAGATTCATAGATTTAGCCTTAATGGATTCCCATCATAGATCTCACAACAAGAGAATCCTAAGGTCTTACTCAATCTTATGAGCTCTTGAATATTCAAGTTCTCTAGATTCCAACAAACAAACTATGAAAACTTACATCTAAATCCTCTCTCAAACATATGATTCTTGAGGAGTTTAGAACTATGATATACTATTCTCCTCTCAAATTAATGATCCTTGGAGACTCAATGAGACCTAAATTTACTCAAATCTCTATGGAATATAGTATGGATTCCATAAGATTCCTAATAGGGAAATCCAAGTCATGAGTTAAGACTTGAATTCAACCAACTATATGTAGAGATGACCATGATTCACT
This sequence comes from Hydrangea macrophylla, assembly GCA_033977485.1. Lineage (NCBI taxonomy): Eukaryota > Viridiplantae > Streptophyta > Magnoliopsida > Cornales > Hydrangeaceae > Hydrangea > Hydrangea macrophylla. Next base: position 134,897,826 of record CM066991.1, read on the forward strand.
TTAATTCCCATATAAATCATAGGATCATAAGGAACTAGAGGATCAAACTCAAAGAAATCTAATGAGATATTGAAGATCTCATAGATCCTATGAGAAGAATATAAACAAAAAGAAATGAAATCAAAGGTTATTTGAAAATTTCAAGTCAAAACTCTTTTATTCATAAATCCAAAGCTCTATTTTGGACCCAAATTAATGAAATATTATGAAATTCAATCACAAGCTCTAAGTGGTGTGTGATGAAATGGGGTAGGAAGGGAGGTTTTGAAAATGTGTAAAGTTCCTAAAACTATGACCTTGTGATTGAATTCACCTAATTCTACCAAGGATTGAGAGGTTACCTCTATGACCTCAAGGATTTCTTCAATTTCTTGGGAAGCTCTTCCACAATCTTCGAATTCTTCTTCCAATTCTTCAAGAAAACTCTTCTTTCTTCTCTCAATTCTCTCTCTATTATATCTCTCTCTCTCTCTCTCTCTCTCTCTCCCTTGTATCTCTCTAAGATTTTAAGTGAAAAATTCAAAAGTAAGAGTAAAGTCCTTATAATGGAGATGAAGGCATGTTTATATAAACCAACATGACAAGGTTAAATGGGTAAATTCGGGTGGAAACCCATGTGCAAAGTTTTATTCTAGAACATGTGAGAAAAATATTCTGTTACAGTTTGCGGCACTCGATGGCTGCCTGTGGCACCCACTGAGTGCGGGGCGGCACTCAGTGAGTGTCGGCGCGGCACTCAGTGAGTGCCGCCAGCTTTCCCGCGTGCCGCGGCTAACATAATTTTGCCCTCTTTTTAATTTTCAACATATATATTAACATAAACTTAATTTATCTAGTAAAGTATATACTAATGTACTTATATTTGCAATGTACTTTATTAAAATCTACCCATATGCATGGTATACATTCCCATATAATCCTTTTATTTATTTTTTTCCTTCTTTTTTTTCTTTTCTTTTCAAGACTTTTTTTTTTCAAATTCTTTTTCACTTTCTCCTTATATATATATATATATATTTAGAACTCTTTCTTTTCTTCTCTCTCTCTCTCTCTCTCTCTTCTTTTTATTTTATATATCTCATTATCATTACTATATATATATATATTTTTTTTTTGAAGGTATTCTCAGACTGATTTTCCTCACACGTTCTTCAACGTTCATGTTTTCTTTCAAATACCCAATTTCTCCTTCTTTTATTATTATTATTATTATTATTATTTTTTTTTTTTTTGATTTTGAAACTTTACTTGAAGAATCTTTGAAGAATTTGAATTTTTTGGAAGATCTCCGAATTTCACCGGTCATCGTCATCATCGGTCTTAAGAGGTAACCAATCCCTGGATTTGATGTTTGGTCAAAATCGGGGTGTCTACAGGTATCTAGATTCAGATGGTATTTCTGCTGATACAATGGCGTTATATGCATCTGGTGAAGTTATTCTCGAATTTTGTTCCATTATCAAAAGGAAATGTGCATGGGGCAATCCCCTTTTCTGAAATTCAACTACATACACATACGCTCTTACATGGCCTAACACATGCATCTTGAACAAATCATTTTTAAGTTCCTCAAGCTTTGCCGTGGACACACGTGACACCAAATCAGGACGATTTTGAGCTTCTTCGACTAGCAACAATTCATCTGTTATTTCAGGCCACAAAGGATTACATGTCATTATTATAAAAATGTCAGGTTTACCAAATGTTTGCACAAGACTCATTGCATCTATGTATCGACGGCGCGTGTCACGAGGTCCCCCTATGAATGTTGCGGGTAGTATAAATCGATGACCTATAGCGGTGCCACATGTTTCTCCTGTCGCAATGGAGTCAATTACCCCCGAATATAACTCAGAATGGTTGGAGTCCTGGTTAAGCCTAAAATAGTCGAGTCTTGAACTTTCGAGTTTGATGTACATATCGACCACGTATTGTTGAAGGAGCCTACCAGAGTGCAACAAAATAGAATTAACACTTGGCCTAATCTGAAGCTTATAACAATAATATTCCCTACATGAAATAGTTGTACGAGAGCGACGACCTTTCTGCATGGCTAAAATAAAATTCATAAATTTAGAAGTTTATTCAATAGCTTATCATTTTACTTTAGACGCATGAATGAAAAACTAATATTTAATGAACACAGTTACCTGCGAGCTCGGATGCTAATAACTCATTAGCACCCTCAAACATAGAGCTTTCCAAAATATTCTGACACGAAGATGGTTGAGAAAATGCGGAGGACCTATGTTGAATACCTTCATGCTAACCAAATTCGCTAAAAGGAAACAACAAAGGGTATTGTAGTGGGTCATAGCATCCAAAATGATATTTAACTGAGTGGCAAAATCCTGGATGGCTATATACCACAATATCTCGTTCCCAGGGGCAAGTTTGAATCACTTTCAAGCTAAATAGCCGCAACATGCGAGGATGCAGGGGCATTGAATACACGCTAGTCTAAACCCACATTTTCATGTATTATAATTCGACACTCACTTAGAGATGGCACATCCTTAAGGGAACGAAAGAATTTTGTGAATGGATTGTCGGAGACAATGTCTAGCAAGATGGCAAGTATAGAAGGCCTCAATTTCTTGTGGATGCGTGCTCTATTTTCCATTTCATGTTGAGTATCATAAAAATATAGTTGTAAGCAAGAAGGTTGACCATCAAACGGGACAAGGCTATTTATGTAATGATATGCTTGACCCTGGGCATGAAATGTGTAAATGCCCTGGTTTCTTTGACTTAATTGCCTATCATATTTAACACCAAAGGATGTGAAAGCAAAAGCACAATTGTAGGTGTGAACAGAAGACCTAAATGCAGAAGAAGTTGGAGTGTTTGAAGTGAACAAGTCCCATAAGTTAGACGGAGGTGGATGCGATGATAGTACCACAGAACCAGCTGAACAACAGAACCCCAGTGGTTCCTTATAGAATTTCTTTGTGAAATAGTGGGTGCATGCAGCGACAGTTGGTAGCCTAAAGGGCATCATAAGGGAACGGTCATATGAAGCTTCAGTGCAGTTTAAGGTAGCTGATATAGTTGGGGCCAAAGATGAATCAACGAAGAAGGTGTCAGCAACGACAGGAGGGACGTTGTCTACTAACAGAAAAATAGACATAAGAGAAGTGGCTTAGAAATCGTTTTTGTACAAATTTTAAATAATAACAAACAAACCCACATCAATAATTTATGAGGAACTACAATGCCAACAAAGAGCTGCCAAGCCACTGCTAGGACTGGAATGTTCACCCTAGAATCAACTACTTATGGACGAATTGTTTAGCGAAACTACAACATTAATAGTTGTGTGTTTTTTTAATCCACCACTGCAGCAACACCTAAAATCTAAACTACCTTGGGCAGGAATATTTTGTGTGCATTCAGATGAAATAGGAAAAGGAAGTTGAGTTTCAGAAGCAAGTGGGATTCGCCGACGAGTACTCCTTCCATCTATCCAGTTTACTGGCGTGGTAGTGCCAATAGAGGTCCCTACTGTATAATATACAAGCAAAATAGTAAGGACTAAGTTGGCATAACCAACAATCTAATCCTAAGAATACATCCTAAAATAGTGGAAAATGAGAAATAGTATCTTTTACCGTCAGAACCATGGAATACCCCCTCCCTAGATATCCCAGCCTTTTGCGACCTCTCATAGCAATAAGTAGACCACAATACAAACTGGATAGCTAAGGAAAATGGAAAAATGTATTATTTTCTAGAAAATTACAACGGTAACATTGGTTTGTCTATGGATTACATCCATTTTCATGGTTAGGCATGGCAGATGCATAGTTAAATGTAGAGCATGAAAATTCCACCAATGATTTTCTACGATTTGTATGGCTATAGGGTTATCATATGCTATATTCAAAGGGAAACACAAAAACAATAACTCATAAGTATACAAACGGCAGAAACTGAAGTGTATTTTTTTTTTGTGGGAATCAACGACAGATATATGTCCACAAAAGGAATTTTGTCGAGAGAAAGTTCTGAACTCTCTTCATTTTTATTTTAAAATTTTTTTGGCACATGTATTATGCAAACATTGATGGGCAGAGAAAGTTGCAAGCACCATTAAAACCATGAAGCAAAAATAAGTGTTCCTATTCTATTTACATTTTAGTCATTACCCAAAAATAATGCAATTATTAACACGTCATGAGGGAAAGTAAAAAAAAGCAAACTTTGTTCATTAAATGGCAGATCTAACAAGAACTTTGTAAAAAAAAAAAAAGCAAACTGTAGCGCCCCGACCCGCTGTGGCCGGAACGCTCGCGAAAACCCCGCTAAACACAAATAAAAAAAAAAACTACTAAATAAAGTCTATGCCAAAACTTAATCCCAAGGGCAAAAAGGTCACTTTAAAATTTTTGCCCAAATATAATATCAAAAAGAGAATATTTGAAACACGGTTTTAACGGTTCGAGCGGTGTGCAGTTTCGAGTTTTCTAGAGAAAACTGTGCATGTTTTCGTAAAAGCCAATGTATCAATATTTGTTATTAATATTATTATTATTATTTTTTTCTTGGCTTAAGCCACAAAACTCCATTTTTAAAACCACCAAACTTCCAACTCAAAGGGATATTTCAATTCGCTTCAAACACAATATTTTAGGCCTCTAATACACAACAAACATCACCATAAACAAATTCATCTTTCTTAGACCAAGATTAAAACATGGATTTCTCAAGAATGCAACATGTTTCACAAATCTGGAAATTCCAAAACAATCGCACGAAACCATCAACACCATGTCCGTACTAACCTGATATCAAAAATCCAAATATATACCAACCCAACCTCAAACATTTACATCATAAACATTACTTAAATCTTCAACCAAAGCTCACATACATAAATCCATTAACAACCTAAGTTTAATACAAACGTTTACAACTCCAACGTGCCAATCCAAAATGACGCGTATACATCCTAAACGTACACAACGACTCGAGACTCATGGCAGTGGCGTCTACACCGCAGTACCTGCAAAAAGGCCTGTGTGGGTGTGAGCAACCCTTGGCTCACAGCTAGAAAACCAAAATAATGAAATAAAAACATTCAAGTCAACACACAATCCGCATTCAAGTAATTTCAACTAACATGTGCGCTAATGCAATGCATTCCCATAAATGAAATGACACACGCACCCGGGCCCATTTCGCTCGGCTCTTTTGGCCGTTTCCAAGTTTCGCTACTTGGATTTTTATCGCTTTCGCTATGCACGTGCATGACATATAATATTTGTGCCATGCTCAATGTATGTATTTCATACAACCCACTTACGAATTCCATTCAACAAAATATAAACTCAACCAACAATGTCCATACTACATTATTACGGTTTCTAGAAAACCCACCTCGAGTCTTTATGAAAATAAGTGCAACGATTTACTCCGCTCGCTCCGACGGCTCTTTCGGGGCGCTTCCACTTGCCTCTGAACCTGAAATCTTACATAATTAAGTTCTATCGCATATATAGGCTAATATGCATAATTTATAATCAAAATCACACTTAAATATTGATTTCACAAGCCAATTTTAATTATTTTTAAAGCAGCCCCTGTTTTATTTTTTTTTTAATACCAAGACCCAAAACAACCCAAAATCAAGAATTTCATGAATTTAATGAATTTCCAACCCACAAGTCACTTCTACCATTCAAGAATATATCCCAACTTCATCATTCCATCTATCAAACTCAAAAAAATACCCAATTTCAAACCAATTTTCAGATTTGCAAAAATACCCAAAAGTTCTTCTTCAAGCTCTTGAAAGCTTCAAGAACACAACAATGGTGAAACCCCCAATTCACAACCAATCTTTACCAAACTTGAAACCAAGGATTCCAATGGTATATAAAGCATATATAAACACTCAAACAACTCCAAAACCCAACAAAAATCAAACACCCAAACTTTCAATTTTCGGATTTTTTACAAACCCTAAAAAAAACCCATTTTTCAAACTTCCTCAAAACTCAAATTTGTCATGTAGGATTCATACTACATCATATATATAACCCAAGAATCATCTTAGCAAAGTCTAAACATGAATTTAAACATCTAATTTCAGTTTACAAAAACCAAAATCTATAAACCCAATTACAAAGAACCCTAGAGAGAGAGAGAGAGACTTACCCACTTGTACTTTCCTTTGCAACTTGAAAAAATGATGCTCAAATGAAGTTTTGATTGTTAAATCTTCACTTTCTTCAAACTCTTGTTCTTCTTCTCTCTTTTCTTTCTTTTTTTTTCTTCTTCTAAACCCTCTAAGATGAAGAAAAAAATGAGACTAACGTTGTCTCCTAAAAACTGTTTTTCAACTTTTTAAAAATTATGTTTAACACCCCAACATTTCTTAAAACATGCACTTGAGTTCCCAACTTCCCCATATCATCTTAGGACCCCAAGATATCAAACCTTAACAATATAAACCCCCATTTCACAAATATAAATGCCCAAAAAAAAAATATATAATAAATAAAATAAATATATATATAATTTTTTTTTCATCATTTTCGCTTTACTAATTAATTTAAATCACCCTATTTGGTTCTAGGTCTCACACCAACAGTGACAAATTTAGCCAGAAAGAGTGAGTACTTGCCCGCCCTGTAGTTATTGAATTCTTAGCTTGGAAAACTTCTAGGCTAAAAAACTCTGAGTTACCCATTTGGAAAAGCATAACCCACTTTAACCAGGAGCAATCGAATACAAACCCAAAAATACTTGCCTTCTATGCTATTGATAAGTTCTCTAGATTTGTTGTATAAAAGAATTTTGTTGAACATGCCTTAAGTATAAATTTTCCTTTTTTGATAATCAAAGTGGCTTTCCCAACTTTACACACCTACGCTCCTTTTATTTCAAAATAAAAGTTTTACAGAGAACAATTTCATATAGCATGTAAAATATAATATAGTGCATAGGAGGAAGGAGCAAAATGCCTTGGCATATTGTAGCAGTCGAATAGTGAAATGCCATGGAAAATTCCAATAGAAGACAATAAAGGTGAGCGGTTAATTCGAAGCTGCCATCCCATGCACACTTGTTTTCCATATATGCATTACCACATTGAAAAACTTTTATTTTATTTAAGGTGTTTTCATAGAATACACCAATAAGCAAAATCCAAATAAAGAAAGGCAAAACACAGTCACATGCATACGTGACATTAGCCTAACTACTACATTTAAGGATTAAAAATGCTAACCGCTAATACGCAAGGCCCCTCGAAAAAACGCTGCTGCACAGGATGACAAAAAAGAAGACAAACAAACAACTATTAGTACACAGAGAAGATTACTACATTTTTAGAGAAATGTAATTCACATGAGAGAACAAATTGTTTTTTCCAAATTAAATTGATATGCAACATTTGAGATATATAGAAAGATCTGCAACTGGAGAGTACACAAAGTGAGATAATTTTATCAATAGGAGGCAGAAAAACCCTATAATTTTCCACATTATTCTAAATTTCCACCCTTACTTTCACGTTGTTTGTCAAAACCAATGGCCACCGATTATTTTTTTGTAGTACTATATAAATAAGAAAACAACACATCATAATGTATAGAAGCAACATGAAGTATCCGAACATAATTAAGGTACGACGTTGCAATCAATTAAGTTCATTCAACCAAAATAAAGATGGCAACAATTTAGGCAAATTGGAACATGGTCCAAAGGCGACGAGAGGCTATTGTATTGTAATTGAAACCACAATAGCATTGAATGTTCTTTCTTTGGGGCATCTTGATGATTGATGTCACGCTTTCCAAATACTGGACAATAATATTGTAGACCTTTTTCCGATGGCTAAAAGGTCTCATTCATGACCAATGCCATGCATTGCTAATTAAACCATGGCTAAAAGGTCTCATTCATGACCAATGTCATGATTTCATAATTTCAACAAAAGGTACAGGCCTAAAAAAAACCCTTTCTTAGAAAAGGTTACAGAAAACCCACCCAAGATTTCCATTTTTTTTAGTGTGTGTAATTCCCAATGCAACATACATAATAAAGCTACTTAAACTGGAAGTAACAACCTTTTCTCACATGGAGGTTCCAGATGATGGTTGAATGAGCAAAGAAAACACGTATTTATGGGTACATCATAGGGAACAAACTAATATTCATAAATAAGCTTGGGTTTACCCACTTTAGGCGCAAACTACTCACAAGGGATCCCGTCATTACACCCCCCCTCCCCAACCCCCCCCCCCCCCCCCCCCCCCCCCCCCCCCCTCCATAAAAAAAATTATCACTTAGATAAGTAAATATTGAAATGTCAGGAATCAACTAGTTGTTCCAACTTTTAGCGGGTAAAACGCTGCTACACAGGATGACGAAAAAGAAGACAAATAACCAACTATTAGTACACAGATAAGATTACTACATTTTTAGAGAAACGTAATTCACATAAGAGAACAAATTGTTTTTTCCAAACTAAATTGATATGCAACATTTGAGATATATATATATATATATATATAAAGATCTGCAACCGGAGAGTACACAAAGTGAGATAATTTATCAATACGAAGCAGAAAAACCCTATAAGTTTCCACATTATTCTGAATTTCCACCCTTACATTCACCTTGTTGTCAAAACCAATGGCCACCGATTGATTTTTGGGTAAATTGCATTTTGCACCCTCAAACTATACCATGTTTTGTACTTTGGTCCCTAAACTATCATTTTTCGCATTTTGGTCCTTCAACTATCATTTTGTGGCAGTTTGCCCCCTCCTTCACTTTCAGTGACGAAAAAAGTCACTTTTTAGTGACACTAAAAGTGACGCTAAAAGTGAGGGAGGGGGCAAACTGCCACAAAATGATAGTTGAGGGACCAAAATGCGAAAAATGATAGTTTATGGACCAAAGTGCAAAACATGGTATAGTTTGAGGGTGCAAAATGCAATTTACCCTTGATTTTTTTAGTAATATATAAATATCAACTATCTATTTAAGAAAACAACACATCATAGTGTATAGAAGCAACATAAAGTATTTGAACTTAATTAAGCTACGACATTGCAATCAGCTCAGTTCATTCAAACAAAATAATAGTATATTATAAGGATAAATACAACAAAGCAAAAGTGCAAGGTTTGCTAAAATTAGGCCCATTCCATGAAACAACGGTGAAGATTGCTTGGGTGAGAATAAAGTTAAGTCTTAGATAAGTATGGTTTTGTAATTGCCACTATGTACAAGTTCCAGGTTTGTCCTACTGATATCGAATTTGTAGTCTAAATATTTGGAGATTTGAATCTCACATTGCTTAAACTAACGACACAAGTAACTTCAATAATAGGGGAAAAGGAAAAAAAAAACAAAAAAACAAAACATATATATCTATTGAGGTTTTAGTTGTGAACATCATGAATGTACTAATTGTGATGGGGGTACTTAGGCACAAAATTTGAACAAGTCCATGCAAAGTGACTTAGATCCTAGATCTCATCTAGTGGACAACATATTAAGATGATATTGGACCATCTGATCTTAATAATTCTAAGTCTCTAATACACTATGTGTTGGTATAATGTAAAGGGCGAACGGTCATTTTAATACCTAGCCACATTTTCAACAGAGTAGCAATACCTAGATATGTTATTTGCTTCTCCTAGTTATGTCATCAATTGACTAAAATGATTTGTTGGTTTATACACACACACACACTCATACACACACAAATTATTCAAATATAGTATTGCAGGGGTATTAGTATACATATATTATTTCCAATATAACAAAACCACCCAAAACATACACAAATTAAGATAATTGGAAGTCATCTTTATTAAATGAAGCAAGTTGGATATACATTTAAAGCTAGAGAAAAGACAATAAACTAAGACTTGTTGGGTATACCATTAGTATGGTGCTCCATACTACATGAGAGTATAAGTCTTCTAATAGACTTTGGGCTTTGTTTTTTTACTTAAACTTTAATTTAGCTTAAATGTAGGCCCAAGTGGGCCAAGCCCATTAACAAGTTTTGCTAGCATTATAATGAACCAAGAAAAGGAGATGCTGTGATCTCCATCAGAATTCGGCGCAGCTATTAAGAAAACACAGAGGGTTTCTTGGGTGTATAGCAGCGGCAGATTGAGGAAGAAGGTGAGGCGCACCATTAAGGGTTTGTTTGGCTACCAAGAATTATTTGGGACTCTTGAAGAAGTATCATTTACTTGTATTTCCTTTGGGTATTGAACCCTAAGAGGTAACCCTTGTACTCACTCTCTAATTGATTGAATACCTCAAGTTTAGGGCAAAAACTTGAGAGAACATTTGTATTCCTTATTTTGATATAGTGGAATTATTCGGAATCGCCCTGTGGTTTTTTCCCTCTACATTGGAGGGTTTTTCCACATAAATCTTGGTGTTATTTATTTCTTGCTTGGGTGCTTTATTATTAAATTATTTGTGCTTGATTGTGGTGAAAGGAAATTATCCATTGTGGCTTGGACATTATTTTTTATTCCTATTTAATTTACACTAGACAAGGGTTAGAAAGTGTTACTCCTAATATTGGGGATTTCTGCATTTTTCCCCAACAAGACTTGGGCACAACAAAAGGCTAACGGCTTGTCTCCAACCGCGGTGTTGGCCATGCTGGGCTTCATAAATTTTGGTAGTGATGGGCCTAATGGGGTACCATTTTAATTCAACCAAAACTTTTAATATGATTTATACAAACACTAAGCCACATTTTTTATTAAGCATAGTTACCAAGAGATAAACATGTAGTAAAGAATTAAAAAAAATAAAAGGATTGTCTCTCAAAAGGATGAGCAATCTATGAGAATTTAGAAATTTTGCGAATTAGACAAATAAAATGTGGCGTAAAAATGAATATAATAGTGGAAGAAAAAAATATTGAAACAAAGAAGGATTGGAGTGATACAGAGGGCATAAAAATTTGTGGGGGTGGGGGGAATGAATATTAAAATATAACCATAGTTTTTTGCATTAATGACAAGGTCCATGGTAAAAAATACTTTACATGGAAAGTGACAAAATATCTTGAGAAATGATACAAGGGAAGAAGTGCCTATTGACTAAGAGGGAAGTGGTGAAAAACTTATATAAAAAATAAAATAAAATTCACAACCAAGCTAGAACCTCTTGAAGTGTTAAATTCACGGATCCCCACTTCATTAGAAATGTAAATTAGCAAAGACTAAAGCTAAACACTAATTGAAATTACTACACACAAATATACATAATAAATATATGGAATACATGTAAATGGTATACAACAACAATTTTCATCAACATGACTTAAAAGAAAGAAATTAATATCCAAAACAGCCAAACAATCCCAGAAAGAGAAAAAGAAAAAAAAAACAACATGCCTCTTCAGTAAAAGAAAACACCAAACTCTGAAAACTACAAGAACAATGGGCACTCTCTACACTTGCTATCAAATTTTGGAACATGACCCAGAAATATAATACAAAATTTGGAACAATCCCTGAACAAGTTATTCACAAAGTTGGAATGGGTTGTTTCTTTATCAAACTTGTCTTCTTCTTCTTCTTCTTCTTCTTCTTCTTTTTTGTCTTTTGTTCCCTTTAGTTATGAAAATTTAATTGTTTAATCTCTTTTCTCTTTCTCACTTTGTAGCTCTGTCAAATTTCGAATCTGTTTTATACCCCATAGCTTGTACAAGATGAAGGCAAAACAAAAGACTGAGAAGCTAAATCGGGTTTTCTCAATTTTTAACAGTATTATAGTGGTAACTTTTAATGGAACTCAACTCAAAATCAATTAACTGGTAGAAATGCATAACCAAAACGAAATACACCAAAAATCTTAAAATGTAAACTGCGAGTAATTAAAAATGCATAAACAATACGAAATGCCCCAAAAAATAACCTATGCAAGGTGAAGGCAAAACAAAAAGTTGAAAGGTGATGGCAAAACGAAAATTTGAGAATCCAAACAGAATTTTCTCGATGGAAATATCCAAAAAAATCCAAAAACCTAAATTTGGGAGTCGAAGTGCATAAAATACCACACAAAATATGAGATAGTGGTCTTGACTGGACCAAATCAAAGCAAACTCACCTCAACACAAACGTATTGTGAAAATGACAGTTTTTTCAAAGTTTTTGATTTAAGAATGAGACCACTCAAACAGGTTATTTAAAAAAAATGGTAATAGGTTGTTTTCTTTACGAAAGTGTTTTTTGGTGGTCTTTTGGCACAATTCATAGCATGTGCTTAAAAAATGTTTTTTGGTGGTCTTTTGGCACAGTTCATAGCCTGTGCAAGGTAAACGCTAGAAATATCACCCCTAGGGTATGTTTTGTTTTTTTACCCCACCGTGAGGGATTTTTTTAGGAAAACACAAATTGTGTCCACATTCGGACATGGACTAAAACTCCTATTACCAAAATCTTGGGCATCATGACTTTGGCAAATTTGACCTTCGAATCTGATTGACATCTATTATCTATTAAAAACTGCAATAATTGATGAAAGAAATAGCAAGTATAAATGAACCAAATCAAAACCAAACAAATAGAAAGTCAAAGCACCGAAGAGTAGAAATATCGCAAAAATCTGAAAATCTAAACTTGGAAGTAGAGATGCATAACCAAAACGAAATATCGCAAAAAATCACAAAATCTAAACTGTCTTTTCTTATTTTTATTAACACTAATTTTGTCATAACTTGAAATTTTTAATTAAGGGTAAAATTATATTTTAAATGCTTATGTGCGAATCGTTAATTAAATTGGTGTAGTATTTAAATTTACCTTAACTTGTGTCACTATATTTATTTATTTATTTAATTATTTTCTTTTCTTATTTGGTTTTATTTTATTTTATTATAATATTTTTTTATTATTATTTATTATCTTGGTGTTAAAGTGGGTACATGTTTTAAATTGGATGTGTAAAATTAGACCACACACACACACATATTACATATCACTACATGCATTTAAAATACAAAGACCAAAAAAAAAAAAATGTAGGCCCCACCCCCAACTTAAAGAGCCGGCCAACTCTCCTCTTCCCCCTCATTTTTATTCTTTTTTTTCCCTTTCCTTTCTCTATCTTCTTCTCCATCTTCTCCTATATCTATTTGGGTACATAACCTCCATAACCCCTTTACTTTAAGCTTCCAATAGGTCATTAAAGAGGAATTTTTGTGAGTTTTGTTATTTCACAAAAAATGTCTTAGAATTTAATGAGCTTTCTAGTGATATCCACGAAATTCATTTTGATAGCCATTATCATAGTTTTCCCAAATTTCATAGAGCTTCAACATTCCTCTTCTTCAACCATGGAGCCCCATTGAAGGATTAGTACATGCAGTGGATTCTTGAGTCTCCTAGGACCTCCCACTTCACTTTCTTGAAGTCATTTGGAGCTCCTTGGATTTTCTTGGGAATTTTGGGCATTTTCATTTATTTTGAAAAACCTCCATAGAGGTAGATATACATTGTCTCTTTTCTATATGTTATACTTGCCTAAGGTGCTTTGAGTTCATTTATATGTATTAGGAGAGAACTTAGACACATGTATTAGGATTTTTCCCAAGGTTGTAATGTTAGGGTTATTATGCCTAAATATAATTCATATGCCTAGATTGTGTAAGTTATGATTTTATTATGTTATATGTGCTCAAAATGATGTTAATAGAATAATTTAAACACATCCATGAGGTTTTCCCCAAAGTTGTAATGTTGGAATCATTATGCTTAAATGTGATTTATATGCTTTAGTTGTGCAAGTTGTGATTTTGGGGGTGCTAAATATAATTAGAGGGATGTTAGGATAATAATATGGACACATGCATTGGTTTTTCATCAAAGTTGTAAATTTAGAGCTGTATGCTAAATTGTGAATTTTGTGCTTGTGTTGTACCAAACTTGATTATGTGATGTAAGATGTGCTTAAGATGCTCCCTTATGTGAAAAAGCATGCTAGGACGTTAGTTTAGAAATCCTTATTAAGTATGTCAAATTATGAAGTTCAACTACATTCTTTGAGATCCTTGATATTATGTTTAATGGACTAGAATTATTGCTTAATTTATTGTAGTGGATCATCCTTAATGTCATTGTTAACATCATATGCATTGAGGCCTAATCGGCAAGCATTACATTATCACGACATAACGTTTTGTTTTGAAAAGAGAAAAACCCCATGTGAGGGAATTTTATTTAAGAAATCCAGACGTGGGTTGTGATGTGAGACAGAGAGAATGACCCATAGAAACATTCAAACTCCAGCTATATTCGGTTGGCTCCCGGAAGTTGGTATGCTACACTCCATGCGTGGGTGACTCATGGTCCGGTAATGAGAGAGGTGTGCATATATCACGTATAGCCTTGCGGCTTTAATCATTTCATTGTAGCCGTGGTGGCGACCCATTGCATCTCATTTCATTTTAGTCATGGATAGCATATAGATTTGTTACAATGTTTTCTACGAGCCGTCGTTCTCATAAAAACGACAAAACGTTTTTCAGGTGAGCTTGATAAAGGCAAAGGGCATATGTGACCCGACGCGTAGACGTTGACATCTTTTGTTCTATTTCGAAGACTCGTACTTGGTTATGTATATGGATAGTTCTCTTGTAAATTTTAACTAGTTGGGGAAGTTTGTAATAGTTAGTGCTCTAAAAGAAAATTGTTGTAATACTTTTATTACAAAACTTTTTGAGTTTGGACTTCCTTATTTTTGTCATTTGGGAAGCCTTGGTGTAAATTTGATGGACAAGTGTTAGTCCTTACTTTTCATACTTGTTCAACTTATCTATGTTATGTAATTATATTTCCGAGATCGTAGAATCTCTTTTAAGTTTTATGTTTGTGTGTTGATTTGAATCCTTGCCAGATTCGGTTGTGTTTGGTTTGTCCTTGCCGGACTCATTGTTCTTTTATTTTAAATTCTTGCCGGGTTTGTTCACATTGCTTCCAAAAATAATGTGATTTAGAATCTCTCTCCCCCAATCTCTCTCTCTCTCTCTCTCCCTCCCATTTTCTCTCCCTTTATCTCTTTCACTCCTCGATTTTTATAAATTTCGAGTACATGAAGTTCCATTTGGTCTAGACACGTGTTGAATGTTGTTTAGGAATTGTTTAGTCTTGTACCGTGGTTTAAACTTGAAGATTTGGTATAGTTGGGAACATGTTAAAATGCTGTCAAAGAAAAATTGCTTCTGTTTTTTTTTTGTTTTCTGCCCAAATGGTGCAGAATTGGAAAAAAATGTCATTTGACGAAAGTTGTGCATAATTGAATTTTACATGGACTCGCGCGAACAAAATGTGAAAATTCTAAAGATATAACTATATACACTGTTTTAAAATTCAGCAACTATAAAAAAAAAATGCCCTTTTTCAAAGTTATTGTATTTTTCCTTCTCCCCTGGATCTAGTGCTTGCCCGGAAAGTCTTTTAAATAATTTTTTTTTAAAATTCTTTCATTTTGTTGGACTCGTTAAGCCAAAGTTTTCAAAAGTCTTCCCCTCTGTTTGACTCGTTGGTATGTTAGCCTATCTTTGCTTATATGTTAGTTAGTCATCATATTAGGGATCCCTGTAGGATCCCAATGTCGCTTCCGCGCCTGTGTATAAATTTTAAATTCTTTTCTCTCTATCTTTAGTCTTTTCTCGCGCTTCGGTTTTCAGGGCGTGACAAATTTGGAGGTAAATTTTAATTTGGTCCAAAAAAAAAGATAGTAAAGAGGCATGCAACATGATAATTAAAACCAACATAACACAAAGAAGAAAATAGAAGTAGTAGAAGAAGAAGAGAAAGAAATTTTTTTAATTTGGACCCAAAAAAAGACAGTAAAGAGGCATGCAACATGATAATTAAAACCAACATAAGACAAACAAGAAAATAGAAGTAGTAGAAGAAGGATAGAGAAAAAAAATTTAATTTGGACCCAAAAAAAAAAAGATATTAAAGAGGCATGCAACATGATAATGAAAACCAACATAACACAAAGGAGAAAATAGAAGTGGTAGAAGAAGAAAAAAAAGAAAAATTTTAATTTGGACCCAAAAAAAGACAGTAAAGAGGCATGAAACCATGATAATTAAAACCAACATAGCACAAAGAAGAAAATTGTAGTAGTAGAAGAAGAAGAGAAAGAAAAATCGACATTGGAATGTGCTTGTTGGTGCTTTTTAGCTTAATGTGTTTTAGAGTCCGTTTGGGCAAGCTTCAGCTTCTGCACTTCCAATACGCGCTTGCATGTTGGTGATTTTTTTTCTAATAGGTTTTAGTACCTACATGCATACGTTATATTATCAAAGAGTTTATAAGCTGAAAGAAACAACGAAAATTGGCAAAAAGCTAGTGGGAGCACTAAATGACACAGTTGGAATATGCTTGTTGGTGCTTTTTAGCTTAATGGGTTTTAGAGTCCGTTACAACTACACCCCTTTTGTTTTGTTTCAAAGTGATTGCTTGCAATGTTCAATTAACAGTAGAGATTAAATATTTAAAGACGTAATTAGAGCTGAAGAAAATATTTATGGAAGTACTAACTCAAAAATATAAAAATTATTAATTTTAGTTTCATCCCATTAGCATTTACTCATTATTTTTCCATTTTGCCATTGAAGTCATGAAATTAAATTACCAAACGAACAGACTCTAAAAGTTTTTGAAAATCAAAAGAAACTCAAGAAAAAATGAAGTGAATTGACTCTACGATCCAAAAAATCCAAACCAAAAGACAAAGAGAGACAAGAGTAAGATGGAAGTGGGACTGGTTTTGAGACAGAGAGGGAGAGTGAAAGCCATTTTAGAGTTTTACATTGAGAGAGAGAGAGAGAGAGAGAGAGAGAGAGAGAGAGAGAGAGAGAGAGAGACTTAGGGTTTTAAAGGAGGAGGGCGAGTATACCTTGGGACTGGCAGATCGGAATCGTCAACGACGACGACTCCAAGCTCTCACTCTCCAAGCTTCTCGATCGCCTCTTGTGCCGGTGGTGTTTGGTCGCAGTGGGTAGTGTGAATATATTAAATAATCAAGAAAACAACAAAGGGAAAGAGAAAAGAGAGCTAGAGTTTTTCATAACACTAAAACTGAATGAATGAATACAATGGAAAAGAAGAGGCAATAATAATAGAATATCTAGGCATACAGTATTACCCTAATATAAAAGAAAAGACTAAACTACCCTAAAGCTAATAAAACTAATTCTAACACCCCTCCTCAAACTCACAATGCTGCAGCTAAAAGCATAGAGAGTTTGCCAACTAAAAAACGAAAATGCTGAATCAGATGTGACTTTGTAAACAAATCAACAATTTGTGTGGAAGAAGAAACAAAAGGCAAAGTGATAGCTCCATGCTTAAGGTGATGACGAGTAATGTGACAATCAATCTCTATATGCTTGGTCCTCTCATGGAAAACGGAATTGTGAGCAATCTGAATAGCACTCTTATTATCACAATACATAGGTGAAGGGCGAGGAAGGGAGACACCCATATCTGTAAGTAGTCGGCGTAACCAAATAAGCTCACGGGTAGTCGAAGCCATAGCACGATGCTCAGCTTTTGTGGAAGACACAGCAACAACATCTTGCTTCTTGCTCTTCCAAGAAATGAGAGAATCACCCAAAAATATACAAAACCCAGTAACAGACTTGCGATCTGTAGGATCACCGGCCCAATCAGCATCAGAGTACGCACGCAGCTCCAAGGAAGATGATGAAGAAAGTAAAAGACTTTGAAACCTAGTGCCCCTCAAGTACCTCAAAATACGATGAACAGCATCCCAATGAACTGTAGTAGGGGAAGTAACAAACTGACTAACAACATGAACATCATGAGCAATATCCGGACGAGTAATAGTAAGATAAACCAAGCTACCAACAATAGTGCGATATAAGGTAGGATCAGGCAAATGAACGCCATCAGAAGGGGAAAGACGAACATTAAGCTCCAAAGGGGTATCAACAATCTTATTATCAGTGAGGCGAGCACGCTCAAGAATGTCACCTGTATACTTAGACTGAGAAAGAAGATAACCTTTTGTAGAATAGGCTACTTCAATCCCCAAAAAATAACGTAGTGGACCTAAGTCCTTCATTTCAAAACAACGAGCTAATTCAGACTTCAACACTGCAATCCCATCAACATCATCACCAGTAATAATCATATCATCAACATACAAAGAAAGAATAATACGACCAGTAGTGATACACCTAATAAAGAGAGCTGAATCATACTCACTCGAGGAAAACCCAAATGAGGTAATCACTGTGGAAAACTTCTCAAACCAAGCTCGAGGAGCTTGTTTAAGACCATATAAGGCTTTTTTAAGCCTGCAAACTTCACCAGGACCATGAGGAACACCCGGAGGAGGAACCATATAAACTTCCTCTTGGAGGTCTCCATTCAAGAAAGCATTTTTAACATCCATCTGAGTTATATGCCACTGACGAATAGAAGCAACTGCAATAAGAGTACGAACAGTAGTCATTTTAGCAACAGGAGCAAAAGTCTCCTCGTAATCCATACCATACTGCTGGGAAAAACCCTTGGCAACCAATCTTGCTTTGTACCGCTCAACAGACCCATCTGACTTGGTTTTGATTTTATAAACTCAACGAGAACCAATAGCGCTCTTACCAGAAGGTAAGGGAACCAAACTCCAAGTGTCTGTCTTATACAATGCTGATAGTTCCTCTGCCATAGCCTATTGCCAAAGAGGATCAAGAGCTGCCTCTTTATAGGACAGAGGCTCAGAGAGATCATGAACTGAAGCTAAAAATGAAGCAAAAGAATCCGAATAACAAGAATAAACAAAATCAGGTGATTGAGTAGACTTACGAGTGCGAGCAGGATATCGAGGAGGTTCCACAGTCTCAGTAGGTGCTTGGGTGGCCTCTGAAAGGGAGGTAGCATCAAGCGGTAAGGTACCAGTATCAGTAGAAGTAGAACCATGAGGTGAGACAATATCAGTGGTGCATGGGGCTTGAGAGGGCACACTATTGGTATCATCAGAGAATGGGTCAAGATGGATGAGATCAGATTTAGTCAACTCATGATGATTACCAGGAATAGAAAAGAAGGGTATGTGCTCGAGAAACACAACATGACGAGAGACATATAGTTTTTTAGTAAGTGGGTCAAAGCAACGATATCCCTTTTGACCCTCACCATAACCTAGAAAAACACAAATAGAAGACTTAGGTGACAGACCTTTAAGGAAGAATAATCAGGAGCATGCCCATACAATTTTTCAAAAGGTGACAGACCTGAGCAGTGAGAGGACGGAATTTTATTAATTAGATTAACAGCAGTAAGGATAGCCTCTCCCCAAAAATCACTAGGGACATATGCAGATAATAAAAGAGAGCGAGCAGTTTCAATAATATGCCGATGTTTCCTTTCAGCAACACCATTTTGCTCAGGAGTGTCTGTACAAGAGGACTGGTGAATAGTTCCATCTAAAGCAAGCAACTCACGAAATTTATGATAGGTATACTCTCCACCTAAATCACATCTAAAACATTTGATGACAGCAGAATGTTGAGTTTTAACAAAAGCACGAAAGGTATTGTAAATATCAAAGAAGTCTGAACGGCGTTTCATAAGATAAACCCAACAGTAACGAGTGCAATCATCAATAAATGATACATAATATCGAGACCCCCCTCTTGTAGTAACAGGAGAGGGTCCCCACACATCAGAATGAACTAAATCAAATGGTGCAAGAGAATAAGAAATACTTCTATTAAATGGTAAAGCGGAAAATTTTGCCAGTTTACAACCACTACAATCAGAAATGTCATGAGTTTGTAAATCTCCTAATTTTCCTGTAGAAGCTAAATATTTTAAACGAGAGGCTGAAACATGACCAAGGCGAGAATGCCATAAATAAAAACTAGACGAAGATGAACTTAAACGAAAGGATGACAAGTCAACACTAGAAGCTGTCCAAGATGTATAATCTCCCTTGCCTATGGCCTATCCCAATCAGCGTCTGAGACTGTGGATCCTGCACATGACAAAAAGTAGAAGAAAAAGAGACTAAATAACGTGCATCACAAAGCTGACCAACAGAAACAAGATTCATAGTAAGTTTAGGAATGTGGTAAACACTAGGGAGAGATACATGAGGTGTGACAACAGACCCAACACCTGCTAATGGCATGGGAGTACCATCATCAGTCATAACAGGCAAAGAGGAAGCAGGACATAAGGAAGCAAAAGACGACAAGTCAGGCGACATATGATTAGAAGCTCCAGAGTCTAAAACCCAAATACCTGAGGACATACCTGAAGACATACCTAGTGAAGAGGCGGCCATAGCATGTGGCTGTGTGGCAAGGAACTTCTGAAATTGCTCAGCAAGGGAGGTCATGGACGGAGTGGATGGAGAAGGGGAACCGGGTCCAAATGAGTCTGATGGTGGTACAACTGCTGCAGTGTTAGGCTGTAGAGGCCTATATGAACACTGCTGAGATTGGTTGTCAGATCAAAACAAGCGAACCCAAAATTAAAGACAGATCCAAAAACACAAAACAAACGAACCAGAATCAGTGACAGACAGATCCAAAAACGAGCGCAAAGCAGTGCGAGATCTAAATACGAATCCGAATCAGCGAGAAATCCAACAACGAACCAGAATCATCCAACAACGAACCAGAAACCCAGCCAACTCACCGCAGAGTTGGATCTGCGAAAATCGTGGATGAGATTCGAACCTGCTCTGATACCATGTGAATATATTAAATAATCAAGAAAACAACAAAGGGAAAGAGAAAAGAGAGCTAGAGTTTTTCATAACACTAAAACTGAATGAATGAATACAATGGAAAAGAAGAGGCAATAATAATAGAATATCTAGGTATACAGTATTACCCTAATATAAAAGAAAAGACTAAACTACCCTAAAGCTAATAAAACTAATTCTAACAGGTAGAAGCTACAGAGAGAGAACCCAAAGACCAAATCTCAAAAGTGAAGGCAAACCCAATGATATGCATATGGTGGGGATGGTTGGGATCTGCGTATGGCCCAGGTATGGCAAATTTACATTTTCCCCCTCCACTCATTGGCCTAGTCCTTACATATATAGGGGTATTTAGGGTCAATTTGTGGTCTTTAGTATTGGGTATAGTGCAAGTGAAAATTGTAGAAACTATTGGTCTGTGAAAGGGCCTAAATACCCCTCATCAATAAGGGAACCAAGTGACACAATCAAGGGTGAATCAGTACAATCACATTTCAAAGTGTGAATAGTTAACTTTTCTATGACTCTTATATTATAGTTATTGAAATACCTAGAAGTTAAAGGCGAAAGTCTCTAGAAGTAACTGTCTAGAGTTTAAAGTCCAATTTGATTCTTAATTTGTTAAAAAGCCCTTCAAAAATCGAGTTAAGTGGCCTTTCACACAATATTCATGTACGGGTTCAGTGAAATTTCACTTAATTTTCATAGGAAACAACTTCAGTTTAGTTGCTTCAGTGATGTTTATACTGTGCCTTTCCCTGTCTCACAGTTTGATCAGTAAAAACTGACCAAACTGTGAGAGGTACACTATGAACAACACTGAAGCAACTTTACTGATGGAAGTTGCTTCCATGTTCATGTATGCGAAGTGAAATTTCACTTAGTATTTTTGCATGGAGTATATTTCCCTAATCAAGAATCTTATTAACTCTAAAAATCGTATCACAATGTTTTTTTCCCACTAATTGTCCCATTAATATACACCAAAAAACAAAAGTAACTTCCATGCCAAACACAATAGAAATTCTAGTTTAAAAAATTGTTACAATCATGCTACTTACAGGGCCGATCTCGAGTATTTGGAGGCCCGGGACGAACTACTAAAAGGGAGGCTCTTATACGGCAGTTTAAGGGCAATGCCCTCGAGGCGATTTTTTTGGGGGTCTATTTATACATAATTAGAATTTTTTTTAGTGTTTACTTGTACATAATTGACGATTTTTTTGTGGTATACTTATAATATGTGTCTATTTGTGAAACTTAAACATTGTATGGTGTCTTTCAAAATTCTAGAGGGGCCTATTTTTAAAACTCAAAAAATTCTTATACTAAAAGTATAATTTTTAAAATTCTAGGGGTATTTGCTTTTGAGTTTTATATGCATCTATATAAATATATATGCAGTTGATGACACTAAATTGGCCTTTGGGGAAGGCCTAAATGTAAAACATTAAAAAATATTAAGGTAAGAATGTAATTATGAAAATATCATGGAGACCCTCAAAATTTTGTGAACTTTGGTGGCCCGGGACGGTTGCCCCTTTTGCCCACCTTGTGGGCCGGCCATGGCTACTTATTCCTATATTTAAAAAAAAAAAAGGCAATGTTTTGGACACGAAAGGGTCATAAAGAGATGTTCACCAAAGGATGTGGCATCCCATATGTTGAGTTAACTATGACGGGTCCTACTATCACACGAGTGCCACATGAGATGCCACATTCTTATGTGGCGCACTTATTTGCATCCCTTTTGTAGCTAGCATTACCTTTTTTAAAAATGGCTCTTTGTATCTTCAGTTCCAGAATAACATTAATAAATAAATAAATAAATAAATAAGACGCCTGCACCAATTCATAAGCAACGTGGCTTTTAACAGTGACTCTGTTTCTCTGCAAAAAAAAAAAAAAAAAGAAAGAGAGAGAGAGAGAGAGTAAAACTGGCAACACAGCGTATGGACCAACAGATTACAAAGTCAGTGGATTACAAGTTGTTTTCAGGACAACTCAAAAGTGTTTTTAAGGAAAAACAAATCAGATTATCAGAGTAACTCCTCGAATACCCTTTTGGTTGATTATTCTATATGGTTGGTCTTGGATTGAACAAAACCATATAATTATTCTAATCAAAACCCACATTATAATAATATTGATCATCTTCAGGTAATCTCCAAAAGTTAAAAACTAGCATCAGTGTATCACGTGCCTAGATCACATGATCCTTCTGAAAACTCTTTTAACTGCAAATCTTGAAGTCAAGGTTTCATATGTAACATTAATTTGAACAGTCAAACAAACATCACATGATCCGCACTTTTGAATATAAGGATCCCCCGGCCAGTGGATTGCGGAGCTAAGAAAATTAGACGTATAAATCAATACTTAAAGACTCACCTCTTTTCGATCTCATTCAAATCTCATTGTTAAAATTTTGCTAACAACTGCAGATCAATATATGGCTGCTCTTCTTCTTGTTATTGTCTTGCTTCTTCATTCGGGTTCTAATATTCATGGAGCCGAAGCTACGCGTTTCCTATTTTCAAAAAAAGAACATTTCGAGTACTCTGGGACGTCGTCACACATGGATTCATCTTCTTCACAAACTGTCAAAGATTTGGAGGCAGCCAAGAGGGACCCATTCAAACAAGTGAATTCGAGCTTTCGGAACATACCTCCAAGTAGATCAAATCCAACACAGAACAAGTAACTTCTAGCTATATAATTCCCACCATTGCCAGCTTTGACTTAGATTTCATGTGATCTTGTGCCATAACATGGGGCAGAAAGAAAGTTGAAAATTCCAAATATCACAGGCAGCGCTACCTACACATGCAGCAATTATAATTCCTTTTAGTTCACTATTGATATATTTATTGCATTAGAGAGAGCCACATGTAATGAATACATTTAGAGTGCATTTGACAGTTTTGACTTCGGCTAGATTGTCAAATTTTGAACTTTATATGTATTTCTAGTTTTTACATGTGAATATGATAGTTTCCTCCTGTGTCTTTAGCATGCAACGGGATTCTCATGTGATCCAGAATGGAATAAAGTTGTCTATTTTTGATGATTTGGTTTGTTTGAAACTAATTAAAAGCAGCATAATATTTTGTATAAGCATATTGTTTTGATGCTAATTGTCTCAACTTCCACACATCATGTCATTTCGCAAAGGCGAGGGAAAGGCTAGAAATTAATGTTGAAGTCCTATAAAACAAGCAAAAGGATTTCATATGGAAGTATCGTAGTTTTGTTATTTTTGGCTTTGGTGGTTTGATTCATGGATATAGTGATGGAAAGGAAAACAACACACCGAGTAAAACTCTTTTTCTTTTTTCATTTTGTTGAAAAATTGAATGAGAAATTTTTAGTGTTGTATATGGTAGGATTTGGTCATGCCAAATACTCCGTTATGTGACTAGTTATGACTGTTCATGAATAGTCACTGGCCATGACTATTCACCAACAGTCACCTATTGGCCTATATATACAACTAACATTCATTCATTTTAGATGAATTAATTAGAAAATATTACATAGTTCATATATACATATAGAGTGTGTCAAGTGTCTGAGAGAGTACAAACACAAGTATGGTTCACTGGAACCTTATTATTGAAGTGCTTCAATAGTAAAAGGGAGATCGTTGTATCCTGAGAGACAAATGCCGCAAATTCGTGAACACCAATACGGGGCATAAATTGTCTTAAGAACATAGTGTCAAACACTATGTTGGGAATGGGCCCACAATCCCAACAAGAAAAAACCACATCCACAAAGATGGAGATAACTAGAACAAGAACGACAAAACCACGAAAGAAAATCAAGCAAACCAACACAACAAGATTTAAATGTGGTTCGGCCCAACAATGCCTACGTCCACGTGCAAAGGCGATCACTACGATTAATATGAAGATTACAAGCACTCAAGACCTCACGTGTATAACTCTCCAACCAAGTTATATGACACACACAATTGCTAGAAACTAATCTCTCCCTCACTAGTTTGCAGCCCTCTCTTGTGTATGTAGAAGATTTCCAACCAATCTTATCAATCCCTTGAGTAAGCCCTATATTTATAGAGATAGTATGGTCCTAATCATAGTTGTAGTAGGATTTACCCCTATGGTAAGTCTTATACACCAAGGAATACTCTTACACACATTCCTATATAAACTAGGAACTTCCACCATCAAAGGAATCCTTATTTGATAAGGAAACCACCAAATAAGGAATCCAATCATAATTAGGAAATCATTCCACTAATGGAATTTTAGGCACAATCCTAACAATCTTCACCTTGCCTCAAATTCCTTCCCATCAGTCCTCAGAGTCTTCATCTTGTAATCTTCAACTTCCACATCGATAGTGCATCACCTTTTCCATCCCCCAAGCTATTCAGCTACACCATTACTCAAGTTCACATCCCCCATGAACTTGAGATCGCCAACGTCGTCAAATACGAAACGCACGAGCTCCACTTTGCTATTGTGGTCGTCTTCACCTTGAGTAGAAGTTGTCATCATCGAAGTTGTTGGAGCATCATCATCTATTCCCTCAATAGATTTCCCCACTGGCTTCCATACCCTCTTATTCTTCATGATATCTCCAAAATCTGTACTTCCCAACAAAACGTACAAATTTCTAACCTTCTTTCCCAAGAAAATTATACGAGAATCCCGCTTCACCTTCATGAAGCCTCTCTTCGCGACAAACGAGCATCCTTTGGAATCCAATATTCCCAAGGAAATTATGTTTCTCTTCAAACCCAGAACATGAAGCACATCTGTCAAAAGCCTTGTCAACCCATTTGAAGTATTGATTCGAACGGTTCCAACACCCTTGATTTCTCCAACTGTGTTGTTCGCCATATAGACTTTTCCCTCCATCGGTTTGTAGGACGATAACCAACCTACATGCGAACACAAGCGAGCAAAACAAGCTGAATCAAGAACCCAATCCGTGGTTTTCTTCTCCTCCTCTGTAATTGTCATGACTTCTACGACATCTTCATCCGAATGTTTCAACACGTTTGTAGCGGTACCACTATTATCTTTCTTTGCTGGGCAATCTCGCATAAAGTGACCCTTCTCTCCACAATAGTAACACTCCTTATCCTTCATAGGAGTTCTATGTCGTGCTCCTCCACTACCGCCTCCACTAGAGTTCTTCTTCCCTTGCCTTGGCCTCCCTTGTGTAACAAGTGCTTATGCATCTTCCAACTTTTCCTCTTTCTTATCCATCTTCTCGCTAGAGAATAGAGCTTTCTTCACCTGTTCCACCGTTATGGTATCTCTCCCATACAACAATGTATTGAATAATTGATTATGGGTAGATTTTACCGACGCAAGGAGAATGATAGCTTTGTCCTCGTCATCTAGTTTGAAGCCAACGTTGGATAACTCGCACAATAACTTGTTAAACTCACCTATATGGGCTTGAAGATCAACTCCTTCTTTCCGCCTAAAGGAGTACAACTCTTGCTTCAACATAAGATGGTTGGTGAAGTTCTTCCCTAAATAGAGATCCTCAAACTTTTCCCACAAAGCTTTTGCGGAGGTCTCCCCCATGACGTCGTACACCACATCGTCTACCAAACTAAGCCACATGGTGCTAACGGCTTTAGAGTTAATCCTCTTCCACATCTTGTCGGTCATCCCTTCCGGCTTGTTATCTTCATCGCACAATGCATCCTCTATACCTTGTTGCACCAAGGCGTCCTTCATACGCACTTGCCACATGCTGAAATTCTTCTTGCCATCAAACTTTTCTATTGCCATTCGCATATCCCCAAGCGAACTATCTCCAGCTGCCATGGATTCTCAATCGAGCTTTGATACCACTTATTGGGAATGGGCCCACAATTACAACAAGAAAAAACCACACCCACAAAGATGGAGATAACTAGAACAAGAACGACACAACCACAAAAGAAAATCAAGCAAACCAACACAACAAGATTTAAATGTGGTTCGGCCCAACAATGCCTACGTCCACGTGCAAAGGCGATCACTACGATTAATATGAAGATTACAAGCACTCAAGACCTCACGTGTATAACTCTCCAACCAAGTTATATGACACACACAATTGCTAGAAACTAATTTCTCCCTCACTAGTTTGCAGCCCTCTCTTGTGTATGTAGAAGATTTCCAACCAATCTTATCAATCCCTTGAGTAAGCCCTATATTTATAGAGATTGTATAGTCCTAATCCTAGGAATTTACCCCTATGGTAAGTCTTATACAACAAGGAATACTCTTACACACATTCCTATATAAACTAGGAACTTCCACCATCAAAGGAATCTTTATTTGATAAGGAAACCACCAAATAAGGAATCCAATCATAATTAGGAAATCATTCCACTAATGGAATTTTAGGCACAATCCTAACACATTAGACTCGGTCTAATAGTCGCATTGCATCTAAACCAGGTTCTATTTTATTTACAGTATTTCTTTAAGTGTTCTTGATTTCAGATTTATACATATTATACATCCCAATATATTTTGGATATCAATCTTATATACATATCAAGTTGGTGAATACACATGCAATTTTGTATTAAAGTGTATTCCAAAAGTTTGAACAATTTGTAACCCGACCAAAAAAGAAAAAAAAAACTCCAGATTTACACAGATGAAAACATTTTCATCTTACTTTACATTGCTTGGCAGATGCTCTCTATAAAAAAATATCACACCCCTTACAAAAAGGAACCTTTTCATCTTCTGCTCATTGGAATAGCGTTTTGGAAAGGATTTAAGGATGCACTATTATACCGAAGTGTCACCATTTCAAAATACTCACAAACTGTTTACACCTTTTAGTGTGATGAAATGTCACAGGATGGGAGTCATCTTAATCCATGTACAAACTTTTTGTTTCACGCATATATATATATATACAATGGCGGAAGAAAACAAGAAGAAAAAAAAACTGTTCTAGGGAAAAAGTAAGTAGTTACAACAGTTTTACACAACAAATTTTTATTTTTATTTTTTCTTTGCACTGGTTCATAAATTAGTTCAGCCAACATTCTAAAAGAAATGTATTTGTTTGCAATATTGAATCACAAATGACATTGTTTTGTAATTACTCAAAATCACTATTTCATAAATATAAACAACATGTGATACTAACTTGTAATATAATATCTATACCAAGTATACCATCACCAAAGACTACGTAGATGGTTGATATTGTTAACAAGAATTATATGGGCTATGGTACCAAACTTGTACAGATAAAAAAAAAACAGTAGAGTTTTAACTTTTAAACAAAACTGGTTATAATACAGGCTTTGAAACTCCAGATTACCAAAACCGATTTACACAAAAATCTACACATGCAATATGCACACTTTGAATCAAACAAATTGAAAATTCGAACAGACATGAATCGAACAAATTGAGGTTCAAGACGAAATTCCAATTTTCAGATTTATTAAATTGTCTTAAGATTATTACCCAAAATATATTGGGATGTATAATATGTATAAATCTGAAATCAAGAACACTTAAAGAAATAATGTAAATAAAATAGAACCTGGTTTAGATGCAATACGACTATTAGACCAAGTCTAGTGTTTGATACTGTGTCCTTAAGACAATTTATGCCCCGCTTTGGTGCTCACGGATTTGCGGCATTTGTTTCCCAGGATACAATGATCTCCCCCTTACTATAGAAACACTTCAAATAATAAGGTTCCAGCGAACCATACTTGTGTTTGTACTCTCTCAGATACTTGACACACTCTATATGTATATATGAACTATGTAATATTTTCTAATTAATTCATCCAAAATGAATGAATGTTAGTTGTATATATAGGCCAATAGGTGACTGTTGGTGAATAGTCATGGCCAGTGACTATTCATGAACAGTCATAACTAGTCACATAAGGGAGTGTTTGGCATGACCAAAATCTACCATGTACAACACTAAAAATTTCTCATTCAATTTTCCAACACTTTTTTCGTTTAAATAAGAAAAGCAACAAGAAAAATAGAAAAGAAACGATAATAGAGTGAAAATACATTAAAATTTTGATTTTTGAGATTCACTTCCCTTCCCTGCCTTTTTCTTAAGTTCCTAGTAATATAATTTTGACATTTCTTAGTTCTGACATTATATAAAATTGAAGGACATCAGGGAAAACAATGTGAAAATACTTCACTCTCTATAAATCCGCAAACCAAACAGAGCCTTTACAGCTTTATGTATGTGGACGCATATTGTTGCGAGCCAAGAGGAAATCTGCTAAGATCATCATGATCATTTCCAACTAACTTAAATTTTTTTTTTTTTCCATGCATGGAAGCAACGTGCAAAACAATGTCGTCACTTAATGACATGAAACAACAGAAAATCTAAATAGATTTAAGTGACATGAAACAACAGAAAATCTAAATAGATTTCAACTTCAAGTAGCATGGAATCTTCAAGAACATAGATTTCTTATCGGATTCGAATTTGAATTCGAATGTGGCAAATTCAATCTGAATTCGATTCGTTTACAGGACTAGAAAAACATTTAGCCTATCTAGTTGCTAAAGTCTAAAAGACAGTGGTGAATCCCACATTCATCTTCAAGAGTCCAAGGGCAGAGAGGGGGGCGTATCAGGGGCGGACCCACAATGGGGGCGAGCAGGGGCCAGCCGCCCCCACTAAACTTTCAAAAAGAAAAAAAGTTATATATGATAGTTTTAAAAAATGCGAATTTTTACTAAGATTTTCTGTTAATTTGAGGGTTTTTTGTAAGAGTAATGATATGTTTTCCAAATTCTATCCCAAAAGTGTTTTTCAAATGATATGGCACTGGGGTCAGGTCAAATACAGTGGGACTAGTCGAATTTTGATTGGAAGTTGTTTACCTCTCCCCAATGCTAGGTCATTTGGCAAGCAATACTTTTGAAATAGAAATTTGGGAAACTTACTCTTTTGTAAATTTTAAAACTGTGAAGAACTTTGACACAGTTTTAATTGACAACTTATTCCCACTCTTAACTTTATAGTATTATATATATTATATGTGTATATAAATGTTATATCATAAAAGAGCCAAAAGCAAAACAAAGACCACCTAGAGTACCCTAGTGTCCCACAAGACATTTCTAAAAAATAAAAATAAAAAAATGTTCCCACGCAGATGAAATTTGAAGTTTCACAGACGCCCTCGAAAGACTCAAAGTCCCTATATCCACCATTAACCTCATCTTGCTCCTGTTTAGAGGAAAAAAAAATCTCGTCTTGCTTCTTTTCCGTGAGATAAATAAAAAAACACAGAATTTCCAACCCTTTACATATACACGAAACTTGTGGAAAAATCACATAAAATTATACTCCCTCGGTCTCATATTTTGAGTCCACCTTTGGGAACTCAACTTATTAAGGGGACAAAAAGAATCTACACCTACTTTTCACAATTGCTCCTAATCATTACAACAACTTTTTTAGTTTTTATCTTAGTGTAGATTTCAAGGAATGATATTTTTGGAAAGTAAGTGAAACTTATATACCATTTAGGAAAGTGGACACTAATTTTGGGACATCCCAAAATGGAATACATGACTCAAAATATGGGACGGAGGGAGTACTATTTTTACAAAAAAAAAAAATCAGTCAGGGCACTGCCCTAATCCCCTGTAAAAAATTTTTCCACTAAATTAAAGTTCTGGGTCCGCCACTGAGCATATCCCTGTTGTGTAGTCCACCATTGCAACCAAACCCCCCAAAGAGACGTACAAGAACAACAGAATTCAGTGATCTTAGGGTGTGCTTGATAACCCCATTAAGTGCAGAAAATGAAAAGATTCAGCACTTAATCTTTTTCAGTGCGTTTGATAATATACCACTTAATTGAAAAAGTAGCTCCAAAACTACTGAAAACTTTAAGTGAAAAATTTATACTGAATATAATCACTGAATGTATTCTACTTCAATAGTTGAAACACTGTTTTAAGAATTAAAACTTCAAACGCTTAAAATTTTTAGTACTTAAAATTCAACACTTAAAATTTTTAGTACTTAATTTTCAGCACTTAATTTTTAGGTCTAAAACATTTCTCTCTTTAAACCAACCCTTAGATAATAATCCAAAAATTAGCAAGGGTCAATATCTTGTCTTGTATAATCTCAAAAGAGCATTACTACATCCACACACTTTTCTACACACTTTTTGACACACAGCTTTAAATACATGTACTTTATGTTGTGTAAGTGGTACACAAAAAAGTGTGAAAAATTCAAACAACACAAAGTACATGCATTTAAAGCATGGTGTGTCAAAAAGTGGGTCAAAAAGTGTGTATGTCTAGTATTATTGATCTCAAAAACAGAAGTTTATTTTATAAGTTTCTGATTAGGAGGGCCCAAATTAACCTTGAACATGTATGTGTAATGATCCGCAGGATGAAGACTCAATCGTCTGTCGCCCTTGATTTCAAAATAAGCTCATCTCAGCCATTCAACAGAGAGCCGTCAGTTGCGTCGTCGTTTTGTGTACAATTGTGTTTTAAGAAAAATAGCAATACGGTGTCGTTCGATAATTAGTCTTGTTTAGTTGTAACTACCACCACACGTGGCCACTAGCTATTGGATGGATTTCCAAATCTGTTAGTTATAGTTTAGTTAAATCTCGCCAACCAATGGGCTCCAACAAAGACCCTAAATAAGTCTTCGGCCTGGTAAGCATGCATCCAGCTCATTGTTATGGCTAGCTCGAGTCCAGCCCACTGTTAACCAGTGCAAAACTCAGGCTAACAGCCCAAAAGAGTAAGAATAATGCCATTATTACTTAATTTGGGATATCCCAAATGTTAACTTATGGGAGTGGTACAATTTGGAAATCATAGAGTAATGTTAGGGTTTTCAAATTTATATCTCAAATTTCTTTTCTAATAATTCCCAATATTTGAATCCCACATTTAGTTCTAAAATGTTTTACAAGTTATACCACATGTTGTGGTTCACATACCACCACATAAGGTACAACTGGTAAAGCATTTACCATTCAATTTAGGAAGCATATTACTATTGAAAATAATTTCCACTGCATATGATATGGTCGACATTACACAACCTAAATTTGGTAGCATATTCATACTATGTATTCCTATGATTGTGTTTTTTTATTTTTTCAATCACCCCGAGATTGAAATCTAATTCATTTGACCTACACATCAAAATAAAAGAATATTGTTATATGTCAAAATTTTATACTGTATACAAATAATATGACAGTGATATCACATATAACTAATGAGAACACTTAAATTTCATTTAAAATGTTTTCACAACGTCACACTGCTGCATTATTTAAAATACGAGTTTAGCATTCCTCTTATGAATGGTAGGGACTAAGTGGTTAAAATTTTGAAACCAAATACCATCAAGAACTATAGTTCCCAAATTATTAGGTTTTTAAGGACATGTTGGTATCTTCCACTACACTTGATAACTAAGAAAAGGAAAAGGATTTGGTGAATGATTAGAAAAACGAAGAATAATATTAATGCTACTAGATATAACCCGTGGCTAAAGCCACTACCAAGCAATTCAAACTATGAATGTGACACTTAAAATTGCTATGAATTGTGCTTACAACAAACTATAACTTCTAACATTAGTAAAGTAATAATGGATGCGGTGCCAATAGCTTATCAACCTCTGATCATACTTTAGCAGTAATTCTAATCAAACGTGTGTTCGGCCAGTAACTAACTCAATGTACCTTCTTTTTGCACATGTGTTTAATAACAAATACAGAAGAACATGGTCACGTAAAAAATTCCAAAATACAGCACCTAGAATTGCAACCAAAGTATTGGAGATGCATGCATATTTGAATTCATGAGAAACTAAACAAAGGCAAATGATAGTCAATTTATTTTTGAGATCAATAGCTTGTTGTGATAAAGAATAAAGCAACAGAGACACAACATTCACTGTTACCAAGTGTATTGCTCATGTCCAAGGGCATTACCCACAAAAATGTTTGATCGAATGAACCAATATACCTGACAAAACATAATACATCCCCATCCCTTGAGAAGTTGAAATTCTAACAATGGGTTGAGAATTCTAACTGACCATGGGGTGAAAACAAAAACAATGTGGAAAACCAAACCTATGCTCCCAAACTTAAGCTCCATTTTTTTCTCCCAAAAAAGAAACCAAATGGTATGTACGCTTAATTTTTTTAGTTTTTTTTTTTTCCATCCACTTTCCTCTCAAACATATACAGGGCAATTGGGCAAAAGCTAAGAACTCAGTAAGAGCACTAAATTAAGATCATGTGTAGTATGTAGTGAAAGAATTCAATTTTTTTTGTAAACAATTCAATTTGCCTAAAGTCTTCACAAACAAAAACTATTAAGTAATAAAATAAAAAATAAAAAAGCCATTAAGCTATGAGGAAAGAGTAACTTTTTTTTGGGTAATGCTATAGTGAGCAGCTTCTCATATGAGAAGGCGGGTTTTAACCGTCGGATGAGCATCTAGCCATAAGATTCCCAGGAATATGGAGATGCATTTATTGCTAGATGCTCATCCAACGGTTAAAATCCACCTTCTCATATGAGAAGCTTCTCACAATAGACTTACCTTTTTTTTTAAGCAAAAAAAAAAAAAAAAAAGAAAGAAAAGAAAGAGTAATGCTATGTCCTCTATTTAGTTGAAACGGAGTAATAGCCCTGTGAGAGATTGGCTAGCCAAACTCCAGGTCATTAGACCATTTAAATTGAAATTTCGTAATTTTGAAAAACTTTGATATTATCAACACTGTAGGACTGATATGTTAAAGGTGTCAATACCATTTTGATATGCATGTTTAGAATTTTGAAACCGAGATTAGCCTACCAATGAGAGAGAGAGATTAATACTTTAACTTTGACCATACAACTTGTTAAATAGTAATCAACCTACCAAGGAAATTTTTGGAAATTAGATTAGAATTAAATTTCAAATCACATTTCAAATATGAGATTAGGAAATCAAATTTTACACACTAAAATCTAGGAAATCAGATTAGATTATCAAAGTTTGGTAGCAGCATTTGTCTAGACTTCGTTTAGATAAAATTTCAAATCAGATTAGGAAATCAAATTTTTACCCTACAATTTAGGAAATCATATTAGATTAGAAATAAATTTCAAAGTTTGGAAAGGATAAAATAAAGGAAAAATATCAAATATAATTTCCAAAGAGACAGATTAGAATGAATTTCAAAGTTTTGAAAATTAGATTAGGCAAAATATGAGATTAGGGAAACTTTCAAAGTTTTGAGAGTAGGAAAATTTTCAAAACTACGTGAACTTGCTGAAGAGACAAAACTCAAAACTTTTTGAGATTAGGGAAAATTTCAAAGTTTTGAGATTAGGGAAAATTTCAAATTTCCAAATGTGTTCATGGGAAATTAAAAAATACAAAAAAGAAAAAAAAATGAGACAGATCCTAATCATAAAGACAAAATACAGAAATCTTTGAGAAATTAAAAAGTTAAAAAAAATAATGAGACAGATCGTAAAGATCTCAACACATTGACTTGCTAAGAAATTGTTATGAAGAAAAAAAAGTTGTGAATTCAAAATTTCTAATTTCAACATAGAACACTTTGGGAAATTAAAAATACAAAAAAAGAAAAATATATAAATAAATGAGACAGATCCTAAAGATCTGAACACATGAACTTGCTAAGAAAGTGTTAAGAAGAAATTTTTTGAGAGTAGGAAAACTTTCAAAGTTTTGAGAGTAGGAAAATTTTCAAAACTACGTGAACTTGCTGAAGAGACAAAACTCAAAACTTTTTGAGATTAGGGAAAATTTCAAAGTTTTGAGATTAGGGAAAATTTCAAATTTCCAAATGTGGTCATGGGAAATTAAAAAATACAAAAAAGAAAAAAAAAAAATGAGACATATCCTAATCATAAAGACAAAATACAGAAATCTTTGAGAAATTAAAAAGTTAAAAAAAAAATGAGACAGATCGTAAAGATCTCAACACATTGACTTGCTAAGAAATTGTTATGAAGAAAAAAAATTGTGAATTCAAAATTTCTAATTTCGACATAGAACACTTTGGGAAATTAAAAATACAAAAAAAGAAAAATATATAAATAAATGAGACAGATCCTAAAGATCTGAACACATGAACTTGCTAAGAAAGTGTTAAGAAGAAATTTTTTTGAGTGAAGTTTAAAAAATAATAATAATAAATGGAAGAGGCTTACAATTACATCGAACTTTCTGAAAACAAACCGAATCTGCGTCTCCTCTGCTCGCCGGATCAGCCGTCGGATCTCCATGGGTTTGGTTCTGAGCCTCCATGGGTTTTGGTCTGAGCTTTAAAAACCCTATCTTTTTCAGATCATCGGTTTGAAAACAAACTGGATCTGCATCTCCTCTGCTCGCCGAATCAGTCGCCGAATCTCCATGGGTTTGGGTATGAGCCTTTTTTTGTCACTGGATCTCCATGGGTTTTGGTCTAGCCTTAAAATTTAAATTTCAACTTCATAGGGCCTCCGCACATCATATACAATATTTCAAAAACCCCAACGAAAAATCCAAAATTTAAATTGGTCTAAACCTTTCTTTGTCACCGGATCTATCAAAACCCGGCCCTTTATTTGGCGAAAAAGAGATTTTGAGTGAGAGAGAGAGAGAGAGAGAGAGAGAGAGAGAGAGAGCGGAGAGGGCTTTGATCGGCGGTGGAAAGATAGGGTGAGATTTTCAGAGAGAGAGAGAGAGAGAGAGAGATCTGAGAATGAGATCTGAGAGAGAGAGCGTAGGTCTAAGTGCTGACTGTGAGATTATGTGGCATAGTTTAATTGGTTAAGTGCTGACTGTACACACACCAAAACACCTTAAAAAATATGATTGGACACACACTGAGCTCCAATATTATATAGATGATTCTTAAATTTAGGATACTTTAAATGCTATGATAGTGACACCACATAGTCCACATCTAGCATCTGTAGTACCACAATCACTACCATAACATAAGGTACAATAATTTAACATAATAAAATGTCGTGCCTTAAATTGAGTAAAATATAACTCTTGAATAATGCTATATATTTCACAAATGTGAACCCCAAGAATGGTTCTCAAATATTTTAACCGTTGTACCATTGTGGCAGTAATTAGTGGTACCATATATAGTACATATGTTATATAACTGACAAACATTTGAGAACTAAATTTAAGATTTAATTTTAGTAAATATAGCATTACCATAATTTTTAGCATTGACATGCTCTAAAGTAGTACAAAGACGGTCACACAGTGTGATGTTCACTGTGAGTCCTTCATTATTGTAGGACTCGTCTAATATTCACAAAATACTCAAATTATAATAAAAATTACACGAATATGATGGTCGGATGAAATAAATTGAGTTGGAAAGTGAAGTGACACCACTCTTTCATTTTGTCTAACCGCGTTGTAACTGTTGTCCAATAACTCTTCACTCTTCAGTCTTCATCTTTATTTTTTCAAAATAATTATTGACATTCTTGGTGCAGCTTTGACTATAAGTTTGTGAGTTCCACTTTAGTTTCGTGCTATCCTAGGTAAAAAACATAAAATCTCTCCGGCTGCTCTAATTCTAGTGTCAAGCAACTAGTAAACCCATGCATTACAGAAAAGCACACAAAAAATTTAAAAAAGAACAAATTAAAAATAAAAACATTATTGAATCTATATATCTAATTATAACATTGGAAGAAGAGATAACGAAGCAGTGAAGATCGAAGATTAAAAGATTTTAAAGAAGGAATACTTTCGCTATCTAAGTTCAATGATCAGTAGAGATGAAGAGATTGGTGATGACATGACCCACATAATTAAAGTAGGATGACTTAAGTGGAGGAACGCTTCCGGAGTATTGTGGGACCGGAGAATACCAACAAAATTGAAAGAAAATTTTAATAGAATAGCTATTAGGCCAATTATGCTCTACGGGACAGAGTGTTGGGCAACTAAGTAATAACACATTAGCAAAATGAGCATAGCTGAGATGAGGATGTTAAGATGGATGTGTGGTAAGATTAGGAAAGATAGAATTATAAATGAGTACATTCGAGAGACTGTAGGAGTGTCACAAATTGAGGGTAAGGGTGGCAATTTTTGACATGACAACTCGTTTTACTAAGACAAACCGAACACGACACGACATGACACGATTAATTTAAAATAGTTTGTATTATAGATGAGTAACACTCGAAACTAAAAATCAAACCCAAAATACACAACCCAATTAATAACACGATTATGACACGATAACCCAAATTGTCACCCCTAATTGAGGGACACAATGGTTAAATTTTGGAGTACGAGTTTAGCATTCCTGTATGAATGGAATTATGGAAGGGACCAAATGGTTAAAATTTTGAAACCAAAGGCAAACACCATCAAGAACTATTATTCCCAAATTATTAGGGTTTAAGGACATGTTGGTATCTTTCACCATGCATGCTTGATAACTAAGAAAAGGGAAAGCATTCGGTGAAGGGTTAGAAAAACGAAAATGCTATGACTTTTAAATTTAGGATACTTTAAATGCTATGATAGTGACACCACATGGTCCACATCAAGTGGTCTGTAGTACCACAATCACTATCATAATATTCGGTACAATAAATATTTTGAGTCTTACCTAAATCACGACTGGATACAATGCACATACACCCCACACACGCATACAAACCCAATCCAATCCCACAGTCCTACAATGGTCCATAGCAAAGTCCAATAAGAGCCACTCATTCCAACTAAATGCACAAATATGGGGGACAAAAACTTCCTTCAAGGAGAATTGACCTCTACCTCTCGACTGGAGAGATCAAAGTGATACCACTTGACCACTTGGATCGTTGGTTGCGGTACAATAATTTAACACAACTACAATTTGCAATAATCAACTCCAAATTTGACATTATAAAATGTCATGCTTTAAATTGAGTAAATTATAATTTTTGAATAATGCTATATATTTCACAAATGTGAATCCTAAATATGGTTTTCAAATATTTTAACTGTTGTACTATATTTTATAACAGTAATTAATGGTACGATATATGATTCCAAAATTAATCCTAATGCACATGTCAAACTAGTACTACACAAACTAGCAAAAGAAGATTGAAACGCAACTACAAATAGAGGCAGTAGTCAGCATCAATGCACGCATGTATTCATATTAAATGCCACCAAATTAAGGGATCTAGCAAGGTCCTACTATTTTTTTTCAAAAATGTTACACTCACACTAAATTTTATATTCAATATATCTTGATTTTGATTCTTGTGAATTTTGTATAGGATTTATGTGGGACTTACATAAAGTCCACTAAACTCAAGGACCAAAATTACTAATTATAAAATTTAATATAAAATTTGGTGTAGATGTAACATTACTATTTTTTGGACCAGTCCCAAGTGGGGTTGAAAACGGGGGATGCATATATATATATATATATATATATTATATATGTATGAGTGTGTGGGTGGGGGTTCCCTTGGGACTTGCCAGGCTGCCAGTGCCAGTAGCATTGTCTGTATTAACAACTAGCTATGGCGGACTATAAAACGAAGAATAAAAATAAAACAAACTCAACACAATCATAAATTTTCAACTTTACCACCTTTTCTTTTTTCTTTTTCTTTTCATTGGCTTGACGAATTTTCAAACTTTATCTCTCTTTTCTCTGTGTGCGCGACACCTGATTTTGTTCTAGATGATTAAAGGAAAAGCATATTACTCAATGGAAAATGCTAACTATGTAAAAGTTGAAATTCAGAATTGAAATAATATTACCAGAAAGTAGAATATGTAATAATTCATTTAGGTTTAGTCGCAGGTCTCGCTCTTTTTAAGACGTTTAGCGGTTTTGTCCAAAGTGAGCCAGCAGTTTGCTGAGATGTCACACCGCCCTCAAGATAAAATAGTCCAGAATTCACCTCTGTCTCATTTATCTATGCACAGAAGAATAATCGAATTCCCTTCATGGGACAGCTCTTGGTTCTCTAGTTTTGTCAGTCATCTTCTAGGAGGGTATTGTCTCTCTT
Source organism: Hydrangea macrophylla (assembly GCA_033977485.1). Lineage (NCBI taxonomy): Eukaryota > Viridiplantae > Streptophyta > Magnoliopsida > Cornales > Hydrangeaceae > Hydrangea > Hydrangea macrophylla. The sequence goes on from CM066991.1 coordinate 134,936,657, forward strand.
AGGAGGGGATTTGGTCCCTCACTTTGAGAGTTTTTGGTTTGTTTGTTTGTTTGTTTTTTTTTTTCGTTTGGGTTTCCACCCTAGTTCTCTTTTATCTTCTCATGCTACGATTAGATACGGCTACTCCTCTTCGCAGATGCAGTTTTGTCCTTTCAGATTTGGTGATTGACTCATTTAAATCCAGCAACGTCTCTATCAGATCCGACATTTTTTTGTTAGATCTGGCATTTAGGTGGGGTCTTTTTTGGTCATGGTGAGATTTCAGATGATCTCTGTTCTCCCTCAGCCGACTCACTCTCAAGCTACGCCACAGACAGTTTCACTAGGGATTAGGGAGATTTGCAGTGCAACTCAGAAGTTTGTTTTGCTTACTATTCATGCATGTATTTTCTTACTTCTGTATGCTTGTACTGATTCCTTTTGAAATCTGCATTTAATGAAGTATAACTATTATATATGAGACCTTCGGCCATAGCCCCCTAAAATAAAACTCTTCAAAACTAAAACACATGCTACTTTTCTTTATCGCATTAGGCCCTTTTTACACTCAAATTGCTATAACTTTTGTTATACAAGTCCGTTTTTCGTAAAATTTGATGTTTTGAAATTAGGAAAATGAGATCTATCAAACGAGTTCAATGCTGACCATGAAATACTAGGACCAAAAAAAAAAAAAAAAACTAAACATCAAACAAATATGAAAAATTGCATTTTTTCGCATACATATAATAAAAATATATTTATTTTGTACAATTGGTACCATAGATGCATAGATCTTAAAAAAAATACACGAAATAAAAAAAAATCACCTAAAAAATCCAAGAATTGATAAAGTTATGGTAGTTTAAAGTTGACGGATAATATTATCTGTTAGACTTACAGATAACAGATAATATTATCTGTAAGATAGGTAAAACCTCAAAATTAGGTTGCAACTTAACTTTTTTTCGTGAAATTTCCACGCCTATTGCGTAGATCTCAAAGAAATACATGAAATCAAAAAGAAAAAAAAATTACCCAAAAAGCCTATGAATTGATAAAGTTATGGTGGTTTAAAGTTGACAAATAATATTATCTGTTAGCGTAAACAGATAATATTATATGTCTGAAAGATAAAAATGAAAAACCAAGTTCCAAATTACTTTTTTTTGTACAACTTTCAAGTCCGATGCGTAGATCTCAAAGGAATACATGAAATAAAAAAAATCACCCAAAAAGCCCAAGAATTGATAAAGTTATGGTGGTTTAAAGTTAACAAATAATATTAACTGTTTGTTTAAACAGATAATATTATCTGTTTGTGTTCTGAAAGATAAAAATAAAAAAAACGAAGTTTCAAATTACTTTTTTTTGTACAACTTTCAAGTCCAATGCGTAGATCTCAAAGAAATACATGAAGTAAAAAAAAAATCACCCAAAAAGCCTAAGAATTAATAAAGTTATGGTGGTTTTAAAGTTGACAAATAATATTAACTGTTTGCGTAAACAGATAATATTATCTATTTGTGTTCTGAAAGATAAAAATGAAAAAACGAAGTTCCAAATTACTTTTGTTTGTACAACTTTCAAGTCCAATGTGTAGATCTCAAAGAAATGCATGAAATCAAAAAAAAAAAAAAAAAAAATCACCCAAAAATCCCAAGAATTGATAAAGTTACGGTGATTTAAAGTTGACAAATAATATTTACTGTTTGTGTAAACAGATAATATTATCTGTTTGTGTTCTGAAAGATAAAAATGGAAAAATGAAGTTCCAAATTACTTTTTTTTTTGTACAACTTTGAAGTCCAATGCGTAGATCTCAAAGAAATATATGAAATCAAAAAAAAAAAAAAAAATCACCCAAAAAGCCCAAGAATTGATAAAGTTATGGTGGTTTAAAGTTGACAAATAATATTAACTGTTTGTGTAAACAGATAATATTATCTGTTTGTGTTCTAAAAGATAAAAGTGAAAAAATGAAGTTCCAAATTACTTTTGTTTGTACAACTTTCAAGTCCAATGCGCAGATCTCAAAGAAATGCATGAAATAAAAAAAAAATAAAAAATCACCCAAAAAGCCTAAGAATTGATAAAGTTATGGTAGTTTAAAGTTGACAAATAATATTAACTGTTTGTGCAACCAGATAATATTATCTGTTTGTGTTCTGAAAGATAAAAATGAAAAAAATGAAGTTTCAAATTACTTTTTTTTTTTGTACAACTTCAAGTCCAATGTGTAGATCTCAAAGAAATGCATGAAATAAAAAAAAAAAAAAAAAAAATCACCCACAGAGCCCAAGAATTGATAAAGTTATGGTGGTTTAAAGTCGACAAATAATGTTATCTGTTAGTGTAAACAGATAATATTATATATCTGAAAGATAAAAATAAAAAATGAAGTTCCAAATTACTTTTTTTTGTACAACTTTCAAGTCTAATGCGTAGATCTCGAAAAAATACATGATATAAAAAAAAAAAAAAATCACCCAAAAAGGCCAAAAAATGAGTGAGTTATGATAATTTAAAGTTCACAGATAATATAACATAATCTGTGAGCGTAGGGGCTTTTCACCAAATACAAAAAGTAGCGAAGGGCTTTTTATAAAACTGCAAAAAACGTGGATTTTTTATTTATTAAAACACATAATTTTAAAGGGTCTATGACCTAATATCCCTATATATATATATATATACACACACACAGTCAGGTTCTAAAGAGGGCGTCCTCTCTTTATTAAAGAGAGGGCCTCTGTTTTGGCCGTCGGATCGTGTTTTCATTAATGACAGTTTTGTCATTTTACAGTTTTTAAACACAATCTGACGGCTAAAAAAGAGGCTCTCTCTTTAATAAAGAGAGATGACCATCTTTAGAGAATCTTTATATATATATATATATATAGTTACTATGGGACTGACACCACATCTAGTGGTCTGTGGTACAATGACCACTGCAACATGTATACAAAAGCATTTGAAAATCAACTTTAGAATTCAAATTTGAGAACTATAACATTACTCACGAAAGAAAGGATAAGTTATTTAAAGGAGTAATACTTGGAACACATAAAACATCCACATAAATAAGTTGCTCACAAAAATTGATTGTGTCTATCTCTCTCCTCAGCGACCCCACAGTATTAGTAGACTCTATCAAAAAAGAAAGACATAATAAAATTTTGAAAGTAACTTTCTGTAGATGCTTTATATGTCTTAACCATTACTCTATAAAAAGTCTCTCTACATATGCAAACATACATTTTAACATATTAGAATTCAGGGGCGTACTTATAAGAGAGGCTGCGGGCTTGGGCCATGGCCCCCAAAATTTTTTTCCCTAATTTTTCATGTACATCTTTTAAATTTGTACACGTTACTTATATTTGGCCCCTATAAGAATTTTAAAATAAATTGGGTATGTATATGTAAGAGTAATACTTGGGACACAACCAAAAGACACAACCTTGGGATACAACCTCCATTTTATGTCTATCTCTCTCCTGACGGTATTACTCTATATGTAATTATAAAAGTTCGAAGTTAGTTTACATATTTGCTACTTCAAATTCCAGCTTATACAAAGTGGTCTATGCCAATTTACATATTACAACGCTAACTATAACTTAATTCTTCACAATTCAAATAAGTGCAAGAGCAATTGAATATTGGCCTAATTGTAATCCAATTTAACCTAAATATTTGGTTCAATACATTTTCTTCTCACTTCTCAATTTTAGCCTACCCCAAATTGATGTAACATCAATTCAAGTTTTTCAAGTCACAATTTGCGGTCAAACTTTAGCATCGGGGAAAAAAAGTGACAGTATAGACACAGGGTGAAACTACAAAGAGGGGGGTGCGGTTGGAGATCATAATTTATTATATGCAGTAAATGTTACAAGCACTAAATCTCTCAACTCTCAATACGATAAAAAAAAAAAAACTCTCGAAGCAAAATTACAAAACTGTAATCTTTCTGATTCATAAGATCCTACCTGAAAATAATATAAATTGACTTAAAAAAATTTTACCTTGGGGTACTGTCCCCAAACTCCTGTATGAGCTATTTTATTAGCGAACCCAAGACCTTTAAACTCGCCGTCCAAGTGTAACTTTCTGGCTCTGTCCCTGATTATATAGATTGAAGACACCGTCGTGTCACGTGATAAGTTTTAACATGTTTTGATAGCAACTTTATTCAAATCTAGCTCTAAAATCTAATGAATGAGAGCAAATTTGCACAACAATGTTTCCTCTAGCTTAATTAGACATCATTTATAGAGAGAAAATTAAAGAGAAGAAATATATATAGTGATGAATGTTCACTTGCTTGAAAAGAAATTTGGAAATAAGAAAAAGAGAATGACATTTTACTTGAGAAAAACAAATTGGTAAGCTACAATTTTTTTTCTTCTTGGAACGAGTAATCACTAACTCTCTTGTAGTTTCTATTCATTTTACCCCGTTTTCGAAGGATAATAGAATGGAGTTTTGAGGAATAAACTTTCCCCCATCTTTTCCATCATTTTCTTCCAATTCCATCAAAAAACCAAATAGTGGTCCTAGTGTATTTATCATACCAAATATTTATTTATCGATATTGTTAGCCGGCGCCAATTAAAAGCACGAAACTAATAGTAGAATTTGAGCTAAATTTAGAAAAGTTTTCATGCCTAAGCCCCAAATTTAGATATAAACATAGTATGATAATCAGGGCCGGCCTGGGGCAAGGTGACCAAGTTAACCGCCTTGGGCCCCCAATTTTAAAAAAAATTCAATTCTATAAGGCCCCAAACAAAAAAAATAAAAAATAAAATAATTTTTTTTAATATATAATATTACATAGTGTTAACTTTAGGGTTCATTAAGCCATTTATTATGTTTTGATGATGAGCAAATTACATGTTGTTAATTGGTCATTATGGTTTAATATTTATTTATCACATATTGATCAATATGTTTTGACGATGCTTTGATATTAGACATTGGCATTTTCATGATCTAAATCTCATGAATGTATGCAATCAACGTTCTAACATTTTGTGTGCATGAGATAAGTTTGGTGGAGATCAAGACTAAAAGATCTCATGAAGCCTAAAATGATCAAGCTTGAAGACTTTAGGATCCTTGCTTGAGTGCATGACATAATTGTAAGGCATCTTGATCTATCAGTCACTAGCTAGCGGCTTTGGACTTTAGGATCCTTGCTCTCAGACTTAAAATACTTTCAAGGACCTAAATACACTTAGACCACTCACTTAAATTCATTTCACAAAAGTTTTCAAGTGGCTAAGTCAAAATGAAGAACTCTTTACAAACGGGTCGTCTTTAAGACTGTGTTTGGATCATGGATTTTGTGAGGAAAAAGAAAAGATTTAGTGAAGGATTTAGTATCCCTTGTTTGGTTACTGTAGATTCGTAGGGGGAAAAGTAAAATACGAGGGATTTGTAGGGGGAACGTTGAATATTAAGAAATCCACACCAATATAATGGAAACACGGGAGGAAAACCCGAGGGAAAAAAAGTCAGGCTCTACCTTCATCTTCGTTTGGTCGTCTCAAACTTTCAACTATGGCCTCCAACAAGCGACCTTCCACAAGCAGCGATCAAAGACCAATTTTCGGGAAACACTCTCAACAACGAGCATCACCAATGAATTTTGAACAACGATCTTGTCACACCCGTCCCGAAAAATGAAAATGTTTTAAAATGCAAAATCAGTTTTTGAGAATTATCAATGTTATTTGATAATTGTGAAAGTGGTTGACTGTGGTCAACGGAATGTGTCAAGTGAGGACACGACAATCTAACACTCGATAAGGCATTGACATGACATTTATGTGATTAAATGTTATTTGACGTAATCTGGTATATGCGAATAGTGATTTTACCTATGTAGTGTAATTTTTGATAGTTTTGATCTTGCTTAAGATCATTTTGATTGGTTTATTGATAACGTAAGTGATACATTGCATAAAAGGTAGGTAATTGATCTTGTCAAAATCAAGATATAAAAGTTTACTCTACTTTAAAAGATTTGTAGTGTGGAAATAGAGGTTGAACCCATAGAGATTGAAATACTAAAGCACTTTAATTTTAAAACATAAACCTAGTTAATTAAGAAAACAGAATTTTGATTTTGATTTTAATTAAACTAAGTAACTAAGGAAATAAATCTAACTATGAAAGAGATTAAAAATTGTTTTGATAAATATGTGTATTGAACCTAGGATTGCAAATCCACCACTAGCTTCATAATAAGGGTATTTATGCATTCAATTAGCTTATTATATTGGATGATAATGGGGAATTGTAGCTACAAGCCCAATTCCTCCGTAAAAAAGGTAACTACGATTCACGCATCAACATAATTCATCTCCGGTTGGCACGAAGTGTCTCACACTAAACTAAGTTTGCGGCACACTCCGTCTTCTCTAGGCATGAACTATTCGACTACTTAATATCACAATTCAAATAAGCACTATTACATGGAAATAATCTATACAAGCACATCAAATATAAACTATTGAGCACATTACATCTAAAATAGATCTAATACAAGAATACAATTTAAAAGCAATGATTTAATCAATAGAAGTATGATTTTATTATTCAAAATGCTCGAAACATGTAATCATCATCCAAACATAATAAATCTAAAATAAAAACATAAATAATACCATATTACTTGACTATGGTTTCATTAAAACCCTAGATATCGGTCTAGGTGGCCATAGAATCGAAGATTGGGTTGATGGAGGAGGCCATGGGAATCATTGGTCTTCTTCTTCTTCTTCTCCTTGCTTTTCCCTCTTCAATGGCTGAAGTTTTAGTTGTTGAGGAATGTGTATAATGTTGTGTAACCCCAAAATTGATTTAGAATAGGATTTCTATATATTTTGGAAGGATTCCTAGCTTTCCTAAGCCTAATCGCATTAAAACTGCTATTTTTATGTTTCTGGACGTATTCAGCCAATTCGGACCGCACAGGGCTCTTCAGTACATGGCTATTCAGTACCTAAAAATATGCATTTTTGACTTTTTCAACGGGTCGGTCCAACGAGATGCCCATTTTCCACTTTTCTCAAATTTTTTCAGCTTTGCGCACCGATCGTAGAATTGAGATAACTTTTGACTCAAACCTCGTATTGACTCACCGTTTGCGGGCACGAGTCCGTAACGTGAAGATCTACATTTGATATCTATAGATAAATTTCTCAAGTCCAAAGTATTCATTCTAAAAAATTCCATTTACCGAGGCTATTACTATCTCCAGCTTTTACCGGAATCACCTTTTGAGCCCATAGTGTCTTCCATAGCCACTAATCATTGAATTTTAGTACATTTTCAAGTTAAAGCTCCAAAACCTACAAAATATAGAATGCTTATTAAAAAACAACTGATAACTAAATGAAATGGGCTAACAAAGCGTAACTTAGGACTATAAACGAGAACTATTCGTCGCCGATCACACTCCCAAACCTACACTTTGCTAGTCCTCGAGCAAAGAAAAACATAAAAATAAATACTACTATACTTAAAAATCCTAACTCACTGTCGCAGGCAATGCGATTGCATTTAGTATATGCAACAAGCCTTTTAAACCCCTATGTGTCCCTAGTAGGACGAGTGAAGTCTCGTGAGGGTTCTCATCGAATAAGACACCCACAACCATCTTTATTTCATTATACATTTAAAAAGTTTTATTAAAAACAAAAAACATAATAGTCAATACTCCTTATTATAAAACAGTGATTTGAAATAGAATAACGAACAAAAGAATAAACATAATAAAACATTCACTTAAGTCACGAAAAACAATTCCAAGCACATTCATCGTATAAATCAATAGAATTTCTCATAAAATTGCATGTGTGTGATATTGTACTCAAATGAACACGCGCATGTCATGAACTTGGAATATAACTCGAATAACCATCCAACTATACTTCGACTACGAATCTCACAATGTTAATTACAGTCTCAAATGAAATGTTCACAATATGTGTAATCTCTCAACTACATGGGAGCAAAGGAAATATATTTTTACAATGAAAAACGCTCACGTATGACTCGAAAAAGATGCATGACACGAAAGAACTATAGTCTACTGGATAGGGTACCAACAGTCAAGAAAAATTAATTGTTACCATGTTTTAATCTCCTTCCCATCGTTTTCATATCCAAACCATGTTTTCTAGGATCAAAAAGGATTTTTCAAAGGTTTTAACGTGGCTCAGGCAATGAAAAAGAATAGAATGGATTCATCAAGTAATCTTCAGAATGGCATTGTTAGGCATATTTAATTTCTTTCATCATCTCTTCGACCAACTTTCATCTTTTTCATTCTTCGTATATTTTTATTTCTTTTCTCTTCTTTTTTTCTTCTTCCAACCTTTTACTTTTCTTTTTTGTTGCTTTTGAAATAAATATTCATTGAATACCAAGTAATTACCCCAAATATCATCTTGTTTTCTTCTTCTTCTCAATCAACACCGCCTTATCACCACTAAAAGTTGATCAATCTTTCAGTGGTGAACTCCAAGTTGGAGCAAAAAAAAAAGAATCATGGTGATTAAAGAAAGAGAGGCACTTTAAAGGCTCAAAGGGATGAACTAAGGAAATTTTATCATTTATCTGGATATGTCAAAGGTCAAAAAGGTGGAAAACAAAGAAGGTCTAAAATCATGTCCTAGGGTGATACAATTCTTCAACGTTTACGACAGAAGATTATTAGCATCGTAGCAAATATTTTAACTTGACTATTAACCAAAACCAGAATAATGAGACTAAACAACGAGTTAATGCGCTATTTCAATGAAATTCGACAAACACAAAATATATTTATAACTCTCTAAAAAGAAAAGATAGGCTCAAAAGCTTACCGGGTTTAGTCTCCACACTATATGTTATCTAGAAATCTGAATTATACTATAGTTCACATCAAACATGTATTCAAGTGACTACGTGCAGTGCATAGGTTTGTGTGCAATTCTATGATATAAAACTACGATTCGAATGATACATATCATACACGTCGCATCATGACTTCAAGAAATGTTTAACCACATCTTTTCATGTTTACCATTCTATAATAATTCAAGTTACATAACAAGAAGTATCGACTCAAGATTGCAAAAAACGTCGGTAACATCGTTTATTTAAGTACAAGCATTGAAATTTTTTACAAATCGGTGCATAATAATGTGGATGTGAGTGCATACCCCCAAACCTAAACCTTTCATTATCCCCAATAAAACAATAAAATGAAATAAAGGAGACCACATAAGGAAGGAATGACATTACCTCAATCTCAGAAATCACAAACCAGGTAAACGTATATGAATATGGCTGTGGATACCGGGATTCCACCGCTTCGTTTGCTTTTTTGAAACTTGTTTGATTTTTGAATCAAGGAAAGAGAAAGGGGTCTATTGAAAACAGATACAGAGTCGCCACTTGGTCTTTAAGGAACCAAGAAACCTAATTTGACTCACCCAAACGGATAAAGGGCACCGGCCCTTCATAACCAAAGGACTTGGCTCGGGGTTTTGGTACGAGAGAGGAAGGAGCCTTTGTCACGACTAAAACACCCTCAACTCGCCCCGTCTCTCGACGGGCCTCAATTAGCATCCAAATAATCATCTTATACTATGTTTAGTTCGACGAATAATACTATGATAGTATATTACATCACATAAGAAAATTTGAAAATGGAAGATCTAAAGATAAGATATCATTCATAAGATCTAAGCCAAATATCACACAATGCAAAGTGAAAGATCACACAAATAAACCTAGGAAAAATCGTCTAATCATGTATCAAATAATCAAGACTTCCTAATCTAAAGGGGGACATGAATTGTTCTTGCAACAAATAAATCAAAGAAAACAAAGATGCTTAGCAAGCTAAAATGATGCATGTTGTTCTTTGAGAAGAGAAGATCTCTCAATCCCCGGGACGGATGAGAAAGGATGATTAGATCGAGGGGAAGCATGAACGTGTGATCATGATCATTCCTTATAACCTTCTTAGATTAGGAGTTACAAAAACCCCAAATCTTTGCATGGATGCAATGTATGTATCTAAAATGTGCCAAGGTTGTAGTGTGCTTTGTGTTTATGGATTCCTAGGGTGACTTAGAAGTCTAAAATGTGCATGAATGGATGGATGAAATCAATATGGGATATGTACAAATGTAGTATGAACTACTTCCTAAGATATGAACTAATTTGGAAAGCATATAAGCATCAAATCAAAGAATGAAAGTTAAAATGTGCTTGCTGTGAATAGTGGACAGAACAGTAACATGATCTTGTAAAAATGGAAAAGGGGGTTAGGAATGCTTTCAATGCATTATTTTTTATGGAGATGTTCCTTATTGTGTCTAGAATACAACCCAAAAAGCCAATCTTTAATAACTATCGCAGATTGAGAGAAATCATATGAACAACAGAGGTCACTCAGAAACAGAGTCCGTACTGTCAACTGAAATGTTGAAAAATCTTAGAAAATGAAAACGAATGATCTAGAGGCCCATTTTATACAGAAAGTTCCCTAAGACATTGAAGTTTAAGGTAAAAATAAGTGGGGACCACCCCTTTTGGAAAATATTTCTGAAAAAGAGGTTGGAAGTTAGTCAAGCTGCTGTGACAGCAGAGGCAGAATGTTTGGAAGGAATGTTTGGGTCCAAATGGACCATTTTCAAGTACTTCCAAGTCAAACCAAAAATCATGGGTGTTCTCCAATGAGTTAGGAAGACTTTCCAAGTGGCCTTGCATCTATATGTTGAGTATTGAGTTCTAGAGAAATCTTTGAACTAAGCTCACTCACTGTTTTGACTCACTGTTTTGAAGATTTTGGGGAAAATAAGGTTTTCTTTCTTGAAATCAAAATGAGAGGGATTGAGGGGGGTTTTGAAATAGAGGTTTTGAAAGTGTATTTTTAATACTCAACAAAGATTATAACCACTTAAAATGCCAACATTCAACTCATCATCAAGAACCTCCAAGATTGTTGGAGAAACTTATTTTTATTTGAGCATAACTTCAATACACTTCAAGGATACCTTGGAGGTATTGAAGTTATGATCATCATCTATCAAACATGTTTTTGAGGTCAAGAGCTATTATCCATAAGGATTCACTCACCCCAAACTTCATGTCATCATTTAGATGATGATGAACTAGTAAGTAAATAAAGAAAATCAAAAAGAAATGAGGTGAGAAGAGATGAACATTATATAAACAAGCAAGTAAATAACAATCAATAGATGATAATCAATGTGATTTTGGACTTGTAGCTTGGTGTTTCACTCATAGATTTTGACATTTAGACATGGAAGTAGCTTCCTAACTCAAGAATGCTCAAGAATGGTGATTGGGGGTGTTTGGGATGTGAAGTATAAGAGAGGTAATGGAAGAACACAAGATTAAAACTCACTTTCTATAGCAAAATAGTATGAAGAAGCTCCTTTTCTCTCTTCTAAACCTATCTCTATCTCTCTTCTTCTCTACAACTTTTCAAGCTTTTGCACTTGGCCCCCCCAAAATGAAGAGCAATGGGGGTTTAAATAGGCCAATTTGGGGTGGTTTTGGAGTTTTAGAAGTACTCCCATTGGTCCCAAACAACTGTGAACACAAAACTATGTCGTTTTGGCTTTCAATTAATCAAATTGGACCCACAAAAAAATTACAAAAATGGACTCTGCGAGGGTTGAGTGCCGCGGCGGCACTGGGCCAGTGCCGTGGTGGCAGTGGGCCAGTGCCGCGGCGGCACTGCTCCTCAGACGCCCAGAAATTTACGTTTAGGCCCCCAGAGGTTCCGGTATTCGTTAAAAGGCCCTATTTTGTCCGAAATTCATAGAAAATGCATACGAACTCCAAATTGAGGTTGTGATATACCGTTGGAAAGGTAATGGAGTCTAATTTACATAAAAAATAGTTCGGGGATACGTCACTTTGAAAAGTTTTGCGGTATTTGCAATAAAAGCCGATTTGATCGCCTTTTTCGCCTTTGGAAATTCATAATAAACTCGTTTTAAATCCAAAAATTATGTGCGATATACCGTCGGAAAGCTATTGACCTCTAGTATCTATGAAAAATATTTGAAAATTGTTTTGATGCCCCGATTCTAAAGTCAAATCTTGGTCAAACTGGTCAAATCTGGGATTCCTGGGAAGTTCTGGGAACCTCCGGGAGCTCCCAGGAGCTGACGTTTTTGCTCGATTCTCTTTTAAAACTCATTTTAATACTTTTCTAATGATTTTGGTGAATTCGGACGATTTCGATCAAACTTGGTCAAACTTGGTCAAACTCTGGTCAAACCTGGTCAAACCTTGGCCAAACCGGTCAACGGGGACTTTCGGGGAACTTCCGGGACTTCCGGGCGTCTCTGGGAGCTGACGATTTCTTCCAATTTTTCTTAAAAACTTATTTTATCACTTTTCTTACGACGTAGCATGTTTCCAGAACTTTGGGACCGAATCTGGGAGTTTTCGGGCTTTCAGGGGCATTTTGGTCATTCTGAGCATTTTGAGAAATATAGCTAAACTTCCAGGAGTCCTTTTGAGTCTTTTATGATCATTGTGAACCACCAAGCTATGGGTCTCCTAAATCTGATAGCCGACAAAATGGGGTGTCTACAATGGCGATAAAGTTCAATTGCTCCAAATGGAGCCACTAATTCACTTGTCAATACATGACAAAAGAAAACAAACAAACAAAAGAACAACGATAGCTAATAGAAATATAAATAAAAAAGAACAAGCACAAATGGATCTATCAAAACAAAGAAGAGTCGATCTAAAAGGGGCCTAAGAGCGCAACAGAAAGGAACAAACACTTAAACCAGGTTTGGGAGAAAGAAGAAGAGAACAAAAGAGAAAAACACAAAAATCTTTCCTTCGCGCAAGCGACCCATCGCACGTACGATTCCTCATGCGAGGAAACACCGAGAGCTGTTTTAAAAAAAAAACTTAAAAAATTTTCAAAGTCCAAAACTCACGCGTGCAAGAGACTTCTCGCACGAGCGAGTTACCTCTTTCTCTCTTTTAATTCCTTTCAATGTGAATATGTTCAAAATAAATTGACCTCGACCCCCAAACCTGTCTAGAAAATGAAAAGCTGACTCAAAATGACCAAAAAGTGTACAAAAATGATAAAACAGAATGATAAAAACTTGGGTTGCCTCCCAAGAAGCGTTGTCTTTTATGTCTTCAGCTTGACCGTGCTACGCTCAAGATTTATGAAGGTCGAGACTCGAAATTTATGCCCCTATTAACAGGAGGAAGACCCTAGTTGAAAATCAAAATAATATCTTTATGAGTTAATTCGTTCATTCGTTCCTCATGTTCCTGTTCAAATCGATTCTTCACCTTCCGAGTACAGTCATCATTAAGATCCGAGTTATTAGGTATTTCTATTCATTGTGCATTATATCCTTTCCCTTACTTATGTTTATTACGTTATTGGGTCTATTAGCTTGTCTAACCTCACTCTCCGCCACACATGGGTAATCATCATAATTGAGAGGTTGATCAATAGTGTTAAATACATTTAATTTAAGGTTCATGTTCCCAAACAACACTTGCATTACTCCCATTCGACAGTTGACACGCGCATTAGCCGTGGCTAAGAATGGACCAAGAATGACGGGGGCGGGTATCCTTACATCAACACTGGTTCGGTGTCAAGGACCATGAAATCGACGGGATAGTAACATTTATCAACTTTTACCAAGACGTCTTCAATAATTCCTCTAGGGATTTTAACGGAACGATCCACTAATTGTATGGTAGCGGCCGTGGGTTTACGTTCATCTAATCCAAATTGTTTGTAAACCGTGTTTGGCAATAGATTCACATTCGTACCTAAGTCAAGGAGAGCCCGATGAATGACAGTGTCACCTATGATACATAAAATCATTGGTGTTCCGAGATCCTTCTAATTTGGAGGAGCGTGTTGGAAAATTGAACTTACTTTTTTGGTGAGGAAGACCTTTTTTGGAATATGACTGCCCAGCTTGCACTTTTGAGTGCATAGATCATTAAGACATTTAACATAAGTGGGAATTGGTTTAATAGCGTCGAGGAATGGAATATTTATTTTACTTGTTTAAACACCTCGAGTATATCATCAGTTTTTGGCCCTTTCATTGAAAGATGCGCCGGTTCCTCAATGTTTGGTGGGAAAGACATTTTTGGAACATAATTAGTGGGGACCGGTTCATTTTCTTTCCTAATTCGTCTCATGTCCTTACCCTTCTCTTGATTCAAATTAATGTTCACATCTTTTAAATCATCTCTCGGAATCTCTATAACTTCTTCCTCACGGGTAGTCATCCTAGTCGAGACGGCGTTTACTTGTTCACTCATATCATCAATCTCATATATTCCCTATAACACCCGAATACGTGTTATTGCATTTCATTACATTGTCATGCATGATAATGTGATGTGTTATGCATGTTGGCACATATAAGTGAGTTTGGGCTCACGAGTCAATTTAGGTGTCTGTGTTAGAGAACCCTTTGAGACATTATGGAATGAGTTGTTTGTGGTTGTGAAGTCTCTCCACGTATGAGACGGTCACTGCGGAATACCTTAAATGTTTATCTGAAAATAAATGTTTACATGTGTCTTTCACTATCTGTATTATTTTTTGGATTAGAATATGTTTCTGTTGTTAATTTTTAGTCTCTTAGTGAGGACACATTAAGACGCTATTAATTTGGTAGGCTAATTAGCAACTTCGAAAAAGTCATGTAGAAACTTGCGTTTTAGAAACCAAACAGAACTAGTCAAAATTTTTTATAATTTTGTGGTTTCACTTATAAAGCTATGAATTAGCTGTGTAGAAAGTTTCGGAGACTGTTTAGGAGTTTTGGAAACTTGCGGGGAGGTAAACACAATTTTTGAAAGTATTGCCTATATATAGATAAAGATGCTTGAGATATTTTTCATTAAGCTTCTAACCTAGGTTTCAAGAGAGTCCAAAGGGAGATTTGATTGCTTAGAGCTTCTTGACGCCAAACGACGACCGTTCGTCCGCTGGTTTTTCACCAATTTCGTATTCAAACTCCTCGAGGTATGGCCATCATTTTGATACCTATTAGGCTATGTTTGGATAAGTTTTCTGAAAAGTTATTTTCTAGAATTTTTCATAAAAGTTGATATTTGGACTTTTGATACATAGGAATTGTACTAGACGGACTTCTGCACGTTCTTTGTGCACGGGTTTTCTTTGGATTGAATTATAGGAGCGTTATTCAGAGGTGAGTGATTCAACTATGTTTTTGGGATGATTTCTTGACATGTATTCATGTTTTGTGTGAATAGCATGTATTAATTCATAGAGATATATTATGTAGTTCATATTGGGCAATTATATTGGTAAGTAGGCCTAATAGCATGGTGAAATGTTTTGATTACCGAAAGCATGGTGATATATGATTTGAGCATGTTGAGTTGTTATTTGGGTCAAAGGAGCACGTGGTTACCAAGCCATCTTGTGGAGCCGATATAGGCATTCAGGTCGCACAATTGAAGAAAAGAATCGTGGGCCTTACTACCCTTTCGCATGGACTTATTGGCGAGGAGTCGCGGATTGGGAGTATGGAATGTACACGCAAGACTTCGGAGACTAGTATGAATTGTAAAGATGTGAATGCGAGCATGTTTCTCATTCACGTGCATAAGTTGTTTTATTCACTAAGCGTTAGCTTAAACAAATCAAATATGTGTGGTTATTCAAATAACCATTTCAGGTGTTAATGCCGGCGAGGAATCGCAGAAGTGAGCATATGGGCTTGGAAGTTCACTTAGAAGATGACTTGTCATGTTTATCCCGTAGTTTTATAATCGAATCGTCTATTTCATTGTTTTGTTAAGGAACTTGTAATAGAAGTGGATAATAGTCTTGTAGATGTTTTATTTTAGTTCCAAGTCCTGTAAGGAATTACTACGTTTGGTATTGACTTTGAAAGCATGGTTTGGGTTGGTTAAGATATTGTGAATCTGAACTCGGAGTTCATGTTTTGAAATGTTTTACTTGTCGACTTCATGTCTTGATTTGATGTTGAGATCTTTTGCAATCATAAGGGTCACTTGACCTTAGCCAATATTGTTCGCTCTCGGGATATGTATGATTCAAGTGCAATCAATTGTAACAAGTAATACTCAGGTAGGTACGAGGTCAATTTCCACGGGGACTAGACTGGAAGATTATAGTTTTGGGACTTGAATACACTAGTTTTGTAACCAAAAAGAAAGAAAAGATGGTTGATTTGAGGGTATCTAACATGCAAGTAAAACTAAGGTAGAATCAATAACTAATTAAGTTAACTAATTTATACAACGACTAAAAATCAACTGCAACTAGTGAGCTAGATTAACGAGTTTTGATTTACTTAGGAGAAAAAGGGCTAGGGGTGTCACACCCGTTCGAAAAATTTATAGTTTTATCATGCATAATTGTAAATTGAGAGGTTATCAATGTTAATTGATAAAGGGTGGATTGAGGTTGACTGTGAGTCAACGGTAAGGTGTCAGTGAGGACACGAGAATATGAAAGTTCATATTGCATAATCATGAGTAAATGACATTTATATTATTTAAATGTTATTTGACTTTATATGGTATTTCTGTGAATAGTAATTTTACCTGTATAGTATAATTCTGATAATCTTTGATATTGATAGTATCATTTTGAGAACGGTGGTGAGAACGTGAGAGATACGTTAATTGAAAAGGTAGGTTGTGTAGAGATTTCATAGAATATAGTTTTCGGACGTTATTTTGGACCCAAACGAAACTTAGTCGGAAACTTTTGAAATTTATAGTTTTCACTCGTAAAGGCATAAAATGGACGCGTGCGAAGTTTCGAGAGGTAATTAGAAGTTTGAGAAACTTGTGGGGAGGTAAACGTAAACTCCAAAGAGTTTTTCTATATATAGTGAGGATGAGATTCATTCTCATCCAAACTTGCCAAAAATATCTAGAGAGAGGAGAGAGAAAAGAGATTTGGTTGCTCCGGACTTTGCGACGCCGATCGACGACCGTTCGTCCGTCAGATTTTCTCCAGATTTCAGATTTGAACTCGTGGAGGTAAGACCTACATTTTGATACCACTTAGGCCGTGTTTGGCCAAGTTTTGTAAAAATCTTAATTTTGGACTTTTGGGAAAAACAGGTATAAACTTGTAGGAATCGTACCAAATTCGAAATCCGACGTTTATTTAGCCTCCTAGTCGATCCTTCAAAGTTTGGGAGAAATCGCACGAGGTATGAAGTTCTAACTTGTGAAATATAGGGAAATACATGTTTTATATTTCGACGACGAAATTGTGATCCGGGCGAAATCCATGTGTTAATTGTAGGCCCGTTAATTATGCACGCGCTAAATTGTGAAAAGCATGTCTAAATTTATGCGAGCACGTTAAGTTGTCTATGTGGGTCAAAGGGGAGTCTTATACAATTTCATGCCGGAGTAAGCTTCTCGATGTTTGAGAATTTAGTAGCGACGGCTACTGTGCATGGTTGATAGACTTGGACTTGCCATGGCACTTGTGGATACAATGGTTGATAGACTTGGACTTGCCATTGGTATCGCGGTTTAAGGCTTGGACTTGCCGCTACCGGATGAATGCGTATTTTTCTTCCTAGAGACTATTGTATGATTTATGAGATTAAAGCATGTTTCATCATATATTGTACATGTTAGACTTGTACGCTCAGCATATAGCTGAGCAGTGGAGATGTACTCCATTGCAGGTAAGAAGAAGGAGAAGAAGAAGCGCGATGAGTGAGGCCGATGAACGCCGGGGATAACACTTGTATATGTTTTTGTTTGAAATCCTAAACTTGTGTAAGGATTGGTAATATGTTGTGATTGTTATTAGTATTGAGTAGTAGGACTTGTAAATTCCAGCACAGGGCTGCCAGCAGAGGAGCAGTCGACTGGACCCCCTGATCAGTCGACTGGATCTCGTGTATTTGGGATACTGTAAGTGAATATCAGAGAAGCAGTCGACTGAACACTGTTTAGCTTAGCTACTGCTTCCATTAATTGAAAAGCAGTCGACTGGATCCCCAGATCAGTCGACTGGACCCCTTGCAGTATGATGTACTTTTGGTTCTGCTTGACACAGTCGACGGAGCAGTCGACTGGACCCTGGTGCAGTCGACGGGGCAGTCGACTGAGCCTCTTTCTTTTTTTTTTTCAAAACTGTTTTCTTTTGAAGTGCTTTCCTTTGGGGCCAAAACTTTTTATAACTCTGATTTCAATGTATTTTACAACACAGAGGGGAACGTTTTCCTAAGTTTTAATATACCCAGAGTTGTTTTATAGTAGTTCTTTCCACTGCGTATTATTAGATGATGGGTGGATGAGCCTTGGTGGCGTGCCACGTGTCCTATTTCCATGCGAAGTGGGATGGGTCGTGACAAGGGGTCATGCTACCAACCTTGGATCATACAAGGGTAAGTCTTAGGGATTTGGAGGGTGCTTCTCAAGTGAAAAAAGTTCCTCGGAGGCTAACAATCAAACATGTGGGTTGTCAACCCTACTATGAAAGTTGAAAGCTTGAGGGGACTATGGACAAATGTTGGATTGGTAATATAGATTCAATAACTCCCATTCCATGACAATGGAGGTAAAGAAACAAATATATTACAAACCCAACACTCTTCAATCACCTAAGATCCAAACCCCTTTAGACTTTCAAGAAGCACAAAAATCCATAGGTGGGGTCATGACCCCTAACCTAGAAAACTAACTACGCATGGATGTTACCATAACAACAACAAAGTAAATAACAAATAAGTAGAAATAAATCACCATTAATGAAATCAACTACTTCAAGAGAGAAAGAGAGAATCCAATAAATGACTTCAATAAATGCTCCAACAAAGTAACCAAGCTTGAAAGTTGAAGAATCTTTCACAATCTTACTTACAAGCCCTAAATCTAAACTAATCTATGAGAAAATAAACAAGAAAACCTAGAGAAATACAAGAGGGTTAAGAGAGAGTATCTAAGTTGCTATATGATTAGGTCAAGACCCTTCAATTCGAGTTATAATGGGGTATTTATACAAAACCTTAGGAGTGACAAACTTGTAAAACAAAGGGTGCAGAAACATGGTATTCGACTGGTCGAGCGGGCCCATTCGACTGGTTGAATGCCCCTTTATATTGAATATCAAATAAAAACACATGGAGTGGACCGGTCAAATATGGCATTTCGACCGGTCGAATGCCCCTCTACATTGAATCTTCACAGCTTCTCAACAAGTTTGCACACTGATTGCTAAAAATGCCATAACTTCTCACTCCGAACTCCGATTAAGGTAAAATTTGCAACCATGCGAAGAAGACTCACAGGGATAGCTTTATCTAGTTAAGAACAACCTACAAACGTGTTGTCTTAAAGTCCAAAATTGAGCTTGAAGTGGCCGCAAAGGAAGTGATCTTCATTCGAAGCTTTGCCTCCCAACTTGGATTGCCAAAAAAACCTACAAAACACTCACATAACTCGTGTAAAAAGATGTAAATAGTAGAAGTGAGGGTTATGCATGAAAAATGCATAAATTATGTACTTAGAAGCTCTGGGAGTGGTGTTTTGCACAATAATAAATCAATACTCAAGCAATATATGTGATAAATCAAATATCCTAGTGCAAGAAGGATTGCTGTTAGAAGGTCATTCGACCGGTCGAAGGGGACAGTTCGACCGGTCGAAGTGCCCTCTGCTGTGAAGGATTACTGTCGAGGGGTCCTCCGACCGGTCGAACGGGGCATCTCGACCGGTCGAAATGACCCCTGCATGAAAACTTTTTATACCCCTTCTGACACGTATTTGAAAGTTTTGATTGGTTATTAGGGCACCTTTGGGACCCTTTGAATATAAATTCATTTGTTTCAAAATATAATTACGTTTTCAAATTTATACGGATTTTACCAACTTCGTAAGTATTGTTTCAAAAGAGCAACTACTCATTGTTATCTTTAAAGTTCTTTTTCTGCTGCTACAACTTTGAATTGAGTAGGAAAAGCCTCAGTGGCGTGCCACAGGTTCTGGTTCTGCTATTGTGGGACTGGGCTGTGACAGTCCCTTAGGGTTTTGAATAGTTTGACTAGGTAACTTACCCTCGTTCTATGATGCACCGCTTTTGCTATTTGTCCCATTTGGGACTTAAGCTTCGCAATATATTGTATGTGAGAATGCACTATTTGTGATTGTGCTTGCATTTGCGTTTCGATATTCTTAAGGGACGCCAACACCTTCTCCTCAAAAGCGCTATCCCTTGGAGGGATAGGATTAGGAAGGGGGTATTGGTATTGACTTTGTTGAAAGTGTGGTCGGTAAGTATAGGAAAATCAGCCATCTCATTATTATTATTAGATCTCCGCGAGAAGTTAGGATGACTTCTGCATGGGGCATCTGGATTGTTTTTCATAGGATTATAATTATTTCGTGGGAATTGTCGAATAGAGTGTATGTGTTGCTCCATGAATTCTGGAAATTGAGACGCGGATGGGTATGCAAGTGTTGAATGTGAAGGATAGGAACATATTTGACAAATTTACTAAGAGGGTGAGCCCGTCATTTGGTTCATCATCATAAATCGGTCAAGTCTTTTAGATAGTTCTTGAAATTCAATTGAGTGACTTAATTCGAACCGCTCCTCTCGCTTAGTTTGAGGGAGAAGGCACCCCTCAGGACATACTGACACAGCTTAATGCATAGAATTTTCACTTAACGTTTCAAAAATTTTCCATGCCTCATCGACACTTTTGTGTAGGAAAGTACCTGCACAAACAGCATCGACGGTATTACGAACAGAGGGAACAAGTCCCTCATAGAAGATCTGCACTAATTGCCACTTGGGAATTTGATGATGTAGGCAAGAGCACAATAATTCTTTAAACTCTTTCCAAGTGTCATAGAGCGTTTCCCCATCTTGTATCGCAAAGTTCATTATGGATTTTCTTATTTGATTAGTTCTTGTGATAGGGAAAAACTTTTGTAAAAATGTAGTATGTAATGCTTCCCATGTTCTAATAGTGTTTGGGTCAAGAGATTGGATCCAATAATTAGCTTTATCTTTGAAGGAGAATGGGAAGAGTCACAATTTTAATTCATCATCAGTTAGATTTTGGATTTTCAATATAGAGCATATGTCTTGGAACTCTACTACGTAATGATAATGATCTTCTTTAATACGGCCATGGAATGAAGGAAGTAGCGCGATGGTTGATGACTTTATCTCAGAGTGAGATGTCGTCACCTCCGGTAATTCGGTACATGCTTATGGCGTGTAGGCTGTAGGAATAAAATAATCTTTTAAGGGAGGCGGTTAAGGTATATTAGGATTATTTCTATTATTTTCGTTGTTCCCGTTGTTTCCAAAGTCAGCCATTGGAATAGGTTCGATGTTAATAGTTCAAGTTTTTCTTAAACGTTTAAGGGTGCTTTGAATTTCGGATTCAAACAAAGACGACGGTTTAGGCGTTGATTCATCGTCTAGCATCAATCGTGCTCTAGAAGCTTGGGTTGAAGACCTAAGGACTCTTAAGGTACGTTCGAGTTCAAGATTAAGTGGATGTAATTAGGTTGCTTCGAATGGGTACCAAACATAAACTAAAGAAAATGACACTACGATAAAGACTGACTCAACCAAATAAGAGAATAAACTATGCAAATAATGAAACAGGCACAAAACACTACTATGATGCATGCAATTATCCTGTTATCTAGTGATTCACGTCAAAGCCCAGCGCTCCGGGTTTCCTAGCTAATGCACATGCTCACTCCACACCTAAGCTAATGCAAGTAATGTGTTTCAGTTCCTGACTTACAGTGCATTGATGCGAAATTTAAAACACAACGAATTTACTTGGTATTTTTTATTTTTTATTGCAATTTTTATTTAGGATTCGCATAAGCTCCGCTGATGTGCACCGCTACTCCACTCCAACTTGCTATGATTTGACGACTTAAGAGCTGTAAAATACGGATAATTTTTTAGCGACTCAAAAATTCAACTGGAAAATAAAGAAAATAAAATCTAACCTAATATTTACTAACTAACTAAATTAAGATTCTAAAAATTAATGGCAAAAATATTGCAATTCCCAAAAACGGCGCCAAAAATTGATCTTGTCAAAATAAAGATATAAAAGTTTACTCTACTTTAAAAGATTTGTAGTGTGGAAGTAAAGGTCGAACCCACAGAGATTGAAATACTAAAGCACTTTAATTTTAAACCTAAACCTAGTTAATTAAGAAAATAGAATTTTGATTTTGATTTTAATTAAACTAAGAAACTAAGGAAATAAATCTAACTATGAAAGAGATTAAAAGTTGTTTTGATAAATATGTGTATTGAACCTAGGATTGCAAATCCACCACTAGCTATAATAAGGGTATCTATGCATTCAATTAACTTATTACATTGGATGATAATTGGGAATTATAGCTACTAGCCCAATTCTTCCGTCAAGAAGGTAACTACGATTTAAGCATCAACATAATTTATCTTCGGTTGGCACGAAGTGTCTCACACTAAACTAGGGTTGCGGCACACTCCGTCTTCCCTAGGCATGGATTATTCGACTACTTGATATCAAAATTCAAATAAGCATTATTACATTTAAATAATCTATACAAGCACAGCAAATATAGACTATTGAGCACATCACATCCAAAATAGATCTAAGACAAGAATAAACTTTGAAAGCAATGATTTAATCATAGAAATACAATTTTATTATTCAAAATCCTCAAAACATGTAATCATCATCCATACATAATAAATATAAATGAAAAACATAAATAACACCCTATTACTTAGCTAGGGTTTCATTAAAACCCTAGATATCGATCTAGGCGGCCATAGAATCGAAGAATGGGTTGATGGAGAAGACCATGAGAATATTGGTTTGCTTCTTCTTCTTCTTGCTTCTCCCTCTTCAATGGCTGACGTTTTAGTTGTTGAAGGATGTGTATAATGTTGTGTAACTCTAAAATTGATTTAGAATAGGATTTTTATAGATTTTGGAAGGATTAGGAAGCTTTCCTAAGCCTAATTGTACTAAAACTGCTATTTTTACGTTTCTGGACGTATTCAACCAATTTGGATCGCACAAGGCTCTTCAGTACCTCAGAATACACATTTTTGACTTTTTCAACGGGTCGCTCGCACCGGTCGCGCGCGCGGGTCACTCCACTGAGATGCTTATTTTTCACCTTTCTATGATTTTTTCAACTTTGCGCACCAATCGTAGAATTGTGATAACTTTTTACTCGGACCTTGTATTGACTCACTATTTGTGGCCACACGTCCATAACTTGAAGATCTACATTTTATATCTCTGGAGAAATTTCTCAAATCTAAAGTATTCCTTGTCAAATGCCATTTACTAAGATTGTGACTGTCTCCAGCTTTCACTGGAATCACCTTTTGAGCTCAGAATGTCTTCCAAAGTCACTAATCATTGAATTTTAGTGCATTTTCAAGTTAAAGCTCCAAAACTACAAAATCTAGAATACTTATTAAAAATTAACTAATAATTAAATGAAATGGGTTGACAAAGCATAACTTTAGGATTATAAACGGGAACTATTCGTCGCGATCAGTTATCTATTCCATGAAAATAGTTTTCGAAACGTAATTACAGCAACAAACGGAACTTAGACGAAAACTTTTATAATTTATAGTTTTCACTCGTGAAGCAATGAATTATACGTGTAAGACGTTTCGGGGAAAAATTAGAAGTTTTGAGAACTCATGGGGAGGTAAATGTAATTCCCGAGAGTCGTGCCTATATGTCACATCCCAACCCGCCACGTATGGATTAGAACGTGTAACAATGCCACCGAGGCGATAAACAACACTGATTAACATTAATAAGTGGAGGTTTGACATGGCTAAAGTGACCTAAAAAATGTCAAACCTTAAAAGTTTTTTTTTTTGGGTCCTACCAACACCCTTTAAACATATATGAACTTCTCAAAAAATTAAAATGTGAAACATAATATGTATAAAACAATAACCAGGTTAAAGGACATGTTATGTATAAGCAAGGACCAAATTCTACAGAATTCTGCTCAAATACTTCACTAATTCTGCAGAATCTGCTCAAATTATGCAACAATTCTGCTCAAAATACTGCACTAATTCTGCAGAATGTGCTCAATTCAACACTAATTCTGCTCAAAACACTGCACTATCTTAAAGCTGATTTTTAACAAATTAAACATATTACGTCACTTCAAATGGTTCAAAAACACTTCCCAAACATATATACAAGGTCCATAAGCTCAATACTAGATGGGAAAACAATCCTAACTCATTTCCAACTAGTTTAAGGTAAGAAATGTGCATGATAACAAAATCTTTTTTAAAACTTAACCAAACTTAAAACAAGTTATAATTTACAACCCATTTGAAATCCCAAAACACTGTAGGCTCGTTCCACACACACCGGAATAGCCTTAACATTTCTCCATGTCCGAAACCAAAGTTTTACTACAAGTTTAACGACAAGTTACATGACCCAAAAACATAAGCTATTACACGTTTGAACTTCCTATTACAAGTTCATTACCAAAATCCAAAATCAAGTTACAATATACTTCTCCGATACTAATATCCGATATTAACTACATAAACCATAAGAACATCAAAAGAAACTCCACCATCACGTCCCTCCCTAGCTTCTCATTTTCGATCCTCGCTATGTGAACCTATAATGGTTATTGACATAACCACTACATAAGTTGTTATGCTTCGTGAATGAACTAATCAAAGGATGAATGCAATACCATTTTCAATACTATTATTAAATACATAAATCATGCTTTGGTCTCTGGACTACTGAGTTTAATGGTTCACCTCAGACACGGTTCCATGTCTTTTCTGGGTCTTGAACTGTCACAGCCCGATCCCACAATAGTAGAACCGAAGCCCGTGGCACGCCACCGAGGCTAACCAATTCATTAACGTTCTCAGAACACACGCAACAGAATAAAACAAACATTTGAAAGTAAGCAATTCAGTCGACTAGGTCGGGCGTCCAGTCGACTGATCCATTAGTCATAGAGAACAAGAAAACCCCAAGTGCCACCTTCAGTCGACTGACCCCTCCTCTAGTCGACTGATGCCTCAAACTTTCAGTCGACTGGGCTCGTCCAGTCGACTGGGCACTATGCATGCAAAATGTATATTTTTCGTGCAGAAACCAGTCGACTGGATCGGAGCTCCAGTCGACTGAAGTCCTGAAGCTAAAAGAAATTTGCCTTTTGAAAATAGGGGTCCAGTCGACTTGGCCCTCTTCAAGTTGACTGTTTTATGACAGCAGTCTCTATTCTGTAGCGTTTTCTAAGTTTAAAAGCTTTTCAAAATCAAACGAGGATTAAACGCATATGCCAAACTTATTCTAAAGTGAATCCTCACTAGATCAAAACATTATTAAAACATAATTACAAGCGATTACAATCTATTACAACATTAAGAATTCATTCCACGATTCCAAGTTAAACAAAGTTAAAAGTCATAGCGATTCTTATTACAACAAGTCTATTGTCCCAAAATTACAAGATCGACATTCAAGTTGTCTTCTAAGTGAACTCCAAAACCCACGTGCTCACTTTTCCGATTCCTCGCCGGCATTAACACCTGAAATGGTTATTTGAATAACCACACATATTTGATTTGTTTAAGCTAATACTTAGTGAATAAAACAACAAATGCACATGAATGAGAAACATGCTCGCATTCACATCTCTACATTTCATACTAGTCGCGGGAGACTCACGTGCACATTCCATACTCCCAATCCGCGACTCCTCGCCAATAAGTCCACGCGAAAGGGTAAGACCTACGATTCTTCTCTTCAATCGTGCGATCTTAATTCCTATATCGGCTCCACAAAATGGATTAGTGACCACGTGCTCATTCTGACCCAAATAAGCAACTCAACATGCTCAAATATATATCACCATGCTCTCGGTAATTAAAACATTTCACCATGCTATTGGGCCTACTTATCAATATAATCGCCCAATATGAACTACACAATATATCTCTATGAATTAACACATGCTATTCAAACATAACATGAATACACGCCAAGCAATCATTCCATAATACAAAGTTGAATCACTCACCTCCGAATAACGCTCCTATAATTAAATTCGAAGAAAACTCGTGCACAAAGAACGTGCAGAAGTCCGTCTAGTACAATTCCTATTGGTCAGAAATTCAATTATCAACTTTTCAAAAAACTTAGCCAAACAGGCCCTAGTGGGTATCAAAACGAAGTCCTTACCTCAAGGAGTTTAATATATGAAATCTTGAAAAAAAAAATAAACAGGTAGAAGGTCGTCGTTTGGCGTCAAGAAGCTCGAAGCAACTAAAATCTCGTTTGGCCTCTTTCTTGAACTTTAGGTTAAGACTTATAAAAATATCCAAGTCATCTCTATCTATATATAGGCAACACTTTCAGAAATTGTGTTTACCTCCCCGGAAGTTTTCAAAACTCCTAATCAGTCTCTGAAGCTTCCTACATAGCTAATTCATAGCTTTACGAGTGAAACCTCAAAATTATAAAAGTTTCTGACTAAGTTCCGTTTGGTTGTTAAAACACATATTTTTACATGACGTTTCCCAAAGTTGCTAATTAGCCTACGAAATTAATAGCGTATTAATTCGTTCTCACTAGGATACTAAATCTAACAACAGTTATAAATTTTGAACCAGAAATAGTACAAATATAGAAATAAACAAGTAAACATTTAATTCCAGATAACCATTTAAAGTGTTCCACAGAGACCGTCCCATACTCGGAGAGACGTCACAACAGCAAATCCTTAATCACCACAGTCTCAAAGGGTTCTCCAACACAGATACCCAAATCGACTCGTGAGTCTAAACTCACTCAAACATGTGCCAAAATGCATAACACATCACATTATCATGCTTGACATTGTAATGAAATGCAATAACACACATGCGGGTGTTATATGAACTCACACTTGTCCATTACGAGTTTCTTCTACTACCATCCACCCTTATTTTCCCTCACATGGGTGAACCATTTTTCGGATAGCCCTTTGACCCTATTAACACATAAGCACACAATTACGCTAACATGGAAATTCCATATTTAATATACCAAAATTTCTATATAGCAATTCTATAGCAATATTCAAAGGAATTATACTTCCTTACCCAAAAATCAAGGGTCCGAATTAGAACACTCACCTTAGTTTATGAAAAATTAACTTCATTGAGTCGAAATCTATCAAGATCCTAGCCCATTTTTGCTCCCTAATCAGTTTCTACATAAAATTGGAGAATTTCGGTAACCGACCCAAATTAGCGTCAATAAAAAGTATCTCAGAAACATAATCTAAGGGTACTATGACGTTAGCCTTACCTCAAGGAGCTTGAATCCGATCTCGGGTCGCAAGTACTTTCCTCAAATTTATAGGATGATAGCTTGAGGTATGAATTCTTAACTTATGACATTTAAGTAATTTTAGATGTTTTAAATATTATGTATGAAATTGTGATTCGGGCAAAACTCATGTATTAACTTAGGCCCATTAAATTCAGCGAGTAAGTATGAAAGGCATGTTTGTGTGATTATGTGAGCATGCTAAATGAATATGTGGGTCAAAGGGGAGTTTGGTACAAGTTCATGCCGCGGTACGCCTCTTGATGTTGGAGAGTTGTTAGTAGCAATGATTACTTGCTTGGTTTGGAAACCGGACCAACTAGAACAGTTGGATGCAATGGTTGAGTGACCTTGTCTAGCCATTGGCATCGCGGTTTAAGATTTAAGACTTGTTGATACACTGGATGAATGCATATCTCTCTCCCTAGAGACTATTTGATGTGGATTAGATGTTTAAAGCATGAATTGCCATATATACATCTGTGTAGAATTGTACACTCAGCATATAGTTGAGTAATGAAGATTTACTCCATTATAGGTATAAAGAAAGAAAAGATGGAATGCGAGGGATGAGGCCGTTGGGATCATTCGGAGGAATTGGGGTATAAATTCTTGTAATCGAATCGTAGAAGCTCTGGATCGTTATTGGGTTGATGAAAT
The DNA here is from genome assembly GCA_033977485.1 of Hydrangea macrophylla. NCBI lineage: Eukaryota > Viridiplantae > Streptophyta > Magnoliopsida > Cornales > Hydrangeaceae > Hydrangea > Hydrangea macrophylla. The sequence goes on from CM066991.1 coordinate 134,964,760, forward strand.
ATTCTAAGGAAAACCTTTTAAAGTTGGTTGGAAGCAAATCAGAACTCTTGAGTTCACGTCTTGATGTTTAAGAAGTTGAATTTCATGTTTTATGAATTTGTTATAACACTTATGAGATTTGATCCAATTGGACCCTTGACTTAATTAGTTAAAGTTTTCTAAACTTAGGCAAGTTGTTATACTTGTCCTTCTAACTTTGGTAAAGGATGGATGGATTGGAATATGGTTAAAGTGTTGCAATGGGTAAAGGTTGAGTGATGCCTTAACAAAATTCTATTGCTGAAGGAATTCTGCTAAATGGTCATTCGACCGGTCGGAATGACCCCTGCATGAAACATTTTTCCACCCCTTTCGAAAATTATTTAAATGTTTTCATTGGTTCTGTAATACCCTGAATTTCTGGAGAGTATTACTAAATAAAACTTCATTCTATAAACTTTTTTTTCGTTTTGGTGAACTTTGGTTACCAATCGATTGCCATTTATCCCAATCAATTGACCCTTTTTGATACCAATCGATTGACATGTTCCTAATTAATTTTCATTTTACCGACTAAAATTGATTACGTGTCAACATACCAATCGATTGACATTCTTCTCAATCGATTGGCTTCTAATATCTGTTGCCAATCGATTGACTGATGTCCCAATCGATTGACATAAGTTGAGACAAGTTTTCTTCTTTTCTTTAGCTTTGAACGTGTGGCACTGTTGTTTCTCTATATATATATATATATATATATGTATCCCTTTCAGGCCTTGGGTCTATTTGGTTGGTTTTTGGTTGAGAGAGAGAGAGTGTTGATATATATATATACTCATCCATATATATATATATATATCTACACACACACACACACACACACTGCCCTTTGGCAGAGAAGAGAACAAGAAGAAGAGAAGAACAAGGATACGAGAAGAAGAAGAGACGGAGAAGAGAGAGAGCTAGGGCAGAGGAGAAGAAAGAGAAGGAAGAGAGAGAAAAATTTGGTTTTTCAAAGCTCACACCCCCAAACACACCCTAGGTGAGTCCCTAACTCACTTGGTCCCTATGTTTGAAGTTTTTACAAGTTATTATTAAGCTTAGAGGTATAATATGCATATGGTGTACATTTTTGTATGCTATTTTTTGCAATCTGCTGGTAAAGACGAAGTGCCAATCGATTGGCATAATTACCAATCGATTGCCATCAGTCTGGACCCAATCGATTGGATAGAATTCCAATCGATTGACATTCCAATCGATTGCCAATGTTAGTGATCGATTGACATCATTTCAGACCCAATCGATTGCCATCGTTAGCAATCGATTGACATTACTTTTATCCCAATCGATTGGACCTTATACCAATCGATTGGTATGGGCAAAACATGGGTTCCTTTGCCTGTTTATTTTATTAAGGGTTCGGTTGTTCAATTCTCGATTTGGACTTCCGTTATACGATTTTGGGTTAGACCTGGATAATGTGACAACAAAGTTAAGTATAATTATACAGAATGAATGGAAGTAATAACGTGGGTAATCTGTTGATTCTTGTATGAGTTCGATATCCATTTTCTTTTAATCTGAGTAGTCAAGTCACATTGGGAAATTGTCATGTGTTGTTGTTAGTACAGAGTATAAGCAGGTTTGGTAAGTTCTAGGAATGGTACGTGGACGGACGTTTGGTCATCATATGCTCTTAAAAGTAGTGAGCTGGACCAAGTAGTCCTACGATAGACCGGATAATCTATGATATGCTCTTAAAAGCGGTGAGTTGTATAATATGCTTTTAAAAGCGGTGATCTGGGATGTCTGGTAGATGACGTTGAGTTGTGGCAATAGATGGTATGCCTTGTTCAAAATGTTGTGTCCCTGAAATGCAGTGAACAGGATACATTGTTCTTAAAAGCTGGGGACGGACTGACGTGGATTCCATGACATGCGGTGAGCTGTGTAATATGCTCTTAAAAGCGGTGGACTGAATGAGGTTGTATCCCTAGAGTTAAACGATTGAGTCTGTTCGTTCAATCATAATCTGTTAATATCGATGTTTGAGTAACAAGACGATAAGTTGGTTTACGAGGTTGAATAAAGGAACAAGATATTGTTATTATTATAATAAGATGTTAACTCGTGTTTTCATAGGCTTGTGTTTTACTTCAGATAATAGGTACCTTGTTAGTTGATACTCACTCAGCTCTCAATAAGCTGACGGCCTTTTATTGCCTAGGCTTTCCCCCGTCCAGACTATCCTGTACCTTTTTCTGCAGGTGACGGATCCTACAATGACGGTTACCATTTGGGAAAGGAATACACCGAGGGTGGCCGCACTGATGCCGGCTATGCCGGGGAAGGCTACTATACGAATGACTACCCTTATGCCAGCTAAAGATTTGAAGCTAGTTTATCTAGTTTATGCTTAAGCTTTATATCACTGTTGACCTTGTTAGTTAACGGGTACTTGGGCATATGTTGTCTCCAGACCTGTTGTGATCCTGTGAACCACACTCTGATATTTTGTAATAGTATTACTGTTGATATATTTCAGTTGGTTACTATTCTTGTTTGGACTAGTACTGTATGGTGTGGAAGATAGTGACATTCACCTGTCATTCCCTATGGACCCATAAAGGAAATTTATTTTTCTCTATTTATGTTGTTCTGGGGCGTTACAGGTTCTTAGGGTACCTTTGGGACCCCTTTCAACATAAATTCATTCGTTTCAAAATATAATTACGTTATCAAATTTATACGGATTTTATAACTCGGAGGGCAATGTTTCCAAATGTTTTGAATAAGCAATATTGTTTTAAGTTCCTTTTTTCACTTCCATAATCTTTTAATGAATTGGATAAGCCTTGGTGGCGTGCCACGTGTCCTATTTCTGCCCGTACCAAAATAGGTCATGACAGATCTCCCTCGATCAGATCTGATTGGCGATCAACATCTTCAAACCCTAGTATTTGGCCCTCAATCGATATCTAGTGTCTGAAACACCTGATGAGGTACTGAATCTCAATTTCATCTCTGAATCTCTATCGATTATGATTGTGTGTGCATATATGTGTGTGTGTGTATGCGCGCATAAAATTGAATTGGGTTTTCACCATTGTTTTTTCTATCACTTTTCATATATATATATATATATGTGTGTGTGTGTGTGTGTGTGTGTGTGTGTGTGTGTGTGTGTGTGTGGGTGGGTGGGTGTGTGAGTGTGTGTGTATCCGATGTTTTTGAATGAGTTCCAGAGACAGCATATAAATTTATAAAAAGATACAATACACACACATGTATATAACGTACTATGTTATATATCTCCATGTTTATACATTTTCCATTATCTAAACAGTTTTGGGAAACATTTTTGTTATTAACTATCTCATATTTGACCTCAAGAGTTTGAGTGGACCTATCTTTGCAACTCTGTACTTGGGATATTCATACTGTTTGTAGAATTGTTTGTTTCGCTTTGCATTATTAATTGTTACTTCTTTTTTTAAGACGAGGGAAATTAAAATAACAAAAATATAATTGTCACCCATCATGTCATTATTTGCATTGTCATTATATGAAGGGACTGTGCATAAGTAACTTATAAAATTATGTGCTCTGCTTTGCTTGAAATTCATGGTCTATTTAATTAGAGAAAGTTATGTGATTAATGTTGACTTATACATAATTTATTTCTGAGCCCTATTGATTTAAATTCAAATGGTGCATTAGCTGACCCTTGATTCATAATAATTATTTGTGTTCTGGGTATGATGCACATATATCCTTTGGCCATTGTTAATTTAGGTCATAGTACTAAAATTAACATTGGTTTGGTGGTTCTAAATTTAGGCATATACATCATAGTAATTTAGGCATATGCAACATAGTATTCTAAATTTTTAACACTTGCAATTTTACGAAATTCAATATATAAATTTTATACCTTATAAGGTTGAGAATGGTGATGTCACCTCTAGTTTAGCCTGATTATGGGGTTATCAGATTGTAGTTATTAACGTATGACGACATCAATTAATAGGTTGATACTATGCCTTTAACATTTTTCTAGTTTAGTTTATAGTCAAAGATTAAACCTAGACTTAGAACTGTATTAGAATTCAAGTTCGCATCTTAGTGGCGACGTTATTATTAGCATAGTAACATTAATAATACGGAATGTGACTTCGATATTCAGATTCGTTCCCTGTCGTCACTTAAACAACAATGATATTATTAGTACATTCTCAGTACTTAAGTTTAGTAGTTATATTTGAATTTCCACGTCAATATCATAGTAATAACACTAGGAATAGTAAAGTGGTATTGACGCTTTAGTTCCAATTAGGAAAAGAATATGTACCTAGACAGACCCGTAATTAGACTCGAACACAGTCCCATACATTTATAGCAGTACACGTAGTTCGAGGTCGTGCACGTAATTCAAGACAAATACACCCAAATCGAGAAGTGGGCCCCACCCCTGCCATGTGGCCACTACCTTACCACTTGGCAAGCAATACACCCACACATTACACTTGGCACACATGAATTCACATGTGTGACACTTGTCAATACCCACATTTCTCCCATATATATATATATCACATGCACACATATTCAGCACACACACACGCACCATTCTCTGTATCACACACACACAATCACAGAATTTTGGTAGAGAGAAACCCGAGAGTTCTTTTGGTGAGGAAATTAACCACACCACGCATATATTGTATGCACCCTTACCCCCTCTGCCTCACTCTGACCATAGCACACACACATGCATGTAGCCCAGTTGAGTCTTGAGCTCTCTGCAACTTCCGGCCACCCTTAAAGCTCTACCTTTGGAGCTTGATTTTAAAACTAGGACCAAAACCCATAAGATTTACACCAAACTGATCCTCATAATCCCATTAGGACCCCCTTGAAGCAACTTTTTATATAGAGCACGTTTAGGCTGCCATGCAAGGAATTATTCCCTTGAAAACCGAGAAGAATAATCGACTAGTAGAACCACCAAACGAATGAACCCATTATCCAGCTTCTAGTATGCGGTAGAGGGGCCAATTCCGGCAATCTGGCGTTGGATTCATGGATTTCCAAGGAGAGATGAGAGAGAACTAGGCGTTTGAAGCTTTTTCGGCGAGCCCCGATTCTCCGGCGACTCTCTCTCGCCGGAGAAGAAATTAAACAAAAAGGTTATAACGTCGGGGTCATGGGTTGGGTCAGGTACGGGTCTAGGTGGGTTATGCTGAGTATAGAAGTGGGTAGCGGGGCGGTTAAATTAACCCACGGGCCAACTTAAGTTGGACGACGTCGTTTTGACGCCGGGCCGGTTCGGGGCGCAGGTTCGGGTAAATGGGGCGGGCCCCGTTGTTAGTGGAAGTGCACACCCGGGTTCGGTTCGGATTAGGTAAATGGGTTAGGTTTAGATTGTGAGTGTAGTTGGTTCGGGTTCGGGTTTAGGATCAACCCGAATGGGTTTTCAAATTGGGTTAGTTTGTGTCTTTATATGCTTAATCCATTTTAAGTTAGTTCGGGTCGGGTTTGACCCATTTGGTCATCTAGTTGGATTCCTTCGTGTGACCAAACGGGTAACCCGTCTAGTTAGGGTCGGTTCGGGTCAACTCGCCGGGTCTAAGCTTATTATTATTATTCTTTTTATTATTGTTAGTAGTTAATAAATTATATTAAAAAGGTTTTAATTAATTAAATAAGTTTCAAATTATATTATTAGTAATTTTGGGTTATGAAATATTATCATGAGGCATTTCACATATTCTGTAAATTATTATTATATTAAATAATATATGTATTTATTCTTTTCTGTTGATTATAAATAACAAATACTAGTTTTAACTAGTATTTAAATAGTTAATAAATACTTATACGTATTCATAAATTCCAAAAAATTTAGAATCTGTCCCTAGTGATGTTTATACAAAATCATTTAATTAATATTTCATATACTCTGTATATTATGGTTATATAATAACCTATGTTTATTATTTATAGGTATAATAAATAATAAATATTAGTTTTAAATGGCATTTAAATTAGACAATAAATACTTATATGTATTTACAGATATTCTTAAGCTACAAGATATTATTATATAGGATTCTCAACATACTAGGTATAATTACACTATTGTAATAAGATAATTATTAATAATTTAGTAATTTATAAGTATAATATGTGGATTTCTAGAGTACTTACATAATAATTTAAGTATCTATATATGTATATAAATGATGGAAAATTTGGGGAATGTCCCCAATACTATTTTATGATATCCCAAGATCTATAAAGCTATAGTACTATATATTAGTATTTTTAATAATTAATAAAGAACTATTATACTAGTATAATAATTATTAAAAATACTAAACGAGCTCTGAAAATATGAGATAAATACTGGTAGTGTATTTTAATATCTAGAATTTAATAAGAATGCTTCTGATATGTAGTTAATATCTACTAAACGAGCTCCAAAAATTATGGATTTCTCAGTATAATTATAATTATGTAGTTAAATCCATTTTTCGAGTATTTTCTGATTTATATATATATATATATATATTATCTTCAATAATTCATAATAAATAATCTAGGACTCCGAAAATTTCGCGGTCAATTCCCAGAATCTTAGAATAATGTCTAGAACATTTCCTTAAAGTTTAGTGACCTTTCGACTTGGTCGAAAATACAACCTGTCTTCTAGGGCCCACATTAGTGCAGTAAGCCCTACATATTCCTTGTAAAACGCAACGAACTCCGATTTGAGTCTAGTCAATGGCGTTGGACTTAGAATGACATGTAGATCACTACCTTGAGGTTTATATCCTCATTTGGTAAAATACCATTTTACCCCTGTTACTAGCACTTATACTTTATCCCGATTCTCCTGTTTTATGTTGTAGAACTTGACGATTAGCTGTTACCAAGGATCGGCGACTCGAGGTGAGTTTCCTAACCTCATTCTAATCCTATTAAGATTAATTGAAGATACTTATAAGCTGTTTGAATGATGTGTTGTATAGTAATGAGTTGTGTATAATGCTATATCTTTCCCAGAATCTGTATCGCTATGATTACTCGTGACATGGTAAGTATTAGTGCTTACGTGAGCATGTCAAGGGTTTTATCTATATGTTTATTGGTATCAAATCCTTGTTATAAGATCCATGGTTATATGATTATGCTTCCGCTGTTAAGATGATAAATGCACGCTTTGTAATGATTGCTAATCAGAATAGTTAATGCATGGCATGTTATCGAAGTAATTGAAAGAAGTAGAGATGTATACGAGTAATTGATATTGAAAACTTGCATTTCATGACATGAATTAGTATGCATTGCATGAAGAGTGAGATGTTATTAAATGAGATATGTGATCGAGAAAGAGAAGTGAATTTGAGTAATGTGCCAGTTGGGCAATAATGTGAATGCTAGTTGGGCGACGATTAATGTGCCAGTTGGGCGATAGTGTGAATGCCAGTTAGGCGACAGTTAATGTGCTAGTTGGGCGATAGTGTGAATGCTAGTTGGGCGACGGTTAATGTGCCAGTTGGGCAATAGTGTGAATGTCAGTTGGGTGATAGTTAATGTGCCAGTAGGACAACAGTCAGCGTGCCAGTTGGGCGATGGTTTGAGTGCCAATTGGGCAAGAGTATGAATGCCAGTTGGTACTTCTGTTGTTATGAATATAGTGTGATGACCATTGAGAGTTCACACCCAAGCTATAAGTATGTTGTATGGCACGATTATGTAGTAATTTGTGATTGGAAGAGTTTCCATCGTGAATGTATTAAGGGGTAAAACGGAATGTTGAACGTGTAACGAAATCTTGATGGTTATAATTGGAAGTTATTAATAAACTAAACTATGAAACGTATGAATGCGTAAGGTAATGGCAGTCGTTTGACTCCCGATTAAAGTTGATTTGTAGACCTCGGTGACGTGTTGGCCAAATAGTGGGCCTAAGGATTGTCAGTGATGTGTGCAATCAAGCAATTCATTGTTAAATGTTGTTCTTTCTTGACCAGCAGATGTGTTGATCCCAGAATATGTGTTGTGAGTTCATTGTACAGGTCATGGATTCAATATCCCAACATAAAGATAGCAGTATTGTTCGTACTTTGACACACCCGAGCATGTTGATGAAAGGAGAATGTATTCTATGATGAAATGCGATTACATGCTTAATTGTTTGTATGTATCTGTTGAGACCTTTGCTATGCCCATGAAAGGATGCGTCTTTTGATAAGAGATTAACCGTATCCTAAGATACAGAACAATAACGCCATTTGAGAGATATTTGTATTTATTAATTATTGTGCGGTTATGTTACTCACTCAGCTTTGTTCCAAAGCTGACGACATTTTACGTCCTGGACATTCCTATGTCCAGAGTAATGCAGGTTTTGCCTAGGGCAGAAGACGAGCTCAGGATGCAATACTAAGGAACTAAGAAGGATAGAGCCGAGCTGGAGATTGGAAATAGTTATCTCAGTAGTTTCTTATGTTTTAGTTTATATAATAAGTTTAGTATGGACCTCTTGTATTAAGATGGATATTATTACCATCGTTTCTATTTCCGCTGCTGTATTTGTGTCCTGTTAAGTTTATGTTATGTTTATACTTTAGCATTGCCCTTATAAACGTTGTGTGGAGTTAGAAGGGACAGAACGGTTAATCAATCAGTCACGTGTCCACAGACCCATAAAGGAAAATTTTAAAATTTTCCTATTTTTTGGCTTACTCCGGGGCGAGGCAAAATTTTAGTTCCATGTGCATGAGAAGGCCATAAGCTGGAATGCCATTTTAGTTGATAAGGTTCATGTACATTTATAATACCCGTGTGCGTATTTATCGTATTTTATTACATTTGTCATGCATGATAATGTGATGTGATGTGTTTTATGACACATGTGTGAGTAAGTTGTAACTCATGAGTCGATTTGGGTATCTGTGTAAGAGAACCCTCTAAGACAGTATAGAATGGATGCTTTGATGTTGTGAAGTCTTGCCGAGATTGAGATGTTTATTGTGGAATACCCTAAATGTTTATCTGAAAATGAATGTTTACCTATGTGTTTCACTATCTATATTATTAACTAGTTTAGAATATATTTATGTCGTTAATTTTAGTATCCTTATGAGGATGAATCAACACGCTACATAATTGGTAGGCTACTTAGTAATTTCGTAAAATCATGTGAAATCGCGTTTTAGCAGATAAACGAACCTTAGATGAAAACTTTATAATTTATAGTTTTCACTTGTGAAGCAATAAATTAAACATGGAAGACATTTTGGAGAATAATTAGAAGTTTCGAGAACTCGTGGGGGAGTTAAATGTAATTTTTGAGAGTCGTACCTATATATAGAAAGAGGTGAGATATTTTCATTTGTAAAGTTTTCTAACCTAAATTCAAGAGATGCCAAAAGGGGGATTTTGGAACTTTGATCTTCACGACGCCAAACGACGACCGTTCGTCCATTGGTTTTCTACTAAAGTTATATTTTTGATTTCCTTGAGGTAAGAGCTTCGTTTTGGTATCCACTAGGATTCGTTTGGATAAGTTTTTCTGAAAACTCATTTTCTAGAATTTTTTTTTAAAAAGATGTTAATCGGACTTCTGATCCATAATAATTGTATTAGATGGACTTCTGCACATTTTTTGTGCTCGGGTTTTCTTTGGAACGAATTTAAGGAACGTTAATAGGAGGTGAGTGATTCAACTATGTGTTTTGGTATGATTTCTTGACATGTATTCATGTTTTGTATGAAAAACATGTTGTAGTTCATAGATATATATTGTTTAGTTCACTTTGGGTGACTATATTGATAAGTATGCCCAATTGCACAGTGAAATGTTTGACTTACTTTGAAAGCATGGTAAAATGTGATTTGAGCATGTGTAGTTGCTATTTGAGTCAAAGGAGCACGTGGTACCAAGCCATTTTGTGGAGCCGTTATAGGCATGAAATCTCACATTTGAGGAAAAGAACGCGGGTCTTACCTAATTGCGTGGACTTATTTGGCGAGGAGTCGTGGACTAGGAGTGCGATCATGCACGTGAGACTCCGGAGACTAGTATGAAATGTAGAGAATGTGAATGCGAGCATGTTTATCATTCATGTGCATTGTTGTTTTATTCACTAAGCGTTAGCTTAAACGAATCGAAAGATTTGTGGATATTTAAATAACCATTGCAGGTGTCAATGCTGGTGAGGAATCGGGGAAGTGATCACGGGGTATTGGGAGTTCAATTAGAAGGCAACTTAGCATGTTTACCGAATAGTTTTGAAATAGAAATGATGTAATAAGGATTGTATGACTTTTAAACTATGTTTAACTTGGAACCTTAGAACAAATTCGTGATGTTGTAATATATAGTAATCTTTTGTAATTAAGTTTTGGTAATGTTATAATTCAGTTAGGATCACTTTGGACTGAGTTTGGAGTATGTAATTAGTCTCTGGATGAACTTAGAAAACCTTCAACTTGGAAAATTCTTCAGAAAGGGCTGCTGCTGGGAAAATAGTCGACTAGACCGGGGGACACAGTCAACTGGATGCACTATTTGAACGAAGTTCTCTTTTAGTTTTCAAAGGAAAATGGTTGACTAGAAAATAAAACAATTGGCTGGAATTTGTCCCAAAACTAGACATTTTGCTGGATTAGGTTCAATCAATCGGACGAGTCCAGTCGATTGAGAGTTGGAGGTAGCAATCGACCGGACATGGAAGTCAGTCGATTAGAGTGGATCACTGGAGATTTCTTGTTCTCTGCAAATTCCAAAGCAGTTGACTGAGACCCTAACACAGTCGACTGGATTTCAGGTTTAAAAATGGATTGTTTTCTTTTCCGCTGCGAGTTCTCAAACTTATATTTCGGGAACGTTAGTGAATTGGTTTAGCCTCGGTGGCGTGCCACGGGCTTCTGTTCCGCTCTTGTGGGATCGGGCTGTGACAACATCACTTTTTTCTTTAATGCTTAGTTTTAGTTTTATAACTTTATTTTATGAATTGCTATAAAAATTTTTGTAGATAAATAGACAACTTGAGCGGGAAAAACAAAAAAAATGGGCTGCTACTTGCACTGTGTTATATGCAACATATGTTGTTTGCCTTGTCTCAATACTTTGTCACTCGAACCATGTGATCAGGTACTCAACTTGAGATGGAAATTATGAACGACATTGTTTAATGAAATGACTTACGATAGTGGACGATAAAGATTGTCATAATCAACTAAGTATGAGTAAATATGCATTTGCTACTCTAGTTAGCATGCTAAAAGGAATAGGCCATCTTAGAGACAGTGCTAAAAGTAAAGTAGAAGAAAAAGTTGCAAAATTTCTTTACAATATTGGTCACAACATGAGGAATCGTGCAATTCAGTTCTTTTTTTAGAGAATCAACTAAGTTTGTGAGCCAACATCTTCACCAAGTTCTTAAGGCCATTATTTCATTGGATGAATTATTTTTAAGGCAATAAAATGGAAACCAACGCCCTTCAGAGATTAGAAACAACCCCAAGTAAAGGTAATTAAATTGGCTAAATATTAAATTGTATTTAGGTTACCATATCCTCTATGTTTCAAAAATATTGATAAATGTCTTATAGGATTGCATAGGTATGATTGATGGCTTACATTTTCGTGTGAGGGTGTCAAAAACTGATGTACAAAGGTATTGAGGACGGAAATGTTATCCAACTCAAAATGCTATTGAGGACGGTAATAAGCAATCGACCGGACGGAAATGTTCTTCCTGGTTGGGAAGGATCTGCTTTAGACTCTAGAATTTTAGACAATGCTTTAACAAGAGAGATGGGCAAATTGATTGTTCCTCAAGGTGATCACTAATGACCAAAAACTTTTAAAAGATTAGTTTCTTTTTCCATCAAAATGTTGCTAATATCTAGTTGATTGCTTATTACCCCTAGGAAAATAATATCTAGTCAACGCTGGGTTCCAATTAAAAACTGGATTCCTTATACCATATAGGAGCACCAGTTACCATCTGAAGGAGTACAATGTTCATCAACCTCAAAATGCACATGAAATTTTCAACCTTCATCATGTTTATCTACAAAATGCGATAGAAAGAGCATTTGGTGTCTTGAAAAAAAGGTTTTCAATTTTAGGGAGTGGAACATAGACATGTTATGATGTTGAGACACAAGCGGATATCATGTTAGCATGTTGTATTTTGTACAATTTTCTGATGGGTGTTGATCCTGATGTACACATTATATCAGAGGTTGATCAAGAGCTTATGGCTGAAGAAATGTCAACTAATGTGGTTGTTTCAAGTTTGGCTGAAGAGTGTAGGTGACAAACACTGAATATTGCACATTTATGTGCCAATATAATAGATATAGTGCTCATTTAATCCCCAAAATTCCTAGTTTTACATGCATATTTGAATTAATATAATTTAATGGTGTTGTCATTCAAATGCATGTAATTATGTGTTTTTACATATTTTATGTCTTTAGGTAAAATGGAAGTGAAATAAAGGGAAGGAAAGAAGTAGCAACCACACTGTAGTATCTCCCATATTTTTAGTCAAATATGTGAATAGTAATGTCACGCCCCGACGTAGCATAAATAAGGAAAGCGTTTAATTTCCTTTATGGACCCGTAGGTCGCGACAGTTTGAAGGATCAATTCCGTCCCAAACGTCGAACAATAATAATATAATAATCAGAGTAGAGCAATCAAAGCTTACAAATATATTTCTAACTTATTACATAGTACAGCACGATGTCTCTATAGGCACAAACCGCCTTAAATAAAAATAATAATAACTTAGTGTCTATCACAGTCATCCTTATTACAAAAATCAGTTCAACTTAAAACATATAACAGTAAACTCTGTTTCCAGCAGTTGTTCTCAATTCGCATAGTCATAACGTTCATCCTGATCATAACCTGAAAAAGCTGAACACGAATGTCCAAGACGCATCAACGTCGTCAGCTTCAAGAAGCTGGTGAGTATTAAAAACATAACTTTGAATGTAAAACATATTCATTTACCTCTTTCCAATTCTCATTTAAATCCACAAGTTTATATTTAAGATAAAGAGTTCGTTTTAGAAAAACAACCACAATGTTATTTGAGAGATAAATTCACATATATGTGACCGTGTATGAGAACAATGCACCATCTCATCTTACCGACTTTTTTCTCTCGACAAAACCCAACAACCCACCACCACACACCGGTATCCTTGAAACGCTAAGATAGCCACACTTTAGCACAAGGGTGCCAGGGAATGTCCAGTTTGCCTCACACTTTGGTCCGGGGTACCAGGGAGTGTCCATTGCCTCACACTTTGACTACCTAATCCGCCATGCAAATACCGGAGGAACCCTCACGCAGTATCCAGACTCGGGTATCAGGGAGTGTCCGTAGGCCACACTTTAGCACTACCATGGGTGCCAGGGAATGTCCAAGTTCGGCTTCACACACTTTGACGCTACCATGGTCGTCAGGGAGTGTCCAGTTTTGCCACCATCGCATTTCAAAGACACCCTCGCCGCAATCTCAATCACAACACACTTTGGTACTCACTTACCAGGGAGTGTCCACATCACATTCTCAACCGCACTCACTATACCACATTGACCATTACTCTTTCCCACACTGACCAACATTGACACTCACCATGCATGTACAACTGACACCACATGTATGTTATGAAATTTTAAAACATGAGGCAATTAACTGAATTATATAAACGACGTGCGTACGGGGATTGATAAGTCACAATTCACTGTTTTAATCATTCAAACATATCAAATTAAGACTCTGATTTAACAAATTTCCCAAACAGAGCTTTAACAGTTCATAAAATACCACCCAAACAGTTCCTTAACACAAAACCAGTAAGAACTAGAAACTGCTAGAAGTCGTGCGCGCGGGCCGCTCGCGCGAAAGGTCGCTCTCGCGATGTGCCCAATTTTCATTTTATTACAAAAAAACTTTCTTTCTGCCTGAAATCAGCCACCTCGCGCGCGCGGGCCGCTTACACGAAAGGTCTCTCGCGCGTCCTGCCTATTTTTCATTCTCATTATAAAAAAAATTTCTGTCTGCCTGGGAACGCAAACCTCGCGCATGCGGGTCGCTCGCGCGACCCTCGCGCGCGCGAGATGAAGTAGAGACTTCATCTTCTTCGTGGTGAATGCCCTGTTTCAGTAATTCAGTGTCTTTTTGACCCATTTTTGATTCTGTAAGTTACCCTACCTTATTATATATGAATCTCTTCGGTTTTTCACAAGGATTAAGAATACAAAGTCAATTTTACATGATTCAATCTATAACTCTTGAATTTTATGAAAGATTAAAAGATGGTAAAACTTAATTTCTTATATACTTTCACATATGAAAAACTTAGGCCCCATTACTTTAAACATAGTCTAATTACACCATAATCTTTCATTATTATCTAAGAAAACAGATTTTGGTTGAGATTGAAAAATCTTGATTTTCAAAGCTATGGAGTTCATACGTGAAATCAACTATGGTGATTTACAAAATTAAAAAATACACAGTAAATAAATATGAAATTACATTCCAAGTGAGTTAGTAATACTCACAGTGAATTAGAGAGTAGAAATTTGTTGAGAAAGAATATGAGAACAAGAATCTCTAATTGAAGCTAGGCTATGGAGGTTGGAGCTCTTCTCTCTCTCTCTCTAAAATTTCTGAAATTAAACTCTCTGTGCTCTCTCTTTTCTCTCTATGTATTTTAGTTACCAGGTGTAGATTGTGAAGAGAATGGGTGTATATATAGAAAATCTATTGGAATGCTTGGGGGCCAAGAATATTGTAGTTTACTCAACAAAATCCCATATATAATTCTCAGCATATACACAGATATACAATACGAATATACATTCCCACATAACTGAAGAGGCAACACTAGACTAGTAGAGGTCAAATTGTGGGTGTTTGGGAAATGGAACTTATGGCACAACAATTACACACACTCAAATGTAATATCCAAACAAGGCCTTAACCGATGATTAGTTTCCATAAATCGAAATAAAGCACAAGTCTAATCAAACTTTACATCACTTCCAAAATCTGTGGAAGTTTAGCACAGCGCGGACAGTTTTGGAAGTAAACTGGTATTTTCGTGAGGCGGTATTCGTCATAAAAATACAGGAAATTCATTTTAATGAAAGAAATGATTTTCTGGTTTAATAAAAATACAGTTGGGGTTAACAGAAAATATTTTCACCGTCTTTGAAATACAGATTTTGAAATCTACACAGGCATTACAAATTTTAAAAACATTACAGTTTGACCCCAATAAGAATTTTAATAAAAATTAAAACCAGAATTAAGGTTTAGCACATGGGAATTGAAATTAAAATAAAAGCAGACAATGTACATTAAATATGACAATGCAAAAATACAGATTAATTATGGAAATGTCAGATTAAAATTAAATGCAAATGCAGGTTGTTACAAGTAACCAAATAATAACAACTACTGTTTGGTAGGAAAAAAACAAAAAAAAAATGGGAATACGTAAACATCCAAGTTAAGCTTGGATGTACTTTTTTTTTTATAGTTTTTTTCCTTTTCACACACACACACACACACACACTCTCTCTCTCTGCTGCAGGATTTTCAAGTAGTTTGTCAGAGTTGGGGAGAAAATTGAGACCGCGGAGAAAATTTGCAAATCGCGTGCCAATGCTGACGAATGCAATGATGATTTTTCTCTCAAAATTCGTCTATAAAATGGAAAAGGGGCATCAACACCAAAAGCAAACAACAAACCAACAGAGAAATCTTCACACACACTGTTAGGGAGAGAATAGTATAGGGAGGTTATCATGTGAGCACTTCATATTGTCCCTAGAAGTAGGAAATTTTAGTTTTTCTTTGTCTTTTCTAGTTCTAGTAGTTGTAAAAATTCACTTTTATGTAATTGATGATTTCATGTTTAAAAATATGTAGCAAAACTTTGTGTACTGTATTTCTTAAATTAAAGTATTTGTTTTCAAGTAGTTCCTTTGTCAATTTGTAGTAGTAAAAATATTCTTCTAACAGTTTAGATTTAATATTTTTAGTCTAAGAGTACTTATAGTTGTCCCCTAAAATAGTTTGAAATCCTAAATTTTTAGTTTTTATAGCTATATTTTCATTCACTAGAAGACATTTTTTGTAAGTAAATGTCATATTTCTTAGCCACGTAGTTATAATCACCTACTAAAGTCCAAAGCACACCATACCCATATCTCACTCCCAAATTAGATTAGGATTTGGTTTGACCTTATTTGTGTTCTTAGATTTCAACCACTGTGACCCCACAAGAATCCAAAGTCAAAGGTTTAGTATTTTATTATTAATTTAGTATTTCTATTTATGTATATTTTATTAGCCTATTTGTACTAAACTTTGTTATTTTACAGATTCCACAAATTCAATCCCAACTCATGTTAAGTAAAGAAATAATATATTAATATTAGTTTTCACCCTTACCTTGATTTTATAACTTTAATTTTAATTGGACGGTGGTTGTGTGCATCCATTTAATTTATCTTTTAATTTTATTTTGAAGACAGTTTCAATTCCAAAATGGTATGCTATAACTTTAATTAAGGATATGCAATAAAAACTTAGAAACCACAGCTTCTGTGCACTAATCTTAAATGGGCAAATTTATCTAGGTGAATTGTTTTTTCCATTTATGGCCAAAAATATCTATGTATCTATAGTTTATGACCATTTAACATGTTTATAGACTATGGCTATATTGGGCTCAAAAGATTACATATTTGAAAAAAAGAATATAATTATGTGGATTGTCAAACTATGCCTTTTGTCATAAAAAAAAACACCTATCATACTCAAACAACTCATATGACAAAATTTATATTTCAAATATGTGTTTATATATATTTCTATCCACTAATGGACAGACAATTGTGTCGTGGCAGAGTGGTGGAGACTGGGCGCCGAATAATTAACCCACGTCCACGGCGGGTCACGTTTCGAACCTGGCTACTGCCCAATTGCCTTTTTATTTTTCTTTAAACCAAACGATGTCATTTCATATCAAACCTGACACACTTGATATGACCCTGACTAGTGAAAGTTTATTTTCAAACAAAGAATGACTCTGCGGTCTTAAATGCCAAATCCTTTTCAAATGCACAAAAGTTGTGGAATCTAGTGTTGCTTTGCATATTCCCAATTCCTTTAAATCATTTCTCTCAAGTTAATTAATATTTCTTGTTTTTAATAGTTTTGCTTACATATTTGTATTATTCCTATCTTTTGCTATAATAATATCCATAAAGTCATTTAATGTAAATTTAGCTTTTATCTATTTTTCTTCATTTTCTTACTAGTATCTTAAATAATTTATTTTGCACTATTAAAATCTTTATTGTAAACTACTTAGGAAAAAAAATAGCTTTTAATTAGTTTTAATGCAAAAATATAAAAATTAGTAATTTAGTAAAACCCCACAAAAAATCCATCATCTTTTATTTTCTTTTTAGTGACAAAATAATTATTGCCTATCTTTGTTTCCCATTCCCTGTGGGTTCGACCTGGACTTCCAGAACTTTATTACTTGTACGATCACCTACACTTGGGTGTGATAAGAAAACGCGCCAATAGGATGTCGTCAATAGGGTTAGAGAAATATTGAGAGAACAAGTAGCTAGTGATGTATAGAGAGATTATAATATGGGTCATCAATGACTTGATTTTGTAATTTGTTTTCTATTTCACTTTATATAATGCTTGGACAACTTATTAATGAACTTGATTTTGTACTTTGTTTTCTGTTCCACTTTATATAATGTTTGGACAAATTATTAATGAATTGATTTTGTAATTTGCCATTTCTTTCACTTCATGTAATCTTCTAATTAGTTTCTTGGTTTTTTCTTACATCATTCATATGAAATTTAGGTGGAAGAAGTCCTAGAGGACAAAACAATACTTGAAAAGAAGTACTTGAAATGGATTAATGAAATGAATGATCTCCTTGTTGATTCACTTTTGGAACAAATGCTTAAAGGCCAGAAAATTGGAGGAACTTTTACTGGAACTGCTTATAGAGCAGTATCTAAGAATGTTAGTGGGAGATTCAGCGTAACTTGTGATTCCACCCATGTGAAGAATCGTGTGAAGACCATGAAAAGGAACCTAGGTTTGGCTAAAGACATACTATGTTTTGGTAGTGGATTTGGCTACTGTCACGCCCCGACGTAACATAAATATGGAAAGCATTCAATCTCCTTTATGGACCCGTAGGTCGCAAAAGTTTGAAGGATCGATTCCGTCCCAAACGTCGAACAATATAATAATGTAAATCAGAGTAGAGCGATCAAGGCTTACAAAAATTTCCAATACTATACATATTATAGCACGTAGGTACTATAGGCACAATCCTCCTTGAAACAACATAATATCTATTATCTATTACAGTCATCCTTATTACAAATCCAGTTTATATCACAAAGCCGTAATGATAAATTTCCTTCTCCGTAGTTAACTTAATTCGCATAGTCATAGGGTCTAGCATGATCATAACCTAAAAAGCCTAGACACGAATGTCCAGGACGCATCAACGCTGTCTGCTTTAAGAAGCTAGTGAGTATTAAAAACATGCAATCGAATGTAAAACATACCCACTTACCATTTTCCATTTCACGGTTCCATTATTTAACAGGTTAACAATATAGAAATGAGTTTACATTATAAAATAATAAAATAACATTAATAAACTTTAATTCATAATACATGTGACCGTGTATAGGAACAATGCAACCAATCTCATCTAATCGACTCTTTTCTCTCGACAACACATCAACCCACTCTCTCACTCCAGTATCTTCAAACACTAAGGTGACCACACTTTAGTACAGGTGTACCAGGGAGTGTCTAGTTTGACTCACACTTTAGTACGGGATACCAGGAAGTGTCCAATGCCTCACACTTTAGCCATACCACGTATGCCAGGGAGTGTCCAGTAGGCCACACTTTAGCACTATCATGGGTGCCAGGGAATGTCTAAGTCGGCGTCACACACTTTAGCGCTACCATGGATGCCAGGGAGTGTCCAGTTTTGTCACTGTCATATTTCAAAGATACTCTAAACCGTGTTCTCAAAACATCACACTTTGGTTCACCATTACCAGGGAGTGTCCAAAACACATTCTCATTCCACATACTCTTTCCACACAGACCAACACTCACCATGCATATATACTTGACCTCACATGTATGCCATACTGACTCCATATGTATGTCATGAAACCTTATACGGAAAATATAAAGTACCGGAGATGATGACCTGTATATACGAAAAGAATTGAATCCATAATCATTCCTTAATAACCAAGATATAATGAAACAGATTCTGATTTAACATAACCCCCAAACAGTGCCATAAATACCAATAAAACTTCATCCAAACAGTCCTTTAATAGAAAACATACCAAAAGCAGAAAAGGCTAGGTCGAGCGCGCAGGCCACTCGCGCGATGTGCCCATTTTTTTATTTTTCTTTTTAAAATGTTTCTAACTGTCAAAATCTACATAGGTCGCTCGCGCGAGGGGTCGCTCGTGTGGGCCGCTTGCATAACCCTCGTTCGAGCAATCGCGCACACGAGTTCATGCAGAGGCTTCATCTTCTTTGTGGAGAATCCGCTGTTTCAGATTTTAAGTGTCTTTTTGACCCATTTTCAAAACTGGAAGCATACATGACATGTAATATATGGATTTTTTCATTTTTCTACAAGGATTAAGAATCTACGATCAATTTAACACGAATCAATCCGTAGCTCTTAAATTTTACGAAAAATCGAGAGACGTCAAAACTTCATTTTTAATATACGTCGCGATATGAATGAGTTAGGCTCTAATATTTTAACCATAGCTTCTATGAACTATAATCTTTCAAAATCATCTCTAAAAATGTATTTTGATTAAGGTTGAAAATCTTGATTTTCAAGCTTATGGAGTTCAAACGTAAAATCATAAATGGTGATTAACAAATCAAGTTACACAAATAGTAAATAAAGTAAGAATACATTCTGAGTGAGTTGGTAATACTCACTGTGATAAGGAGATGTGTGTTTGTTGAGAAAGGTTCAAAAACTAAGAATACCCAAACCAAGCTTTGGTTAAGGAGTCAATGGAGCTTTCTCTCTCCAGAAATTTTGTAAGTTCTCTTCTCTCTCTCAGAAACTCTCTCTCTCTATATTTATTTTTAGTGTATTAAATGAAGGGGTGTGAGTTATATAGAACTCACAACTTGAGCTCCAAGTTGTGAATTGTGAACCTCACTCTACTAAATCAAATTAGTCATATACAAGAAATACACAGCCTATACATAAATCACAGATAAAAATACATACGCATATACACCCCCCACAGATTTGAAAGGGTAGTATAGATGTATAGTGGTCAAGAGTGGGTGTTTGGGAAACTTAGTTCAAGGTACCAATTTAACATATGCAAGGTTCACATTGCCAAACAAGGCAAATACAAATGTATAGGAATCTCTTTAAGTATTTGGCAAAATAGCTTATGGCACTAGAAATACACACACCCAAATGTACTCTCCAAACAAGCCTAGTAATGATTGGTATGCATTAATGAGCTTAAAGCAAGTGTCACCTCATGATTGGGGGAGATTCCCAAACTGTGGGAGATCAACGCGGCGTGGACAGTTTTGAACATAAATTGGTATTTTCGTGGTGCGGTGATCACCACAGAAATACAGAAAATTCATTTTAACGTAAGAAATACTTTTTCGGTTAAATAAAAATACTGTTTGAGTCAAAGGAAATAATTTCCACCATTTTGAAAGTACAGATTTGAAATCCAACACAGGTATCTCTAAATTTATAAAATTTGCAGTTTGACCCCAACAAGAATTTCGATAAGAAATGAAATAAGCAATACGATTCAAAATAGGAGAATTAAAATTAAATGAAACCAACAATATAGATTAAACATGGAAATGCCAAATTAAAATAAAATAATTAAATGAAAATGCAGGTTGTAACAGCTACAATCAATCAACACAAATGATTAAAGCTTCAGCTGGTGCATGGAAAGATTACCTGAAGGTATAAACATCCATACTATAGCATATTTCTATTATTGGATTAATTTGGAGCTTCTAATTAAACTTACTTCTATAACTTGGTGATTACGGTGGTGTACATGATAAGCAAAGCCCAAAGCATCACACTTTCAGCATACTCCAGCACTAAATTATGACAAGTTATGTCAATTGTTTGGAAAAGATAGAGCCACAAGAAGTGGAGCGGTGGGTCCAAAGGAAAGACAACTTCAATGGGCTAAGAAACAAAATTCTTTGAATGAAGATGACAATGACCAACCAGAAGATTTCAATGAAATAGAAACTCAACAAGAAAAGCCAAATACTGAAGCAACATCGTCATTTATACCTCACTCTGCATCCAAAGTAGCCAAAGAGATGAAGAAGAATAAGACAAGCCTTGTTGACATTGTTAGTGAGGAAATAATGTCAATTAAGAGTGGATTAGATGTCGTCGCTACAGTACTTGATCGTGGTAATGTGCGCAACTACACCAAGAACAATTACTTGAGGCGATTGCAAATGTTTGTGGCATGAGCAAGATATCTCTGTAACACCATGTAATTCTATTTTCATTAATAAAATAAATAATTCATTTTCTTTCTATGAATGAGACCCTCTGATATGATTTCCAAACTCTATTGTATTTTTGAGACTGTAAGAATGGCTTTCTGGGTACAAAAAGGTATTTTAATATATATAAAAAGATATTTGTCTGGGGTCAAACTGTGATGTCTATAAGTAAAGAAATACCTTCTATGGATTTGAAACTGTAACTATACTTTTTGTACAATTAGGAATTTATTTCCTACGCTAATATTATTTTTTGTATTTTTAATTAATCATGGACACCCGAAAATACCAGTTTATATTTTAAAGTTGCGATTATACCGCGACGTGGGTGTAGGAGCACGTGAGCTCACCATACGGGATAATTCCCGTGGTTTGCTTGGAGCCCAAATCCTGGGCAGTATATATATATATATATGTTTATCAGTCTCTCATTTCTATCTCAATCTCTCTCAATTTTCTCTCAATTATCTCTTCCTCTCTCAATATACACACACATAGATTATAGACAGATTATATATATGTATACATACACACATTCATAAATATATATATATATACATAGAGATATATGTATATACATATATATATATATATATATATATCAAAGAAGAGAGGTAGTGGAATTTCAGACGATAGAATTTACGGCGGTTTTCTCGGCGCACTAAATTTCAATCCAAACACCTCAGTGAGTAATTTCAACTTACTTCCAATGTAAATATAAGTGTATTTCTGTATATATATGTATATATATAGGACCACCATTGATGAGCTTGAAAATGGAGTTTTATGAAACTTAACCAAAATTGATTCTGTGAATTGAAAATGAAAGATCTTTGTCCCATTAAGCTGTGGTTCAAATACTACGATGTAATTCATCCGTATCGCGGCGTATTAGTTTTGACATCCTTACTTTAATTGTAAAAATCAAGAGATGCAATTCGTATCAGTTTAATCCGATTACATATTCGTAATCTACGCGGGAAAAAAAAGACACATATTGCATGACTTGGTTGAAACAAAATTTAGAAATGGGTAAATTTCAGTTTTGAAATTCGAAAACAGAGGAAAAATGCAGAAGAAGACGACTCTTCTTCATCTTGCGCGCGCGATCCCTTGCTCGCGCAGCCCGCTCTTGCTAACTATACAGATTTGGGTAAAATTGAGTTTTAACAGATTTTATGAAAAGAGCCTAATCGCTCGCGTGACCTGGTGTTTTGGGTAGTTGGTTTCTTTTTCAGGAAGGGACTGTCTGGAAAAGGTTTTGAAAGTTTTGAGGAACTATTTCAAAAGATATACTATTTTAAAGGCTTACGTTTAAGAACTGGATTAATAAGAACGATTAAGAATGAAATTTAAGTTTGTACGATAATTCGGCTTTGTGATTAATAAATGATGTTACGATTCATGACATTGACATGCATGGTAGGATCGAGATTGAGTTGGCATGCATGGTTTGTAAGAAAGTGTGAAAAGAGTATAAGAGATTGTGTGTTGGTATGGTTGCTTCCATGGACACTCCCTAGTACCCGAGTTTCGGATACTGATCAAGATTATCTCTGGTATGCCATGGTGGTACTATAGTGTGATGCCATGGATCGAGGCAGTGGTTATGGTGATGATGTGATTTTAGGGTACCTTTTTAATACGTCGGTGGCAAATTGGACACTCCCTATAGTATGTGATGCCTCCACGGACACACCTTGATACCCGAGTTTTGGACACTTATCAAGATTATTTTTGGTATGTCGTGGTGGTATTTTAGTGTGATGCCGCGGATCAAGGCTGGCTGGACATTCCCTGGTACCCGTTGTACTATAGTGTGGCTACCCAAGTAGTTTTAAAGTACTGAACGAGGAAGTTTGGATGATGTGATCTTTTGTTTTGTTGAGAGAAAAGAGTCGGTAAGATGAGACATTACATTGTTCATGCATGGTCACATATTCATTTGCTTATTATCTTCCTGTGGTTATAAAAGTTGAAGTTGGCACCTTGAACTATTGTTTTAAAGTTTAACCAGTAACATTGTGATATATTCTTATATATACGTTGCGAGTACATGTTTATTTTACTCACCAGCTTGCATAAGCTGACGGTGTTGATGCGCCCTGGACTTCATGTCCAGATTTTCCAGGTTAAGAGCAACTAGAGTATTTTGACTATACTAGTTAGAGACCGGAGGATTTCCTGAAGAGCTGATTTACCTTTACTTATGTTTTACATTTTAGAGTTGTAATAAACCCTATATTATAATTTGAATAATGGCGGTTTGTGCCTAAGACAATGACAGATGTAATAGCTTAGTAAGTTTTAATTTGGAAGATTTTGTTTATTAGTGTCATTTTCTTTAGTAATGATGTTAAGTTATTTGTTGTAGGGACAATTGGTTACTTTCACTTGCCCCGACCTACGAGTCCATAAAGAAAATTAAACACTTTCCTGATTTATGCTATGTTGGGGCATGACAATCTCAAATGAAGTTATACCAAGTTCTAAGTATAGATGTGAATGATGCTTGAGCTTTCCTTGCTTATCCTATTCAGTGTTGTAGGCTTTGGTTGTTTGTGAAAAATGGCTCTTCTTTCTTTGATGTGTAGTTCATGTGGTCGGCTTCATTAGATTTTGTTCCAGTTTTTTTTAGAAGAGGTAGATTGAAAGAGTCTGAATTACATGTTATAAACTACATTGATTTTTTATGATTGGGGATTGGATGTATATGGTAGATATTGAGTCAGATGTTGTAACACCCTGTATTTTCTTTTTCATTAATAAATAAATATTGCATTTCATTTCCATGAGCATTTGATTTTATTTCTGTTTATAATAATATTTTGGGGGTCAAACTGTAATTTCCAAAATATTTTCTATGGTTTCGAAGCAATATCTATATCTTTGTATAAACCGGGAATTTTATTCCTACGCTGATATTATTTTCCTGTATTTTCTTTCAACCGTAAAATACCAGTTTTGGTTTGAAGTCTGCGTTATACCTCGTTTTGGGTGTGGGAGCACGTGAGCTCAACCACACCGGGCGAAATCTATTGATTTCTTGGAGCCCAAATTTCTCAGCTTATATATATACGTTAGATTTCTCTCTCTCTCAATCACAGTGTCTCTCATTCTCTCCCACACAACTCTATGCTTCTCTCAATCTCCCTCAATTCTCTCAAGAACACACATACACACAAATTATATATTATATACATACACATAGTTATATCTATTGATACATATATCAACCAAGAACGGGAGTAATTTCAAGAACGACGGAATTATCGGCGGAATCTATCTGTCTCAAATTCTCTGTATCAAACACCTCTGTGAGTAATTTAAACTCACTCACAACGTGTATATATGTATAATTCAGTATATATATAAGTATGTATATGTGTATATATATGTATTTCACCATTGAAGCTTTGAATTGGAGTTTCACCAAACTCAACCAAAATCAATTCCGCGAATTGAATTTGGAAGATCTTAGTCCCAATAGACTACGGATTGAATCCTACGTAGTAATTCATCCATATCGCGACGTACCGTTGATTTTAAGTTTTGACACCCTCACTTTAATCGCGAATATTTAGAGATATAATCCTTATTAGTTAATGTAACGCCCTATATTTTATTATCATTAATAAATAAATATTGCATTTTATTTCCATGAGTATTTTAATTTAATTTCTCTTTGTAATAATTATCTGGGGTCAAACCGTAATTTTTAAAACATTTTCTATGGTTTCAAAATCGATATTTATATTTTTGTATAACCGGGAATTGAATTCCTACATTAATATAATTTTCTGTATTTTTATTTCAACCGTAAAATACCAGTTTTGGGAATGGGCAGTATATTTTTTACCTGTGTGTGTGTATCATTGCGTGAGCTCAACACACACAAGGGTATCTTGTGTACACATTAGTGCAGTGTGTGCTGTGTTTAGTGGAATGTGTGTGTAGTGCTTTGTGAGTGTGTGTGGAGTGTCATGTGTGTTTTATATGCATAGTGCTAAGCACTTTACATATCATTTATACACCCACTTATTCCCCATTTGATTCATCTCTCTCTCGGCAGCTCTCTCTCTCAATCACTCACTCACAGTCTCTCATCTCTCACTCCCAAACTCTCTCAAATTCTCTCAATCACTCTCTTGCTCTCTCAAGATCACACAACACACACATACAGTTTATATATATAATCAGTCACATACTTAGACACACATATATATACACATATTGGGTTACCAAAATCAAGAACGGAAGAGGAAATTCTCAACGACGGATTATTACGGCGGAAGTTCTCGGCCTTTAAATTTCTGTATAATTAGCCTCTGTGAGTAATTTAAACTCACTCTCAATGTCTATATATGTGTTTTTCAGGATATATAAGTGTGTATATATGTATATATATGAAAACACCATTAAAGCTTGGAAATTGAAGTTTTAGAAATCGTAACCAAAAATCGATTCTGTAAATTGGGAATGAAAGATCTTAGTCCCAATAAGCTGTGGTTCGAATACTACGGCTTAATTCATCCGTATCGCGACGTACCGTTGATTTAAAGTTTTGTCACCTCTCGGTTTTACGTGAAATCCGAGAGCTACGATTGAAATTAGTTAAAACCGATCACGTATTCGTAATCCTTGCGGAAAAACGAAGAAATCCATATATTACATGTCTTGGTTGAAGCAGAATTCAGAAATGGGTCAATTTGGACCCTTAAACTGAAAACAGGGGATAACCAGTGAAGAAGACGAAGTAGGAATTAACGGCGTTTATTCAAAAGCGCCGGGAAATTAACGGCGTTTGTCCTAAAGCGCCGGGAAATTAACGGCGTTTTTCCTGAAGCGCCGGAAATTAACGGCATTTGTCCTGAAGCGCCGGAAATTAACGGCGTTTGTCCTGAAGCGCCGGGAAATTAACGGCGTTTGTCCTGAAGCGCCGGGAAATTAACGGCGTTTGTTCTGAAACGCCGGGAAATTAACGGCGTTTGTTCTGAAGCGCCGGGAATTAACGGCATTTATTCAAAAGCGCCGGGAATGATTCTGGCAGTTTCTAATTCTTGCTTGTTTCGTGTTTTAGGGGCTGTTTGGGTAGTATTTACGAACTGTTAAAGCCCTGGTTGGGAAATTTATTAAAATAGAATCTTAATTGGTTGTGATGGGACGAGTAGAACGATGTATTAAGACTTATAAAACCCCGTACAAAACCAGAAACAGGGGAGAAAACGAAGAAGACAACTTTTTGCAAGAACTCGCGCGCGCGACCCGCTCGCGCGAGGTTCGCTCGCGCGATCCGCTCGCGCGAGGTGGCAGTTTTGGCAGTTTGTAAGTTTTGTTTTGGTAAGGGACTGTTTGGAAAAAAAAATGTTTTGGGAGATTTCAAAGGACTGTTTAACAAATACACTGTTTTAAAGGCTCACTGTTAGACTTTGGACTTGTAAGAATGTTTAAGGCCAAAATTTATGCTCATACGATTATTCCGGCTTTATGATTTATTAATGGGGTTATTTATGAAACATTGACATACATGTTAGGGTTAAGGTTGTGTCAACATGCATGTGTGTGAGAAAGTGTGAAAAGAGTAAAGAGTGGTGTTCCAGTTGTGCGACTTAGATATCGATCGGATAATATTCCTGGTATCTAAGGCGCGCGTTTCGGATATTGATCGGATAGTATTCCTGATATCCGAAGCGATGGTGGTAGTGTTGTGTACGGCTTAGATATCGATCGGATATTATTCCTGGTATCTAAGGCGCTTGTTTCGGATATTGATCGGATAGTATTCCTGGTATCCGAAATGATGGTATTGAGTGTGGCTTAGATATCGATCGGATATTATTCCTGGTATCTGAAGCGATGGTTTGGTTGTGTTGAGTTTTGTTGAGAGAAAAGAGTCAGAAAGATGAGATATTACATTGTTCATGCATGGTCGCATATCTATTGCTTTCTTTATTCCCCGTAGCTTATGTTGGAATTGGAACCTTGAAGTTATTGCTTTTAAAAGTTAAATTGCACCGTTGTTTATATGCTTATATATACATTGCGAGCACTTGTTTATTTTGCTCACCAGCTTTCATAAGCTGACGGCGTTGATGCGTCCTGGACTGTATGTCCAGATTTTCAGGGTCAGGAGAAGCCAGGGTATTTTGACTATGCTACTTAGAGTCAGGAGACTTTCCAGGAGGCTGCTTTATATTTCCTAAGTCTTTTAATTTGGGTTTTGTAATAAACTAGTTTGGACTTTTGAATAAGGCGTTTTGTGCCTAAGACTATGACTGTTGTAATAGTTTAGTAAGTTTTTTTTTCAGAGCTTATGTTTTTGTTAGTATCCTTTGCTCTAGAATTGTTTGTTAAGTTATTTGTTGCAGGGACAATTGGTCATACTCACTTGTCACGACCTACGAGTCCATAAAGGAAATTAAATGCTTTCCTGAATTATGCTACGTCGGGGCGTGACAGGCTTTTTGGTATCAGAGCCAGGTTATGGCTCGACCAATTGTCCAAGACACATAGGATCTTCCGTTAAGATAGAATTGAGATAGGATAGTTCGACTTTATTCCGTGTCTAGTCGTTTTCTATCGTTTAGAATTTTCTTTCTTCTCGAGAGGTTGACCGAATTCTGTTGATTGATGGATAGGTACCGTTCTCTCGATCAGATGGCTAGAAGAAATCTCAGGAATCGTCCCGCTATTGAAGATGCACCGCCAGTAATAGATCCAACCGGGATGTTCGAAGCTTTTGTAAGGAGGTTGGAGAGGGTTAGTGATCAGAACGCAAGGAACAATAATCAGAATGGGGATTACAATGGGAATGGGAGGCAAGCCCACCAGACTGGAGACAAGCTTCTTAAGGAGTTTCGCGCTCTACGACCTGAGTATTTTGCTGGAACTGATGAACCCTGGCAAGCGGAACAGTGGCTACGTCAGATGGAGCGTATCTTTGAGACCATAGAGTGCACTGATCTGGAAAAGAAGCGTCTGGCTATCTTTCAGTTGTCTTATGCAGCGGCTGATTGGTGGGATGCAGAAAAGGCGACCATAGGGGAAGAAGCTGCAAGGAGAATGCCGTGGGTGGTGTTCAAGGAAAGGTTTCTCGAGAAGTATTTCCCCGAAGAAGAGAAGGACAAGAGGGAGAAAGAGTTTATGGAGTTGACTCAAGGGAATCTGACTGTCCGAGAGTACACTACTCGATTTGAGCGTCTGTCTCGCTTTGCTCCACATATGGTGGACACACCCCAGAGGAAAATCAAGAAGTATCACCGAGGTCTCAACCTGTCTCTCAGACATTTGACTATGGGGCATCTGGGCCAGTCATTTGAAGCTCTGGTGAGATTGGCTACGGGGTTAGAGAATGATGGGTGTCAGAATTCGAAGCCGCTTGGAAATCGACCTCCGCAGAAGGGTTATCCCGGACAGAAACCAGGGTACCCTCAAGGACAGAAAAGGACCTGGGATGGAGGGAAGAAACCTCAACAGACACAAGCAGTTCAGCAGTATCAGCCTCTAGCAATAGAAGGGGCCAAAAACAACAACTGCTTCAATTGTGGAGTTCCCGGTCATCGAGCTAAAGATTGCAGAGCACCTAGGCGTACGGATCGTTCAGGAGTTGTGTGCTATAATTGTGGCATGCCAGGTCACATAAGTCCAGAATGCAAGGCTCCTAGGAAAGGTAACTATGGTCAACAAGGACAAGCCCGTCTGAATGCTGTCATTCCCGAGGCTGCTGGCTATGAGGAGACAGGGTATGAAGAAGGTACCAATGAGGAGGGACCGCCCGAGCAACGAGCAGTGGAAGGTACTCTAACTTTGTTTAACTCTCATGTTAAAGTTTTATTCGACACGGGTGCTACACATTCTTTTATATCTGTTAAGATCGTTCAGAAGTTGGGTATCATACCGCATCGTTTAGAGGAAGCTTTGAGTGCTGTCTCACCCTTAGGGACCACAGTCAAGTTATTACATGTGTGTAAGGATTGTCCTCTTCGGTTTGGAGACCACGAACTTTTGGCGAGATTGGTGGTTCTGTCGATGAAGGAGTTCGATATAATCCTGGGAATGGATTGGCTCGAGAAGAATCATGCGAAGTTGGATTGTGCAAAGAAAAAGATCACATTTGCGGATAAGGGGAATCAACTCTTCGATTTCCAATGTAACCCTTCGGGTGATATGTTCCTCACTAGATGCCTAGCAAACATTGAGGTTGTCAGTGCAGAGGTGACAGTATCATCTATACCAGTAATCAAAGAGTTCGAGGAAGTATTCCGAGATATTTCAGGATTACCGCCGGAAAGGGACATAGAATTCTGTGTGGAATTAGTGCCAGGTACTCGACCTATAACCAAGGTTCCCTACAGGATGGCCCCTACAGAGTTGTTGGAGCTGAAGGAACAAGTTCAAGAACTTGAGAAGTTGGGTTTTGTTCGTCCAAGTACTTCACCCTGGGGAGCACCAGTGTTGTTTGTGAAGAAGAAGGATGGGTCAATGCGGCTGTGTATTGACTACCGAGAACTGAATAAGGTTACTATCAAGAATAAGTATCCTTTACCTCGGATAGACGATCTGTTTGATCAGTTGCAAGGAGCCACGACCTTTTCTAAGATTGATCTACGGTCAGGGTATCACCAGTTGAGGGTGCGGAAGGAAGACATACCTAAGACTGCTTTCAGGACGAGATACGGACACTATGAGTTCTTAGTAATGCCGTTTGGGATGACAAATGCTCCAGCTGTGTTTATGGACTTGATGAACAGAGTATTCAAGCCATACTTAGATCAGTTCGTTATTGTCTTTATTGATGATATTTTGATCTATTCCAAGACAGAGGAAGAGCATGAACAACATCTGAGGATCGTGTTGCAGACTCTCAAGGATCACCGCCTGTATGCTAAATTCAGCAAGTGTGAATTCTGGCTTCAGGAAGTTAAGTTTCTCGGGCATGTGATCTCTCAACAAGGAATCGCGGTTGACTCATCAAAGACCGATGCAGTGGCGAATTGGACTCGGCCGACCAATGCTACAGAAGTCAGAAGTTTTCTGGGACTAGCTGGTTACTATCGGAGATTTGTGGAAGGTTTCTCAAAGATAGCAGCCCCGTTAACTGGTTTGACTAAGAAAGATTTGAAGTTTGAATGGACTGATAAGCATGAACGCGCTTTTCTAAAATTGAAAGAGAAATTGACAACAGCGCCAGTGCTTGCGATACCAAGGGATGGTGCGAAGTTCATTATTTTTAGTGACGCCTCGTATCAAGGATTGGGATGTGTCCTTATGCAAGACGGAAAGGTTATCGCCTATGGTTCAAGACAGTTGAAGCCGAATGAATTGAACTACCCAACTCATGATTTAGAGCTGGCAGCAGTAGTGTTCGCGCTTAAGATCTGGAGACACTACCTCTATGGGGAGAAATTTGATTTGTTCTCAGACCACAAAAGCCTTAAGTATTTGTTTACTCAGAAGGAGTTGAATATGAGGCAACGTCGGTGGATGGAACTGATCAAGGACTACGACTTCACATTAGAGTACCACCCCGGTAAGGCAAACGTAGTCGCTGACGCCCTAAGCCGGAAACCTCAAGGAATGATTGCTTCATTGATGTTGAGGGAATGGAAAGCCTTGGAGTCAATAACAGAATTTGATGTGCAGATTTCTGAGGGAAGTATCGGGCAACACTTTGGATGCTTGGTAGTACAACCAACACTTGTGAGTCGAATCATCGAAGCCCAGAAGGAAGATGAGAAGTTTCAAGCATGGTTCGCCAAGATGTTAGAGAAGGACCCGACAGAATGGAAGGTTGGGGCCGATGGAGGATACCGATGTCGAGACAGATTGTGTGTGCCAGATTCAGGAGGTTTGAGAAAAGAAATTCTCGAAGAAGCACATAAATCAAGACTGACAGTACACCCAGGAGGAACAAAGATGTATAAAGACCTGAAGAGAAACTTCTGGTGGGAAGGGATGAAACGAGAAGTAGCCGAATTTGTGTCTAAATGTTTGACTTGTCAACAAGTGAAGGCCGAACATCAGAGACCCTCGGGATTGTTACAACCCTTACCTGTCCCAGGATGGAAGTGGGAGCACATAACTATGGATTTCGTGGTTGGATTACCCCGGTCACAACAGAATCATGACGCGATTTGGGTAATCGTGGATCGTTTGACGAAGTCTGCACACTTTATCGCGTACAATATGACTTACCCAGTAGAAAGGATGAGTCGAATGTACCTACAGCAAGTGGTGCGACTGCACGGTGCGCCTGTGTCAATTGTATCAGACCGCGATGCACGTTTTACCTCGGGATTTTGGGAAAGTCTGCAGAAGGCTATGGGAACTTCGCTCAAGATGAGTACTGCATTCCATCCTCAGACCGATGGGCAGACCGAGCGTGTTAATCAGATTATGGAAGATATGCTCAGAGCTTGTGCAATTGACTTTGAAGAATCTTGGGAGACGCACTTACCTTTGGTTGAATTTGCGTATAACAACAGTTATCACTCGAGTATTGGAATGGCGCCGTTCGAAGCTTTGTACGGACGGCCATGTCGATCTCCATTGTGTTGGGCTGAAGTGGGAGATACAGAACTTTTAGGACCAGATTTGGTGAGAGAGACCAATGAGAAAATTTCACTGGTCAAGGAAAGGATGAAAACTGCACAGAGTAGACACAAGAGTTATGCGGATCGACGTCGAAAGGACTTGGAGTTCAGTATTGGAGATCACGTACTCCTTAAGGTTTCACCTGTTCGTGGAATAATACGTTTTGGTCAGAAGAGAGGGAAGTTGGCACCTCGTTTCATCGGACCGTTCGAGATTTTGGAGCGTGTTGGGAAAGTGGCTTATCGGCTCGCGTTGCCACCAAAGATGTCTGGTGTTCATAATGTGTTCCATGTCAGTATGTTAAGGAAATACATACGGGATCCTTCACATGTGGTTAATTTTGATGATATTGAGACGAGTCAGAATGTTGTCTACAAGGATAGACCTGTGAGAATTCTTGACCAGAGTATCAAGAGGCTGAGAAGAAGAGACGTTCCTTTGGTTAAGGTTCAGTGGAGGCATCATGACGAAGGAGAGGCGTCGTGGGAGTTAGAGTCAGACATGAGGACTAGATACCCCGAGTTGTTTCAGGATTAGTTAGCTCAGATTTCGGGGCGAAATCTCTGTTAAGGTGGGTAGGGTGTAACGCCCTATATTTTATTATCATTAATAAATAAATATTGCATTTTATTTCCATGAGTATTTTAATTTAATTTCTCTTTGTAATAATTATCTGGGGTCAAACCGTAATTTTTAAAACATTTTCTATGGTTTCAAAATCGATATTTATATTTTTGTATAACCGGGAATTGAATTCCTACATTAATATAATTTTCTGTATTTTTATTTCAACCGTAAAATACCAGTTTTGGGAATGGGCAGTATATTTTTTACCTGTGTGTGTGTATCATTGCGTGAGCTCAACACACACAAGGGTATCTTGTGTACACATTAGTGCAGTGTGTGCTGTGTTTAGTGGAATGTGTGTGTAGTGCTTTGTGAGTGTGTGTGGAGTGTCATGTGTGTTTTATATGCATAGTGCTAAGCACTTTACATATCATTTATACACCCACTTATTCCCCATTTGATTCATCTCTCTCTCGGCAGCTCTCTCTCTCAATCACTCACTCACAGTCTCTCATCTCTCACTCCCAAACTCTCTCAAATTCTCTCAATCACTCTCTTGCTCTCTCAAGATCACACAACACACACATACAGTTTATATATATAATCAGTCACATACTTAGACACACATATATATACACATATTGGGTTACCAAAATCAAGAACGGAAGAGGAAATTCTCAACGACGGATTATTACGGCGGAAGTTCTCGGCCTTTAAATTTCTGTATAATTAGCCTCTGTGAGTAATTTAAACTCACTCTCAATGTCTATATATGTGTTTTTCAGGATATATAAGTGTGTATATATGTATATATATGAAAACACCATTAAAGCTTGGAAATTGAAGTTTTAGAAATCGTAACCAAAAATCGATTCTGTAAATTGGGAATGAAAGATCTTAGTCCCAATAAGCTGTGGTTCGAATACTACGGCTTAATTCATCCGTATCGCGACGTACCGTTGATTTAAAGTTTTGTCACCTCTCGGTTTTACGTGAAATCCGAGAGCTACGATTGAAATTAGTTAAAACCGATCACGTATTCGTAATCCTTGCGGAAAAACGAAGAAATCCATATATTACATGTCTTGGTTGAAGCAGAATTCAGAAATGGGTCAATTTGGACCCTTAAACTGAAAACAGGGGATAACCAGTGAAGAAGACGAAGTAGGAATTAACGGCGTTTATTCAAAAGCGCCGGGAAATTAACGGCGTTTGTCCTAAAGCGCCGGGAAATTAACGGCGTTTTTCCTGAAGCGCCGGAAATTAACGGCATTTGTCCTGAAGCGCCGGAAATTAACGGCGTTTGTCCTGAAGCGCCGGGAAATTAACGGCGTTTGTCCTGAAGCGCCGGGAAATTAACGGCGTTTGTTCTGAAACGCCGGGAAATTAACGGCGTTTGTTCTGAAGCGCCGGGAATTAACGGCATTTATTCAAAAGCGCCGGGAATGATTCTGGCAGTTTCTAATTCTTGCTTGTTTCGTGTTTTAGGGGCTGTTTGGGTAGTATTTACGAACTGTTAAAGCCCTGGTTGGGAAATTTATTAAAACAGAATCTTAATTGGTTGTGATGGGACGAGTAGAACGATGTATTAAGACTTATAAAACCCCGTACAAAACCAGAAACAGGGGAGAAAACGAAGAAGACAACTTTTTGCAAGAACTCGCGCGCGCGACCCGCTCGCGCGAGGTTCGCTCGCGCGATCCGCTCGCGCGAGGTGGCAGTTTTGGCAGTTTGTAAGTTTTGTTTTGGTAAGGGACTGTTTGGAAAAAAAAATGTTTTGGGAGATTTCAAAGGACTGTTTAACAAATACACTGTTTTAAAGGCTCACTGTTAGACTTTGGACTTGTAAGAATGTTTAAGGCCAAAATTTATGCTCATACGATTATTCCGGCTTTATGATTTATTAATGGGGTTATTTATGAAACATTGACATACATGTTAGGGTTAAGGTTGTGTCAACATGCATGTGTGTGAGAAAGTGTGAAAAGAGTAAAGAGTGGTGTTCCAGTTGTGCGACTTAGATATCGATCGGATAATATTCCTGGTATCTAAGGCGCGCGTTTCGGATATTGATCGGATAGTATTCCTGATATCCGAAGCGATGGTGGTAGTGTTGTGTACGGCTTAGATATCGATCGGATATTATTCCTGGTATCTAAGGCGCTTGTTTCGGATATTGATCGGATAGTATTCCTGGTATCCGAAATGATGGTATTGAGTGTGGCTTAGATATCGATCGGATATTATTCCTGGTATCTGAAGCGATGGTTTGGTTGTGTTGAGTTTTGTTGAGAGAAAAGAGTCAGAAAGATGAGATATTACATTGTTCATGCATGGTCGCATATCTATTGCTTTCTTTATTCCCCGTAGCTTATGTTGGAATTGGAACCTTGAAGTTATTGCTTTTAAAAGTTAAATTGCACCGTTGTTTATATGCTTATATATACATTGCGAGCACTTGTTTATTTTGCTCACCAGCTTTCATAAGCTGACGGCGTTGATGCGTCCTGGACTGTATGTCCAGATTTTCAGGGTCAGGAGAAGCCAGGGTATTTTGACTATGCTACTTAGAGTCAGGAGACTTTCCAGGAGGCTGCTTTATATTTCCTAAGTCTTTTAATTTGGGTTTTGTAATAAACTAGTTTGGACTTTTGAATAAGGCGTTTTGTGCCTAAGACTATGACTGTTGTAATAGTTTAGTAAGTTTTTTTTTCAGAGCTTATGTTTTTGTTAGTATCCTTTGCTCTAGAATTGTTTGTTAAGTTATTTGTTGCAGGGACAATTGGTCATACTCACTTGTCACGACCTACGAGTCCATAAAGGAAATTAAATGCTTTCCTGAATTATGCTACGTCGGGGCGTGACAGTTAAAATTGATCGCGTATTCTTAATCTACGCGGAAAACCGAAGAGATTCATATATTACATATCTCGGTTGAAACAGATTCTGAAAATGGGTAAAATGCAGTTTTGAAATTGAAAACAGAGGAAAAACGAAGAAGATGACATTCTGCAAGAACTCGCGCGCGCGACCCGCTCGCGCAAGGCTCGCTCGCGCGGCCCGCTCGCGCGGACCATCCCTCCCCTTCGCGCGCGCGATCCGCTCGCGCGACCTGTTTTGCCCCTTCGCGCGCGCGATTCGCTCGCGCGAATTGTTCTCCCCTTCGCTCCCGCGACCTGGCAGTTTGAGCAGTTTTTGTATTTTATTATTAGGGACTGTTTGGAAAAGATTTGAAAGTTTTTAAAGAACTGTTTGGCAAATATATTGTTTTAAAGGTCTATGTTTTAAGAAATGTACGAACAAGAACAACTTAGGCCGAAATTTATGCTCGTACGATTATCCGGCTTTGTGATTAATTAATGGTGTTATTTATGAAACATTGACATACATAATAGGGTTGAGGTTGGGTCAACATGCACGTGTGTGAGAAAGCGTGATCAGAGTAAAGCGTAGCGGTCTAGTATGCGACCTCAATATCGATCGGATAGTATTCCTGGTATTGGAGGCGGCAGTATTGTGTACGGCTTAGATATCGATCGGATATTATTCCTGGTATCTAGGGCGCTCGTTTCGGATATCGATCGGATATTATTCCTGGTATCCGAAGCGATGGTATTGTGTACGGCTTAGATATCGATCGGATATTATTCCTGGTATCTAGGGCGCTCGTTTCGGATATCGATCGGATATTATTCCTGGTATCCGAAGCGATGGTATTGTGTACGGCTTAGATATCGATCGGATATTATTCCTGGTATCTAGGGCGCTCGTTTCGGATATCGATCGGATATTATTCCTGGTATCCGAAGCGATGGTTGGTCGTGATTGACCCAGATATCGATCGGATATTATTCCTGGTATCTGAGGCAATAGCGTGGTGTGCAGCCTCAATATCGATCGGATATTATTCCTGGTATTAGAGGCGATAGTGTTGTGTTCGACTTAGATATCGATCGGATATTATTCCTGGTATCTGAGGTGATGGTTTGGTTGAGTCGGTCTTGTTGAGAGAAAAGAGTCAGAAAGATGAGATGTTACATTGTTCATACACGGTCGCATAGTGATTGCTTACTTTATTTCCCCCATGACTTATGTTGGAATTGGAACCTTGAATTTATTGCTTTTAAAAGTTAAATTGCACCGTTGTTTATATGCTTATATGTACATTGCGAGCACTTGTTTATTTTGCTCACCAGCTTTCATAAGCTGACGGCGTTGATGCGTCCTGGACTGTATGTCCAGATTTTCAGGGTCAGGAGCAGCCAGGGTATTTTGACTATGCTACTTAGAGTCAGGAGACTTTCTAGGAGGCTGCTTTATATTTCCTATGTCTTCTAATTTGGGTTTGTAATAAACTAGCTTTAGACATTTGAATAAGGTGTTTTGTGCCTAAGTTTATGACTGATGTAATAGTTAGTGAGTTTTAATTGTGGAGGTTATGTTTTGTTAAGTATCCTTTGCTTTAGAAATGTTGTTAAGTTATTTGTTGCAGGGACAATTGGTCATACTCACTTGTCACGACCTACGAGTCCATAAAGGAAATTAAATGCTTTCCTGAATTATGCTACGTCGGGGCGTGACAGGCCTTTTTTTGGTATCAGACCCTGTATTTTCTTTTTCATTAATAAATAAATATTGCATTTCATTTCCATGAGCATTTGATTTTATTTCTGTTTATAATAATATTTTGGGGGTCAAACTGTAATTTCCAAAATATTTTCTATGGTTTCGAAGCAATATCTATATCTTTGTATAAACCGGGAATTTTATTCCTACGCTGATATTATTTTCCTGTATTTTCTTTCAACCGTAAAATACCAGTTTTGGTTTGAAGTCTGCGTTATACCGCGTTTTGGGTGTGGGAGCACGTGAGCTCAACCACACCGGGCGAAATCTATTGATTTCTTGGAGCCCAAATTTCTCAGCTTATATATATACGTTAGATTTCTCTCTCTCTCAATCACAGTGTCTCTCATTCTCTCCCACACAACTCTATGCTTCTCTCAATCTCCCTCAATTCTCTCAAGAACACACATACACACAGATTATATATTATATACATACACATAGTTATATCTATTGATACATATATCAACCAAGAACGGGAGTAATTTCAAGAACGACGGAATTATCGGCGGAATCTATCTGTCTCAAATTCTCTGTATCAAACACCTTTGTGAGTAATTTAAACTCACTCACAACGTGTATATATGTATAATTCAGTATATATATAAGTATGTATATGTGTGTATATATGTATTTCACCATTGAAGCTTTGAATTGGAGTTTCACCAAACTCAACCAAAATCAATTCCGCAAATTGAATTTGGAAGATCTTAGTCCCAATAGACTACGGATTGAATCCTACGTAGTAATTCATCCATATCGCGACGTACCGTTGATTTTAAGTTTTGACACCCTCACTTTAATCGCGAATATTTAGAGATATAATCCGTATTAGTTAAAATTGATCGCGTATTCTTAATCTACGCGGAAAACCGAAGAGATTCATATATTACATGTCTCGGTTGAAACAGATTCTGAAAATGGGTAAAATGCAGTTTTGAAATTGAAAACAGAGGAAAAACGAAGAAGATGACATTCTGCAAGAACTCGCGCGCGTGACCCGCTCGCGCGAGGCTCGCTCGCGCGGACCATCCCTCCCCTTCGCGCGCGCGATCCGCTCGCGCGATTTGTTCTCCCCTTCGCTCGCGCGACCCGCTCGCGCGACCTGGCAGTTTGAGCAGTTTTTGTATTTTATTATTAGGGACTGTTTGGAAAAGATTTGAAAGTTTTTAAAGAACTGTTTGGCAAATATATTGTTTTAAAGGTCTATGTTTTAAGAAATGTACGAACAAGAACAACTTAGGCCGAAATTTATGCTCGTACGATTATCTGGCTTTGTGATTAATTAATGGTGTTATTTATGAAACATTGACATACATAATAGGGTTGAGGTTGGGTCAACATGCACGTGTGTGAGAAAGCGTGATCAGAGTAAAGCGTAGCGGTCTAGTGTGCGACCTCAATATCGATCGGATAGTATTCCTGGTATTGGAGGCGGCAGTATTGTGTACGGCTTAGATATCGATCGGATATTATTCCTGGTATCTAGGGCGCTCGTTTCGGATATCGATCGGATATTATTCCTGGTATCCGAAGCGATGGTATTGTGTACAGCTTAGATATCGATCGGATATTATTCCTGGTATCTAGGGCGCTCGTTTCGGATATCGATCGGATATTATTCCTGGTATCCGAAGCGATGGTATTGTGTACGGCTTAGATATCGATCGGATATTATTCCTGGTATCTAGGGCGCTCGTTTCGGATATCGATCGGATATTATTCCTGGTATCCGAAGCGATGGTTGGTCGTGATTGACCCAGATATCGATCGGATATTATTCCTGGTATCTGAGGCAATAGCGTGGTGTGCAGCCTCAATATCGATCGGATATTATTCTTGGTATTAGAGGCGATAGTGTTGTGTTCGACTTAGATATCGATCGGATATTATTCCTGGTATCTGAGGTGATGGTTTGGTTGAGTCGGTCTTGTTGAGAGAAAAGAGTCAGAAAGATGAGATGTTACATTGTTCATACACGGTCGCATAGTGATTGCTTACTTTATTTCCCCCATGGCTTATGTTGGAATTGGAACCTTGAATTTATTGCTTTTAAAAGTTAAATTGCACCGTTGTTTATATGCTTATTTATACATTGCGAGCACTTGTTTATTTTGCTCACCAGCTTTCATAAGCTGACGGCGTTGATGCGTCCTGGACTGTATGTCCAGATTTTCAGGGTCAGGAGCAGCCAGGGTATTTTGACTATGCTACTTAGAGTCAGGAGACTTTCCAGGAGGCTGCTTTATATTTCCCATGTCTTCTAATTTGGGTTTGTAATAAACTAGCTTTAGACATTTGAATAAGGCGTTTTGTGCCTAAGTTTATGACTGATGTAATAGTTAGTGAGTTTTAATTGTGGAGGTTATGTTTTGTTAAGTATCCTTTGCTTTAGAAATGTTGTTAAGTTATTTGTTGCAGGGACAATTGGTCATACTCACTTGTCACGACCTACGAGTCCATAAAGGAAATTAACTGCTTTCCTGAATTATGCTACATCGGGGCGTGACAGATGTGCTATCATTTTCCTTTTAGAAGAGGTATATTTTAGTGCATATTTGGTTATTTGAGTGTGATGATATGATTTGGCTCCAATATGGTGATGAATCAATCACAAATGCAAATATTTCAGGTGGGCTGTCCAATGGAAAAGAAATCCACCAACTTTTCCCTTTTGTTTTCCCACACAACCAAATAAGAGCAAGGTTTTTGTATCCCTTCATTTCCTTCCACTTTTCATTCATTTTCCCTCTACTTTTCTTTTCCCTCACGAAATCCATGATCCAAACAACGCCTAGAGGTAAATTGTTTTAATTGGTAAGGAACTAGATGTTGATTCTTATATGGCTGAAAAGGTATTTGAATCTAGTTTCTGAATTTTTAAACATATCACAATTTCGAGTTTTGTAGAGGGAGTTATAGTCATTTTAGTAAAAGGGGTCAGTTTGCCAAAACAGTCAATCCAATCGATCGGAATTGTATTTCCAATCGATCGAACGTACTGTTCAGTCGATCGAACGTTCAATAAAGTCGACCAAAATTGTAGACAGAATGACTCTTCTCTGGAATGACAATCCAGTTGACCAAACCTTCGATCCAGTCAACCAGATTTTCGCTGACAGCATAACGGCTAGTTTCCTAAACATTCCAAAAATTACTTTAACACCCTTAACCACCACCAATGGTCATATATGATGAAAATCTATATATAGTGGATTGCCAAACGGTCATCATATGTGGTTAAACATAGGCCGCGGTATGCGGATTGCCAAACTACTTGAAAACCGATTTACAAGTGTCTCTTCCCTTCTCTCTTTACTTTATTGTTTGTGATTGTGTTTAATTTGCAATTAAGTTTTTAAAATGTTGATTTTATGCTAAAACCTAATTCAACTCCCCTATAAGGTTTTCATTTTGGGCCAACATATAGTTTTTGTGAGCGGAATCAAGAAAAAGAGTAATGCTACATCCACACCCACTTCACACCCAAAAACTCACAAACACTCCTAGGTGGCATTGTGGGATCCACCAAGAGTGATTATGAGTGTTTGTGAGTTTTTGGATGTGAATTGGGTATGTGTGTAGCATTACTCTGAGAAATGTGATTCATATATCGTCCCCAATTAATTATGACATAAGGCTTGGCTTGGCTTGGCTTGACTTGACTTAACTTGGTTTGGTTGGATTTTTTATTTGATTACATATAATACACACTACACCAAAAAGGCCAAACTGGCACGTTTCGCGTTTTTTCATTTGGCACTGCTTAAAATCGTGACAAAATCTGGAACGGTTTTTGGCCAATCTGGGTCAATTATAAACCGTGCCAAATTTGGCACCGTTTCAAGCAATGCCAAATTTAAACATTACTGTGCCAAATGAAAAAAGGGTTTGACCACATGATTTTTTTATTTTTTATTTTTGTGTTTTAGGGTTTGACCACATATAGGTAAGGAAAAGGGCAAATGAGAAGAAAAAAAAAACAGAGAGGAGAAAGAGAGAAGGATGGCCGACACAGATCTGAGCTTGTGAGGCACCACCATCGACGCCTCACCACCATCGCCCCCTCCGCCTCCTCCTCTGCCAACCTTTGTTGCCGCCGACACAGATTTTAGGTAACAATCTCCATCTCTCCCTTTCCACGCCG
Source organism: Hydrangea macrophylla (assembly GCA_033977485.1). NCBI lineage: Eukaryota > Viridiplantae > Streptophyta > Magnoliopsida > Cornales > Hydrangeaceae > Hydrangea > Hydrangea macrophylla. The sequence continues at coordinate 135,006,367 of CM066991.1, forward strand.
TCACGCTGCCTCCGCCACCTCCACACCGTCACGCAGCCTCCATTGCTTTGTCTTCTCCATTCTCAACAATAGGTCATATCTCTCTATTTCATATTTTTTATTCTCAAGTACACACACACATACACACACACACACTCTCTCTCTATCTCTCTCTCTCTCTCTCTTTCTATATTTATATATATACATTCACATTGGAAAACTAATAGATCCAAACTCCTATTTTCTTCTCATTGAAACTTCTTTCTCCCAAATTCCTAAAAACCCTAGATCCAAACTCCTAATTTCTTCTTATTGAAACTTTTTTCCCCAAAATCAAACCCTAGAATCTTGAAACCACTGCTCTCTCTCTCTCTCTCTGTCTCTCTCTCTCTCTCTTGCTCTCTCTCTCTTTCTCTAACAGATCTGAGTAACAGATCCTTAATTTTTTTTTTTCCAAACTGATTGAACTCCATATGTTATGTTTAAAATGAGCTCCATTTCTGGTTTTTCTATAGATTTCTGGGCTTCTAATTCAACATTGCGTTTTCTTTGTTCCAAATCTCTTAGTGTGGCTCTAGGCTTTGGCTACATTTTTTGGATGCAAAGTTCATGATTTGTACTTATATTGGTTTTAGGTTTTTTGGATTGATTTTAGGACCTTTTGGGATATCAGTAGGGATCTCCTATGTAGCTTCTTAGCTGATTTGGGCGTTGTTTAGGTAAGTTTTGTTATATTTTGAAGCCTAACTTCTGCTCTATTTCGTGTTATCACATCGGAATACTAAACCTCAAACTGTCATTTTCATGCTTAGCAATAAAAATTTATGGAGCATTGGGAACCAAATTTGGGTATGGGATTATTAATTTTTATTTCTCCTTTTTCCCATTTATAGGTACAACACCATTCATCTAAAAGTGATATACGAAGCAGTTCTAACAAGGTAGGTTGCAAATATTGGTGCTTGAGAAGTTGAGTGAATGCAATTTATTTGAATTGATAATTTGAGTTGTGATTGTAATGAATAATTCTATGGTTTTCAGATTTGAGTCCCAAATTTGTTTCCAAATGCTTTGATTGTTGTACCCTATTTAATTACAATGAGGACCATTGACTTAGCACTCAAGTTGTTTTGTGTGGTACACCTATCAAAATATTTGGGAACCAAATTTGAATCTCAAATTTGGGAACCAATGGCAAATGTATATTAGAGTTATGAATATAAAGTTTTATTGGTGTTAGTATTATATTGATGACCTTAATGGATTGACCAATTTTAATTCATTAAGTGTTGTGTGGAGTCTTGAATTTGGAAGTGTATGAGCTACTTCTTGCATAGCTTTTAATACTGCTATTTATGGGTTTGGTTGTCCTATTCTATAACTCAAACAATGGCAACTTTGTTTTCGAGTTTCCGATTTTCACTTTTTCGAAAACAGCATTGTTTTAAGAAGTATGTTTTAGCTATTTAAGAAAAAAGTAGAAGTTGATTTATGTATTAATAATAACTAAATGAAAAAAACATTTCCAAACTTTAGATTTTAAATTCTTTGGTTCTTACTTTCTGAAACATGCTATGCTTCATTAAGTATGCAAATAAATGAGAGGTAATGAATGATGACCATAGTTGTTTTCTTGAGGATATTTTACCTATTTTTGTAATGTATGTTTCCCTTTTTTATTGATTCATGGGTCTTTGAAATTTCAGTATTGAGATTGATAGGGAGGTCGTCGAAAAAGAGTGATATATATATATATATAATCTTGATCTAGAATCATGAATTCTTAAATGTGCTCATATTTTTGGAAATGTAATTGACATTTGATGTTTTTCACTTTCTTTACTATGATGACAGTGTGTCAAGAGAAGAGTGATAAGGAAATTATGAGAGAGATATGAATATACGGTGTTGAACGATCTAACAGTTTGGGATCCATTAGTAATTTCATTACTGAATTCATACCCATGAAAGAATGAACCTTCCTCAACTACAAGTTGGATTGCCATGAAAGTGGTATTGGATAAGGAAGTTAAAAACTGTTGTCCTCTAGAAAAGGTAAAGAGAAAAAAAAAATACAATGAAAATAGGAACTAGTAAAAGTAACTTATCTTGTGAAATAGGTTCTTTAGTCATTTTCTAGTCTTGACTATGAAATTTCAGCCAGTCGTTTTCTAGTCTTGGATACAGGCTCTCCCCAAGTTGTGAATTTTTTGTGTTGTGTAGAGTAGCCTTAGCTCATCGACTGCTTGTCCTTCGCTTGTGAAGGAAAATTAATTCCATCATTAGAGTTGCTTGTTCTTTGCATCTCTCCTTTAGGAAAACATTTATTTCCACAAATTTTCCAATCTTTAATTCTTTATCAATATGTGCCCATCAGGAAAATTTTCTTTGTAAGATTTTCTTGTTATTTAGCATGGACTTTAATTCGAGACATCTAAAATATTTGACACCAGGTCATAGTGAAGAGCGTAAATAACTTACAGAGTGGTGAATAAATTACAATCACGAATATTAGGTGGTAGAGGTACGGCTCCTTTCCATTTAGTTAGCCCTTAGCATGCTTATGCAATCAATTCACATTGTGTTATCTGAGTTGTACAAATTAGTGATGACCTGTTATCTCCCGTGGATGTAGGCCTTTGGCCACGTAAATGTCTTCTTTTCTCCCCCATTGTATGCTTTCCATTTTATATTAGTATAAACTTCATCAGAATATACTTCTAGCTATTCTTACGAGACAAGTCATATGGTTTTTTTTTGTTCTTTTCCTTTTTTTTTTCTTTTTCTCTTTTTCTCTTTTACAGTAATAACTTATAAGCAAGTCATATGATTAGTAGTCGAGTGATATTTGGTTATTGGGCTGTCTTTGCTCACAATTACCATACAGAGCATGGATAAGCTATATAAATCTAACATGGCATTTTCCCCATTTTTACTTTTGTTGTTGCACTTCTCTTAATACTTGTGACACCAAGAATAATTTGCTACTCAACAGATAAGCATAGATGGTCAAGACATATGGAAGGTGAGATTAGGGAGTCTTCGGAAGTCTATTGGTGTTGTTCCACGGGATACTATAAGTTTAGCAAAGCAACACTTTTATCTCTATGATCCTCTCTCATTATAATCTCATAAGTTCTTCACGACACTATTTTTAAGTGTGACATTTCTGATACTATCAACTCGTGCTGCATGGGTAGGTTCTATTCAATGATACAATATTTCACAACATTCATTATGGTCATCTTTCATCAACAAATGAGGAAATAGAGATTTATCCTTTAATTAGATTTATGGAAAAGCAGCAAATTTTTGCTCCTGAGAAGTGCACACACAGCCCCATTATACGCGGACTATTACAACCTCCAGCATCCCATTATATATAGGTCTAACACTGAGTGCTGAATGTAAATGCATGGATAATGCTCTATGTTTTACTTTCTCATATCTAGTTATGAAGGATTTGTTTGTTTCATGGATTCAGTGAGAGAAAGGAAAGGAAAATACTAAGGAAATTACTTTTCTTTGTTTAGTTAATAAGGAAAACAACCAGGAACATAGGAATGAAAAGAAAATAGGGTGAAAGTAATCGTATAACGTGTGAATTAATTTTGTGAGTCACGTTCCTTCCTCTATGAAGTATTATATGTTAAAGTAGGAGTATATTTCGTTACTTGTAGTAAATTTTTTCCCTCATATAAACTAATTTGTTAAGTTTGACTAATTTAATCCAGTCAAACATTTATATTAATTTTCTTTAATCTCACATAAGACTGGAACTTATGTAGATCTTCATGCAAGTTTTTCTTAGATTGATGTCCATACAATTTTGGTATAGTTGATTGTTCAGTTTTTCTTCCTATACTAGACTAGATGATGAAGTAGTTCCAGCTATTTACAATCATGCTACTAGGAATTTGATGCTTATTCCTTGACTAGACTTAATGCTCAGGATCCTACAGAGTAAAACTGATTGGAATTACATTTTTTTTATGTTCATTATCAACATTAGAATTACATTTTCTTTGCAATATGGGACTCAAAAAGCTAGATAACATTCTCAAGCTTCACAATTTGGTAATTCTAACCCCTTCTTTTCTTGACTTGGTAACTCCATAATGACACCTTATGTCATTGAACCATTCAACTACATATTTACTTTGGTTCTATTGATTTGAGGTTTAATTGACGCTTATGGTTTCATTTTTGAAGGTACATGAATGGTATATAATGAGTTTGAGAAGAGAACTCCAATTCAAGAAAGGGGATGAGGTATGATCTCTCTTTAAAAATTCCATTTTCACCATTATATACATGAAGTTTTGTGCATTTCAGAACATAAGTTGGGCCAATCGACTATGCCCTTTGGACCCTATTGTAAGCAACACATTTGGGCTCCTTTGCTTTCGTCTTTTCACAATCAGGTACCTGGCTTTTAGTGTTTGTTTTAAATTCTACTAGATGTGACTGTTCTAATGTATATTTAGTTATTGTTTGGGTAATGTAGGGCTCCTTGATTATTCATGATTGGATTACTTTCCAAAACTGCCCTTATAATAAAGACAAAGTAGCATTTATGTACGGTCCCAAAACAAGCAAACGTCAAACACCCATCACATCCAAGGGTAAAATTAGAAAGTGCCTCTTCAATGAACCAAAAAAATTAATATACTACAACTTTCTTAAACAACGTGCAAAATGGAAGTGGACACTTATTATGGGACGGAGGGAGCACAACTTAATCTAAAAACTCCAATTAAAATGAAATTGGGGTGCTTGGACTACTACTGTTAACTGATGTCTAGCAAAATATGAAATTGACTAGAACTGGTAATTCTGAATAAGTTCACGGATGCAATAGTTCAACTTAGAACTTGTAAGTCTATTCATTGCTTGAAAGTTGATTTGTGTGGAATAGATCTGTGTTCTTATAGTATTTGCTTGGAAATGTCATGTTCCTAAATGTGTGTTATCTGTTCTATCAGGCTTGTTATTTTAAGTTCTTATAGATCCGCAATTATTTTCACTGTGATCATTTCATCCAGTATATTCTCATGAATGTGAAATCATCGTGTTGTTCTGCACTTACTCTTTACCAATATTTAACAACATATTTATTGTGCTGATAGCTTGATTGCTATGTAGATGTCTGAACTAAATAAGCTGATTCTGGAGATGATGATAGTTCTTTTGGTGATGACTTACGACCCGACGATGACACTGAAGAAGAATGAAGCGGGATTTACATGTTTTTATTTTTTGTGATGGACTTTATTTTGGATTATATGTTTTAGTTTGTTCATGTTTCATGTGTACACTATGTTGGATTGCTATGGTTTTTTTATTCCATTTTATTTTTTATTGGAGACTTTATTATATACTAATTGATACAAGTAGCTGTGATTCTAGCAACTATTGCTATTCTTCTGTTGGTGCTATGATGCTGCCAAATCTTATTTTTTTTCCCTAACAAAAAATTCTGGCACGGCTCAAAACCATTCCAAAGCAGTGCCAAAATCATGCCATATAAATTTTATTTAAAATTCAAGACCGAATTGGCATGGTTTTTAGCAGTGCCAAATGCGTGCCAAATTAGCATGCCAAAATTGTACCCCGTGTCGCGGACAAAATTGGCCACGTGCTGCTGACAATTTTGAAATTTTGGATTGGTTTTAAATAGTGCCAAAAAAGCATGGCATATTCCTGAAATTGGCACCCTTTGACCAAAATCTAGCACGGTTTTAAACCGTGCCAAAAAATTTGGCTCCCCGATATTTGGCACGGTTTAAAATCGTGCCAGATTGGATCTGGCACTGTTTAAACAGTGCCATTTTGGCGTTTTTGGTGTAGTGACATAAGCTTTGTAGATTATAAGAAAATGCCCAATTCTATGGCATGTTAACTTCAAAGTCTACATACTAAAAAAAAAATCAAAGCCCAATTTAAAGCCTTTGGTTATTAATATACAAAATAAAATATTCATACATAATATGTTGGTTCAATTATTATGGTGTCCATGCAAATATTTTGAAAAAATAAGCGTACGTAATATATGCACCCCAATGTAATGCAGTCAACTAAATGTATTACCCAATACTTCTCTTCTCAGGAGCTTTTATTATCAATCAAAAGATCATAAAGTTTCGAATTTACTACATGCAATAAGGATTAATTACAATCACTAAATTATTTTTAAAAAAAATTGAATGACTAACAATTTGAATTCTCAAAAATAGCCAAAATAGAACTCACAAATCAAACTATAACATGTAAATATATCCACAAATAAGTGTAAATGGATCCAAAAAATTTTACTTCAGGCTCACACCACAGAAGATAAGTATGTAGAGAATATGAAGTGTACAAAGAGCATCTCAATCTAGTACGGAGTATTAAAATGCTAATCCTTTCGTCTCTTAAAAATAGTCCACTCGTCGAGCGGACTGTAGCTCAATTGGCATAGTCTTTCTCTTCCTAGTGGGAAGGGAGATGGTTCGAATCCCCATAGGAGATTCTAGTTACTTACCCCTCAGTTATTCTTCAGTCGAAATGAGTGGCCCTTATTGGGTTTTGTTGTGGGCCAGTGTGGTGCTTTGGGATTAGGTTAGGGCTGGGGTGTGTGTGTGTGTGGGGGGGGGGGGGGGGGGGGGGGGGGGTTTGTATCCAGTCCGGATCCAGGTAAGTATCAAAAAATAAATAAATAAAATTAGTCCACCCTTGGGAACTCAATTTGTAAAGGGATAAAAAGAATCTACATGAACCTACTTTCTATAACTTGCCTCTAATCATTACAACAATTTTTTTTAGTTTTGTTTTGTGGTAGATTTTAAGAATGATAGTTTTGGAAAGTAAGTAAAATTTGTATACTAATATAGGAAAGTGGACAACAATTTTGGGACATCCCAAAAAGGAAATGTGGACTATTTTTTAGTGCAGCTTTGCTCACCCCAGAATTGTTCACCCTTTGCTTACTCTCATTTCCCATTGGTTAATGCAATGAGATCTATTATTTTACATCATTAATTATTTCTCATTTAATACCGGATGTCACTGCATTAGGCAATGAGAGAAGGGGGGTCAACAAAATATGAACAATTTTAATGTATTCTTTTTTTAAAGGATAGAGGGAGTAGTATTTTTTTCCTGCCAAATTTAATTATATTTTAGTATATCTGAGAAATGATATGCCTTTTGTATTGAGAAATTGAATCTATTGTCATGATATGGTGCAACAAAATAGAGCATTTATACAATTTGACGTGAAATATAACATACACAATTGAAGTGATGTTTTAAAATGTCATGCTATAATTTGACCAATAATGATATATTGATATTTTCAATCACACCTTTAATTATATCTTTATTTTAAATGTTTGTGTTTTTGTGCTGTGTAAGTAGTGTATAAAAAAATATAAAAAAAAATTAAATAATATATAATATATACATTTAAAACATAAAATATGATTAAAAATATGGTGAGAGATATGAATATATCATTGTTGATAATTTAATTCTAATATAAATATTGAGCTGGAGATGCTCTAAAACAGTTTACTAAAAATTAGGGGATCGAAGAAAGTCTGGTAACTAGAAAGTGGACATGATACGTAATTGAAAAGGAAAGTGAAGTGGCCTCTTAATTTCTTCCACATCATCTTTTATTTTGTCTCCCTGTCTGATTCACTCACCACGTACTCTTCACTTTTTTATTTTCAAAATTAATTGTTGACATTAAGTCCTGGTGCCACTTTTGACTCTTAGGTTTAGTTTGACCTTATTTTGGTGTTTTTTTTTTTTAAATATAATTTTATATTAATTTATTTAGTAATTAGTTTATAAATTTATAAAAGTTGAATTTAGGACATTTTTAAATTGAGTTTTTAAAAGCTCTAGAATATAGTAGAGTTTTTAAAAATTCAAGCTTGTTTTTTGATTTCATGATATTTTTTTGAAGAGTAATATGTCACTTGTACAAAATTATCAAACAACTTCATAATAAATTTCATCAACTACTTTTAAAAAGTCGTGTGAGGGTCAAACTAAGCCTTAGTGTGTTCCACATTATAGTCCTGCTATTCTGAACAATAAATTACGAAAATCTCATCGATGGCTCTCTTGTCTAAGCAATATCAACTTTTACTAAAATATAAAGTAATATTATTGAAGAAAATATATTTAATATAGCTATTAATCAGGACTTAAGTAAAGTTCATTAAGAACAATTTTTGGTTACATTGTTTCGCATTATGATTGATCCTCATTAGATTTAGTGCGTGCGCAATATGTCAATATTGTCTATTTGCTTCTCAAAACATTATCAGATAATTACAAAAATATTCCTAAAAAACTTTCTCTGTTGTGTTTTATCATTGTATGATCTTACTTGTGAGTTGTGAATGGAATTACTTCACATTGATTTGTCTCGTCATATATATATATATATATATATTTGAAGATGCGTTTGATAAGGATTTTTTTTTTGTAATTCGTGTATAAATATTACGGACTTTAGATATAGAGTAATATTTGGGGCACTAACAACTTCCACTAACACTTACTAACACACTCTATCTCTCTCCTAGTGGCACTGTGGGGTCCGCAGTGGACCCCGCAGTACCACTAGGAGAGAGATAGAGTGTGTTAGTAAGTGTTAGTGGAATTTGTTAGTGCCCCTAGCATTGCCCATATATATAGGGGGAGAAAAAGGAAAATGGAAGAGATTGAGATAGATAACGAAATCTCCAAAACCACGTACAATCTGCAAATTAATTAAAAGTAGGAGCAAATAAAAATATTTTGTTTTTATAAAACGAAGTGAAATTAATACGATGAAGACAACATTTAATTTTCAGTATTTAATTTTCAGATTTATCAAACGTACCTAAGGGTTTGTTTGATAACCCAATTAAGTTCTATCAATGAAAAGTTTTAGCATTGCATTTTTTTTTTGTCAATTCGTTTGATAATGTACAACTTCACTGAAAATATGCCCAAAAACTACTAAAAATTTTAAACAAAAAAGGTTGTTTTAAAAAATTTGTGGAGGTATTAGAACATTTTGGACATAATATCAATTCTACACATAATTATGGTTAAGTAAACCAAAAAAAAATTCGCCTCGAGGCCACTACCCCCGTACCTCCGCATAGCCTAAGTCCCTGATTGGTACCCACTGAAAAAGATTTCTGGATACGCCCTTGATAAGAACAGTATTATTGCTATATATAAGTCTAATATATTATTTGTAAGGATACAATAAACAGGACATCAATTCGGTATTGAGTATTTTTTTTTAGCTATGTGTTAATCTCTGTGTTACATATATGACACATAGGCACACCTGTATCGAATCAAACAATACCTAATAGGGGTGTTCAAGAAAACTAAAAAATCGAAAACCAACAATTGTCCGAAACCAAACCGATCAAACACCGATTGATCGATTTTTTCAAGTAGTGCATAATTTAAAACAGACCTACCAAAATCGATTGTTCGGTTTTAAAATCACAAAAAAACCGACGGCAAACACCCCTAATAATACCTAATTAACGCTTTTCTTTGAAAAAATATCATATTGTATTTTGTGTTGTGCAATGTATTGTGTCTCTAACATTACTCATACATCTAACCTTTTGAAATGGAAGTTAGGAGTATCTTGACTTGATTCTTGGAAATGTCAAACTACTAGTATACAAAACGAGCAAAACAAGATTGAAACGCAATCAAGCAGTAGTCACTAGTCAGCATCAATGCATGCATGTGTTCATCTTCAATATCACCTATAATTATTTAAGGGTTGTAATGAGTCCTGTAATTGAGAGGTTGGAAATGGGGGATGCATAAACTGATAGTCTGATACACACACCCGTACATACATACATACATACATACATATATATATATATATATATATATATATTTGTGTGTGTGTGGTCCATTTCCCAGAAACAGCAGCCTTATCACTTTACTGTCAGACTCAGTATTAGGTAGTGGCTTGAAATAATATCCACAATGGGCTAGCCAAACAATTCACTAGTAAATTCCTTTCTTGATTATAGACTCTGTTAAATTAGCAATTGTATAATTTGTATAGTACTACTATTTGTGAATGTGTGATGTACCAAACCAAAAAGAATCAATCTTTGATGTCACTCTAATGTCACTAATAAGAGAATTGATGAATCATCACTCACTGGAAAGCCCCATCCTAGCTAAACACATAACATGGATTTAATTAATCATTTTTCTGAATAAAAGAAAAAACATGAATTTGTGTCATATAACAATTCCAGGTGGACACTTTAACTCATCCAAAGTACATGTGATGACTACAGATGCTCTTAGCAACATCTAGCCGTCTGGCTAAAAGAAAAAATAAAAATGTAGCAACCAACTTTTGCTACTTTGTAGCTTCACAATCATGAATTTTCTATCAGCTTTACTTTTTTTCTATTTTTTTTTTGCTATTCGAATTTTCAAAATTTTTTTTTTTTTGGCTTTTCGAATTTTCAACTTCACTCTCTCTCTCTCTCACACACTTGATTTGTTTTTGATGATTAAAGGAAAAAGCATATTAATCATTTGTTAAAACTTAGAAGATTTGACTGCTTTTAATTTCTTCACCAGATTAAAAAGGTAAGAGTTTCCTTATTTTAAGGATTACAATTGTCTGCACATGATAAAACCATGCAATACAGCAATGGTATGATTGGATGAGAGAGAGAGAGAGAGTGAATTTTCGGGCTCTAGAAGGGATGTAATACAGCTTAACAGCAGCCTTAACAAAACTGTTCATACGCAGATAAATGCCACGACGTGTGTACATACACACAGATACACATTGAGGTTGTTTGTCATTGTTTATTGGTCATTTTCAAGCAGTTATGGTGGCCCCAAACTGTTTATTGATCTGTTTGTTTTATCAAAATTATAAGCACATCTGGTCCAAAAAGCTATTGAACCATAAGCAGGTGGGGGGTTGCTTTTTAGGATTATCTATTTGTTAAACAATTCCACAACATAATAACCAAACACCAAATCATAAAATCATAAGTACAGACAAACCTGCTCATTATATTGATTGTCCAAAATTCTTTCACAATTTTTTTTAATATAAATTTTATAAAATTAGAAATTCTCCACATTTTTTTTTACAACTTTTGCAATATATATATATATATATATTCCAACTCACTCTCTAAATTAAATATGGGAACGAAAAATTTCTCCAATATCTTGTATTCATAATTACATATAGAGAGAAATTGCTGATGAAATCGCCAAAATTGAATGAAAAACGTGTCCACCAAATGATAAAGTTTGGTAGGGTGGGTGGGTCATCTTTCAATTTTGACAGCAAATAAGTGTGTAGTAGAGTAGTAGGACGCATGATTACAATTTTCAATATTTGTATTCTAGTGATACTCTAAATGCCATGTTGATGCTACCGGGTCCCTTATCCATGTGCCAAATTGCACCGTTGCACTGATTTAAAATTTTTTATTCTCTTTTGTCGTTGCCTTTTTTTTTTTTTTTTTTTCCTTTTCTTTTTTTCAAATTCAAGTATCAGTAGATCAAATCACCAACATTATCTTTTCATTTTTTTTTTCTTTATATGCAATGCAACTATTTGTTCTTTCTCAAAAATTACGAACACTATGCCATAGAGCCAAACCCATAAAGGCCATAACTATTGAAGAAACAAGAAGACTAGATGCTCTCGTACCAATACCAAGAATAACTAAAACAAAAATTTTCTTAGTATTTTTAGTCGAGAGAGATAATATTTACAAAGTTGGGTCCAAAATTTTTTGTTGTAACACTTTTATTATGTAATGTTTATCACCGACAAGTGTCTGCATACTCACTAATAGTATCTTTATTAATTCCTTTTGCTTAATAATAATATAAAGGAAGAAGAAACTCGAATTCGGGGTTGGTTCTTCAACTTATGAGCATAACAACCTAAAAGCATGTGCAATATTCTATCAATCATTTTCTTTTCATACTCTATCCATATCCAAGTCAAAAAACAACAAATACACACTTGACACACACACACATATATATATATTATATAGGATATATATACATATATATATATAAATTTACGAGTTCACGTTAGGACGTTGAAATAATCACAATATTAGTGAAAGTGGTCCACCTATCACATGTACTTAGAATACAAAATTTAAAAAGCATAGCTTTACTCATATTCTATAGTCCGGCAATACTATGGGCACAAACGAATCTCACTAATATTTACTAACACAATTTATCTCTGTCCTAGTGGCACAGTGCCACTAAGAGAGAGATAGAGTGTATTAATAAATATTAGTGAAATTTATTAATACCCTAAATATTACTCTATTCTATATGCACCTCCTTTATAATTTTTTATTTTTGTACACCGCTAGCTCATAGCAGTACGAGTAGATATTATCTTAAATCTCACACCATATGGAGAAACAATTAACATGTGGAAATCTTTTTATTTTGGATTTAAGTGCAGCAACCATTATTGCGTTCGTCAAGGAGAACCTGAGCCTGTGGCCCCGTCCCCTGCCCTTTGGACCGTTTGAAAACTTGAAGGGCACTTGCACCAAAAAAAAAAAGAAAACTTGAAGGGCAAATTTTTAAATGCCCCATCTAACCAAAGCTAAATGCATGCATGTTAATATTGTGATTTTTGGTTTTTAATTTTTATTTTTATTTTTTATATTAATGAATGTCTCTAATTCAATCTAAAAATAATAATTAAAAATTACGACGTTACCATGCGAGTCCTGAATTTTATTTTTTTTAACCAACCAAAGCTAAGAATAATTGCTTTTTTTCTTTGGGGTGCTTTTTTCCTTATAGGTATATAATGGGGCAAAGAGGTAAAGTGAGTATAAATCGTTGGGGTCGAGCTTGCGTTATATAGGTCAAGTCTTACATCCCACACCTTGTATAGTAAGGGGAAATAAATTAATAATGGATCAAAAAGAGTCTAGAGAGAGAGAGAGACAGAGAGAGTTTTTCTAAAACTTTGAGAATTTTTTTTCTTTCCCTTATTTAAAATTTGTGAATGGATTATAATTTCCCCACTTTTTTGTTTGTTTGTGCGTTCGTTTTATCCCTTTTCTCTTTATTTCTTGGATAAATTATATTTTACACCCCTGTAGTCCGGATGTAGTATCATTTTAGTCCCTACTATTTTTATTTTATCAATTTGGTCCTTATAATTTTACTGTAGGTTCAATGCAACTCATTCGTAAAAATTTATACAATTTTTGACAAAAATAGGTCATACGATGCACAAATGAGGTATCATTAGGGGCATACTGTTAAATTTACTAAGAGAAATTACATTTTACAGAGCTATATTGAACGGACTTAAAACTGCCAAAAATTGTAAGAAAATTTGATAAATGGACTACATTGAATCTAAACTGAAACTGTAAAGACAAAATTGAAAAAGCAAGGATCAAAATGACATAACAACCAAACTATAAGGGTACGAAATATAGTATTCCCTTATTTCTTTATGCCAAGCCGTAAAAAAAGTATTAGCTACAGTGAAAAGGTAAAAGAGAAAAATGGGGGTTGAACAGCCTGTCTTGTTGTCATATTCCATCTCTGACCAAAAATAAAAATAAAAAATTCCATCTCAATTTGGAATATTCTCAAGCTTTTTTGTTGTATTGGCTGCTTCTAATAAAAATACGTTATGAACTTATGAGATATACAATGAAGCTTGTAAGAGTTTTTTTGAATTTCAAAATGATATCGAAATGCATATTTACTCATTATAATTATGAAATTTACAAATCAATATCGTTAAATAAAAAGTAGAAGCAAGTAAGACCTACTTTAGTGAATGAGTAAAAACTTGAAGCAAAATGTATCTTTAATAGTCTAATATTAGGTGGAATGGAGAAATTATTCCATGAGTCCATCACATGCGTGGCGGACTTATGTGAGTTGTTGAATTTGTGGGTTCCACATAAGCTCTATCTTAATCAACGGTTCACATAAATCCGTCACACATATATTAATCGGACTCATTCGGAGAATTTCTTGGTGGAGTGCGCATTTTAATATCAGAACGTACATACGTTTTTCCAAACAAAAAGATCGAAGAAACAAAACAAATTAAAACATTTGTGCTTGAAATTTGTTTACTTTTCCCATTTAAGAAAAAGTGAACTCTGCATGTGATGGCCAGGAGGTCCTATTGATACTCATTAATTATTGATGCAGCTATGATTTAAATGCATGGGTACACTAGCTTACGATTATCATTCAGCTACTGATGTGGAAGTGGATGTAGATGTGGATGTGGATGCAATTCAACAAAATGTTTTAACTCTATAACAAACATACATGGGGAAGTAATGACTTGTATAGTTTGCTGTACGTGGGGGAAAGTAATGACTTTATTACGGACTTCATACATGTTGAATATATGAGGTGAAATGCTAATAAGGTATTACATCTTCAGATTGTGCACATGAAATAGACAAGAAATTTATGCCACTTCACTAAAGTGAATCGTTATGGCATTCAAGTAATGTAACACCCCGTAATTTTTAAGATATAAATATTTATTTTTATATATTAATGTGGCCACCCGAATGTTTATATGTGATAAATTAGCTATGGGTATTTATGTTTATGGTTATATATCTATGTGTATTAATTTTTTTAGTACAAATTACGATGTGAATATTTTTATAAAACTTAAGTAATTGGATAAATTTGTGTAAGTTTAAATTTTAAAGAATTGATGTGTTTATAATTTAATAGTGTTTACAGGGCCCGTAAATATTCTAAACAATGTATTTAACATAAGAATTAAGTACCCAATGGGTAACTCATTTTAGTACTTTGCAATGCATTTTGGGGTCATATGATGTATTTTTATGTAGGGGTAAAAATAAAAATGGGATTTACATGTGTGTGTGTGTAGATGTGTGCGAGTATGTGTGTTAGTATGTACGGGTGTGTGTGTTAATATACTAATAGGTTAGGTGTGCATCTTGTATACTTACATAATAAAATAATAGGGTTAGGAATCCTTTTCCTTTACACAGCCGCAATTGAGGGAGACAGAGAGAAAGAGAGAGAAGAGAAAGAAAAGAAGAAGAAGAAAAGGGAGGAGAAAGGAGAAGGATTCCGGGTTCGTGGTCACGTGGGGAATCGCGGAGTATTCGTGGTTGTCAATTTTGGATCGAACTAGGTGAGTTAAACTTTGTGTATCCGAATATATATATATACACGTATGTATATATATGTATGTGTATGGGAGTAAAGTAGTGTATGTTAAAATTTAATTGTTAGGGTTAGATCTTTGTAATGGATCGATACACGTTGTTATGGTTGAAGTGATTTAGATATATTATTTCCCCTTCGTGTGACTTTGTGATTATGACCTTAGGGTATTCGAAAGGGTTAGGTGAGTAGTTCGTTAGTTTGATAAAACTATATGTGAAATATTCATGATTATTAAGAGATATATGGAAATTCGTTTTTTTTAATTTACACAGTTGCAGAAACTTTAAAAAATTATTAGAAAATCGTGGCTTTGAATTTGAATATTCTGTCCGCGTGTCTTATGTAAAACGTAATTCTGCACACTTTTCGTGTTTTAAGTTTTTCCTGATTCTGCACTGTTTGGGCAGAAATTTAAGATTACAGTAGCAGTTTTTAATGTAGTTAAACGTGCAAAATTGGAGAATATGATTTCTTATTATGTGCTTTATGTATGCTAATATTGAATGTTGGGTTGAGATTATTGTAGCTGAAATAACTGACTTTATTTTGTGGTCATTTTGATAAAAATGAGTAAAATAGATTCGTTGAATAATATATTGGGGATCTTATAATTTGATTGAAAATTATTGAGGGAAGATTATTATGGGTTAATTGATAAAACCCTTTATTGTAAGAAATCAGAATGCATCTAAAAATTAGAGATGTGATTAGACTATGATGAGACGGAACTATGTGATAAACGTGAAATTCACAATTATTGGGATAATACGAACGATAAACAATAATTGCAACATAATTCCTTAGTGTTCACCGCTCCCCGTTGTGTGATATGTTTTGTTTTTGGTAGCTCGACTTGCTGAGTGTACCTTTTTGCCAGTGGCTTCGTGATCAAGCTGGCCTAAGCCTTATGTTCGGCTTATTTGTTAGACGTCTAGGCATATTGACTGGCCTTCTGTGTGTATACCTGGTTTGGTTGATACCCCAACCAAACTAGCACCAGAGTGGATGTTGGTAGTATGTCCGGGCATACATGGGATATATGTGTGGGTGTACCATGGAGGGTGGCCAAGTGGTGAAGCTAGGGAATGCAAAGATAAATTTAAAGTTAATAAGTAATGAACATGGATTATTTCATAAGACTGATAAGCGTGGAAAAATGAATGCGACGTTTGAGTTAGAATGTGGACGGTTTGTATACGGAATTGTTTGCTTGGTTTATGATCATTCAATTTGCAGGATGGTGGGCCCACTAACGTATTACAGGTTTGGCTCACCATAAGTAATGGGTAAGTATGAAATTCGTAGTAGCTTTGGATTTCTGGCAAGAAACTACTTGCCACCACATAAATGGAAAATACTCTATTGTCCATATATGTGTGTGGAACTACCTGTCTTGACCCAAGAGTACTGTAGTGTAATTTGTTGTCTACGGGTTCAAATTGGATCCCTAAGACTTGTTGTTTTGTTTAACTCATACCAGTCATGTGACTGACCCGAGTGTGTTATACATTCGGGGGCGTTTCTATATGAAACGTAGTCGAATGTATTTGTGCAGGTTTAGTTTTTGGAGATTTTCGTTGGAGCTTCTGTTTGGGTGAAGAGATGGTCGTTGTGTTGTTTATTATTGGAGTTGTACTTATTTTTGTTGTACTTGATTGTATTTTATTTTCTGGCATTGTGGGTCAGTATGTATAATTGTAATAAATATGGTATATTGGGTATTGGGAACGTTGTAGTTACTCTGACCAATGGATGTATAGATTTTATTCTTATTTATTTTTATTTCCGCTGAACTCTGTATGTGGACATTTTATTTATGAAAATGATGTTTTTTTTTATATATTTGAAAAGTGATATAATATTTATAATGGAACTTTATTTCTTTTACAATGAAATGGATGTTTGGGAATACATGTTTAATAATAAAGAGTTTTACTTTAAACACAAGATCACATGTCCTTATTTAAGGAGTATTAAATACTGTTTTCAATAAATTTTCTGTTAGCATATGGGAGGGTGTCGCTCTCGTGATTTTTGGTAATTGAATATTAGTCCGGATACAGGCTCTGGATTGAATATTTGGTTATCCAAAAATCGGGGTGTGACAAGTAATTTCATAAAGTATAAAAAAAAGTAAATTATTTCACTGCTCGATCTCATTGCATAAATATCTTTGTGACACTCTATTTTAATGAGATATGAATGGTTTTTCTTATCCATTTTAAATTTGAACATTTTCATATAGTAGAATAGTGATTCCCACATATATATCACTTCCATGAGTATCTTTGTATAAGCTAAACTGCTATTTTAGAGTAGACTTAATGCAGAATCAGATTGATTAATCTTCTATCAAATATCAACTTTCCATGCCGAATGCTTTAAATCTCTACAAATAATTTGGAGTAGGGTTTTTCCCTTTGGCATATCTATCTGTGTTCAACTTTAGAAAACCTGCAATGACGAAAAATCTCATTTAGATCCTGTTTGCGTACCCCGTTTGAAACCAAAACGCTATTATGCAACCAAAAATGTTAGAGTTACACACTAAACGATACACTAAATAACACATCAGCTCTAAATACATGTACCGTGTGCTGTGTAAGTGATGCACAGAAAAGTGTGAAAAATTCAATAGCACAGGTCAGATACATGCATTTAAAGCACAGTGTATCATTTGGTGTGTCGTTTGACGTGTTTCCCTATTATTGTTGTTATGCAACACCAAAAGTAAAGGGATCGGAATTGATTTTGACTCTCTAAAAGTTACATTGGCACTCCATGTAGTGCATTAATTACACGGTACTACATGCACTGAATGTAGTACAATAGAGTACCAATAGTAACTTTTAGAATGACAAAATCAATTCCCAAAGTATACATAAAGTGTTTGGTATGTCAAACGCAATAACAATTGGCCTAAAATAACGTTTGAATCGCAAATTCTGAAAGCTGGCCAAGTACAGATTTTCATCAACCTATGAATTGGGTGCTTTGACTCAACAACCAAAAAGTATGTTGGGGTCGGGTCACCATGGAAGAAGAATTAGCAAATAAATATGTAATTTGTAAGGCTTTGAGGCGCATTTGAAACACTTTTTTTAAGGAGTTATTTTCCCCAACTCACAACGAGTTTGCTACAGGGTTCCTAGCAAATCCCCTCAAGGATACAACAAAGCCTGAAAATTTAATTACCAGATAGCAATTCAGAAAATTTTCAAGAAAGCCTCTAAGAAATTGGTTTTTAACTGACACATGAAATAATGTGAGAGAATGTGTACTTAGAATTTTCACACATATCAAATGAATAATACAAATTGTCTTATATAGACCACTTGGTGCCTCTTCTAAAAGATAGCACCATTTTGTTATTAGGCACATATTTCTAATAGGTATCTGAATTAGACTCCTCTTAAAGGATAGTGACCTTTAACCTAAAAGGCACCCCTTGAATGGTGTCTTCCACATTTATCTTTTATTCTCTTCATACACATTTAACATTACAACTATATTAATGTATATTAAAATATACAACTATCCCCCACTAGGTTGAATATTAAAATCACTAGTCAATTAAAGTATAATGACATGCATACAAGAAGGTTTCTTTAGATTTAAACATTCAATTAGTGTAAACATTTTAAAGTTTTAACGAAGTCTATGGTGTCTAGTCGATTAAACCACTTCTTCTTTATGTCAAAATCGGAAATGTCACACACATGAAATTATCCATTTTTTTTTTTAGATTTTCCTATCTTTTAGCACTACTACGGCCACAATTGAGTCATCTATTTCTTTATATATGAAGTGCAACTTCTAAATGTTTTACTCTAGAAGGCTTAGCATTGTCTATGCTGCTAAAGCTTTGACATATTTGTTGGAGAAATAAAAATGTGAAATAGTTAAAATAATTTTTATTGCCAACATATAGTTATATATTTGATCAAGATAATGGATCAAATAAGGAAATTGAATAGTACTGTCTCGACTCATCCCACTACACGCAGAAATAGGACACATGGCACGCCATCAAGGCTCATCCAATTCCTTTAAAGTAAATAGCAGTGGAAAACATAAATAAAAGTCTTTAGAAATCAGAGTTATAAAAAGTTTTGCTCAACTAAACATTTCCAAACAAATCCATTTTTGTAAACAGAGGTACGGTCGACTGCAGTGGGGATCCAGTCGACTGAAGATCAAAAGCAGAAAATTTAAAAAGTCCAAAAGCCTCGTCCAGTCGACTGTGTCGGGGACCCAGTCGACTGGTGCCTCAAATTCACAGTCGACTGGTACCAGAAAAATATGATAAGATGCCAGAAAAATATGATAAGATACCAGAAAAATATGATAAGATGGCAGAAAAATATGGGTCATTAGCATATAAATCACGGAAACTCTCAAACCCTATGACTTGATTCTGCATTGTCATAAGCAGCGAGGAACGCCTGCTCAAAGCATCAGCAACTTTGTTTAATGCTCCAGAAGTATGCTTAGGGATGGCAACGGGTCGGAGTTGGTATGGAGTCCCCCTATACCAACTCCTACTCCATTTATTTTCCTCCTACTCCGACTCCGCCCCGTCCCGTTTAAGTAAAATACCAACTCCTACTCCACTCCTACTCCGTTTACTATCGGGTACTCCTATTACACTCCTACTCCGTTTGCTAATCACCATTCCAAAATTAAATGCTCTTTTATAATTCAAAACCCACTTATATTTTGGCTTGATTTCCTAAAAATCACTCACGCAAATGATTATAAATTTGTTAATCACAATTCAGAAATTAAATATTAGTACTGAAGACAAAGAGATGTACATATATGCCCTGATTTTTTGTAAATAATTGTAATTATGAGGTTAGTTTAGTAACTTAATGATTTAATCGGGGCGGGGCGGGTTTTAAATGGTAGTATTTCATGGATACCAACTCCGCCCCGACTCCTATAGGATTTTTGTTTTTCCATACCAAATCCACTCCTACTCCTATTATAACTCCTCCAAACCCCTTCCATTAGGAGCGGAGCGGGGCGGAGGTCCAGCGGGGCGGGGAAAATTGCCATCCCTAAGTATGCTTGACCACAAATGTGAATTGCTGTAAATACGCTGCCAATGCAGCATGCATGTACGACAACTTATCTTGTGAATTAATGTGTTTCAAGGCTGCATGATCTGAGTATAAAATTAATTCTTAGTCAAGCAAGTAATGGCGCCAATGCTTCAAAGATTGCACGATCGCGTAGAATTCCACATCATAAGTATTGTACTTTACCCTCGAACCATTCAGTTTTTCACTCAAATACGCAATTGGTCAACCCCCTTGACTCAATACCCCACCAATTCCTACCTTTGATGCAGCGCAATGCTGTAAATGTGCTGCCCATTCAGCATGCATGTACAACAACTTATCTTGTGCATTAATGTGTTTCAAGGCTGCATGATCTGAGCACAAAATTAATTCTCGGTGAAGCAAGTAATGGCGCCAATGCTTCAAAGATTGCACGATCGCGTAGAATTCCACATCATAAGTACTGTAATTCACCCTTGGACCATTCAGTTTTTCACTAAAATACGCAATTGGTCAACCCCCTTGACTCAATACCCCACCAATTCCTACCTTTGATGCATCGCAATGTAGCTCGAAGGTACTATCAAAATCGGGCAGAATAAGAGCAGGGGTTGTTGTTACCTTCTTCTTTATGGTTGCAAAGAGTCCTCGATCTCCTCGGTCCACTGAAACTTACTATAAGACTTCATACAATCTATTATAGGTGCAGTAATAGTACTAAAATGAGATATGAATCGTCTATAGAAATATGCCAACCCAATAAAACTACGAGTTTCTATCAACATCTTCAGTCCGGCCAATCTCGAATTGCTTCCACCTTCGAACCATCCATGGATATCCCTTCCTTAGAAACAACATACCCAAGAAAAAGTACGATGTCCTTTATAAAAGAACACTTAGCCACAGCTGCATATAATTTCTCTCTACGTAACACCGTCAAAACGTCACTTATATGCTGGATATGTGACTCGGGACTGGAACTATAAATCAAGATATCATCAAAATAAACAACAACAAATTTACCGATAAAAGGTCGAAGCGCCTGATTCATAATCCTCATGAAAGTGTTTGGAGCATTAAAAAGTCCGAATGACATCACCTGTCACTCGTACAACCCCTCACACCTTTTGAAAGCCATTTTCCACTCATCGCCAGATCGAATCTGAATCTGATGGTACCCACTCTTAAGATCCGACTTGCTAAAAATAACTGCTCCATGCAACTGATATAAAATATCGTCCAATCTCGAAATGGGAAATTTGTACAGTACAATTATCTTGTTAATTGCCCGACTGTCCACACACATTCTCCACGTGCCATCTTTCTTTGGTGTAAGCAAGGCTGGTACAACACAAGGGCTCAAGCTCTCCCTGACATGACCCTTTCCTAACAACTCTTCTACTTGCCTACTCAACTCTTCATGCTCGGACAGGCTCATTTGGTAATGTGGGCGGTTTGGCAAAGATGCACCCGGGTATAGATCTATCTAGTGCTGGATATCTCTCATTGGTGGTAACTCATCAGGAAGCTCTGCGGGGAACACGTCACGAAATTACTCTAGCACAGGCTGCAATGATTCTGGCACAAACTGATCACTTTCCCTGACCCCCTCTTTAGCCACCAGTACATAGACAACTCTCATGTCACATGCCTCTTCTACAAACCTCTTCATTGATAATTGATTTGAACCCCCTCAGCTACTGGCTTGGGCATATTTGGCCCCTTCTCGTTGCTTAGTACTAAGACAATCTTGATTTTTTCGATCACAAAATTTTACGTATTTTTTTGCCTATTATATAAACAACGTCTCTATCAAAATGCCATGGTCTCCCAGGGAGAAGAATATTATACCGCACATCGTCCTGGTATTTTGAGCCGATTGAAAAAGAGACTAAACAACGCTTGTTAACAGTTACTTCGTTTACCTTTTTCAGCCACAACAACTTGTATGGATGGCGATGTTGCTCTGTCTTCAAACTCAATTTTTTGACTGGCTCTTCAGAAATCACATTCTCATAACTGCCCAAGTCTATTACCATTCTACACACCTTCCCTCCGATGGTACAAGTTGAATGGAAAATATTATGACGCAACCACTCGTCACTATCAGTCCGAGGAGTAAGGTAAGATCGCCTCACTACTAGCAGTTGACCAACATCATTTAATAAAATCAGTTAATCCATTTTTTTTATGAGAATCTGTGTGTGCAATGTTTGTATTATATTATTTATTTAATATTATGCATGTGTGTCTCTCATTCTATATAGTAGGTGGTTTGGTGTGTAGAGTTCGGCTTACACACGGAAGGTCAGGCCATCAGATATTATAGAATGTAAGATTTTGGTTTACAGTCTTAGATGGGATTGGACACACCATCGGTAGGACTGCAGCATGGTGTTGTAGTAGGTTTGTCTTGACTGCGGAAAACGGTATAGTTTCAACTCACTATACTGGTACACTTTGTGTATTAAACGGGACTGACTTGGGGTAATTATCTTTATACTGATTTATAAGATAATTAATACCTCGTGGCTATTATGAGTGCTTATGCTCTAAATCCTAAGTTAATTTGTAGACACGTATATTTGATATTTACACTTTGATCCCTAAAAGGGTGATATCCTTAAATGGGTCAATATCTCATTGGATTGGGTGGCAATATTAATTGTGTGGTGGATATTAATTAATGATGGAATCCATGTCTCAATTTTGGGATTGATGATATCCCCTTGAGAAAGCTTATAAGTTTTGATTATGTCAAACCCTGCAGATGGATTTTGTATCCGACATATCAGATAAGTTAAGCAGAGGATCTCAAGGAATTTTAAGAAATTAATTAAATATGATTGTCAGTAATTATATTTAATTAATGGATATCTGTAATCTTAACATGGGGAGATAATAAGCATTTAATAACATGGAGCTCGAAATATATTTTTGAGATAAGGGTAGGAGTGCAAATATAATTCTTTTGTGGTATGAATTATAATTTATGGAAATAGGAATCTCATTCAGTTCGAATTAGGGTTTCCTAATTCCATAAGGAAGCCTATTCCTTATTGACTTCTTATGGCCCCTATCGTAGCCTATATATATATATATATATGCTGCTTTGGCTCTTTCCTCAATTAACGTTTTTCTATATAGAGAATTATAACTCGGAATAGAAAAGAGAGCGTAAAAGAGGGAGAGCAGAAAACAGAAAGGATTTCGAAAGAGCCCACACTCAGTTCGATATTCTGGCAGCAAAGGAATACGGTAGAAGATCGTGAGCTGTTATCGAGCCCGTGTTCTCGATTCGTCTACTATAGCAATCCATTTTAGCAATTTAAGGTAACCCTAGTTCCGCCCTTGTAGGGTTATTGTAGTTTTCACATAAATTTTTTGCAGTACCAACTTATACGCGCTGTCAATGGATTCTGGGAACGCAGTTTTCTAACAGTACCAGTGTAGGTGGTACTAGTTGATCCCCTCTATTGCTTCTCACACTATCATGCTCTCTGATGCGCCTCTGACATCAAATATGGATCAAACATGTTCAGTGTATCCTGAAACTTCTCTGGAAGCCCACCGATATATCGCATTACCAACTGTTCCTCTGTCTCTGCAAGATCATTCCGTGCTACTAGCTAATAAAATTCAGTATTGTATTCATCAATGGAACAGTTACCTTTTGTCAGATTCTGTAGTTTCTGATACATCAACCTTGTGTAGTTATGTGGTAAGAACGTTGCTCCATATGCTTCTTGAGTTTCTCCCACGACTTCAACTTCTTCTTACCGTGTCGAACCCTCGTCAATTTCGTCTGTTGCCACCAGGCAGCAACAACCTTCTTATTTTCTAAGACCTCCTTAAACTCCAGGACTTCTTCCACCGAACTCATCCAATCAAGGAACTCTTCATGTTGCCCGTTACCCTGGAACTCCTGAATATCAATCTTCAACCCGAACTCCCATCTCTTCGAATCATAGTTACGTGCTAGACCATGATGCCTTGCAACTCGATTTCCAAATGGATTCTGGAAAACGTGATCAAAATCGTCATTGTCATCCTCAACCTCAGCCTGTGGCGGATTCACCTATGGATTCTAGTGAAGATTCTGAATCTGAATCGCTAATGTAGCAACCTGCTGGGTCAACGCTTCAAGTTGCTGATTGACACAGTTGTTTCGATCTTGCTCAAGAACATCGGCTACATTGGCATCCCTGAGCGCTCTTCTCAGCGGCATGAGTCAGGATTGAGCGATCTGCGCTCTGATACCAACTGATGCAGTGGAACATTGAAATTGCGAGGGAAAAATGCGTGGGATGCAACATTCTTGACACCTGTTGATTATCGAACGATAATACCAGAAATCAAGGCTCTATCGTCTTGTTAATTCACACGAATGTCAAGAACAATAGGGAAAATTTGGGAGAAACTCAATGCTGTATTTTATAATCAAAAAGCTGCTAAGAAATAAAACAACTTGACAATATATAGTCTCACCAATCCCTAAAACGCAAAGCCAAATAAAAAGACGAAAATATCCAAAAGGGCCGAAAAAACATAAAAGTGGCCCGAAACCTATTCAAACATCATTTTTTTGGATCTAAATGACATAGTGGTTTAGTGCGCCGACGGGCTCTGAATTAACTTTCCGAGTTGGTATGATAATTGCGATTCTGACACCCGTAGCGAAAGTTATGGTTGTTTAAGTGGGAAAGAGTCAAAAAAGACCATTTTCTCTAATCCAACTTCTCATAGAACGCCAAAACCACCTGTGCTATATCAGTAATGGATAGATTTAGGAATGATCTTGCTACCAATATTGCTAATTCTATCAGTTAAATGGTTGAAATGTATTTGGAATATGATGTTGAAGTAATTAATAATGTAAAAAATAATATTGACAACCACTTTTTATGTATTATGTATTAATACAAAAAATATTTATTCAATTTATTTTTAAATTACTATTTACTTATTCTAATTAATAATATATATTAACAAAATATACAAACTCTGTAATCAATACTATTATAATAGCAGTATAGCACAAGGGCATAATTGTCTTTTAAAAATTTAAAATTATTTTTGCGTATATTTAACCAAACACTTACATAATCTATTCTACTAATACATCTACTTTTACAAAACATTATCCAACCACCACAAAGCTCATAACTTATTCCGACCAAAATTTATTTTAAAAAAAACAATCATAAAACTATCCCAATAAAAAAAAAATTAAGCTGTCCTAAACAGCCTATTAACAAAACTGGTATATATATTGTGTGAAATAGTATGTAGAGTGCGAGGGTAACTTTCATATCTTCGGCCTAATTCAAAACAAAAGGTACTTGTATTTCTCAGTTTCACGTGGTAGTACGGTAGTACCGTAGTAATAATGTTATTTTAGATGTAAAATAATGTAAAGTGATAATGTATAACAACTTTCGACGTATGTATAATACAATCTTTTGGTTGTATTATAGAAATACCCGTACATGTATAGATATACATCATGCATGTATATATATATATTATATATATATATATATAGAGAGAGAGAGAGAGAGAGAGAGAGAGAGAGAGAGAGAGAGAGAGAGAGAGAGAGAGAGAGAAGCAAACACGTGAGTTGAAAACAACAGGAAAAGCAGACATCCCAGGCTGCTCCGTAGCCTATCCAAACCTAAGCAACCTTTTATTCACCCACTCGTGTTACATTACAACCTTTAACTCTTCAACTGTAGAGAAGTTATTCAGTGGTTGGAGATTTTCCTTATGTAGTAGTCTCGGCCATTAATAAATTGTTATATGATAAATTTATTTGACTTTTAAAAGATAAAATAATTTACATTTAATCATATTATATTTCACTGCTGGCCGAACCAGTAAAACATAATGTGTCATGTAATCCAAGATTATAAAATAATTTTTTCTTTATGTCAGTTCAAAATTCAAAATCCACATACCTGCAGAGGTAATAAATACGTGAGAATCTCTGCTACAGCCAAAAGGGTAATGGCTTGAGGTCCCAAAATTTTAGACAGTTGCAGAAGGTGGTGGTAACGGGTATCCTATGTTCAACGAATTACAATCTCCGGTCTAGCTTTTCGAGAAGAGTGATAATGGGGTTTCAAATTTTTTTTTATTATTATAAACGTAGGTGTCCGGGCCAGCTTACGTGCACCTCGACTAAATTCCACGAGGCCAGGGGGACCGAGTGAATCACATGTGGCCATCCCCAGAGGCTTTCAAATTTATATTTGATTAAAACCATAGTATGTTTTATTTGAAGATGATGAAAATAAGTTTACATTTAAATCAAATTTCGTTTTTATTGTTTCTCATGGGTCTGTTTGGGAATGCGTACAACACGATCTAATTGGCTTCTATCTAATTTTTATTACATCTTTATAAGAACTTAAATTATGTTAATATTATAGAATTAAGGCCAGATTCCTCTATGTACAAAAAAAAAATAATAATAAAACAAAATAAAACAAAAACAAAAACAGAAAAGGTCATCGATCAAATACGGAGTAATTAATTTAATAGAATTGGTTCACACGAATCACATAACTTAGTTTTTTTGTGTTTCCAAACAGCCTATATGCAAATCAAAGTGATGTTTGTTATTAAAAATAAAAAATAACTCATGCATATATTCATTTATATCTAAAAGAGTAATAGTAGCTACACATAAATAAGACATCTGCAGACGTGGATATATAACTAAATCAAAACAAAAGAACTTAAAGTTAATTGTTATTTTAAAATTGTCATTAACACATTGACAGATAAACAATTTAGGTGTCTAAATCTGATTTATTTAGCATTTTTCTATCTAAAATATTGAAATAGAAATCGGTCGGTCGATAATTATTATTATTTTTTTAAAATTAACTAATAAGAATATAAATCGGTCAATCGGACAAATCTTTTATCGGTTTTGCAATCGATTTTATAGGTGTTACATGCTTTTAGAAACCAACCATTAAATTTTCGATTTAATCGATTTATAATTTACAGTTTTTTCTGACACCCGTACTAAAATGTTTCTACACCAAACACAACCACACAACCACAACAGAAATATTTTAAAACCAATTCATTCTTCAAACCACGTCGAGTAATTTTTAGTCAAAAGACAGTATTACCCCTGACAATGAAAAGTTGAAAGCAGAAAAGTAAAACCCCACCAATCACATGGGATCTTATCTTTTCATGCAATAAAATATTAATAATACAACCGTATTACTCCATCAAAATCCCCCCATAAAACCCCACACATCCCCATACTTTTTTCTTGTCCTCGCCAAGTCTCTCATTTATCTTCCAAACTCCAAAAAAAAAAAAAAAAAAACCCAACTCTATACCACCTTCCCAAACCCACCCGCACAAATGACCCGAATCAAACAATTCTTCGCCGGAATGTCAGATTCCGGCGGCCACATTCCCAGAAAAAAGAAACTCCTACTTGTCCTCTTCGCTTCTCTCTTACTCATCGCCGCCGTAGTTGGCGTCGCCGTCGGAGTAAATTCAAACAAAAACAACAACTCCTCCGACAGTTTAGCCATCAAAGCCCCTGAAACACATGCCATTCTCAAATCTTCGTGCAGTAGCACATTGTACCCTGACTTGTGCTACTCTGCAATTCTCACTTCCTCCGGCGACATTAAGAAAATGTCGACCCAAAAAGACGTTATAATCGTGACCCTCAACCTCACCATCACCGCCGTCGAGCACACTTTCGTCAAAATCGAGAAAATACTGACCCGCAAAGAGCTGACCAAGCGAGAGAAAACGGCTCTTCACGATTGTCTCGAGACGATCGATGAGACCCTCGATGAGCTCCACGAAGCCATCGATGATTTAAAACAGTACCCATCTAAGAAATCTCTGACCCAACACGGCGACGACCTTAAAACTCTTCTCAGTTCGGCGATTACGAATCAGGAGACCTGTCTCGATGGGTTCTCGCACGACGAGGCCGATAAGCACGTCCGAGAGGCCTTGGTCGATAGCGAAGAGCTGGTCGAGAAATTGTGTTCCAACGCTCTTGCGATGATTAAAAACATGACCGATTCGGACATCGCCGACGAAATTAGGCTCACCGGAAGGAAGATGATGGAGTACTCGGAGGAGGTTTCTGACACTGAGGAT
The DNA here is from genome assembly GCA_033977485.1 of Hydrangea macrophylla. Taxonomy (NCBI): domain Eukaryota; kingdom Viridiplantae; phylum Streptophyta; class Magnoliopsida; order Cornales; family Hydrangeaceae; genus Hydrangea; species Hydrangea macrophylla. The sequence continues at coordinate 135,034,824 of CM066991.1, forward strand.
GGGATTGGGTGGCCGAAGTGGTTGTCGGCTGGAGATAGGCGGCTGTTGCAGTCTTCGACGGTGACTCCAAACGTTGTGGTGGCGGCAGATGGGAGTGGGAATTTTAGGACGGTGGCGGCGGCAGTGGCTGCAGCGCCGGAGAAGAGTAGTAGTAGATATGTAATAAGAATAAAGGCAGGGGTATATAGGGAAAATGTGGATGTACCGAAGAAGAAGAGTAACATAATGTTCTTGGGTGATGGAAGAACTACAACTATTATTACAGCCAGTAGAAATGTCGTTGATGGCAGCACTACCTTCAACTCTGCTACAGTTGGTGAGTATCCTTTGCCCCCTAGCTCCTCTCTCTCTCTCTCTACTTTATTTTTTATTTATATAATTAGTGTGAGACTAAATACACCAATTTTTTTTTTTGTTAAATTCAACATCCTGCAATGTTAAAAAATAAAAAAAATAAAAAAAAAATTATGAATAAATGTGATATATTTAGCAAAAATAATGGTATATTTAAACCCACCTTATAATTAAAGTGAGAAATTATTCCATCTTGACGTCAAATGTAACACTAATTATACTCTTATCATTTGAATTAATGTACAGTCGATCCGTTAAAATTAACAGAAGCTTGTATCACGAGTTTATCAGAACCAAAGTATTACTCTAAGGTATATTTATAATTAACTTACTAATACAACACCTACATAGGCTTTAAATTTAACTGATATGGTTAAATATTTGTTCAAATCAACCCACATAGGTACTTGTGATATCCATTAAAACTAACGCGGGACAAATTGAAAATCGTGTGCTAACTAAAGAAGGGTAGGTATGTAACTATCTCCTAAATTTTTATTCCCTTTTGTCTTATTTTATGTGTGTATTTTTTTTTTTTTTTCAATGTTCCAAAACTAATTTCTATTTTGAAATTTTTTTAATTACTTCCCAAACTTATACTTATTGATTTTGAAAATGTTCAACAAAAAGATAAAAAGGAACAAATAACAAGTAAGGGTAATTTTAGAACATTTGCATTTATTACATATAATAATTATGTTCTCTTAAAAAATTAGTATCCCAAATATAAACACATACTAATAAAATAGAACAGAGAGAGTAATAATTTAACCTCTACCATTCTTCTAATATTTTCTTAAACAATCTTTAAAAGAGCCCTCTTCAGTACACTCAAGTAATTTCGGTATACATACACGTCATTTGTTTTCGGAGTCATAAAAATTTGTTTCCGGTGAGAATCTTTATTCTATGGTAATAAATATTTATACTTGTTAAAATTATTATTATTATTATTTTTTTTATTAAAAACAAACTTATATGACTTCAAAAATAAATATCTGTCACCTTAGTTACTTAGTATCAAAGATTAAGAGTTCTCCGTCTTCATAAAGTGATGGGCCAGTGTCTTATCATCGTGTTAGCTCTACCGAAAACATGCCGGATCGTAAGTAATTAATAATTGTTTTGTTTTTGACCAACCTAAGCAATAATTAAATGACAAGGTACAAAGTACATTCATTCTGTGTCCAAATAATAATTACTTCGATTTTTTTTTGGACAAGTCTATAATAAATAATTTTTTATATGAAAAAATAAATTTTAATAATTGGATGAGAATCTGCACGTTCTTAAAAATCCTATAAATAGATTCTCATCCAACGATTTCAAGGATTAATATTATTGGATGACATATTGATTGTCATTCCCGCAGCATAGAATTTATACATTAGTTCCAAAATACTTAAATACCCTTTATTATTAACTCTTTGTTGAATAATTTTAAAAATCAATAAGAGTAATTTTATAAAGTAACTAAAAGTTTAACGTGGAATATTGTTAGTGGACGATAGTTTTAGAACGGCAGAAAAAAAGGAAAGAATAACACAAAAATTGGTCGGAGGGAATAGTACTCTTTTATTGAAAGAAAACCATATGGAATTCTTAAAGGTTCGCGCTGCGGAAAACAAAAATTTAATGATTTCCTAAAACCTATGATGATATATACAAAATACATACAACATCCATAGTGGATTAATCAAATAGTTACCCTTGAAGCGTGCTTTACAAAATATTGAATCTAGTTCGTCCCACGAACAGTTCATCAAATCGTCCAAACGTCCGATCTCTAAAAATATCCACATGAGCAAATCACAAATCGGAAGAATGTCTAATTTCTCCAAATAATTAATTGAAGCAAACAAGAACTGTTGAAGTTAATTTGGGCCGTATGGATCTTTGTGCAAAGATATATACTTCCTCCGTCCCATAATAGGTGTCCACATTTCCTTTTTTGGATGTCCCACAATAAGTGTCCACTTTCCTAATTGGCATACAGCTTTTACTTACTTTCCAAAACTACCCTTATAATAAAGACAAAGAAACATTTATTTATGGTCCCAACTCCCAAAACAAGCAAAAAGTCAAACACCCATCACATCAAAGGGTAAAATTGGAAAGTGACTCTTTAATGAACCAAATAAATTTATATAATATAAATTTCTTAAACATTGTGTAAAAAGGAAGTGGACACTTATTATGGGACGGAGGGAGTAGTTGGGAGATAATATGATGTGATAGCTTACATATTATTTCTCATCCCTCATATATATAATAATGCTATAAACCCCTTTCCTAATCTAATTAGGAAACTATATTTGATTGGAAGACTTTCTTAAATCAAATATAAACTAATAGTATTAATATATTACTTCCATATTAACAGCATAATATCAAGTAGACCCTTCCAACTTCTTCCAAATACACATTGCCCTTTTTGTGTGTGGCCCCTTAGGTTCATACTAATCTGGTAGTAGGTAATAATACTTTAAAGTATTACAATTAGAACCATTTCTAATTAATTTAAATTAGAACATCATCTAATTCTCCCTTGTAGAAATAATTAATAATTAATATTTATTATTTATTATTTCTGGACTTCCACTAGTCATGAGTGACACCTAGCAGTATATCATGACACACCCCAAATAGTCTGAAAAATAGTGAATATTTCTGTTAACAGTTATTGTACAATTCAATCCTTTTATCACACCATGTCCCAATTAAATCTTTTGGGTAATGGACATATTTATCAAACCTCGATTTAATTATATGTTCTCAAACTATTTGATATTTCTCTATTTGGTGAAATTAGAAAACTCTTTTCTAATTCTCACCCTGCCCTGGCCAGGGAGCTTTACTTGAGATATATCATAGAAGATCACATAGGACATTCACTCTCTCACTTGAGAGTGATAGATTCCTTGTTGTACATTCACATGTCTCCATGCATGACTTACTATACCCAACAATACATGAATATGCCTTTGACTAAAACATAAACACCGTGCACATTAAAGCATAATAACTCATACACAAGACAACAGTAATGTCTCAGGTTTAAGGATTACTTGTACCACTGTAACTAAGAACAACCCATTGATAGATAAGTAAAACTCCATTTGGATATTCCTAGTAGTTGATCGCGTTCAGTTAACTTGTTCTATAACAAGCACCCATATGTCTGTTTCAGTGTCCCCACACTGATGACTTAAGACTAGTCATCTTTATGAAATAAAATAAACATGGCACATGTTAGTCTAACCGGATTATCTAATGCCCAATTTAATAATCCTACGACTAAGAACAATTTTAGAATAAAGCAACTGAGAAGTATATGGTCTTGTTCCTTAACTCTTTAAGAAAATACATTCTCAACTTTAATTCTATGGACTTGTCATATATATCAAAGTTAAATAACAATAATGATAAATAATAAACTTGCCCTTTATTAATATGAAACTGTTATTACAATGTAATATTCCTAAAATACTACTCCAATCGAATTGACTTTTAGGGTATACTACTAACATATATACCCACCTAGATAATATTGGTTGCTGAATGTAAAACTCCTCGATGAATCTAAGTGAGTGTAGAAAGTAATGTGGTGGGTATGTTTAACCGCTCTCTAATAATGTCTCATTTTTTGCATGATTATTATTTCAAACATTAATATTAATTGAATAAATTACACCTTTCCCATGTAGTTTCAATTACCTCATTTCTAGTGACCTTGTCAACTTTCTTTGACATGGTTTTAATTTTGACACATTACACTTTAAAGTTTTGATTGTATTAGGCTTAGTATAGTCCATCAGTCAAAATCTCACTGGAAATATCACTAATTAAACTTTTTTACCCATATATTTTAGGGATAGTGACGATTTAATTCTTGTAGTTTCAATTTTAATATGTTAGGATTTAACATGTTAGACCCTATAATATTAATTTAGACTCACGACAATCAATATCAATCCGTACTTAAGACGAAAATAGGTTGGTATTAACATGTTTGATAAAAATATGGATTAGATAATGTTAGAAGATTTTTATTTTAATGGGAACCCTCAATGATCCACACCCATATAAGTAAACCAGAATAACTCAGAGTACATGCAAATTACTAGTCTAGTATATAGAAATAAGTTATGGTGCACAAGGGGAGCAGTTAGGGATCATATATATGATAACATTTTCAGTTTTTCTGTTTTTAAAATCTTGAAAAAGAAATTTTTATTACCTTTTCTTTTTCTTTTTCTTTTTTTTTTTCCTTCTTTTTTTAATAATAAAAAATGAATGTGAAAACTGAAAACTATTCGTTTTTTTGCTTTCCCACTGAAGTTGGTTGTTGTATTCAAAAAATTAAAAAATTAAAAATTAAAAATAAATTATCTTCAATAAAGGGAAATCAAAAACAATTGTGAAACGTGTTTTCTGTTAATTTTAAAAAAATATATATAAAAAAAATTTAGTATTGTAACGCTATTAAACGGTACTTTTAGAGTTTGTCCAAACAAGACGCATTCTAACAAATCCAACCATGTATTTAATTAGAGAGTTATGTTGATTGTTGACATGCATAAAAACAAAGGGTCGTGCATTTAACACCATTTCCATTAGGAAATTTCCTTACATGTCAATTGTATGAAGAGTCAATACATATGCCATTGGTCATATGTTCCGCCCCTTTTAGAAATTTGAGAATTCCCAAGAATTTATATAGGCCACCAAGACATGTATTGCGACTTGTAAGTTGTAATATTGTAATTTTTAAAACAATGCCCTAATATTGCAGAGCATTTTTTTCACTCTTTCTTTGGTCATTTATTATTTACTCAGATGGTAATGAAATGACACATATATATATTTTTTTTTTGGTAATCGGGGGTGTCTGGGCCACCTTGCGCGCACCTCGACTAATTTCCCGAAGCTTGGAGGCGCCGAATGAATACTGCAATGATCACGCTCTCCATGACTCGAACACTATAAAATGAAAACATATTGTCACTAGAGAACGGAGTGAAAAAATGGATGATAAAAATGCTTTATGACATTTCTGAATTCTGATAGCGTTAGGACTCCGGAGCCCACATTACCCAATTCAAATCTAGTATTTTGGTAGTGTGTCATACTGTCATGTGGTCCCTATCCAGTACATAGTCCCAGCCGCGGACACAAATCATCACTCATCAAATCTGTCAAAGCTTTAGGGAGCTTGATTGATAAACTATTAAACTCTTTTCCGTGTGCTAAAGTTTACTTTTTGACTTTTAAGATCTTGAAATAAAATTTATTTTTTATTTTATTTATATTTTTGGTAAATATAAAAATCTGAAAAATCACCTTCTTTTCTTCTGTTTTTTTTTTTTTCGTTTTCTTTTGTTTCATTGTCAAAATAACTATATAAACAGAAGATAATTCTTAAACACGTTTTAAAAAAAATATTTGAAAAAATGAAGTGAAACCGTAACATTAGCAGACGGGCCCCTGAATTTCTTCATAGCCCATGTGATGTAATAATATACGTAGTAATTCTTTTTTTTGTATTATTATTCTGTCAGATATTATATATATATATATATATACATATATGTGTGTATAATAGGTCATTCATATGGGGAGTAGTAGGGAGAAATGTAGAAAAATCCCATGCTTGATAAAGTGTGAACCAAGTGAGGATAGAGTTTAACCGAGCATAACAAAGTTACAGAGATAAGTAATTCATGTAGTTGACTCAAAATAATTTCAGAAAAATGCTTTAATTTCATGTAGTGGGCTCTAAATAATTATTCGATTTGGTCGAGTTGGGTAAAGTTAATTAATAGGCATTAATTGTAAGTAACAAGAAAATTCATTATGTACTTAATTGATTAATCCTAATTGAAAACAACAGTGAACAACAACAGTGAACAGTGCTATTAAAATTGAGTAATCAATTTTAACGTCTCCATCCCCCCAATCAAGCTAATTTCTATTCTATCTTTTCCTGGTAAAAGTTTTATTCTTGGAATAGAAAATGCAAAACTGTCTTAGTATTCAAGAGAAGAAATTGAACACCAAAGCATTAAATGCAAGACTGACTATTTAATCAAGAGAAGAAATTGAATACCAAACACCCCTAGGACAGCATTAAATTAGTGTCTTTATTTAGGCTTAGTTTGGCCCCTATTTTGGTGCTTCTCTTTTTTTAAAGTACAATTACATATTAATTCATTTAGTAATTAGTTTATGAGCTTTGCAAAAATTAAACTTATGACTTTTTTTAGAGAGCTTTTGAAAACTTAAGTTTTTTGGAAGAGTAATGTATGACTTGTATAAAATTATCACACATCTTAATACTATAAATTTCATAACATATTTTTAAAAAACAACCTTAAGAACTAAACTAAGCCTTTTAAGGGTAACGTAGAAACTTGGATATTAAGAGTTGCAATTTATTTTCATGAGGTGAGCAAGACATCTAGCTGTATTTGTCTACTCTTGTCTTATTTCCACAAAATTGGTGTCTTACAGCTAAGGATTGCTTTGCCTTAACTAATGGTACTTTCTTATATAGTACTATATTTTTTCTCTCAGGTAATATTTTATGTTTTCTCTATGACTATTAGTCTATTGTCTTGCATCACGCTTCATTTAAATATGATACCTCTTTACATATATAAATCGACTATATTATGGAGCTGTTTGCCGACACTTTGGAGTACTATATAAATTCACTAGTAATTGTCCGTGTCCGAGGGCACGTTGCAAAAAAAAAAAAAAAGAAACGATGTTAGAATAATTGAATAATTAGAGTTCTTTCAACACTAACTCTGTGTGCCTCCAGCTCTAATATCCGAATAGCCCTTGAGCCAAAATTTATTTACTATTATTATTATTTTGAAAAAAAAAACAAAACTTAATTTTTCAAAGAAGATATGCTGATAAATCCAACATTTAAATCAATTAGGACCATTAGATTAAAGACTCGGGGTGGATTTGTTTGGGTTGGGCTGAATTTGTTTGGGCTGGATTTGTTTGTGCCATTAAAGTTTGTCAACCCTTGGATTAAGATCTAAGGACTAAAAATGTCTTCCCATTAAGACATTCCTCCTTTATTATATAGATATAAAATTTGTGAGTGAATGTGGTGTATTTAACAAAAAAAAAAGATGGTGTATTTATGTTAGCCCCACCCTAAATTTTTATCTAAACTATTAGCCATCAATTGCATGAACTGTTTTCTTCAGCGTCTAAAATCATTGAATTTAAATATCAGTTACTGCATGAACTACTAGTAAATGATTCAAAATTGAGATGTGCTAACATTTAAATCTTTCTGTTGGGTTTGCAGCTGTGGTGGGTGAACGATTCCTAGCACGGGACATAACTTTTCAAAATACGGCAGGTCCCTCAAAACACCAAGCCGTTGCGCTCCGTGTGGGGTCCGACTTGTCAGCATTTTACCGCTGTGACATGTTGGCTTACCAGGACACTCTCTACGTACATTCAAATCGTAATTTTTTCATTAATTGTCTCGTGGCAGGCACGGTCGATTTCATTTTTGGAAATGCCGCGGCCGTTTTACAAGATTGTGACATTCATGCCCGAAGACCAAACTCGGGCCAGAAAAACATGGTCACAGCCCAAGGTCGGACCGACCCTAACCAAAACACCGGCATAGTTATTCAGAAATCAAGAATAGGTGCCACTTCCGATCTAAGACCCGTTCAGAGAAGTTTTCCGACATATTTGGGGAGGCCGTGGAAGGAATATTCAAGGACCGTTATAATGCAATCATCGATATCTGATGTGATCGTTCCAGCTGGATGGCACGAGTGGAGTGGTAATTTCGCGCTTAATACATTGTTTTACGGAGAATATCAAAACACTGGAGCGGGTGCTGGGACGTCTGGGAGAGTGAAGTGGAGAGGTTTTAAGGTGATTACAAGTGCAACAGAGGCTCAGGCTTTCACCCCCGGGAGGTTCATTGCCGGTGGTAGCTGGTTGTCATCCACCGGATTTCCTTTCTCTCTAGGGCTGTGAGTGAGGCTTTTGTTCTCTACATTTGGTTGATATAATATGATCGAGTGTCTTTATGTGGCGACGTTTCGTTATCGATTTTAATTAATTATTAAAAAATAAGATTGTACGTGAAGGTTTTCTTGATGTGGAGCTGATAACTCCTGTTGTGGAGTACCCAAAAAAACTTCAGTTGTACTGCCATTATTGCTTATATATTATGCAATTAATGTAAATGTAATAGAGCTTTGGTAGGGCAGATGAGGTTTTGGTTACTAGCTGTTGTACCCTCACTCTGTATCTTGGGCGTGAAAATTGATCTAATATCAAGAGAGTGGTTTTACAAGATCCAAGTTCAGTGCAAGCTCCTAATTTTTAGCCAAATCATTGTCCTCACCACTTGTCATGTACTTCCTATTTTTAGGGGTTTATGTTGGAGTTTCACACTTTGTCAGCACAGTAATATTGTGTGACGGTCTCCCCGAATAATTTCTCCCAAATGCCACAGAGCCAGGGCCACGTAAGAGGCAAACCCTGTGAACCAGACTCCGTCAGTAGCAGTTCTATGGGGGATTAGTTTGCATTTTTAAACCATGACAATCAGGCGCGTTCAACCTTTTTTTTTTTTGGAATACGAGGACAAATCCCCATGTCTGTCCTCCGCGACTTCGGGATCGATACCTATTGTCGTTTTTATCGGAGTAGAACAAGCTAGGGGCAAACCTCGGGCACGTGCACCGACCCCACAACACACGCACCAGGTAAATCAGGGAGGCAAACTAGCGGTAGGATCTGAACCCACACCAAGTTGGACTAACCTAGTCCAACTTATAATGACTAATTGACTACTCCGTATTATGAAATCGTGGATCTTTAGGTGCATGAGCAAATCAAATTCTTGAACTTACAGAGTTTTGGGCTCATGTAGTCTTAAAAGAGTCCACAAAAGAGCCCAATTGCTTTCCTTTGATGAGGAAGCTGTTGTGACTTGTGCATCAATATTTTTCGTGCTGTTGGTGCACTATATTATTCAGATACATACACTAGAGGATATCACTATCAAATCTGTATTCCAAACTATTAGTTTCCAACACATATGAAATGATATAACATATACATACCCCTGTTAATTATATTATAAGTCAAAATAAAATAGAGGGGTAATTTAGTAAATTCATGCAAATGAAATCAATTTTGCACAAATCCGACAACTTTTGGTCGGATTTATAAACCCTTTAAAACAAGAATTGGGTGGAAATTGAAACAAAATCAACTCTAGTTCTATGTCAAACCAAACATAAGAATTGCTACAAATAAGAATTACAAAAGAAATAACAAATGAAATCATTTCTTATTTGTGGTAAACCAAACCAACTGTTAAAAAGATCCTAACTAGCGATAAATTGTTCAATGAGACTGTCACGCACAGTATCATGTGACGCTCCAATAATATGAGTACATGTTACCCTTATTTATAGGTACAATGGCAAGTACTTGCAAATTTTTAGAAACGTGTCATGGTCTCACCACTTGTCATGTGTCTCCTATTTTTTAGGAGTTACATAAACATGTATTATTGGAGCATCATACTACGTCAACACGATGAAATTATGTGACAAACTCCTAGAATAATTTCTCTAAATGGCACAGATCCAGGGCCACTTAAGGGGCAAACCCTGGGAACGAGAGAAAGAGGATTAGTTTGCATTTCTAACCCGTGACAATCAGGCCGTCTTCAACCTAGTCCATCTAATGACTATTAAGAAATAGTGGATTCTTAGGTGCATCAAATTCTTGAACTTACAGAGTTTTGGGCTTGTGTGGTCTGAAAAGAGTCCACAAAAGAGCCCAATTGCATTCCTTTAATGAGGAAGCTGTTGTGTATCAATACAATTTGTGCTATTGATACACTATATTATTCACACATAGTCACATATACATACATTAGAGAGTACTACTATCGCTGATCAAATTTGTATTCCAAACTATAGTTTCCAACACACATGAAAGTGACATGACATTCACATCATTACAGTGTTATCAAGGGACCGGATAGTCCAGTTGTAAATGATTAATCTATCCCACTTGTATGTAGTTGCGGTTCAAGTATCATGGGGTGGAAGGTTTATAGGTTGAGAGAGTTGTTGGAATTATGGCTCGATTTGGTTTAAAAAGGAAGAAAGAATTCGAAAACTGGCTTTACCACCTGAGCGGTCTGCCCTGGCGGTCCCCGCCCGAGTAAGCTAAAGAGTGAGCTTTGGGCGAGGTTATTTGTTACGAGGTTCTGAAACGTCACCCACCAAGTATCCCGCCCTAGCGACGTCCACCCAAATTGCCTGAAATTCGCGTGTCCGCCCAAATTGCCTGAAATTCGAGTGTCCGCCGACACTTATTTTTTCAGGCAATTCCGGCGGAGACGCGAATTTAGGCAATTTGGCTTTTGGAAGGAACTTAGATTTTCTAATTGGCGCTATATTCATAACTCTTCCTGCACTATATTCATTTCAACCAACTGCCCTGCCACATCAAGTCTCACATGTCACTTCCACATTGGTTTGATATTTTTATCACAAACAGTATCCAAAATCAAAAGATGCCAAAATAGATCTCAATTCATCCCAAAATTGCACTCTATTAATGGGGGATCCATTATGAAAACTCATAGTTTGGAGAAGTTATTCAGTGAGCTCGTCACGCCACGTCAGCATGATGACGTGGTGTGACCTCCCCAATAAAAATGAGCTATGTGTCCACTAACATTAGGAGATTATGACATGTGGTGTGTCGTTTTTTTTTTTTTTTTTAAATTGATAACCACATGGCATGATCCCCTAGAAATAAGGGGTATATGTGCGGTTGAGATTGAGAGGTCACACCACGTCATCATGCTGATGTGGCGTGATGGGCTCACTGAATAATTTCTCCATAGTTTGGGTCTCCAAACTTACAGACTTTGGAGGGAGAAAGTGATAATCCACATTTGGTAGAAGATCATAGCCATTGATTTGTGATTAAAATAATATTTTTAGTGTATCTATGATTGAGATATGTCAAAATATATTAAACAATAAAATAGCTACTAATTTTAGGTACCATAGTTAGAGTGCATGACAATATTCGGTATGTATAATACTATTCATGTTACCAAATAACATTTTGAATATCCAAATTTAATTATTACCGTTGGAGTTGCTCTAAAGATAGCATTTCTCCCACAAAACACTTCAACCGGCCATAAATATCTCATTGTCTTGTAATTTAAACTTGGTTATGGCCACTTCTTGTCAATTCTTGGTTGATTATGGATTTTAGTCGTGGGTTTCAGTAGTAGTAGCTAGGTGTGTCGTGAAAGGAAATATAATTCTCTCTCATAGTGGTTATGGCCACTTCTTGGTTGATGATTGATTTTAATCATGGATTTTCAGTAGGTGTGGCGTAAAGGTTTTTAACTTTTTTTTAATATTACATGTTACATCCATTAATTTCTTCTTGTATTATATTATCCTGAAACTTTTTAAAAATTACGTTAGAGCATTCACAATGAGTAGTATAAATTTAAGAAAAATTTAGTTTAAGTTTGTTGTATAGGATGAGAGCATTTGTAATGATGTAATGATTAAATGGTATTTCTAAAGTCGTTTGGGATGAAACAACACCATTTGAAAGCTTTGCTAAAAAAAAAAAAAAAACAAAAGAGGTTGAAATGGTCGAGTGGCACGGCTTTATGTGTGCCGTTTAACCTCTCACAGCACAATGTGTGCTATATGGCTTGTAAAATAGTACTCCTTCCGTCCTTTTTTATGAGTATTATATTCCATTTTGGGATGTCCCAAAATTAGTATCCACTTTCCTAAATTGGTATACAATTATTACTTACTTTCCAAAACTATCGTTCTTTGAAATCTACACCAAGACAAAACTTAAAAAGTTATTGTAATGATTAGGGGTAATTATGGAAAGTAGGTGTAGATCCTTTTTGTCCCTTTAATAAGTTGATTTCCCAAAGATGGACTCAAAAAAAGGGACGGAGGGAGTAAAACTTAAACGTACACTAACTTTAGATTCTACTAAATTTCATTCCTTAAGTTTGTTGTATAGTCTATATAGTCTATATCATCGTTAACGTCCCAATGTAGGTTCACTAAGTTTGTCAGCGTACATTTTAAGTTTTTGTTAGCAACTTTATGTGAATGTCAGACACAATAAGTTTTTGTGAACAACTTTATGTTAATGTTTTATATGTCCCAACCATTACTTTTCTTAATGTGATTGCTACAAACAGACCAATTAGTGAGATTTTGTTTTTGTTCTTTGGAATGTGATTTTGAGAAGCACTTCTTTAACTTTTTTTGGGGATCGTATTGGAAATGCGACTCCCAAACGGCATCCAAGTTACCTAAATATTCATATTCTTGACAAGGTACGTAGAGATGCCTTACTCAAGTGATGATCACTCAAGTGATGATCACAAAGTTAAGGCCCGTTTGATAAAATTGAAATTTAAGTACTGAAAATTAAGTGTTAAATTTTAAGTACTGGAAATTTTAAGTAATTAAATTTGCAATACTAAAAACAGTGTTTCAAGTACTTAAATAGACTGCATTCAATGATTAGTTTCAGTAGAAAATTTTCACTTAAAGCTTTCAGTGGTTTTTCGCTACTTTTTTAATTAAGTAATACATTATCAAACGTACTAAAAAGAAATAAGTGCTGAAACTTTTTATTTTTAGCACTTAATTGAGTTATCAAACACACCCTAATTGTTCAAAAAATCTTCCAACAACTTTGTTATGCCTCATTTCCCTCGGATGGATCTAAGTACTCCAACACATCATGCAATATGAACCTTTGAAAGGGTCAATAATGTGACCGCGTCATCTACATTCCTGAATGGCCATCCAAATTGATTGATTTGGACTCCGAGAAATATTTTTTTATTTCACAAATGCTTTAGCAAAAGATACTTATTAATTACCAAGATCAAGCTTTTGATTTTATGATACATGCATCAAATATTATTAATGGTAAGTTTTATCTTGCACATGCATCACAAATACGGAGTAATAAAATATCAGTCATGTATCATGCTATTCCTTATTAGAGGACGGTGCAGTTCTAGTATTCTACATTTGATTGGCTAGCAAAAATACATACATATATACCTACTACTATATGAAAATACAGGAACATTGAAAACAATGTTCACTTGTCACATCAGTTCTTTAGTTAATTATCATAATATTTTTTCATTATACCATAATTATTCGTAATCTCTCCAGCTACATAGATATATATTGATTTGTGTTAGGGTTATTCTATTATTTCAGACTAATAATTACATTCAGGTCAATTTTTAAAATTTTATTTTATATAATAATGAGGATTCAATCAATAACATTATATCCAATTACATTTAGGTGAACACGTTTTAGGACATTTATCATTTGCTTAAAAAAAAAAAAAGACACAGTAGTGTTATTTACGAATTAGTCATTAATATTTACATTTAGGTCAACTTTTCTCTTAGATTTACGATTCATATACTGCATTATGTCTACTTGCATTTACGTCAAGAATTTTTTGTATATTTATCATTCGCTTCAAAAGCATGTCAATAATAATGGTTAATTACGTATTGTTCTCTAATATTTACATTTTGATCAACTTATCTTCTGAAATTTATGATTCATATATTTGAATTAAGAAATCATTCTATGCCTTTTTAACATTACAATGTTATTTTCTATTGCTAGGTTCCCAGACCACAACTTAGCTTCAGTTTTAACTAAGCTCAAACCACATATTTTTATGGTGTTTTCATTTTCTTTAAATTTTAATTTCATCGAATTGCATATGTTAATATTACACACACAAATACCTATAAATTGTATTCATGCTCATAACATATGGTAATATTATGATCTTTTAGTTATAATTTGTATAATCATACTGAATTTAGAAGTTAATCCATAGCTTCAAAATTAGGTAATTCCCAAAATGCTCTATAATCCTAAAACCAAATCCATACAAAAAATAACACAATTCAAATCTTATACTCTTCAATCTTATTTTATTCTAAACAGAAATAATCATCTCATAAAGAAATTTTAGTATGGCAATTGGAAATGTCCATATCTAAAGGAGAGTAAATACCAATACAACAATGCTAGGCACACACTTTCAACCACACCCTAAACCACAATCATGCTTTAAATGCATGTACCTTGTGTTTCCCAAAAAAGTATGGGCCATGTGTGAAAAATTCACACAGCACAAGGTACATGCATTTAAAGCATGTGTATGGTTTCGGGTGTGGTTGAAGGTGTGTGCCTAGTATTATTGATACTAATAATATAGAAGTAGTCACAATGAGGGGATAGGCACGTACAAAGCACGTGTCGATATATCTAGTATATATATATATATATAAAGGTGTGGAGCCTATATTTTTTATCAAAGGGGCCTAGTGTAAATATACAGAGAACGTTCGCAAAAGATAACATGATATTTCTAATTAAGCTTGTTATATTTTACAAATATCCGCGGTGTATCCTGAAAACGTTTCATTATCGCGTTTTTTTGTAAACTCGTTGAGTATTTTTTTTCTCGAAATACACAAACAAACCAACATTAAAATTTGTTTACTAATTTGACCGCGCAAGCAACTTTTCACTATTTTCATAACTAAAAATGCCCCCTCCACATTAGCCGTTACAAAGGATACAAATAGAACCAATGCCAATTTGAAAAGTCAATCAACTAAAATCTTTTAATAATACTTCTCCATAACTGTTTTACATTATGAATTGATTATATAACTACCCAACAATATACCTATTCAAATTAATCAACTATCAAAATTCACAAATTTCCCAATTGGAGAATTCATAAACGTGTTTTACATTCATGTGACGGGAAAATATGAAATATCTAAAAATATCAAAAGTTAAAGTTATAATTTTCAAAAGTTTTGGGAAACCTGGACTACTTCAAATTGGAGCAAATTATTGTAATTCAGAAATAAAAAATAAAAGAAATAAAAATAAAAATAAAATAAAAGATACAATTGGCGCAATTACCGGTTACGCGTAGCTGAGTGATGCCATCATAACACATGCTGATTGGAATAACTCCCGAATGAAAAGAAACCAAGTGACATTCTAAGAATGTGCCTAAAAATATAGAAAGTGATTGGGACTATTGGAACTTGCTATTGTTTTGTAAGGCACATCAAGAATAATAATAATAAGGTCAAATCGGATGATAAGGGTCCACATGTATTCAAGACCGCGTACCCACTAAATTTATTTGGTTGGCCACTCTTTCTTTCCATTTTCTTTTTTCTTTGTTGGTGTTTGGTTGGCGACATTAATAAGTCTCCGTTAGATAAAATTAAAAATTAAGTACTGAAAATTTTAGATTATTAAATTTATAATACTGAAAATAGTGTTTCAAGTACTCAAATAAATTGCTTTCCGTTATTATTTTCAGTTAAAATTTTTTGCTTAAATTTTTTAGTGAATTTTGACTGCATTTTTAATTAAGTAGTACGTTATCAAATGCACTGAAAATAGAGAAGTGTTAAAAGCTTTCATTTTTAACTTAATAAAACTATCAAACACACCCTAAACAAACACACCCTAAACCAATTCCCAATTAAAAACAAATTGGTATATACGTTGAACTTGACATTTACTCGTTTACCCACTGTTTGTGTTTATTTTTTTTTCCTGTCTTATGCTGGACCACGAACATGTTCCATTAATGTTACGTAGCTGGATCACATGCAAGACTAATTAATTTCCTAGCATATATACTTGTGTTGCAATCATTGCGTAAATGTGAAATCACTATAAATTGTCAATTCCCTATGTGGGAATCTTCCTTCCTCGATCTACTGGAGATTAAAGGCTCGAAACGAAACCCCTTAAGGATCACTTTAAGGTGGGCTATGGCATACCAATTTCATGTGCTTTGGTCTAGGTTTGAATCATATTACAAACTTGCTTCACTGGCTTAAAATGGTACGTGTATTATGGGATTAATTGGTGCACGCATTTTGAATTTGCCTCTTATCCTACTCCGAATAATCGACAACGTGTATTAATCCCATGGATTTACATAGGCTAGTATTTGAATGACATTCTCAAAATGCATTGTCATAAACTGTAGGTAGGGGTGTAAGGAAAATCAAAAAATTTGAAATACGAAATCGAACTGAGAAAACCAAGCTTCTTCGGTCGGTTTTTTCAAATATAATGTAAGCCAAAAACCGAGAAAAATCGAGAAAAGCTGACATAACTAAGCATATTCGGTCGATTTTTTTGTACCAAAAAATCAAACCGAATTCACCCCTAACTGTAGGTACTTGTCCTTCTATTTTGGTAGAATATATTTTAACCTCATCAATTAAGAGGTAAAGTAATTACTCTCTCCGTCCCAAAATTATTGTCATACTTTGAAAATTCAACTTTTTAAGAAAACACAATTATTACTTGTGTATATTTTTACTTTCCAAAATTGCCCATCAATAGGTTTTTGTTTTAGAAATTGAATATACATTTAATTCAAAAGAAAGATAAACGATGAAATTTGTAAATATTTAATTTTGACTTTTTAGAAGTTACAATTATTTTGTGATATCTCAAAGTGAAAAATGAGACTATAATTTTGGGACTTGTAAAAGTGGGTATAAAATAAGAGAAATTTAGGAATATTGAAAGGAACACAATTGGGTAAAAAATAGGATAAATTTAGGTACATTGAAAGCACTATGTGACATATCCACGCGATACCTTCAACAACTGGCCGCACGGATTCGACTCTCAAAACATTTACGATTATAGGTCCCATCTAAAAGATCAATCACCATCATCCTTTGTAAGTTAATGTACCCAAAAACTTCTCATAATACTTTTACTTTATTTGTTTTCTAAAAAAATTTATATTCCTGATTCTTTGCAACTTACTTGCTTATTGGCTAGTGCCTACAGCTACTTAGTTATAAATGGATACCTGTGGGCAGTAGAGAATCATTCACGGCACATAGCTCAAAACCGACAATACAAACACTCTTCCCAAAAGCTCCCACACATTCACACCATTCATACACTTTATATATACACACATTACAAACAAACACACACACACACACAAAGCTGAAAAAAACACACACACACAGTACAAATGGAAACGATCAACTCCTTCAAGGGCTACGGCAAGGTGGACCCGCTCGAAGAGCAAGCATTCCGTCGAAAGACTCGCAAGCGACTCACCATCCTCGTCGTCTCCATAATCGTTCTCGTCGCTGTCATCATCGGCGCCGTCGCCGGAATTGTCATACACAAGCGAAACACCAACTCCGACGATGTCCCTTCGTCTTCGACCTACCCTGCGGCTTCTCTCAGATCAGTCTGCAACGTCACTCAGTACCCCGATTCGTGCTACACCAGCATTTCCGCACTCGAAGCTTCAAACACCACCTCAAATCCAGCGCAGATCTTCAAACTCTCATTACAAGTCGTTCTCAACGCGCTTTTGAAATTGACTTCGTTGCCGGAATCGCTGATCTCGAAGATCAACGACGATCAAGTCAAAAATGCATTGTTAGTTTGCGAAACCGCGTTTGACGACGCCATTGTTAGCTTAAACGATACAATTTCATCAATGGAGGTCAACACTGGTATGAAGTTACTGTCTCCTATGACAATCAACAACATTCAGACATGGCTGAGCACTTCGATTACAGATCAGGAAACGTGCTTGGACGCACTCGAAGAATTGAATTCCACAACGTCCAAAACAGTATTAGAAGAAATTAGAACCGCGATTAAGGACTCGAGCGAGTTCGCGAGCAACAGTTTGGCGATTGTGACTAAGATTTTGGGTATGATTTCGCGTTTGGACTTTCCGATTCATCGGAAGCTATTGGGGACATTTGATTCTGATTTTCCAGATTGGATTAGCGCCGGTGACCGGAGGCTGTTGCAGGAGGTCAATATGAAGCCGAATCTGACGGTGGCGATGGACGGCTCTGGTGACTTTAAGACGATCAAAGAGGCGGTGGCAAAGGTGCCGAAGAAGAGTGTATCGAGATTTGTGATATATGTGAAAACAGGTGTTTATATGGAGAATGTGGTTATGGATAAGTCTACTTGGAATGTGATGATGTACGGCGACGGCAAGACCAAGACGATCGTCTCCGGCAGCCTCAACTTCGTGGATGGGACACCAACCTTCTCTACTGCCACATTCGGTAAATTTTTCTTTTCTTTTCTTTCTTTTTTTTTTTTTTTTTGTCTTTTTACTTCTTGTAACTCACACACACCACTCATGCTTTAACATTCAATCATTTCCATTCACTGATATTATGGCCTTACCTTCACATATTTTTAAATTGAATGTGGAATTTTAACACACACACACAAAAATAATAATAATAAAAACGGTAATAATGATAATAATATTGAACAATTTTTACATATTTCTATTGAACAATTTTGATCTAATAATCTACTAAATGAATGTGCTGAGTGAAACAATTTTGTTTTCAAAATTAGATTTCATTTGGATTAGGTTGAGAATACATAAATCGGATTGTGTTCAATTCATTAATTTATTTATTTATTTATTTTTTTTTTTTTTGGGGGGGGGGGGGACAAATCAGTATCACCTGGTTTGATAACGACTTATTTTAATAGTTTTTAGGTCCGACATAAATTTTTATGCAATCAAGGGTAATGTAATAGAAGGGTTTGTACCAATTACCAAAAACATAACTATAAAATCGATTATTAGCCTTCTCCAATATTCCCTAACTATTAGGGTTATTGAGTAACAAATTTATATAGTTGTAGTAAGTATATATAATGTGATAATGGAATCACATTCTATTCTATTATTATGGGACAGTAAAATGTCATTTTAAGCGGTAGGGTGCATTATTTAGAACACAAATTTAAAAATAATAGCAAAAGCGAACTATAATGGTCAAACAGATACCATGATGAAACAGAAATATGAGGTATGTCTATTCATATGAACGCATTGCAACTTGCAAGATTGGATGGCCCACCCCTCGTGTCTTTTTTGGACTGCAAGGACACTGGGTAGGCCTCGCAAGTCGCAAGCAGAGAATTTAGGAAACCACATCGTTTGTTTGGCATGTCGCCATGTGATTTGATACGTAATAGTAACACCAACTAGCATGACCCATTAAGTGTTTTCAGTGCACTGGCACAAGCTGAGACCCACCATGTGCAAACTTGCAAAATCTTTGATATTCATAGACGTGTGGTCCCAGTCTCAATACAACCCCCAAGATTTTAAAGGTCGTCTTGGTGCTTTACGTGATTGATGGTTGTGTCATCCATATATCATATATGTGTCAATTGTTTGGTCACTTTGATCATCTTCGTGTGTCCATTCTCCAAGACTCCCAAAGGAATATTGAATTA
Organism: Hydrangea macrophylla; assembly: GCA_033977485.1. Classification (NCBI taxonomy): domain Eukaryota; kingdom Viridiplantae; phylum Streptophyta; class Magnoliopsida; order Cornales; family Hydrangeaceae; genus Hydrangea; species Hydrangea macrophylla. The sequence continues at coordinate 135,054,635 of CM066991.1, forward strand.
TAGATTATGCTCTGAGGTCATTTCTGGAAAGAGTAATGTTAAGCTTTTCAAATTATTATCTCGAATGATGTGTCCTAATGGATTTTGATTAGATGTTGAAGTGGTCACATTATTATTGCGAGTGGGCCCACTGCTACATTATTTTGGAATGGTGAATTTGGGAAACATATCATTACTCTTCTGGAAAATGATAAGGGGGATTGCTAATTACTGATAAGGAACTATTAAATGCACACGTCTAAATTCCTCTCTGCACCCACCAAGACAATTAGTAATGTCAAATGTACAACTCCTTGATGCATTCAAGTAGATATAGAAAGTAATTAAGTAAGTGTAATTAGTACCTAGGCAATTAGGAAATGATATATGTCGAAGGAGTCATGGAATATACCTACCAACTTTCCCTATACACCCACATAGACGACCGAAAATGCTGCATGTTCATCTTCTCCCTATATAGAATGTTGTATAGAGTACATAGAGAAATTGGATAGGTGTATTTAGCCGCTCTCTATGCGCAACAAACAGCCGAGCGGCCCAGCTGACTTTGATCAATTTGGCATCCTCTAGCTTAGGTACCACTTGTGATTTTTTATTTTTATTTATATATATATATATATATATATGTTAGAAGGGTTTGACTTACTATGGTGGCCACTAGATTTGTCTCTACATTTAAAATTATAGTAGGAATAGAAAATTACAATTAATTTGCTTGTGAGCTACCCATACAGGAAGACATTATGCAAACTATTTCTATACTTATGTCCATAGCAATGCGTCATTTTCGTTTCTGTGTAGAAGCAAGACATGATGAACATTGCATACCAACACATGATTTACACACATAGGATATGATCTATTTAGTATGGGAGGGCGGTGTGGGCCCTCCCATTTTAGAAACTTGCAATTGCAACCATTGAGAGAGAGTTGGAAATTTTAAACTGTTCGATCGTTGGTCCACCAAAAATGGTAACATGCACAATTAATTTGTATTGAAACTCTCTCTCTCTCTCTCTCTCTCTCTCTCTCTCACACCTAACTATTCTCTTCAATCCAATCCCTCCCTAATTTCCCTCTCTTTGTACACATTTGTCTATCCATATATATCACATCGCTTTCTATTCAAAAATAGAGATCATATCTTTCACCATATAATACATGGTTTCCCTCCTTCCTAAATGCTCTATATTTTCCCGACTTATCTCTCGCTTTTTTCAAGTGTTCCAAGCTAATTGAATTAAGAAGCTGTATATTTTTTTTTTGCTTGGATTTGGATTTGCATGTTTACATTGATGAGTTATCTTTCTGGATTATACTTGATACTTTATCTTAGTGAGGTTTAAGGTAGTATATGAACTGAGGAAATTCAATCTAGGTTTAGATTAATGCTAGGGTTTCCAATTCAGTTTCTAAATAGTTTGAATGCCATACCACTTCTTTTATAGTTTATTTTAATTTGTGTCAACCTTTTTTCTTTTCTTTTTTTTTATACATTACGAGAAACCTAATGTAGGATTTAGATACCTTAGACAGTGCAACATGGCAAGCTTTCATATAAAAGAATAAACCATTAAAGAAAAAAGAAGAAGGAATAAAAAGAAATGACCGGTACAATTTTACGTAAAAAATTTGAATTTTTTAAGTACTGCAATTTTTTTTTTCGTGCCCACGGGTACGGATTATTACTAGCTGTGTTATAAATCACGGTAATTCCTGTATGGTGTCTGGCTTGAATCCCTGTGAGACCACCGTATATGAGACAAATTACTCTGGAATTACCTGAGAATTTATACGCTTAAGCGATAAACTTGGCGCATGAATTCTTTTTGGCACCAAAAGAATAGCTATGACATTATTTTGGGCTTTCTTGTCATTTTGTTCTATTGTGGTTGCCTTTCCTGCAACAAGTTAAAATAGTTTTCATCAAAATATTCGGGATAGATAACTTTTGATTGGGCCTTTCATAATTGTACTTTTCTGTGAACAAAACAGTCGCGGTCAGCTTTTGGGCAGAAACAATCAAAATTAAGCCATGAAAAATCTACTAACACTTTTAATTATATGATTACCAGCTACGGCAGGAAGAGGGTTCATTGCAAAAGACATGGGCTTCAAGAACACAGCTGGGCCTGAGAAGCACCAGGCTGTGGCCTTCCGGTCCGGGTCCGATCAGTCTGTATTCTATAGATGCTCCTTTGATGCCTTCCAGGACACCCTCTACGCACATTCCAATCGCCAGTTCTACCGCGAATGTGACATAACCGGCACCATCGACTTCATATTTGGAAATGCCGCGGTAGTCTTCCAAAACTGCAACATCCAGCCCAGACAACCCCTCCCTAACCAATTTGTTACCATAACAGCTCAGGGAAAGAAGGACCCGAATCAGAACACTGGGATTTCTATTCAAAAATGTACCATGACTCCTCTGGGTACTCTCACAGCCCCAACATACCTTGGCAGGCCTTGGAAAGACTATTCAACCACAGTTATAATGCAGACTAATATTGGTTCTTTCTTGAAACCACAAGGCTGGATTGAATGGGTCAGTAATGTTGACCCACCCAAAACCATATTCTATGCGGAGTACCAAAACACTGGCGCAGGAGCAAGTGTGGATTCAAGGGTCAAATGGGCTGGGTATATGCCCAGCATCACAGCAGATCAGGCCTCCAAGTTCACAGTCCAATCTTTCATACTGGGAAGTGATTGGATACCAGAAGCAAATGTGGTCTTTGACTCTACCTTGTGATTTGAAAATTGATTGGGAATGTGGTAGGTTTGCAACTCCTTTCGACACACATATAGATTATTTTTTTTTCCTTCTTCTAACACTCCTATTGTTGTTTGAGCATTCTTTTTTATTAAACTTCAAATTAATTCCATGTAAGGGCATAAGGCTTGGTACCAAACATTGGAAAATGAGTAGATATGGCTTGCCTGTTTTCTTGAAATGCAAGAGATGTATCATTGGTTTTGTTTGTGCCCCCCTGGACAGGGCCATAATGTTTTGAAGTTCCCACTGATCCAAATTCCTTTGCGCTACAAAAAAATTAATAATTATTATAAAAAAAAAAAAAAAAGAAAGATGGCAGACTATATAAACTTGTTCTTGTCATGCTTAGAAGAGGTCAAGTTAAATGGTATAAACAAGACTTTCAAGAAAACAAAAAAGTAAAAGTAAAAACATGCCTTCCAAGCTATGAACTCCCATTTCTCTTAATCAGATACAAGTAGAATAACTACAAGGGCCTCTTTGGGGTGTACTAATTATTGGACTGACCAATTCACCTTTAAACAACATTTTAACTCACAAATTATACAATCAAAAAGTGCACATTCAAACAAGGCTACTTCACCAAGGGCCATGTGGCCCAATGGTATGACCCTCACTTCACTTTGGAGATGTGGGTGGTTCGACTCTCCCTATAGGGAGAGTTCTGTATGTGAGTGTCACGCCCTTAAACAACAAAAATAGAGAAAATTAAATTTTCTTTTTGGGACCATAGAAAATGACGGGTGAATGTCATTAATTGTACACACCACACAGTACTAGTCCATGTAATAAACTGGAACATCAAACAAACTGAATATAAAACCAATTCTATCCATTGCAATATCAGAGTGGTCCTTAGGATCATAACAGGTTTAGAGACAACATATGCCCAAGTACCCGCTTACTAATAAAGTTCAACAGGAATATAAAACTAGATATAACATCTCTATCTCTAGCTAGCGTATGGGTAGCCGTCAGTGTAACAGCCTTCTCTGGCATAACCAGCATCAGTGGGGCCGCCCTCTGCATATTCTCCGTTAGGGTAGTAGCCGTCGTCATAAGCTCCATTATCTGCATTAAGAGGGACGGGATAATCTGAACAGAGAATGTCCAGGCGATAACGGTCGTCAGCTTACTGAGAGCTGAGTGAATAGAAAGTCACAAGGTACCAATTATATAACGTAATAACAAGTTATGTTATGAAAGTCATAAGATATAGTTCTACTATGTAATATCTTCTCTTTTTTCAAACGTGGTTACTCAACCCTTTTCGTCTTATTATCCTAAGACCGATAATCGACACGATAACCAACATACCTTGACTGAAAGAACAGACTCAATCGTTTAACTTATATAAACATACCAACATTCTGTCCATCGCTCATTAAGGATATATACCGTCCACCGCATGTCATGAACACCACATGGGTCCATCCCTGCTCGTTAATGATATAACCCATCCACCACATGTCAGGGATACAATGCTTTGAACAACAGCATATTAAATCTATTACCACGACTCATTGTTGTCTATCAGTGATCCCCCATCCACCGCTCGTTAAGGATATAATATGAATCGATCATCTGGCTATCTCATGACTACTTAGCCCTGCCCACGTACCATTCCCAGAACTTATCAAACCTACTTATTTTCTGTACTAACATTGATACATGACTTTTCATTATGGCCTGACTACTCTGATTGAAATGAACGGATATCAAATTCATACATGAACCACATAGCATCTAACGTCATCACGTTAACCCATTATTCTTAATCGTACTTATCTTTGTTGTTACATTATCCCTAATCAACCCATAATCGTATATCGAAAGTCAAAATCGAGCGATCGAACCCTTTATATAATAAATAAAAGAAACAATCCATGTTTTGCTAATGCCAATCGATTGGGATAAAATATGTAACAATCAATTGAGAAAACATGCCAATCGATTGGATCCAAATCAATTTCAATCAATTGCTAACTTTGACAATCGATTGGGTTATAATCAATGGTAATCAATTGGGAAAAGTCCAATCGATTGGTACTTCGTCTTCTCCAGCAGAAATGTAAAACAGAATATATACACGTCTTAAGTATAACACCCGCATATATTATTGCATTTCATTACATTGTCATGCATGATAATGTGATGTGGCGTGTCTTATGACACCTGTGTGAGTGAGTTTTGACTCACGGGTTGATTTGGGTGTCTGCGTTAGAGAATGAATGTTGGTTGTTGTGAAGTCTCTCTGAGTATGAGACGTTCATTGTGGAATACCGTAGATGTTTATCTGAAAATAAATATTTACTTGTGTATTTCACTATCTGTATTATTTTCTGGTTTAGAATATATTTCTGTTGTTAATTTTAGTATCCTGGTGAGGACGAATTAACACGCTATTAATTTGGTAGGCTAATTAGCAATTTCATAAAATCATGTAGAAACTTGCGTTTTCGCAACCAAACGGAACTTAGTCAAAAACTTTTATAATTTTGAGGTTTTACTTGTGAAGCTATGAATTAGCTGTGTAGAAAGTTTTGGAGACTGATTAGGAGTTTTGAAAACTCGTGGGGAGAGAAACACAATTCCCAAAAGTATTGCCTATATATAAATAGAGATAACTTTAGATATTTTTACAAAACTTCTAATCTAAGTTTCTTAAGAGGCCAAAGGGAGATTTGAAGCTTCGATCTTCACGACGCCAAACGACGACCTTCTGTCCATTTGATTTCTCTCAGATTTCATAGTCGAACTCCTTGAGGTAAGGCCGTCGTTTTGATATCTATTAGGATTTGTTTGGATAAGTTTTTTGAAAAGTCATTTTTTTGAATTTTCATAAAAAGTTGATAATTGAAATTTTGATCGATAGAAATTGTACTAGAAGGATTAATGCACGTTATTTGTACGTGGGTTTTCTTTGGATCAAATTATAGGAGCGTTATTCGGAGGTGAATGATTCAACTATGTTTTTGGAATGATTTTTTGACATGTACTCATGTTTTGTGTGAAAATGTATGTGTTTGTATAGATATATATTGTGTAGTTCATATAGGGCGATTGTACTGATAAGTAGGCCCAATAGCACAGTGAAATGTTTTGATTACCGAAAGCCTGGTGATATGTGAATTGAGCATGTTGAGTTGTTATTTGGGTAAAAGGAAAACGTGGTTACTAAGCCATATTGTGTAGCCGATATAGACATTAAGGTCGCATGATTGAAGAAAAGAATCGTGGGTCTTACCTTTTCGCGTGGACTTATTGGCAAGGAGTCACAGATTAGGAATATGGAACGTACATGTGAGACTCCGGAGACTAGTATAAATTTAGATATGTGAATGCGTGCATGTTTATCATTTATGTGCATTTGTTGTTTTATTCACTAAGCGTTAGCTTAAAAAAAATGAACTATGTGTGGTTATTCAAATAACCATTTCAGGTGTTAATGTCGGCGAGAAATCACAGAAGTGAGCACTTGGGTTTGGGAGGTCACTATAGAAGCGACTCGTCAAGTTTATCTCGTCGTTTTGTAATAGACTTGTTGTAATAAAATTTTTATGACTTTTTGCTATGTTTAACTTAGAATCATAAAATGGATTATTAATATTGTAATAGATAAGAATCTCTTGTAATTATGTTTTAACAATGTTTTAATCTAGTTAAGATCACTTTGGTATGAGTTTGGCGTACCTGTTTTAAATTCAAAAAACTTTTAAACTTGGAAAATTCTGCAGAAAGCGCTGCTGCTATAAAACAGTCGAATGGACTGAATGCACAGTCGACGGACCCCTGTTTTTAGTAAAATCTCCCTTTAGTTTTCAGGACTTCAGTCGACTGATCTCCAGGACACAGTCGACTGGTTTTTGCACGAAAAACACACATTCTGCTTGGTCAGGTTCGGTCGACTGGACAAGCTCAGTCAATTGGACATTGGAGGCATCGGTCGACCGAACTGGGAGTCAGTCGATTGGAGAGGGCTGCTGAGATTTCTTGTTCTCTGTAACTTTGGGTCAGTCAACTGAAGCCCCGACCGAGTCGACTGGATTGCTAGTTGAAAATTTTAATTATTTTGTTCCGCTACGCGTGTTCTTAAAACTAATTTTTGGGAACGTTAATGAATTGGTTTAGCATCGGTGGCGTGTCACGCGCTCTGGTGCTACTATTGTGGGATCGGACTGTGACATTTAGTGGTATCAAAGCTTTAGGTTTAGAGCCTTAGGAACGAGTGACAATATATATGCTGAGAGACATCGAGTGGAGTGTATGGTTGTGATGATAATATTGTTATAATTGTAGAAATGCTTCATGTGTTAGCATTTGTTGATGTGATGATACTTTGTACGTACATATATGTATTGTGGCATAGCATGCATAGTTATTATGCAATGTACTTAACAGGACGAATCCTTGAAACGCCATGATTGAGCCGATAAGAGAGTTGTCACCGCATTCACGAATGGATCATTTAGTGAACATGGTTGGAAATTTTATTCAAGTTGTAAGTGAAAGAGTTCAGATCAAAGTTCAGGCTCCATCAGTTGAAGTCTAATATTTCAATGCACCACCAGTACCACGACCTCAACATACCATCATAGAACAATTCCATAAGCGAAAACCGACCTTGTACCATAGGCAAGTTGACATAGACTTAGCCGATCATTGGGTGATGGATATGGAAAGACATTTTCGTATGGTATTTGTACCGATGAGGAAAAAATTTTGTACACATCTGATACATTGATAGGTAAAGCGTTAGATTACTGGAATAATGTGTTGGAACAAGGGAAGCCAACTATATGGGAAGCATTCAAAGATGAGTTCAACAAGCGTTTCTTTCCATTATCTGCACATACTCAGAAACGTTAGGAGTTTGCGAGTTTGGTTTAGGGAGACATGACTGTGAGTGAGTACGTTTCCCATTATAATGCTTCGTTACGTTTTGGGAAAACTACCGTTCTGACTGATGAGGATAAAGCTCGTAAGTTTGAGGAAGGGCTTAGAGAGAATATCCATAGTCGTGTTGATATAGTGCAATACCCGACCGCTTCTCTAGTTGAGGAAGTCGCTCGCATAGTTGAGAAAGTGTCGATCGGTATTGATAAGTGCAATAAGGAAAGAGAACAAATGACAATAGGAGCAAGGGTCAAGGGAATGCTAAGAAACTATTCATACAAAGTTCGGGATCGTATGTGGGTAGCCAAGGAGGGAGTACGTTCATGGGAGACTCAAGACCATTGTGCCCAACATGTAATATGCGACATAAGGGTACTTGCCATTTGAGCACATGTTATCTGTGCAAGCAACTAGGACACATATCCCGTAATTGTCCTATAAATACGAGTATGACTACACTAAACACAACCTCGAGCACCAAGAGTTATAATCCAGAAACGATGGGGAAATGTTTTGAGTGTGGTCAACCAGGGCATATAACAAAGAATTGTTCGGGTAAGAGACAACCGGGGATGAGTACCGAGGCATCGAGTGTGCCAAGTGGATCAAGGGCAGAACCCCGAGTGGATACAAGGACGATACTTCCAGCTCAGGCGAGGGAATATAGATGATACAGGCGTATCATGTATTCTTCCTATTTGTTCATATCATGCACATATACTCATGGATTCTAGTTCAATGCATTCATTTGTGTCCCATGATTTTGTTAAGCATTTAACTGTTAGGTCCAAACAGCTAGAATATGATTTGTGCGTACCATTACCCATTAGTGAACTGTTGGTAACTTCTTCGGTATTCAAGTCGTGTGAGGTTAAGATAGACGATAAGGTCTTGAGCGTCAACTTGATTCCGTTGATAGTGAACTACTTTGATGTTATCTTGGGTATGGATTGTTTTATCTTGGGTATGGATTGGTTGTCGGCTAATCAAGCTAAGATCGATTATGAACAGAAACAGGTTAGTTTCTATCCGTCAGGTCAAGAAGAATTTACTTTTCAGGGTAAGGGTGTAACCGTACCACCGTACTTAATATCGGCGATTCAAGCAAGTAAGATGTTGAAGAAGGGTTGTTCAGGTTTCTTATGTTCAATTGCTGACACACGAGTTCTTGAACCACTACTAGAAGACATACCAGTAGTTTGAGAATTTTTAGATGTTTTTCCCGACGAGTTACCCGATGTATTGATTAAGAGAGAACTTAAGCTCACGATAGAAGTAATACCAGGGTCACAACCGGTATCCAAAGCACCGTATCGAATGGCACTAGTAGAATTGAATAAATTGAAGGTTCAGTTACAATAGTTGCTCGAGAAGGGTTTTATCCGACCTAGTGTGTCACGCCCCAACATAGTATAAATAAGGAAAGCGTTTAATTTCCTTTATGGACCCGTAGGTCATGACAGTTTGAAGGATCAATTCCGTCCCAAACGTCGAACAATATAATAATATAAATTAGAGTAGAGCAATCAAGGCTTACAAAATTTTACCAAATTAATAAGTATTATAGTACGTGGTTAACTGAAGGCACAACCCACCTCGAAACAAAATAATAATAATATCTATTATAGTCATCCATATTACAAATTCGGTTCATTAACTAAGGCAGTAACTTAAAAAAGTTTCTATTCAAAGCAGCTATTCTCAATTAGCATAGTCATATTGCTCAGCCCGATCTTAACCTGAAAAGCCTAGACACGAATGTTCAGGACGCATCAACGCCGTCAGCTTTATGAAGTTGGTGAGTATTAAAAAAGCGTACTTGAAATGTAAAACATATTCCTTATCATTTTCAATTCACAGTTTCATTATTCAATATATTATAAACATAGAAATAAATTCAATTTACAAAACAGAAATGACGTGGTTATAATCTTCAATCCATAAACCATGTGACTGTGCATGGGAACAATGCAACCATTCTCATCTACCGACTCTTTTCTCTTGACAACACATCAACCAACTCTCTTTTACTCCAGTATCTTGAAACACTAAAGTGACCACACTTTAGTACAGGGGTATCAGGGAGTGTCCAATTTGCCTCATACTTTAGTACGGGGTACCAGGGAGTGTCCAATGCCTCACACTTTAGCCATACCACGTATGTCAAGGAGTGTCCAGTAGGCCACACTTTAGCACTACCACAGGTGCCAGGGAATGTCCAAGTCGGCGTCACACACTTTAGCGCTACCATGGGCGCCAGGGAATGTCCAGTTTTGTCACCGTCGCATTTCAAAGATACTGTAAACCGCGTTCTCAAAACATCACACTTTGGTACACAATTACCAGGGAGTGTCCAAACACAATCTTAACCACTTATTCTTTTCACACTGACCATTTTCAACATGCATGCCAAACTGACTCCACACGTATGTCATGAAACTTTATTCAAAAAATGTAACTACCGGGAATGATAACCATGTATATACGAGAATAATCGAATCCATAATCATTCATTTGTAACAAAAACATAACTAACAGGATTCTAATTTAACATATCTCTCAAACAGTACCTTAAAACCCCATAAACTTCATCTAAACAATTCCTTAGCAGAAAACAGGCAAAAAGCAAAAAAGGCCAGGTCGCGCACGCGGGCCACTCGCGCGACGGGTCGCTGCGCGGGTTGCTCGCGCGATATGCTCATGTTTCAATTTCTTTTAAAATTTTTCTAACTGTCAGAAAATACACAAGTCGCTCGCTCGAACGAGTTCATGCAGAGACTTCATCTTCTTCGTTGAAACTCCCCTGTTTCAGTTCTTAAGGGGTCTTTTTGACCCATTTTGAAATCTGAAGCATACATGACAAATAATATATGAATTTCTTTGTTTTTCTACAAGGATTAAGAATCTACGATCAATTTAACACAAGTCAATTCGTAGCTCTCGGATTTTACGAAAAATCGAGAGGTGTCAAAACTTCATTTTTAATATACGTCGCGATGTGAATGAGTTAGGCTCTAATATTTTAACCGTAGCTTCTATGTACTACAATCTATCAAAATCATCTCTAAAAATAGATTTTGGTTAAGGTTGAAAAGTTCATGATTTTAAGCTTCAAATTTAAATCAACAATGGTGAAATTGCAATCACACCTACATAAGCAGTAAATAGGCATGGATTACATTCATAGTGAGTTAGTAATACTCACTGATGACTAAAGATAGGATTATGTTGAGAAAGATGTAAGAAATAGGCAACCCGATTCAAGCTTCTAGTTATGGAGTTGATGAGCTCTTCTCTCACTAAAATAATTTTTTGTAAACCTCTATCTCTCTCTCTCTCTCTCTCTCTCTCTCTCTCTCTCTCTGAAACTCTCTCTATTTCTGTTGTAAGAATGAGCAGAAAGTGAGAGTTATGTGAGTGTAAGTGATGTTTATATAAGGATTTAGCCAAACTTGGCCACCAAGTTCATCCTCCTACACTCTACAAAACTCAAATTAAAACTAATTACCTAAATATGCATATATATAATGCATACACGTATGTAATCTAAGAGTTAAAAATCATAGGGGTCAAATAGATAGGTAGGGGTCAAATAAGGGTGTTTGGGAAATTGGCTTTTGGCACAACATTAACACACACAAGATATACATTGCCAAACAAGGCACTAACAAGTTGTTTAGAAATCTATATAAGTGTTTGGGAAAACAACTTATGGCATTAAGTCAATACACACACAAATACATTATCCAAACAAGGCATAAGCAATGATTAGTTGCCTTAAATGGAAATAAAGCAAGTGTCATCTCATGAATGGGGAAGATTCCCAAACTGTGGGAGCTCAACGTAGCGTGGACAGTTTTGAACACAAACTGGTATTTTCGCGGCGCGGTGATCGCCACAAAAATACAGAAAATTGTTTTATAGTAAGAAATAATTTTTCGGCTATATAAAAATACAGTTTGAGTCCAAAGTAAATATTTTCACCGTTTTGAAAATATAGATTTGAAGTCCAACGCAGGTATTACCCGTTTTACGGAACCCAGTTGTGAAAACATAATACAGATATTCCCTGAATTTATAAAAATTACAGTTTGACCCCAATTAAAGAATTGCTAAATAAATAAAAGCAGAAAATACAAATTGAATTAAATATGGCAATGCAAATAAAAATAATTAAATGAAAATGTAGGTTGTTACATAGTGTTTCGCCATGGGGAGCTCCAGTCTTGTTTGTGAATAAGAATGATGGGACAATGCGTATGTGCATTGACTACCGAGAGTTGAATAAGTTGACCGTCAAGAACAAATATCCGTTGCCGCGAATAGATGACTTGTTTGATCAATTGCAATGAGCTCAGGCATTTTCGAAGATTGACTTGAGATCCAGATACCACCAGTTGAAAGTCAAGGCAGAAGATGTTGAGAAGACAACTTTTAAGACTAGATATGGTCGCTTTGAATTGACTGTTACTAACTATTACCATGCTTTAGGTCCATTCTAACATACTAAGTTAAACATAAGTTAAAACATTCAAATCTTTATTACAACATTCCTATTGTTCCAAAACTACAAGATCAACATTCAGGTTGCCTTCTAAGCGAACTTTAAACCCACGTGCTCACTTCTCTGATTCCTCGCCAGCATTAATACCTGAAATGGTTATTTGAATAACCACAGATATTTGATTTGTTTAAGCTAACGCTTAGTGAATCAAACAGCATATGCACATGAATGATAAACATGTCCGCATTCACATCTCTACATTTCATACTAGTCGCGGGAAACTCACGTGCCCATCCATACTCCCAATCCGCGACTCCTTGCCAATAAGTCCACGCGAAAGGGTAAGACCCACGATTCTTCTCTTCAATCGTGCGACCTTAATGCCTATATCGGCTCCACAAAATGGCACGGTGACCACGTGCTCCTTCTGACCCACATAAGCAACTTAACATGCTCAATACATATCATCATGCTCGTGAAAATCAAACATTTCATCGTGCTATTGGGCCTACTTATCAATACAAATGCCCAATATGAACTACACAGTATATATCTATGAATTAATATATGCTATTCAAACATAACATGAATACACGTCAAGAAATCATTCCAAAATATAGTTGGATCACTCACCTCCGATTTACGCTCTTAAACTTCGATCCAAAGAAAACCCGTGTACAAAGAACGTGCAGAAGTCCGTCTAGTACAATTCCTATGGATCAAAATTCTATTTATCAACTTTTATGAAAAATTCTAGAAAACAACTTTTCAGAAAACTTGGCCAAACAAGCCCTAATATATATATCAAAACGAAGCTCTTACCTCGAGGAGCTCGAATATGAAATATGGGAGAAAACAAACTGACGAAAGGTCGTCGTTTGGCGTCTCAAAGCTCTAAGCTCCAAAATCTCCCTATGGCCCCCTTTTTGGAATTTAGGTTAAGACTTGTGAAATTTATGAAAGTCATCACTTTCTATATATAGGCAAAACTATCGGGAATTACGTTTACCTCCCCACGAGTTTTCAAAACTCCTAATCAGTCTCTGAAACTTTCTATACAACTTATTCATAGCTTTATAAGTGAAACCTCAAAATTATAAAAGTTTTCGACTAAGTTTCGTTTGGACGCTAAAACGCGAATTTCTACATGACGTTTCTGAAGTTGCTAATTAGCCTACCAAATTAATAGCATGTTAATTCATTCTCACCAAGATACTAAAACTAACAACATATATAAATTTCTAAAACAGAAAATAATACATATATTGAAATACACATGTAAACATTTATTTTCAGATAAACATTTAAAGTATTCCACAGTGACCGTCTCACACTCGGAGAGACGTCGCAACAACAAATCCTCAATCACCACAGTTTCAAAGGATTCTCTAATACAAACACCCAAATCAACTCGTGAGTCAAAACTCACCCAAACATGTGTCATAAGACACGCCACATCACATTATCATGCATGACAATGTAATGCAAAAGCAATAACACAAATACGGGTGTTATAAGCCGCTTTCATAGACTTGATGAATCGTGTTTTCAAGGACTATTTAGATTAGTTTGTTATTGTATTCATAGATAACATCCTAATATATTCCAAGAGTGTTGAAGATCACGAACATCATCTACGATTAGCCTTAAAATGATTATGTGAGAAAATATTATTTAAAAAATTGAAGAAGTGTGAGTTTTGGTTGACAGAGATTGCTTTTCTTGGACATATAGTATCTTCGAATGGAATTTCGGTAGATCCTTAGAAGATAGAAGCAGTTACTAATTGGGTGAGATCGACGAATGTGAGAGAGATTCAAAGTTTTCTAGGATTGACTGGTTATTACCGGAGGTTTGTAAAAGATTTTTTATGCATTGCAATGTCGATGACACAGTTGATGAGGAAAGATGTTGTTGTTGTATGAAGTCCGGAATGTGAGGAAAGTTTCCAAGAGTTAAAGAGTCGACTAGTGAAGGCACCAATTTTAGTCGTTCCGTCAAGGACTGAAGGGTTTGTCATTTACAGTGATGCTTCAAATAGAGGTTTAGGTTGCGATCTTATGCAAGGTGACAAGGTCATTGCATATGCGTCGGGATAACTTAGACCGCACGAAAGAATTGTCCAACTCATGATCTAGAATTGGTCGCCATGATTTTTGCATTGAAGATTTGGCATCATTACCTATACGGGGAAAATGTGAAATATATACGGATCATAAGAGTTTAAAGTACTTGTTCACGCAATGAGATTTGAACATGAGGCAAAGGAGATGGTTAAAGTTGATGAAGGACTATGATTTGTCAATTCAGTATCATCCGGGCAAAGCGAATGTAGTTACCAATGCTCTTAGTTGTAAGACATTGACCAACATAGCTTCATATATGACTTCTAAAAAAGAATTGATTCAAGATATGGAGAATTTAGAACTTGAAGTGATTCCGAGAATTGAAAGTGGCTTGATGTCGATGATTATAGCACAAACCACTCTTGATTCACGAGATCACGGAGAAATAACTTCAAGATGTGGCTTTGAAAAAGATTTGTGATGAGATTCTGATAGACAAGTAATCGGGATTTACTTTTGAGAATTATGTTTTGAGATTGAGGGGTAGAATTTGTGTACCTAGTGAGAAAGAATTGAAACGGAACATCCTAGAGGAAGCACACAATACGAAGTACACCATTCATCTGGTAAGCACCAAGATGTATAGAGATTTGAGACATGTTTATTGGTGGCTGAGAATGAAGAGAGAAATAGCATGCTATGTTTCACGTTATACGAGTTATCAATAAGTGAAGGCCGAACGCCAAGTACCTTCGGGATTGTTACAACCGTTACCGATAGCCGAGTAGAAATGAGAACACATAATAATGGACTTTGTTAGTGGGTTTCTGAGGTCTAAGAAATTGAACACTATCATTTAGATGATCGTTGACCGTTTGACAAAGTCGTTGCACTTCCTACCACTTCAAACAACTAAGCCGATGACGTTAGCTAAGTTGTATATTCGCGAGATTGTGAGACTACGTGGTATTCCAGTTTCTATTGTTTCGGATAGAGATAGTAGCTTTACATCGAAGTTTTGGAGGACCTTGCAAGAAGTAATGGGTACCAAATTGTATTTCAGTACCGCTTTCATCCTCAGACCAATGGTCAATCGGAAAGAGTAATCCAGATTTTGGAAGACATACTACAGTTATGTGTACTTGGTTTCCAGGGTGATTGGAAAGACCATCTGTCGTTAATTGAGTTCGCGTATAACAACAGTTTTTAGTCAAGTATTGGGATGGCTCCTTATGAAGCTTTGTATGGTCATGTATGTCGTTCGCCGATTAGTTGGGCAAAAGTCAGAGAAAGAATAATTGAAGGGCCAAAAATTATACAAGAGACAACAGACAAGACAAAGGTAATTCAAAAAAGGTTACTGATAGCTCAGAGTAGGTATAAGAGTTATATCGACAAGCATAGGCGACCATTGGAATTTGATGTGGGCGATTTAGTGTATTTGAAGGTGTCGCCTTCAAAGAGAATTTCTAGATTTGGGAGATACGGAAAACTCAACCCGAGGTACGTAGGACCTTTTGAGATCATTGGGAGAGTTAGACTCGTATCGTATCGTTTGAACCTGCCGAATGAGTATGCCCAAGTTCACAACGTATTCCGTGTATCATTGCTATGAAAACATTTGGCGGAAGAAAGAGATCAAGTAATGACTCCGACACCGAATGAGATTCAAAGTGATTTGACGTATATTGCGTATCCACTAAAGATATTGGATCGGAAGGATCAAGTTTTACGAAATAAGGTGATATCAAAAGTAAAAGTGTTATGGCGTAGCCATACGACAGAAGAGATAACACGGGAAATAGAAGATGAGATGCGTACTAATATCCGCACCTTTTCAATACATGAGGTACAAGTTTGGGGACAAACTTCTTTTAAGGGGGAGAGTATTATAACACTCGCATGTGTGTTATTGCATTTCATTACATTGTCATGCATGATAATGTGATGTGGCTTGTCTTATGACACCTGTGTGAGTGAGTTTTGACTCACGAGTTGATTTCGGTGTCTGTGTTAAAGAACCTTTGAGATTGTGTAGAATGAATGTTGGTTGTTGTGATGTCTCTCCGAGTATGAGACGTTCATTGTGAAATACCTTAAATGTTTATCTGAAAATAAATGTTTACCTGTGTATTTCACTATCTGTATTATTTTCTGGTTTAGAATATAATTTTGTTGTTAATTTTAGTATCCTGGTGAGGACGAATTAACACGCTATTAATTTGGTAGACTAATTAGCAATTTCGTAAAATCATGTAGAAACTTGCGTATTAGCAACCAACAAAACTTAGTCGGAAACTTTTATAATTTTGAGGTTTCACTTGTGAAGCTATGAATTAGCTGTGTAGAAAGTTTCGGAGACTGATTAGGAGTTTTGAAAACTCGTGGGAAGGTAAACACAATTCCCGAAAGTGTTGCCTATATATAGATAGAGATAACTTTAGATATTTTTACAAAACTTCTAACCTAAGTTTCTAGAGAGGCCAAAGGGAGATTTGAAGCTTCAATCTTCACGACGCCAAACGACGACCTTATGTCATTTTGATTTCTCTCAGATTTCATATTCGAACTCCTTGAGGTAAGACTGTTGTTTTGATGTCTATTAGGACTTGTTTGGATAAGGTTTCCGAAAAGTCATTTTTTAGAATTTTCATAAAAATTTGATAATTTAAATTCTAATCGGTAGGAATTGTACTGAAGGATTACTGCACATTCTTTGTACGCGGGTTTTCTTTGGATCGAATTATAGGAGCGTTATTCGGAGATGCATGATTCAATTATATTTTTGGAATGATTTCTTGACATGTATTCATGTTTTGTGTGAAAAGTATGTGTTTGTATAGATATATATTGTGTAGTTCATATATTGGCATTTGTATTGATAAGTAGGCCCAATAGTACAGTGAAAAGCTTTAATTACCGAAAGCATGGTGATATGTAAATTGAGCATGTTGAGTTGTTATTTGGGTCAAAGGAGCACGTGGTTACCAAGCCATCTTGTGGAGCCGATATAGGCATTACGGTCGCACGATTAAAAAAAATTAGTGGGTCTTACCTTTTCGCGTGGACATATTGGCAAGGAGTCGCAGATTAGGAGTATAGAACGTACATATGAGACTCCGGAGACTAGTATGAAATGTAGAGATGTGAATGCGAGCATGTTTATCATTCATGTGCATTTGTTGTTTTATTCACTAAGCGTTAGCTTAAACAAATCGAATATGTGTGGTTATTCAAATAACCATTTCAGGTGTTAATGCCGGCAAGGAATCGCAGAAGTGAGCACGTGAGTTTGGGAGTTCACTATAGAAGGCAACTCGTCAAGTTTATCTCGTCGTTTTGTAATAGACTTGTTGTAATAAGAATTTTATGACTTTTAGCTATGTTTAACTTAGAATCATAGAATGGATTATTAATATTGTAATAGATAGGAATATCTTGTAATTATGTTTTAACAATGTTTTAATCCAGTTAAGATCACTGTGGTATGAGTTTAGCGTGTGTGTTTAGTCTCTGTTTTAAATTTAGAAAACTTTTAAACTTGAAAAATTCTGCAGAAAGGGCTGCTGCTATAAAACAGTCAACTGGACCGAAGGCACAATCGACTGGACCGAAGGTACAATCGACTGGACCCCTATTTTCAGTAAAATCTCCCTTCAGTTTTCAGGACTTCAGTCGACTAATCCCCAGGACACAGTCGACTGTTTTCTGCACAAAAAACACACATTCTGCTTGGTCGGGTTTGGTCGACTGGACAAGCTCAGTCGACTGAACATTGGAGGCATCGGTCGACCGGACCGGGAGTTTGTCGACTGGAGAGGGTTGCTGGAGATTTCTTGTTCTCTGCAACTCCGGGTCAGTCGACTGGAGCCCCAACCCAGTCGACTGGATTGCTGGTTTAAAATTTTAATTGTTTTGTTTCGCTGCACATATTCTTAAAACTAATTTTTGGGAACGTTAAGAATTGGGTTAGCCTCAGTGGCGTGCCACGGGATCCGGTCTGCTATTATGGGACCAGACTGTGACATTAAGGACGTATTTAATACATCTAACCTTCATATGCATGGGGTGTGTTTTGTCTCTCTCTCTTTCTCTTCTTTGCCTCTGTCTTCTCTCTGTCTCCCCTTCTCTTTCTCTCTCTTTCTCTCAAGAAAATCTGTTAAACAAGCCTTACAAATATAAAACGAATTCATATATAGAGAAATGAGTTGCCATGTGTCAAACCACGAAGCAAAGTTGAAAACTTATCTCTACAGATGCCAATCGATTACTTCAGCTTCTAATCGATTATGAGTCAAGGGCAATTGATTGGTATATGCCACGTAATGAATTTAGGTCGGCAGGATGGCAATCGATTGGGAAAGATGAAAATTGATTTGTATGCAAAAAGTGACATTCGATTGGGACACAAGGGCAATCTATTGGGATAAGAATTTATACAAAATCTTATTTATTTAATACATTCTATAAAATAGGGTATTACAGTGAGGCTTTGTAGGCCTTTGGCCCCTCCTCCATGCCTCTGACGTGAGTTTGCACTGCTTCATCCCCTCCCCCAATCCCCCTATGTATGTGTCTATGGTGAATATATTATAATGCATGTGTGTGAATTATCCAAGAAAAAAAAAAAAAACCAAGGTTACCTTCACTATCCACAAATATATATCCTCTTGCACATGTGGGTCCCATGGTTAGAGAAGGAACTACCATGCCAACCTTGGTGGTTATAAACTAGCAACTCTAATTTATCGTCTTGAATGAAGCCACCAAAGAAAATGAGAAATTTGCAATCTTCCAGACATTTGATCTTCATTTTTTTTAAAAAAAAATTCTTGCAATGACATAATCCAACCTTTACATTATCTTTTGAGATGGTTGGATGCCCACTTTCTACAGTTTCGTTTTTCAAGATATGGACATAGGGGTGAAACTCGGGCGAGCCAACTCGTGGCCAACTTGGCCTCGGCTTGAAAATTACCTGGCTTGGGTCCGCGTTACTTTCATTATGGGTGGGCTTGGGCATAAAAGTGCAAGCCCGAATTCAATTTGGGCCAGGTTTGGGCATAATTTTGCTAACCCGTGGAACCCGAGTCCAAGATCGAATTTTATTTATGTATTATTTTTTACATTAGATTATAATGCTTTTTAGTGACAAAAATAGACTATTATATATTATTCAAACACTTGATTAATAGATGAATGTTTTTTCCCAAATCTAAAAAAAAAAAAAAAAAAAAAAAAAAAAGGGATTTGATGCTCTACATATTGTTGTTTACATACTAAAAATCGGTTTACACACAAAAAAAAAATAAATAAATAAAATTCCAATTCGGGCTCGGGCTTAGGTTTTAATACTAAATCACAATTCGGGCTCGCACTCGGGCTTGGACAAACTACTTGAATTCGGGTTTTTGTCAGGCTCGGCCCGAGTTGCACCCCTATTTTGACATAGCTTCTGAGACAGCGACAACATTAACTTCCCTAAATGAGGCGTGATTTGCAATTGGCTCCCCAAAACTGCATTTGTGGCCTCCAAACGCAATGCCAAACGGAGCCTTGGAGCTAATCTACACAATGAAATTATGTGTAAACCATGGCAATCAGATTTTAGAGGAGCATTCATACAATTCTTAATTTCGAGTAGTATCCAACGTAAATAACCCTTGTCTTCTTGTTAGATCTGAATCAACTAACAATGTTTGGGAGGACCCTTGGATTCCCTCCGATCATCGCCACATTCTGGAGCCAAAGGTCCCTTCTCATACCCCTCTTCTCACGGTTGATCAACTAATTGTGGCTAACGATGGGGGGTAGAACATTGACCTCCTCACTGAACTTTTTACCGAAGATTCGGTTACTGCAATTTTAAGCATTGATATGCCCTCAGCTAGAGAGGATGACAGATTTATTTGGTTGCCGGATTAAAAAGGGATTTTCTCTGTCAAATCGACTTATCTTATAAATGAAAGCCCTCGGCTTTAGACATCTTGTGGACCTCCCCGTTGTTTTTGGAACAAGTTGTCGAACTCTAGACTCCATGAAGACTCAAACTTTTTC
Source organism: Hydrangea macrophylla (assembly GCA_033977485.1). Lineage (NCBI taxonomy): Eukaryota > Viridiplantae > Streptophyta > Magnoliopsida > Cornales > Hydrangeaceae > Hydrangea > Hydrangea macrophylla. The sequence continues at coordinate 135,074,937 of CM066991.1, forward strand.
TATGGAAGGTTGCATCTAGAGTGATCCCTTCAAAAGAGGCCTTATCCCTCCGTTTCAACATTGATAATACAAATTGTGAGCTGTGCAATTTCCCCACTGAATCACTGGAGCACCTTTTCCTTGGGTGCTTTGTTTCTCGGATTTTGTGGAGGACGTCTAGATGTGTCTCGGTTCATCGACGGAGGCATTGTTAAATGGATTGACGTGATCATCCACCCACCCAAAACTTGGGTATTGAGCAGCAAGATGCAATGGAATTCACCATCTTTGCAGCTTTGGTTATGGAGCAAGTTTGGTTTCTTCTTAACAAGATCTTCCATGAAAAGTTAGATGTTTCTGTCTTGGTTTGGAAAACTTGAATCGACAATATGGCTCATGACCATTGGAGTGCTCAGAAAAAATGTGTCAACCTTGCTGATTCTCTACCAGATATTTGGATACCCCCTCCCCCCCTAGGCTGGGTCAAGGTGAATTTTGATGTGGCAATCCGTCCTAATTTTTCTTTTCTTGCTGCCATTTTCTGGGATGACAAATTAAGTTGCTCCTTTGCATGCCTTTGTTTGGAAGGAAAAAGTTTTTGACCCCTTCCAAGCAGAAGCACTTGCTACGCTGTACACTATCAAGGTTGTTGCTCATCTTGGCCTCAAACGGGTTATTTTTGAGGGGGACTCACTGCTGGTCTGCAACGCCCTTGGCCATTGGAATATTTCTCCTGACTGGATCATCGATACCCCTATTCGCAAAGGAAGATCTCTCTTGACTGATTTTTTTACTTCATGGAAAATTGTTAAAATTTTTCAATTCTGTAAATTTTGTAGCGCACAATTTAGCCCAATGGGCTCCTTTTTATTCTTTTTTTAATCCCATCTCCATTGAGGTCATTCCTCCTTTTGTTTTTGAGGTTAGATCTCAAAGGGGATGTGAGTATTTTTCTTCTGTTTCTTGTATTTCTGATTCTAGTTCTTTGCTTAATGAATTTGCCTTTCAAGCAAAAAAAAAATAATAAAATAAAAACCTTGATTTCCAATTAACTTGATTCCAACACAGTTTACAAAAAAAAAAAAAATTCCTTTTGTGTTTTTTGGGCTTTGCATCACTCATGTAAAAGAAAGGTGGAACAAAAAATATATTGAGTCAACTCAGGAGAGAGAGAGTCGAACATAAAAAAAACACACGGCTCTTTGAATTTTGGGATAATTAAGTTTCAGTTCCCTTTTTGTATACAATTTAAATGTTAGTTTATTACTTTTTCAAAATCGAAAGAATATCTATATAGTTTTTTTTGTAAAAATAAAAGATCATCAAATTTATATAATATTTTGGAGGAACTCTTCATAAGATTTGGAGCAACTCCTTAGAATGCATGGAGCACCTCATTTCAAGTTACTTGCAAACTCTTCATAAAGTTGGGAGCAAGTCTTCACAACGTTGGAAATAATTATTACAATATTTTGTTAAATATTTAAACGTTGAAAATATAATGTAGACTAAAATACAAAATAATTATTTAAAAAATAATTTTTTTAAACTTTGTTAATGGCTTTTTAATTTTTTAAAAATTATTGTTAATATTTTTTTAATTATAAGTAATAATAGACTTATTTTTAAATTTTTACACAAGAAATTGACTGAAATTTAAATATCCCTTCAATTTTCCCTTGTCGCTTCTCGGCCATGGGGTCACTTTTTTATATATATAAAAAAAATAAGTGGGCCACTAGCCATGTGGTCATTTTGACTTTGTTTATTGGAAGAGTAATCGTATAGAATTGATAATATCTTTATTTTCTATTCTCCTTGTACTTTACTTTCCAATCAGTAATATTCCTGAGGTAATGTTTGGCCAAAAGAATTACCAAATTTCACACAAGAAAAGGATAAATTATTACATGGTCGTGGCCATATGTCACGTGGTGGTCTGGTTAGTATTAGATTATTATGTAATTAAGTGTAAATTTTTTATTTCATAAAAGTTAGTCAATTTTGCTATATGATAGTTTCTTATTGACCGAAATCACCACGTGACAATGATTCAGGACCATAGAATAACTTCTCAAAAAAAGTTTAATAAAACAGTAAGTACAGTATTTAACAGCACATAATCCTTATCTTCCTTTTTAGTTGTTTCGTTCATTGAACAACCACCAAACTTTTTGAATCATTCAATCGTATTTGTAACCAAATGAGTAAAAAAAGAAGTAAAGATAGCATTTTTTTCTCACCCAACTCTCACGGTGACTAATATTACAGGACTCAAGATTTTATACTATTAATTAATTCTCATTTAATCCTAGATTTCACTGTATTTGGCCAATAGACGAGTTAAATGAGCAATTTTTGGATAAGCAAAAATACATTCAATAGTAATCGTTGTGGTTGTTTCAATCCAACATTAAATCATGGCCAATTTTTTCAATAGCGTTTAATGCAACAGCAATGTTAGGGGTACTAACAAATCTCACTAACACTCACACCCACACTCTATATCTCTCGTAGTGGCACTATAGGGTTCACTACGGGTCTCACAGTTCCACTAGGAGAGAGATAAATTATGGGTGTGAGTGTTCGTGAAATTTATTAGTGCCCCAAATATTACTTTTAATGCAATTAGTTTGAGCACCATTTTAATTGACCAGTCACCGAGAAGAGAACTAGCATAAATACATAGGAATTGGATTGTGATTTATAGAACATATATTGTTATCATTCTTTCGTTGGGACATTTGACCAAACTAATCTAAAAAATTCCTATATATTTATGAGAAATGGAAAATTGGATTCAAGACTTTAACCAATTTTAGAGTATTTAGAATTCTATAATATAATTTTAGCTCTCACACAATGAACATAGATTGAAAGAAGGAGAAAGAGAGTGCAAGATAAATAGATAGTTAAATTTGGACAGTTCTCTAATTCTTTGAAACAAATGGAATCCTCTAAGTTTTCAAAATAAGCTTTAAATGAGTGATGAACTTACCCTTCACCTATACTTCCGATCTTGATTTTGTATTCCAAAGTATTTACTATGTGTTGTTTTATTGCAGAGTTCCAAATTTTCGTAAATCAGATAAAAAAAAATTAATTATTCACCAAACTTGATTATACTTGTGCATTTTCAAATAGAAAATACTTTTGCTCACCCAATTTTTGGTTCACCAATGCTCACCCAAGCCTCTCATTGGTCAATGCAGTAAGACCCAGAATTTAATTAATGGTGTTTAATCCTGCGTCCCACTGCATTGATCAATGGAGGACTTGGGTGAGCATTAGTGAACCACTTTTTGGGTGAGCAAAAATGATCTCTTTCAAATATTATCCCACGACTTGCATTTTGTCTATAAGAGGGAAAAGAAAATGACTCATCTAATAAATGATTGATATTCAAGCAGGCGAAAGTCGGTCTTAGTGGTCTCGATGGTACTCGGAGATGCAAAAAGAAAAACTTGTTCTGTTGCATCAAGGTTGCCACACGAAACTCTTTAGTAAAATCAAAATAGCACTATCTCAAATATTTTTCTCAATGCCAGTTAAGCGTTGTCCTTGAATGATACTAATTCAATGCAAGTAAAGTGTTGTATAATTGTATATGGTGATATTCTCTAAACCAATTTGCCTACAAGACCGTACATACAAGGAAAGTAACAGCACCCCAAGTTCTATTCAAAAGCTTTGGGGGCAACAATAGGGGAAATTTAAAAAAGAAAATTGCTCACATTTGTTCACCCTTCTCTCCAATTGCCTATGTAGTGGGATACAAGATTAAACGAGAATTAATTAATTGTGTAAAGTAGTGGACCCTACTGTATTTGCCAATAAGAGAGAGTGCCAAACTACACTTTTATAGAAACTAGAAAAAAAGACTAAAGGGGAGAGAGAGAGAGGGATGTGGTTAAGTCCTTGAGGTATATGTCTGTGGGCGGATTTGGATCTAACAAAGGAAAGGAAGCTTCTCCATCTCACTCCTGGTGATTGTAGGACTTACAACTACTATGATTACCAAAGGCCTGGGATAAAGCTCTTCTCTTACAAAATCCATTGTTTAAACACACATGGTATTTTCAATTTAATAAAAATTTTAATTTTGACCTCCCTCCATGGTTCTTTGCATGGATTCACAAGCATGGTCCAGAACTGGAAATCCTTCCTCATGAAGTAGCCTGTTGTTTTCAACCCTACAAAAATAAGAATTTGCCAGGACGAATTGAAAATCCACTTCTCTACTTCTTCCTTGAGTTCTCTGTTCCATGGATTCTTTTATGGGATTTTGCTCTTCAGAACTCTCCAGTCCATGTTTGGACTTTATGCAGAAAATATCAGGTAAGGTGGTGGCCCAGATACAACAATCCAGATCTCACCCCCTCCAGAATGGAAAAACTACTAGATATTGAACTCCCTTCTCCATCAGCAAAATCTAGTGTTTCATCCCCTGATATTTCCGAGATTAAATCTCAAATTAAACTAGATTTAAAATCTAAGTTTCCAGAAATTTCCCCTTCAGAGCTTAAAGCTTTGGTCAGAGAAGAATGATGTAAAAAATTAAATTTTGATTCAGACAGTGATACAGAGAATGTTCCTCTTTCTGATACTTCTATGCAAGATGGCCAAGAAGATGCATAAGCATCTAGGAAGATGATGATGATTATGGTTTCAAGACTCAATTCAACCACTAATCATCATAAGAGGACAAAATACTTTTAATAAAGTATTACCAAATCTTATCTTTTACAAAGATGTTTTCTCTTTTAAAAAGAAACGACTCGTATTTAACCACGTCTAAAGTAGCTTTAGATCGGAGATTCCCAGAAAAACTTTACTGTTTACTTTTTCAAAAGACGAATCTCTACTTTTCTAAAGTCGTAAAGTACATAGTAGCCGACAACTTTTATAAAGTTGCTTTTGAAGTTTTCTTCTGAACCGTCCACGTTTTGAATAAGATAAGATCGAATCTTATCTAGTGCCTTCCAAATGGAATCTACAGCCCCCTTGCATCCCTCTATAAATTATGAAGGCCTCTTCATTTCAAGGCATCGATTGTTCAGACTCTCTCTCTCTCTCTCTCTCTCTCTCTCTCTCTCTTGTAATATTTTCTCACTTGTAAATTCTGAGTGTTGTAAGTTTTGAGTGTGCTTTGTGTGTAAGTGCAATAGTGCTGTAACTGAAGCTAAGTTTGCTAAAGCTTCAAGACTTTTGGTGTGCTTCTTATTCATGTAAGTTTGTATTTTTATGTCTTATTGAATCCTATTACTTTCTTTGGTTCATTTAAAAATATGAGTAAGAGATCGTTATGTTTTTATTCTTCATGATCTTGAAAGTTTGAATCTTATCAGTGAAGAACAACGTAACATTTTCAGAACCAGAATATCTAGGTTAAACTCAGATGTTGATAGGTTAAACCAAGAACTCAGAATTCTTGCTGCTTAATGATTTGGACCAGATTGAATATTCGAGAATTACTTAGAATATTGTATGATTTAAAATCAGATTATATTTCTACTTTTGAAAATGATCAGGCATTACTAGAACTTTCTCCTTTCCAAATATGGCATTTAAGAAAAGCCTTGAAAACGTTTAACAAAGAGATCACTATTCTTGAAGCTAAGCACACTATTCTGGCTTGTTGAGTTTCTAACTCTATTTTTTAGTTTCTAACTTTGTTTTTGGTATCAAAGCCATAAGTGTTCTCTTGTTGTGTGTTACTGTTGTTAGAAGGTGTGTATTCCCGGTTCGACGCATTAGTCCCTCTAGAGGCCCGCTGTAACACGCGTACCCAGGGAAACGGGTTAAGTACTTGTTAATATGCATTAATTAATATAATTAGTGTATAAAACGGATTAAGGGGAGGCTTAGACTCGCCCATGTAAAAAGTGTTCAGAGAGGGACACTAGTTGGAAAAGTCCCCAGTGAGGTGGGACAGATATTGAAATGGAACCCAGCGAAGGGTAAATTGGTAATTTGCATTTTAAATGATTAAATGCATTTTATGTGATTACATGAATATTTGCTTACATTCTTTCATATTACATGTTGATATATGTGTAGCATTTGGTGTTATAAGGGTATAAATGAAACGGATTTAAAATTTGTAGGTGCGATAGCAATTTCACAAAATATGTGGAACCCACGTTGGGACCCATACGGAACTTAGACAAACACTCATTAAAGAATTGGGTAGTTAATGGAATGTTTGGGGGAGCTCATAATAGAAACTTAGGAAAATTTGGGGATGCAAATGAAAAGTTGCAAAATATGTGGGATTGACACCTCAACATGCAAAGCATGTGTGTCAAGAGACCATGGAGTCTCTCATTTGCACAGAAATTAAATAAAACAAGAGATCACCGAGAGAGAAGACGAGCTCGAGACGCCGACGTCGAAATCTCGCCGTTCCGTCGCCGCCGTTCGTCGGATTCACGAATCGAAGCTATTTTCGGACTCGTGGAGGTGAGACGAAGGTTTCTATACCTTTAATTTATGTTTTAATTGCTGGATTTTTGGTAGCTCATACTTAACGGTGAGACATCGTCTACCGAATTTTTGTAGGATTCATTTTGGAGTAGAAATTGAGCTTTAATTAGTGAAATTCAGCACATCTCTAGCTTGAATTTGGGTAAAATCTGTGAATAAGGTGAGTTTTCTATACAAACCAAATGATTGTGTTTAATGGGTTCAAGGCTTTGATGATGTTAGGAATAACTACTCATGCTAGAGGCTATTTTTGTTGTTAATTTGTGAATTCCATGTCAATTTTATGAAAAGTATATGTTGATACATGATACATGAATATGTGTTTATGTGCTTATATGTTTATGTGGTAGTCAATGAGCACCGGGGAAATGGTTCATTGTTGGGAGCAATAAGGGTGGTGTAGAGGAAGAATTCGATAAATACGGAAGTCCAAGGAATATAAGTGGCCACGGGACCAAGGGAGGTTTTCGGGTCTGAATGGACCATATACCGGTGACTCGGCGACTACGTTTATGTTTTGTGTGTTAATTGTAGCATTGCACATGTTAAACATACAATCATGTTAGAATGCTCACTAAGCGTAATGCTTAAGAAAACCATTTTCCTATTTCTGTTATGGTACATAACAATCACCACAGGTACGGAGCCATATTCGGAGAGGAAATGATGCGCGTTGGGAGAGATGGGATAGATGGGGGAGATTTGGGGGCTAAAGCATGTAAACTTATTTAAACTTGTAAAAAGATGTAAATTATGGTTTCTTTCACATTAATGTTAATACTTGGGTGGTAGAAAAGGAATTTGGATCCTAAAGTTGTATTTTGGAGAGTTGGAAATGAGTTTGAGAACTTATGTATAGTCTCTCTTGTTTTGCTCAAGTGTGGTGCAAGTAATGGGTTTGACCATCTCGGCAAGTCCGGATGTGTCGCTAGTGTCTTGGACATGTTTCTTTCGTGCTCATAATGTTAGTTGTAACATTGAGTTAATCCCCAACAAGTTTCATGTATTTTGGATAAGAATTGAGTGTTAAAGTTTGAAAAGTTTGTTTTGGATCAAATGAAATGAGTTCATGATTGATTTGATCAAATTGTGAATGTGTTTGTGAGATCCAGGCTTGACTTGAGTTTAAAAATGTTTGGGAATGTGTTAGAAATGATTTTCTCAAAGTTTCATAAAGTTCCCATGAGTTTTGGTTATGAATTGGTAATTTTAAACTTGTTGCAGTAGGATTTTTAGCAGTAGAATCTGTTTTGCAAAACACGGATCGATCCGCAGGGAAAGGGTGGATCAATTCGGCAATTCTGGGGAACAATCTACGAGACTCTAAAAAAAATGGATCGATCCGGGGTTTTAAAGTGGATCGATCCGCTCTTTTTAAGGGAGATTCTGTGAGAGATTTTAAGATATGGATCGATCCGGCCATATAGAGCAGATCGATCCGTATGTGTTTCTTCCTCAAAATTTGTTTTTCCGTCCACTTTCACGAAAACGTGTATATCTTCTTCTAGAAAATTCGGATTCGCACGCCGTTTGTTGCGTTGGAACCGGAACTCAAAAATATAACTTTTGGTATAAAAAAATTTACATATTTTTTTAATGACCATTTTGCCCTTGGGGGCTGTTTTGTCATAATGGAGTTCCTTAAAATGGTTTATTCACATTTTCTTTCTAATTAGTGTATATTTTGGGTGCGGTTACTCTTGTTACACGTGTCCTAATCCGCGCGGGGGGGGGGGGGGGGTTGTTGGGGTGTGACACCCGCTGTTGTCGTGGATAGGCGTTTAGGGCTGTGTTGGGTTTGTTGTCTTAGGAAGAAGCACTATTCATACTACAGTATTACAATGAAAACATTAGCCAGGTACTTTGGAACTTGTACCATAATTGAGCAAAACTCTATTTCCAGAAAATTAGATTTTAGCAATATAAGGAATATGGATGAAACCTCCATAGAAGATTTGAAAAAGTTTTTAAAAAACTGGAAAATGCCTACAGTTCCTATTTCAGAACTTTACCATTGTTAGCCATTTTACCAAATCAAATCCTATAAGATAAAGACAGTTGAAACTATACATCAGGTAACTGATGTTAATCAAAGTTTCAAAATGTTATCTCTACTAGCTATTTCTAAATGTCTTTTGAAAGGATTTAAATTTCTTCATATTGGCATGGCACAAGTTAATATTAGACCTATGACCACTAAAGGTTTAGATACCTCCCTTTTGACTTGTCTCAAAGATGCTAGACATCTTGAGTTTATGGACTCCCTACTTGGAATGATTGAGACCAACCTTTGTCATGGACCAGTTTATTTTAACTATTATCCAGACTTTTCTGTAAGTCTTACTGACCCAAATATACTTGATGTCATTACCTTAAATATCCAAACCCAACGTTATAAAATGAAATCAAGAAGTGAAAATATCATGGTTGGGTATAGGCTATATTATAAGGTAATGACCACTATGTGTCTAGAGTTTAAAACTTTGAATTGTAATCCTGAAACAAGTCAGACTACTACTTTAATCGAGGCTAATTTTGACAAAGCGGCAGTTACTGTCCCTAGAATGATTAAATGGTCTGAAATCATTCCCCCAGAGGAATGGGTGATTGAAAATTCTCATCCTCAAAACTCAATAAAAGAATTTGAGCCTCAAGAGGTTTTACAAGATGAGAATGGTAATGTGATTTTAAGATGCCCTTCAAAAAGGTCAGTTGATAGTATGTCTTCTAAAACCATTAGTTCATCTACCTCAAGACTGGTTAGAAGAACAAATAGTCTTAGAAGGAGGCCAGGGAAGGAACCCGTGATAGAAAAACCACCCAACATACAATGTGTTAAACCCTCTGAAACACAAGTACCCAAAGTTGTTTATAACAATAGTGATGATTATGATAGTTCGTTTTCAGGGTATTCTATTAATGTTATTTCTGATGATTTTGAAATAAACAGAGATCTTTTAAATAAAGATTTTCTAAAACCAGAGAATTGGAAAAATATATTATTTTAAAAACATTCTCTGAAGAAGAACAAAATAATTTCAAAGAACGATTTTTAATTTTCCTCAAAACCATTGGAAGGCATGTTCCTTACTTTAAATGGTTAAAATGGCATATTGCCAAAAGTGTTAATGTTAACACAAGTCCAATATTGAAGCAATGGAGTTTTTGCCCAACATGAGAGATATTTGAAAGTATTCACCCCCCCTAATGGTAATATTTTTATGTTAGATCGCGTGAAACTAATGAAAGAGTTAAAGCTGCACCCATAAAGAAAGATCTATACCCTGCATCTCCAAGGATGGCTATGGCTACCTTAAAAGAAGATGTTAGCAGTGTTACTGAACAAATGAATTTTGCTAATATATATCTTCAATCTTTAGGGAGACAAGGAAATAGAATTGAAGAAGGCATAAGTGTGATTAAACATCAACTAACCATGGATAAAATATAAATGAGTAGCCTTCCTTCTGTTTTACCTAAGGCTAAGGTAAGTAAAGAAAAGGTCTTGCAAAAACCGTTGATACAAGCCATGGTACAAAATTTAGAATTCTTAGAAGCTTTAAAAGCTAAGTGGAAAATGGATGATAATTCTCCTATAGTAGAAAAACCTTCTCAGACTCCTGCTGAGAAAACTTTAGTTAAACCTGAAACTTCATCTTCCAACACTGAACAAAGAACTGGAAAAGAACCCAGTGTTAACACCATATCTCAACAAGAGGAAGAAGAAGTATTTTCTAAAAGTGAAGATATTCTAGCTTTAGAAAATTAGTTTATCAATTCTACGGTTAAAACCCATAATTATTACCCTAGGCCTTCTCATATTGATATTCAATTCGAAGAAACGCATGTGATCAATCCAATGCAGTATAATGGAAATTCCTTTTATGAATGAAATATTGATGGATTATCTGATCACCAAATTATAAATGTCCTCCAGCATATGGCCATGGCTGCTAGTGCTATCAGGGTTAGGATTAATGACCCGAATACAGAAGTGACAGTTCTAAACCTCTTAGTCTCTGGATTTACAGGACAATTAAATGGTTGGTGGAATCAGTTTTTAACCCAGGCTCAAAAAGAAGAAATTACCAATGCGATTAAAAGAGAAGAGAATGGACCTCCTATTTTAAATAGAAATGGGAACAGTATTCCTGATGTTGTAATTACTCTAATTACTGCAATAACCTTCCATTTTCTAGGAGATGTCTCTCAAATAATGGAAAGAGGAAAAGGATTGTTAATCAATCTTAAATGTCCCTCTTCAGCTCACTTCAAATGGTATAAAGATGTCTTTCTATCCAGATTAATGCTTAGAAATGATGCAAATCAGGATTTTTGGAAAGAAAGAATCATTGTCAGATTACCTCCTCTTTTTGCTGAAAAAATTAGGACACGAATCAGGCAAACGAATGATAACCTACTCCCTTACCATTTGTATACATATGGTGAATTGATAAGTGAAATTTATGCTGAAGGATTAGCTCTTTGTAATGATATAAAACGTAAGAGACAGATGAAAAAAGAGCGTAATACAGGGAATAAGGAGTTAGGTGACTTTTGTAAACAATTGGGGTATGACATGGGCATCCCTGATAGGAAGCCAAGAAAACCTTTTAAAAAGAAGTTTTCAAAACCTAAGCCAAAAACTTGGAAACTCAAACCAAGAGGGAAGCCACAGCAAAAACCCAAAGGAAAACCTAAACCCAGGAAAAAGGCTGTCCCTATTTGTTTTAAATGTGGTAAACATGGTCATTATAAGAGTCAATGTAAGGTTAGGCAAAAGATAAATGCCCTTGACATTGATGACGATTTTAAAAATCAATTGATCTCAATAATGCTTTTAGATGAAGAAGAAGAGAAAGCATTAGAAGAAATTCATGGTATTGAAAATCTCTATGAAAATAAAGATTTTATTGAAGAAATTATTGAAGAAGAATCGGAACAAGAAGTTGAAGGATATTCTGACCATTGTAAAGAAAAATTTGATTTTTATGAATCCATTTTAAAAAATGAATGGTTTAAGTATAAATACTATTTCTGATGAAGAAACTTTGATTTTAAAAATCATTGACAAAATCCATGATCCTAAAAAAAAAAAGTTATTATGGAATATATGAGACTTTAGGAATGACGAACTTCGCAAGTTACAAATCAAAAGGAAAAACAGAATGAAGTCTATAATTTCAAAGATGTTATTTCCAGAGTAACTTCCAGAGCTCACAAATCCAGAAACAATATCCCCTCCACCAAGGATCTTCAAGAAGAGCTTTATCCCAGGCCTTTTGGTAATCATAGTAGTTGTAAGTCCTACAATCACCAGGAGTGAGATGGAGAAGCTTCCTTTCCTTTATTAGATCCAAACCCCAGTCATATGCAGAGAGGATCTTAGTAATAAACATTTTTGAGAAGGATGGCTTGTGGCCTCCTGTGATCTTACGTTCAATTTTAACTGAACCTGTTTCTATGAGAATATTCTCATAGTACAACCTTGAATTCCCATTAGCTGTCTTGGGATAAAACCAATCATTGGGAAAATCAAAATAATGGGCTGCAATATCTCTGGGTGGTTTAACCGTTTCTTCATTGTTATTTAAAACAAGAATTGGCCAAAGTTTAACTTTGTCGAAGTCTTAGTAGGATATAATCCTTTCCGGAGCAAGAGCGTTATAACCTTGAGATTTATTTTTACATTTATCCCTAGAATTATAAGAGGGGTGTCTTACTCCTCTTCCTCCAGAAGAATTTCCTCTGAAGCTAGGTGTCATGACTTGTCTGCAAAAATTCGCGTGTAAGGAAGTCAGGGAGAAAATTTGAACTTCCATTTATGAATTCAATTTTAAAATCAAAGGCAGACAAGATTCCTTGCCATCTAGCAAATATTTGTTTTGAAGCAATGTTTTTAACGTATTTGATTAAAACATCCTTAGCTGCTTGACAATCTACTCTTATAACAAATTCTTGATTGAGTAGATCTCCTTCAAATTTTGTAACATAAAGAACAATGGCTAGGATTTTCTTTTTTTATTGTAGAATAATTCTTTTGAGCTGGTTTCCATGCTCCTAAAGTAAAACGAACCAGTTGTTCTAAGTTATTAACTCTTTGTTTTAGGATTCCACCATATCCTAAATCTAAAGCATCAATTTCAACTATTTTAAAAGCATTGGGGATAGGAAGGCATAAACATGACAAAACTTTAACTTTAGCCTTTATCCTTTTAACTGCTTCAGTGTGCTTGGGAGTCCAAGCTGGAAGAATCTTTTTCAATCTTTCATATAAGATTGCCGAATCCTTATAAAGATTTTTGTAATGCTCAGCAATATATTTAGGCTTCCTAAAAATCTTTGAAGTAGAGTTTTATCTTTAATTTCATCTGAAAACTTTTCAGCAAAGACACTGGCTCTGTCAATTGGAACAATTGTCCCTTTATCAATATGATGGCCAAGAAACCTAACTTTGGTTTGAAACAATTTTATTTGCTTGGCTGAAACCACAAGGCCATTTTTCTAAATTACTTTATAAAAGATATCCAGATGTTTCCAGTGTTTTTCAATTGATGAGGAGTAAATTAACACATCATCAATATAAACAATACAAAATTCAGAGTGAGGGTTAAAAATATTATTCATAATATTTTGATACTCTGAAGGGGCATTCTTCAGGCTGAAAGACATAACATTCCACTCATAATGTCCAAAAGGAGCATTGAAAGCGGTTTTATACATATCTTCCTCCGCCACTTGAATTTGCCAGTATCCTGATTTCATATCAAATTTAGAGAATATTGATGCCTGGCAAAGTCGGTTTAGTAAATCCTTTTTATTCAGAATGGGATACCGAATCCATTTAAGAGCAGTATTGAGGTGCTTGTAATTTATAACAAGCCTACGAGCACCTCTTTTGATTTCTGCATTTTTGTTAACATAAAAGGCAGAACAACTCCATGGGGATTTACTTTTTCTGATAAGGTTTTTTTTCTAATAAACCTTGTATTTCTTTTTTGCAAAATTCTATCAATTCTTTACTCATTTGAATAAGACGAGCCTTGGTTGAAATCTTCTTTTCATCAAAGTTCTTTTCATGTGGTAATGAGATAATATGTTGTTTCCTATGCCAAAAAGTATTAGGATATTCAGAACAGATATTATCTTCTATCATTTTTTGGAAATTTTCGATTTTTGTTTTTAAAACAATTTGTGAGAGTTGTTCCTCTATCCTTTTATGGTACAACTCTTCTTTGATCAGACAAATTTGTTCTTCTTTTAAAACAATGTTCCCTTTAAGAGAATGAATTCTTGTTTCCATGGGTTGATGTATAAACTTAAATAGAACTTCATGATTCATTAACTTAGTCATCAAACCATTCTTTGTAACTGTAAAAGGCCTGATCAAGGACAAAAAAGGTGTTCCCAGTATAACTGGTTGACTAAGAGTTTTAACAAGAATGAAAGTAGAAGGAATACAAATTCCTTGATTACAAACATAAGCCTTAGGAATTTTGTATTTTATATCCAACTTGCTTCCATTAGCAGCATTTAGGTTTTGAGATGTTTTTTCAAAATATTTAAAAGGTATTAACCCTTCTTTTATGCAGTTCATATCAGCACCAGAATCAACTAGAGCAATGGTATCCAATGTAATAACCTGGATTTTCATTTATTTATCGGTACTTGCATTTCATATTTAAATTCAATTGTATTGTTTACTTTTCTTTTAATTTCAATTCTCATGTGTTAAAATCTTGTGACTTGCCTTATTTCATATTTGAAATTCTTTTGAGGTCAAACTGCGATTTTATAAAATTTAGCAATACCTGTGTTGGATTTTAAAACTGTACTTCAAAACGGTGGAAATGTTTGCTTTTGACTCAATTAGTATTTTTATAAAACCATAAAACCATTTCTTACGTTAAAATGAATTTTCTGTATTTTTGTGGTGAACTCCGTGTCACAAAAATAGCAATTTATATCCAAAACTGTCCGCGCTGTGCTAAACTTCCACAAATTTTGGAAGTGACGTAAAGTGGACATGACATATACTTTATTTTCCATTTAAGGCAAGCAATGATTGGTTAAGCCTTGTTTGGTTGTGCCTCTATGTTGTGCATTAGTTTATGCCAAAAGCTCTCATTCCCAAACACTTCTAATTTGACCCCTACATAGCTAGACTTGGCCTTTGAATCAATTGGAAGAGTGGATACAATCTGTGTATAATTGTAGATACGTAAGTATATGTGCTGATAATTAAGAGTAATTAGAGGATTTAGTAAACTCAATTAAACTTATTAAGTAATACTTGGGCTCCAAGTTGAGCAAGCTCATCCCCTCTATATATATACTCACATACACTCCCTCTAAACACCAATTCTGTACTTCAAGCATAGAGAGAAAAGAGAGAGCTTCAGAGTCCACATTTTTTGAAATTTTAAAGGAAGAACAATCCCCATAGCCAAAGCTTGGGTTTGAAATTCTAGCTTGTTATTCTCTCTCAACAATTCCTTCTATTCTTATCACAGTGAGTATTTCTAACTCACTCCAAATGTAATTCATGCTTAGTTATTGTGCATATGTTGTAAAATTTAAAACCACCATTGTTAAATTCCTTAAGAACTCCATGGCTTGAAAAATTCATGACTTTCTAAACTCAATGAAAATCTGTATTGAGAGATAAAAATGAAATATTACCTATCCTAGACGTTATATATTCAGTATTAGAGCTTAAGTCGTTCACATGGAAAAGTATATTAAGAATTAAGAGTTGTCATCCTTTAGTTTTTCCTAAAATTCGGGAATTACGTTTGAAATCGTGTTAAATTAGTTGTGGATTCTTAATCCTTGCGAAAAACCAAAGAGATTCATATATTGTATGACATATATAGTTGCAGAATTGGAAATGGGTCAAAAGACCCCTTAAAACTAAAAACAGGGGAAAACCAGCGAGGAAGATGAAGCCACTGCAAGAACTCGCGCGCGAGATCGCGCGAGCGAGGGTCGCGCGAGCAGCCTGCGCGAGCAACCCCTCGCGCGCGCGAGGTTTGTGTTCCCAGGCAGACAGAAAAGTTTTATAGAGGAAAATGAAAATTAGGCAGATCGCGCGAGCGGACCGCGCGAGCGATCCGTGCGCGCGATCTTCCTGTATTCTGGCAGATAGAAAAGTTTTAATAAAGAAAACAAAAAATGGGCATATCGCGCGAGCGGACCGCGCACGCGACTTCTGGCAGTTTCTAGTTTTGCTTGTTTTGTGATAAGGAACCGTTTGGGATAAAACTTATATACTGTTTGAGTATTGTTTGGGAAATTTAATAAATCAGAGTCTTAATTTGTTATGTTTGAACGATTAAAATGATGAATTGTGACTTATCAATCCCCGTACGCACGTCGATTATATAATTCAGTTAATTGCCTCATGTTTTAAAGTTTCATGACATACATGTGGTGTCAGTTGTACATGCATGGTGAGTGTGAATATTGGTCAGTATGGAAAAGAGTAATGGTCAGTGTGGCATAGTGAGTGCAGTTGAGATTGTGTTGTGGACACTCCCTGGTAAGTGAGTACCAAAGTGTGTTGTGATTGAGATTGCGGCGAGGGTGTCTTTGAAATGCGACTGTGGAAAAACTGGACACTCCCTGACGACCATGGTAGCGTCAAAGTGTGTGAAGCCGAACTTGGACATTCCCTGGCACCCATGGAAGTGCTAAAGTGTGGCCTACGGACACTCCCTGATACCCGAGTCTGGATACTGCGTGAAGGTTCCTCCGGTATTTGCATGGCAGATTAGGTAGTCAAAGTGTGAGACAATGGACACTCCCTGGTACCCCGGACCAAAGTGTGAGGCAAACTGGACATTCTCTGGCACCCCTATGCTAAAGTATGGCTATCGGAGTATTTCAAAGATACTGGTGGGTGATAGTGGATTGTTGTGTTTTGTCGAGAGAAAAGAGTCGGTAAGATGAGATGGTGCATTGTTCTCATATACGGTCACATATATGAATTATATCTGTCATATGATATTGTGGTTACCTTCCTAAAATGAACTCTTTGCTTTAATATAAACTTGTTGAATTAAATGAGAATTGGAAAATGGTAAATGAGTATGTTTTACATTCAAAGTCATGTTTTTAATTCTCACCAGCTTCTTGAAGCTGACGGCGTTGATGCGCCCTGGACATTCGTGTTCAGGCTTTTCAGGTTATGACTACGCGGGGCCTTATGGCAATGCAAACTGAGAATGGCTGCTTTTGGAAGATAAAACTGTTATTAATGTTCCATGCTTTAATTATAAACTGTTTTGTAATAAGGATGACTGCAATAGATATTAAGTTATTGTTTTGATTTAAGGCGGCTTGTGCCTTAGTAGACCCCTTGCTATAATATGTAATAAGTTAGAATAATTTTGTAAGCGTTGATTGCTCAACTCTGATTATATGTTTTTGTTGTTCGACGTTTGGGACGGAATCGATCCTTCAAACTGTCGCGACCTACGGGTCCATAAAGGAAATTAAACGCTTTCCATATTTATGCTACGTCGGGGCGTGACAGGATTTAGTTGTATCAGAGCCAGGTTATTATTTATCTCATGATAGTTTAGCCAGGTTAGGGTTTACCAGTTTAGACCCGATTCCACGATCTGTTAGCTTAAGCTTTGCACCCCGATGATACGACAGGGAGGATAGACTCAAAACCCAAACGCCTAAGATTATCTCTTTCCTGATTTAAGTTAGTACCTTTTTATTAGGTATGGACCCAGCTCAGCCGCTCTATGTACCAGATGGGTTTTGAGGACATTTGGTGACTCCCTAGGCAGTAGTCCCAGCTTTTCTCGATTTATATCACACCGCCATTGAGCAGCTGGCCACGACGACTATAATATCAGATCTGTGGCACCAGGTTCACGTGGTAGGGATAGTTGATTTGACACTTATTAGCCTTGAGATACGCTATTTCGCGGAGGCTCAGCGTTTAGTGCTAGTTGAGATTCTGAGGCTAGTTGATAGTGATGCCCTCTATTTCCCCTTTGAGATCCAGGTTGTGCATGCTCATCTCGCACAGCTAGAGATGCCTCCGCCAGTGGTTCCCATCGCCGAGGACGATGCTAAGGATGTTCATTTGGTGCCAGTAGGTGGAGAGGGTGTAGAGGATGGCATAGGTCTAGATGATCTCGCCGCTGAGCTCGAGGAAGAGCTAGCACTTGTGCTAGTTCTGCCCGAGGAGGTGCCAGTTGAGGCAGATGCCCCAGTGCCTGCTTCCTCGTCGACATCTCAGAGCTCTGATTTTGATTTGGTGTGCCCGCTCTTTGTTCAGCGATTTCACCCCGTCGACTCGCTAGATCTCCTGATAGCTGCTTATGGAGACGATTGACATTCTAGATATGACTTTGTACATATTAACTACTTTTGACTATTAGCTCTACCTCTTTTTGCAAACTGTAATTACATGCATTAGAGTATAGGGCAATGACCCCATTTTTGGCATTAACTCTTACATGGACAATATGCGTCCTAACCCATATAGATAGGGTAGGCACTGATCTGATCATACACGTTTTTTGTATCAACTTGACAAGAAGTTATATATATAGAAATACTCTTTTGAATAATGTTGTCATACTTATGTTGCATGCATTTTCCTCATTCTGCTATCACTATCATGCATAGAATGGCTGGAGGACTAAGGAAGAACAGAAATTTGATCGAGGGAGCACCTGAGGCTGTTGATCCTATGGGGATGTTCGAAGCATTTGTCAGACGTTTGGAAAGAATCAGTGATACGAATGACAACTGACGAGGCTATCAGACTGGAGATAAGCTGCTGGAGAGATAACGTGCGCTAAGGCCCGAGCAGTTTGCGGGAACCGCAGAGCCCTGGAAAGCAGAACAGTGGTTAAGACAGATGGACCGCATGTTCGAGGCTGTCCAGTGCAATGAGATGGACAAGACGAGGTTAGCTACTTTCCAATTAACCGATGCTGCCGCAGATTGGTGGGATTCGGTCATAACTACTATCGGGAATGGAGCTGCAATGGGAATGATGTGGACTGCGTTCAAAGGGAGATTTTTAGAGAAGTATTTACCGACTACAGAAAGGCACAGAAGAGAGAAGGAGTTCATGGATTTAATGCAAGGAACCAAGTTGGTGCAAGAGTACACCACACAGTTTGAGAGATTGTCTCGGTTCGCTCCACACCTGGTTGATACTGAAGACAAGAAGATACGGAAGTATAACCAAGGGCTGACAACCCAAATTCGCCGCCTGACTCTCGGTCACCTAGATAAGTCGTTTGAGGGATTGGTTGGCTTGGCTACTGATCTAGAAGAAGACACTCGAGTGAACTGTAAGCAATTCGAATTTCGGCCACCTCAAAGGAGTAATTTTGGAAATAGACCACCAATGAATCGTACCCAAGGGCAGAAGAGGAATTTTGACGGAAGTAAGAGGACCCAAGCTATCACCTATTCGACTCAACCCCGAGTGGGAGAAGGAAGTAGCGCTGGGAAATGTTTCAACTGTGGCAACCCCGGTTATCTGGCTCGAGATTGCAAGGCGCCAAGGCGTGCTGCTCAGCAAGGCATAGTTTGCTACAACTGTGGTAAACCAGGTCACATCAGCAAGTTCTGTACTGCCCCTAAGTAAGTGACTTATGGTCAGCAAGGTCAGACTCGCGTGAATGCTGTTATTCCTGATGCCGCTGGATATGATGGGACTGTTTATGAAGAAGGAGATTATGGAGAAGTTCAACCTGATTAGCAAGCAGTGGAAGGTACATTGACTTTGTTTAACTCTCATGTTAAAGTGTTATTTGATACGGGTGCTGCTCTTTCGTTCATATCTGTTAATACAATTCAGAGATTGGGTATCTTACCTCATCGTTTAGAGAAAGCTTTGAGGGCTACTTCACCATTAGGAGCCACAGTCAGATTAGGACACATGTGCAAGGATTGTCCTTTACGGCTAGGAGACTGTGAAATCCCTGCAAGGCTAATTGTCCTATCAATGAAAGAGTTCGACATAATCTTAGGAATGGATTGGCTCTCTCAGAATCAAGTGAAGTTGGATTGTGCGAGGAAGAGAATTACATTCCCTGACAATGAGAATCGACCCTTTGATTTTCAATGTAACCCTTCGGGAGATATGTTCCTCACAAGGTGTTTGGCTAACATCGAAGTCGTTAGTACAAAAGTGATAGTGTCGTCTATACCCGTAGTCAAGGACTTCAAAGGAGTATTTTAAGACATTTCTGGTTTGCCGCCCGAAAGAAGTATAGAGTTCTGTATTGAGCTTATACCGGGTACCGTACCGATCACGAAGGTTCCCTACAGAATAGCCCCCACCAAACTGTTGGAATTTAAGGAACAAGTTCAAGAGCTCGAGAACCTAGGTTTTGTACGTCCAAGTACATCGCCTTGGGGAGCACCGGTGTTATTTGTGAAGAAGAAGGATGGGACGCTCAGGTTGTGCATCGATTACAGAGAACTGAACCGAGTAACTATCAAGAACAAGTATCCCTTACCGCGGATTGACGATTTGTTTGATCAACTACAAGGAGCTACGACATTTTCCAAAATAGATCTAAGGTCGGGATATCATCAGTTGAGGGTACGGAAGGAAGATATACCTAAGACTGCATTTAGAACCCGATATGGTCACTATGAGTTTTTGGTGATGCCGCTTGGAATGACGAATGCCCCGACAGTGTTTATGGATCTGATGAACAGAGTGTTCAAGCCTTATTTGGATCAGTTTGTCATCGTCTTTATAGATGATATTTTGATCTATTCTAAATCAGGAGAAAAACACAATCAACACCTACGGATTGCGATGCAGACGCTCAAGGACCACTACTTGTATGCCAAGTTCAGTAAGTGTAAGTTCTGGTTGCAAGAAGTGAAATTTTTGGGACACAAGGTGTCATCTCAAGGAATTTCTGTGGATTCGTCCAAGATAGATGATGTGTCAAACTGGGTTAGGCCGAGCAACTCTACGGAGGTTAGAAGTTTCCTTGGACTCGCCGGCTATTACAGAAGATTTGTTGAAGGGTTTTCTAAGATAGCTGCACCATTAACTGGGTTGACGAAGAAGAATTTGAAGTTCGAGTGGACAGAGAAGCATGAGCGCGCCTTTTTAGAGTTGAAAGAGAGACTTACTACTGTGCCGGAACTAGCTATACCCAAGCCTGATGAGAAGTTCGTATCTTCAGTGACGCGTCATATCAAGGATTAGGGTGTGTACTTATGCAAGATGGTAGAGTTATCGCCTATGGATCTAGACAATTGAAGCTGAATGAGTTGAACTATCCCATTCATGATTTGGAGTTGGCGGCAGTAGTATTTGCACTCAAGATTTGGAGACACTATCTCTACGGTGAGAAGTTTGATTTATTCTCCAATCACAAGAGCCTAAAATATTTGTTCACACAGAAAGAGTTGAACATGAGGCAACGCAGATGGATGGAGCTGATCAAAGATTACGACTTCACATTAGAGTACCACCCTGGTAAAGCTAATGTAGTCGCTGATGCTTTGAGTCGGCAGACTCGTGAGACGATCGCCTCCTTAATGGTTAGAGAATGGTGAGCATTGAAGACATTGACAGAATTCGACGTACAGAGTGCTGAGGAAGGAGGAGGACAACTTTTTGGATGTCTTATCCTACAGCCTATTCTTATCAACCGCATTATTGGAGCACAGAAAGAAGATGAGAAGTTTCAAGCATGGTTTGCGAAGATGTCAGAGAAAGATCCGACAGAATGGAAAGTGGGAATTGACGGAGGATATCGGTGCCGAGATAGGTTATGTGTACCAGATGGTGTGGAGCTTAGGAAGGATATTCTGGAAGAAGCACATAAATCAAGGTATACAGTTCACCCAGGAGGAACGAAAATGTACAAGGATTTGAAGAGAAATTTCTAGTGGGAAGGTATGAAGAATGATGTGGCCGAATTTGTGTCCAATTGTTTGACGTCAACAAGTCAAGGCCGAGCATCAGAGACCATCAGGATTGTTGCAACCCTTACCTGTTCCAGGTTGGAAGTGGAGCACATTACCATGGATTTTGTAGTGGGATTGCCTCGATTGCAGCAAAATCATGACGTCATTTGGGTAATCGTGGATCGATTAACGAAGTCTGCTCATTTCATTGCTTATAGTATGACATACCCGGTGGAAAAGATGAGCCGGATGTACATACAACAAGTTGTGCGACTTCACGGTGCACCTGTGTCGATTGTGTCAAACTGTGACGTGCGTTTTACTTCTGGATTTTGGGAAAGTCTGCAAGAAGCCATGGGAACCTCGCTCAAGATAAGTACTGCCTTTCACCCTCAAACAGATGGGCAAACTGAGCGTGTTAATTAGATCATGGAGGATATGCTTAGGGCTTGTGTTATTGATTTCAAAGAATCTTGGGAGACGCACTTACCGTTGGTTGAATTTGCCTATAATAACAGTTATCACACGAGTATCGGTATGGCTCCGTTCGAAGCATTGTACGGACGACCATGTCATTCTCCATTGTGTTGGGCAGAGGTTGGGGACACAGAGTTGTTGGGACTAGATTTGGTTAGAGAAACCAACGAAAAGATTTCTTTGGTCAAGGAAAGGATGAGAACCGCTCAAAGTCGGTATAAGAGTTATGCCGATCGACACCGGAAAGATTTGGAGTTCAGCGTTGGAGATCACGTACTTCTTAAGGTTTCACCGACCCGAGAGTGGTACGTTTTGGTCTCAAGAGAGGTAAGTTAGCTCCACGTTTCATCGGACCGTTCGAGATTTTGGAACGTGTCGGGAAAGTGGCTTATTGACTCACGCTACCACCGAAGACGTCTGGGGTTCACAATGTATTTTATGTGAGTATGTTGATAAAGTACATACGAGACCCCTCGCACGTGGTTAATTATGACGATATTGAGACGAGTCATAACGTTTCTTACAAGGAGAGACCTATGAAGATTCTAGATTCGAGTATCAAGAAGTTGAGGAATAAGGATATTCCGTTGGTGAAGGTTCAGTGGAATCACCATGACGAGAATGAAGCCTCGTGGAAAGTTGAAGCTGAGATGAGGAAAAAGTACCCGGAGTTGTTTCAGGACTAGTTAGTCTTGATTTCGGTGACGAAATCCTGTTTAAAGGAGGGAGGGTGTAATAACCTGCATTTTCATTTATTTAAGGGTACTTGCATTTCATATTTAAATTCAATTGTATTGTTTAATTTTCTTTTAATTTCAATTCTCATGTGTTAAAATCTTATGACTTGCCTTATTTCATATTTGAAATTCTTTTATGGTCAAACTGCGATTTTATAAAATTTAGCAATACCTGTGTTGGATTTTAAAATTGTACTTCAAAACGGTGGAAATGTTTGCTTTTGACTCAATCAGTATTTTTATAAAATCAGAAAACCATTTCTTACGTTAAAATGAATTTTCTATATTTTTGTGGTGAACACCGTGTCACAAAAATAGCAGTTTATATCCAAAACTGTCCGCGCTGTGCTAAACTTCCACAGATTTTGGAAGTGACGTAAAGTGGACATTATATATACTTTATTTTCCATTTAAGGCAAGCAATGATTGGTTAAGCCTTGTTTGGTTGTGCCTCTATGTTGTGTATTAGTTTATGCCATAAGCTCTCATTCCCAAACACTCCTAATTTGACCCCTACATAGCTAGACTTGGCCTTTGGATCAATTGGAAAAGTGGATACAATCTGTGTATAATTGTAGATACGTATGTATATGTGCTGATAATTAAGAGTAATTAGAAGATTTAGTAAACTCAATTAAACTTATTAAGTAATACGTGTGTGACGCCCCGCAAAAATAAGCGTATTTCCATTGAAAAATTAAATAAATCACACTTGATTCTTTAAAATAAAAAAACAAAATTTCTTTAAAACTCCCAGCAGGTCCATATTCTCCACGGATCTCCTATATCATCCTTAACCTTATCTCCCTTCTAGGCTTCGGTTACCGGCACTGCCTGCATCTAAAAACCATACCGGGAAATATACAATATGACAGGAATAATAAAGGCTCAAAAGGATAATGACAATCAAATACATAGAACGACATCAAATCAATTGACCAGTCTCACAACCCAACTGCTCACACTAGCCAAACGCTCATACCAATAGCATCATACCAGGTTCCTCTTGATCACATAGCAAAGAGCCACCTCACCTCACCTCACCCGTCTCCAGTACGTCGGTCCCTGAGGCCTGTTGGACTGTTGGTAGGTGCTCCTTGCTCATGACCCTTTAGTCCCATAGCACTTAGCAATAAACACATACTCATTGATTCCAAATGAAAACACAACATAACTGCAAAAAGAGTACAAGTAGAGATAACAAAGAAATACTCCGGAGAATTTAGAAAGCATATTGTACACAACCCGGTACCTATAAATGATGTTGAGCAACTCCCAAACACTTCTCTTCTTCTTCTTCTTCTTCTAACTCTAGGTGTATGTATATCTATAATTGTGTATATATATATATATATAAATCTCTCTATGTGTGACTCTTTCAAGCTCTCTATGCTAGAAGTGTAGAATGTGTGTGTTTGAGAGAGTATGTGAGTGTATAAATAGCCAAGCTTCCACTTGGAGACAATGGCCTAACAATCCAATTATTAACCACTAACTTCTAATTAATTGGTAGTTTATAAGGAATATGCAAGATGATGTAAACATACACTAATGCACCTATAACTCCACTAATATTAGTGTATAAATAACCAAACATAATGGCCTAACAACCTAATTATTAACCACTAACTTCTAATTAATTGATAGTTTATAAGGAATATGCAAGATGATGTAAACATACACTAATGCACCTATAACTCCACTTAGAGACATTGGCCTAACAACCCACTATCTTCTAATTAATTGGTAGTTTATAAGGAATATGCAAGATGATGTAAACATACACTAATGCACCTATAACTCCACTAATATTAGTGTATAAATAACCAAACATAATGGCCTAACAACCTAATTATTAAAAGAGAAAATATTAGATTTAATTTCTGATACACTAAAACTGCTACTGTAATCCTCGTTTTCTGCCCAAACGGTGCAGAATCTGAGAAAATTGCATTAGACAAAAAGTGTGCAGAATCGAGTTTTGCTTGGGACAACGCGGGCAGAATCTTAAATTTCCTTCGTTTTCCTAACAAAAATCTGAAAACAAAATTCTGCTACTGTTAAAATTAAAAGAGAAAATATTAGATTTAATTTTAAATATGACTCGAAAAATCTTAACTTCCAACACGAATACCAAATCATTTAATCTCACGCAACTTTTCCCAAAAAAATATATTTTTAGTTCATGACTTATAAAATTAAAAAAATGACCAAAATACCCCTGTGACCAATTTTCGCTAAAATCGCACACGAAGTCTAAATCGTCAATTTAAACATGAAAACACGGGTTACTACAATCTACCCTCCTTAATAGAGATTTCGTCCCGAAATCTAGAGATAAAAGCATTTGGTAAATAACTTCATAAATTTCTTAAAATAATGTTTAAAACAAATATAGCATATTTTGTTTTATAAAATAACAAAATTTTTTTTTTTTTTTTTTTTTCAACCTTCTCTGACTCCTCCCAGGCGATGTAGACTATCTAACCTCGACTTAGTCCTACATTTCCGGCTGGGGACAGGCTCTGATACCATTTGTGACGCCCCGCAAAAATAAGCGTATTTCCATTGAAAAATTAAATAAATCACACTTGATTCTTTAAAATAAAAATACAAAATTTCTTTAAAACTCCCAGCAGGTCCATATTCTCCACGGATCTCCTATATCATCCTTAACCTTATCTCCCTTCTAGGCTTCGGTTACCGGCACTGCCTGCATCTAAAAACCATACCGGGAAGTATACAATATGACAGGAATAATAAAGGCTCAAAAGGATAATGACAATCAAATACATAGAACGACATCAAATCAATTGACCAGTCTCACAACCCAACTGCTCACACTAGCCAAACGCTCATACCAATAGCATCATACCAGGTTCCTCTTGATCACATAGCAAAGAGCCACCTCACCTCACCTCACCCGTCTCCAGTACGTCGGTCCCTGAGGCCTGTTGGACTGTTGGTAGGTGCTCCTTGCTCATGACCCTTTAGTCCCATAGCACTTAGCAATAAACACATACTCATTGATTCCAAATGAAAACACAACATAACTGCAAAAAGAGTACAAGTAGAGATAACAAAGAAATACTCCGGAGAATTTAGAAAGCATATTGTACACAACCCGGTACCTATAAATGATGTTGAGCAACTCCCAAACACTTCTCTTCTTCTTCTTCTTCTTCTAACTCTAGGTGTATGTATATCTATAATTGTGTATATATATATATATATATATATAAATCTCTCTATGTGTGACTCTTTCAAGCTCTCTATGCTAGAAGTGTAGAATGTGTGTGTTTGAGAAAGTATGTGAGTGTATAAATAGCCAAGCTTCCACTTGGAGACAATGGCCTAACAATCCAATTATTAACCACTAACTTCTAATTAATTGGTAGTTTATAAGGAATATGCAAGATGATGTAAACATACACTAATGCACCTATAACTCCACTAATATTAGTGTATAAATAACCAAACATAATGGCCTAACAACCTAATTATTAACCACTAACTTCTAATTAATTGATAGTTTATAAGGAATATGCAAGATGATGTAAACATACACTAATGCACCTATAACTCCACTTAGAGACATTGGCCTAACAACCCACTATCTTCTAATTAATTGGTAGTTTATAAGGAATATGCAAGATGATGTAAACATACACTAATGCACCTATAACTCCACTAATATTAGTGTATAAATAACCAAACATAATGGCCTAACAACCTAATTATTAAAAGAGAAAATATTAGATTTAATTTCTGATACACTAAAACTGCTACTGTAATCCTCGTTTTCTGCCCAAACGGTGCAGAATCTGAGAAAATTGCATTAGACGAAAAGTGTGCAGAATCGAGTTTTGCTTGGGACAACGCGGGCAGAATCTTAAATTTCCTTCGTTTTCCTAACAAAAATCTGAAAACAAAATTCTGCTACTGTTAAAATTAAAAGAGAAAATATTAGATTTAATTTTAAATATGACTCGAAAAATCTTAACTTCCAACACGAATACCAAATCATTTAATCTCACGCAACTTTTCCCAAAAAAATATATTTTTAGTTCATGACTTATAAAATTAAAAAAATGACCAAAATACCCCTGTGACCAATTTTCGCTAAAATCGCACACGAAGTCTAAATCGTCAATTTAAACATGAAAACACGGGTTACTACAACGTGGGCTCCAAGTTGAGCAAGCTCATCCCCTCTATATATACACTCACATACACTCCCTCTAAACACCTATTCTGCACTTCATGCACAGAGAGAAAAGAGAGAGCTTCAGGGTCCACATTTTCTGAAATTTTAAAGGAAGAACAATCCCCATAGCCAAAGCTTGGGTTTGAAATTCTAGCTTGTTATTCTCTCTCAACAATTCCTTCTATTCTTATCACAGTGAGTATTTCTAACTCACTCCAAATGTAATTCATGCTTAGTTATTGTGCATATGTTGTAAAATTTAAAACCACCATTGTTAAATTCCTTAAGAACTCCATGGCTTGAAAAATTCATGACTTTCTAAACTCAATGAAAATCTGTATTGAGAGATAAAAATGAAATATTACCTATCCTAGACGTTATATATTCAGTATTAGAGCTTAAGTCATTCACATGGAAAAGTACGTATATTAAGAATTAAGAGTTGTCATCCTTTAGTTTTTCCTAAAATTTGGGAATTACGTTTGAAATCGTGTTAAATTAGTTGTGGATTCTTAATCCTTGCGAAAAACCAAAGAGATTCATATATTGTATGACATATATAGTTGCAGAATTGGAAATGGGTCAAAAGACCCCTTAAAACTGAAAACAGGGGAAAACCAGTGAGGAAGATGAAGCCACTGCAAGAACTCGCGCGCGAGATCGCACGAGCGAGGGTCGCGCGAGCGGCCCGCGCGCGTGAGGTTTGTGTTTCTAGGCAGACAGAAAAGTTTTATAAAGGAAAATGAAAATTAGGCAGATCGCGCGAGCGGACCGCGCAGTCCGCTCGCGCGATCTTCCTGTATTCTGGCAGATAGAAAAGCTTTAATAAAGAAAATGAAAAATGGGCATTTCGCGCGAGCAACCTCTCGCGCGAGCGGCCCGTGCGCGTAACTTCTGGCAGTTTCTAGTTTTGCTTGTTTTGTGATAAGGAACTGTTTGGGATAAAACTTATATACTGTTTGAGTATTGTTTGGGAAATTTATTAAATTAAAGTCTTAATTTGTTATGTTTGAACGATTAAAATGATGAATTGTGACTTATCAATCCCCGTACGCACGTCGATTATATAATTCAGTTAATTACCTCATGTTTTAAAGTTTCATGACATACATGTGGTGTCAGTTATACATGCATGGTGAGTGTGAATGTTGGTCAGTATGGAAAAGAGTAATGGTCAGTGTGGCATAGTGAGTGTGGTTGAGATTGTGTTGTGGACACTCCCTGGTAAGTGAGTACCAAAGTGTGTTGTGATTGAGATTGCGGCGAGGGTGTCTTTGAAATGCGACGGTGGCAAAACTGGACACTCCCTGACGACCATGGTAGCGTCAAAGTGTGTGAAGCCGAACTTGGACATTCCCTGGCACCCATGGAAGTGCTAAAGTGTGGCCTACGAACACTCCCTGATACCCGAGTCTGGATACTGCGTGAGGGTTCCTCCAGTATTTGCATGGCGTATTGGGTAGTCAAAGTGTGAGGCAATGGACACTCCCTGGTACCCCGGACCAAAGTGTGAGGCAAACTGGACATTCCCTGGCACCCCTGTGCTAAAGTGTGGCTATCGGAGTATTTCAAAGATACTGGTGGGTGATAGTGGATTGTTGTGTTTTGTCGAGAGAAAAGAGTCGGTAAGATGAGATGGTGCATTGTTCTCATACACGGTCACATATATGAATTATATCTGTCATATGATATTGTGGTTACCTTTCTAAAATGAACTCTTTGCTTTAATATAAACTTGTTGAATTAAATGAGAATTGAAAAATGGTAAATGAGTATGTTTTACATTCAAAGTTATGTTTTTAATGCTCACCAGCTTCTTGAAGCTGACGGCGTTGATGCGCCCTGGACATTCGTGTTCAGGCTTTTCAGGTTATGACTACGCGGGGCCTTATGGCTATGCAAACTGAGAATGGCTGCTTTTGGAAGATAAAACTGTTATTAATGTTCCATGCTTTAATTATAAACTGTTTTGT
Organism: Hydrangea macrophylla; assembly: GCA_033977485.1. NCBI lineage: Eukaryota > Viridiplantae > Streptophyta > Magnoliopsida > Cornales > Hydrangeaceae > Hydrangea > Hydrangea macrophylla. The sequence continues at coordinate 135,103,718 of CM066991.1, forward strand.
AATAAGAATGACTGTAATATATATTAAGTTATTGTTTTGATTTAAGGCGGCTTGTGCCTTAGTGACCCCTTGCTGTAATATGTAATAAGTTAGAATAATTTTGTAAGCTTTGATTGCTCAACTCTGATTATATGTTTTTGTTGTTCGACGTTTGGGACGGAATCGATCCTTCAAACTGTCGCGACCTACGGGTTCATAAAGGAAATTAAACGCTTTCCATATTTATGCTACGTCGGGGCGTGACATCCAATATAAAATCTTCTCTTATGACAAGTGAGATTTGGGCATACCATTTTTGGTAAATAACATTTTCAACAGAAAATATTTCTGTTGCTTCTACAATACCTTCAGAAATATTGTCATCCATTTTTATCCCCTTTTTTTTTTATCAAAAGGATCAATAGATTATTCAGGGATGAAATTTTCTTGTTCAAGGACTTCTATCCTTAATTTCAAATCTCTGATAGATCTTTTTAAATCATTAATCTCTTCTTGAAGATCCTTGGTGGAGGGGATATTGTTTCTGGATTTGTGAGCTCTTGAAGTTACTATGGAAATAACATTCCTTTGAAATTATAGACTTCATTCTGTTTTTCCTTTTGATTTGTAACTTGCGAAGTTCCTCCTTCCTGAAGTCTCACATTTGCTCACCTTTCTCTATAATTGCCTATGTAGTGGGATACAAGATTAATCGAGAATTGATTAATTGTGTAAAGTAGTGGACCTAGTGTATTTGCCAAGAAGAGAGCAAACTGCACTTTTAAAGAAACTAAAAAAAAGAAGAGTAATTCTTTGATGACAACTTTCATACAACCTCCTAAAAGATGTGTCTATCTCTCTCCTGTGTCATTGTGGAGTCCAGTGAAATCACAGGAGAGAAATAGACACATTATTTTAAAGGGTTATATAAAATTTGTCACAAAAGAATAACTCAAAAAAGAAAAGGAGAGAGAGAGAGGGGATGTGGTTAAGTCCTTGAGGTATATGTAATATGTCTGTGGGCGGCGCATTGAATTTGAAGAAAAACTCGAAACAGGATACCAAAAAGTCGTGGGCAAGCCAAAGCTCGAGTCGTCAGACTCACAATTTGGAATTTTTTTTGGAGCTAGTGTGGACAGCAAGTAAAAACGAGGGGACTCGGCTTTGCTGGGTTTTTGAAAGCGAGTTCAAAGTCCAAACCCCCCCTCTCTCTCTCTCTCTCTCTCTCTCTCTCTCCTTAAATTGGTGGAAGAAAGGGTACAAATTACAATGCGGAGATTCGTAGCCGACAAAGCCAAAACTCTCATCAACAGCTCCACTTCTCTGTTACGTCTCTCTTCTACTGTACACCCCCTCAGACCCTCTATTTCTTCTTCTTCTTCTTCTTCTTCTTCTTCTCAATTTGCTGTTCGTTTTTTGACATCTATTCAATCCCCTTCTCCTTCTTCTTCTTCCTCCGATTCAATGGCCCCTCCTCTTACTCTCGAAACCATCAATCCCAAGGTACGATCTTCTTATTTCTATCATTATATGATATGATTTTAGTTTATTTGTTTAATTCAACAATACGATCCACTGTTGTATCGATTCTGTGCCCTTTTTTGGTGTTTCTGAATGTGGATTTGTCTTCGTTCCTCCGCACTTCACTGTTTGTGCTAATCTGAGTTGCCTTTGTTCTCATTTGCCCTGTTATTTTGTTGTTTATTTATTTACTTTTTTTTTTTTTTTTATTCTTAGTGTCTTTGCTTGATTACGTGTATCCACCTCCAGATTTATAAATTTGATTGTATACGAAATCCATTTTAGTTAGTATATCCAAGTGTGGTTGGGTATTTCTTTTTTGCTTTTGCTTTTTCTATTTTAATTTCTTATTATCTAATTTCGGGTATCAGGTCTTCTGATTATCGTTAAATTCTAGTGATTTTTAATCTACTTTTTACTTTATTCAATTCAATATATGTAGTGTATTCTCCACCTTCAATGTTAAAAACTTTTTCTGTTGCAGAATTGTGACTCTCCCGGTGGTTGATTATGTGAAAACTTTACAAATAATAAGAAAAAAAGTGAATTAAAAATCTGAAAATGCGGCCACCTCCGTAGTATTTTTTTTTTTTTGGGGGGAGGCGGGGTGGGGGCTGGGGGGGAGGGGGGGTGGGGTGTGGGTGGGGGGTTGTGGTTTCTCTTTTTAGTTTTTTCTTTCCAAAGTGGCAGTGGCAGTGGCAGTCAAAAACTTATTTGCCCAAGCATAAACATGTACATAGATTATCATTTATATTGACTTCCACATCTCATAGGTACATGTTAACTTGTACGTGTGTACACATGCATGTATGTGCATGTATACCCTGTGTACATATTGTTTGGCAAAAATGTAGTTTTGCGGGCGTGCCAGAACCTTGTATGGCAGGCCCAAACATGTGGCCAAACTATATCCCCTATGTTTGGTGTGAGTGTGATCAAGCGATTGTTGGGAAGTAGGGATGCCCCTTCCCTTAAGGTTGCACTTGCCTTTTGTTGAAAAGGACTCCTCAATTTACCCAAGTGATGAGTTTGAGAAATGAAAATGACATATGCGGACAACAAAGTTGCTGTACATGAGTTTGAAGTAGACTTAATTACATTAGAAGTAGAACACTGCAAATACAGTACATTGAACAAGACCATGATACTACAAACAGTAAACACAAAGTTGACTTCAACTAAATACAAGGAAATGGAAATGGAAATGGAAATGGAAAGGGAAAGAAATGCTTAGATACAAAAGCTACTGGTTGCTAAAAAACTGAAGGCTTTTGAGAGTGCATTTTCGAGATGAATGATGAGTGAGAGAGTGCCAATTGTTTGGCCGGTTGTGAGTATATATACATGCTTGTAGTTGTAGTAACTTTCATCCTTGTGATAACTTCCCACTTCCACATGACCATCCACGCATGTAAGGTAACCACCCACTACTCTCTCCATTTTCTTGCCACCTGTCCTTGTCAACATCCTAGAGAAATCATCTTCTGTAGTTGTAAAGGCTTCTCGGGTCCCACTATCAAGAGTGCTCGGTCATGAAGTTGACCGAGTTTCCACATTCTTCATTTCTTAATCGGTCTAGTTTTGTTAGGATGCAAATATTAATTTGGTCAGACCTAATTTTATTTTGGTCAAAATATGATGAAAATATTTTCATCACCCACTAATTTTCAGCAACTTAATTCAAATACTCAAATAAATGCTTGAGCCAAATAATTGGTCAATATATATAAAAATACATATTTTGGGTGTAAACACATATACATGTATACATAACATATTCTCACTTATATGAGCATCTATATACCAGCATAAAAATGCCCATAAGAACAAACTAATATGTGACTTTATACACACTTACATAGTTCTTAGTTGTGCACTATTTAATTTTTGTAATTATTTCGAGCCTCAAACGAAAACCGAGAATCATAATGAAAAAAGGGTGCATTAAAGTTGAAGGAAAATATGTTTTGGTTGTATACTAAAATTTGAATTTCTGACATTTTAAACTCTTTAGCTATCATAATTCGCTATGCTGGTCAAGTAAAACCAGTTACACATAAATATGACAGTTACTATTCTAAAGCTTGTTATACTGGGAAACCGTTCTTGATGAAGTACTAGATGTCATTTGTCAACATTTTCAGCACCAAAATCTCTTCTTTTTTTTTTGACAGGTCTTGAACTGCGAGTATGCTGTCCGAGGTGAGATTGTCACCCTCGCCCAGGTAAAACTTATCTGAATCCTTTGTCCAGAGTTTATGTAGCTACTTTCATGGTTTTTGATTTTCATACTAGAGGAATTGAAGAAGGTATATAAACTCGTAAATGGCTTCTGGGTTTCTAGACCAGTAGGGTTGTACAATATATGCTTATTCTTATTAACTTCTACAACTTTTATTCATCTCTGACAGTCTGCTGTGATGTTTTATTGTCTCAGCAACTGCAGCAAGAACTGCAAGCGAAGCCAGGTTCTCATCCATTTGATGAGGTATACTTTATCATTTTCTTTATTTTGTTGTTTTTCTTCGGTGGTGGTGGGAAATGCATGTTTAGAACGTATTTCGGTATATGTGTAGGGCTAATTAGGTTTCCTGACTCAGTAAACTTATTATCTACTCTTATCAACCTTCGTAAATCACTTTTGTTGCCTCTTGTCTTTTCGAAAAAGAATTTGTTGTTAGAGAAAAGTTATGTAGGTTGACGCTAATGAAAGTTCTCTAGGACTTTGCTAAGCATGAAATTAAGCACAGATATTGAACACTAGATATGTCTACATGTATGTCACATAGTAATAATATCCTTAGCGCTCACCAACTGCTAGGGCGTCGCTGAGGTAAGCCTCAATTCTGTAGATGCTGATCACCGACCGCTGACCTGGACTCCTGCTATATGGTAATACCATAGACGAAGCAACAATTATGCCGGTTTTGACAAATGGCTTAAAAATGGTATATATATATATATATATATATGTCGACAGTAGTAACAAATCTCCAAGAAGACAAGACATGCATTGAAAATGGTGATTAAATGGCAAACTTCAATGTCATGCCGAGATATTAACCAAAAAATTCCTCTTAAAAAGTACATTTCCTTCATTCTCTAGCCACCGTGACTTAATGCATAAATATCCCTTCTATCCTCTGCAGATACTTTACTGCAACATTGGAAATCCTCAGTCTCTTGGTCAGCAGCCAATTACATTTTTCCGAGAGGTATGCATGATGCAATCTTATTCTAGAATTTACAACTTTGTTATTTGGCTTGAGCTTTGTCTATCCTTATTTTAGGTTTTGGCACTATGCGACCATCCAGCCATTTTGGACAAAAGCGAAACTCAGGGTTTGTTTAGGTACGTTGGTGTATATATATTGCACATGTGCTAAGTTTTCGGTGAAGATTTGAGTATTTTTATTGGCTCTTGAAATAAAATGTCTTTCTTGAAAATAATGGTGTACGGTGGAAAGAGAAATTATTATATACCTTTCGTTTGACTTTTTATAGTGCGGATGCTATAGAGCGAGCTTGGCAGATCCTAGATCAAATTCCTGGAAGAGCAACTGGTGCATACAGTCACAGTCAGGTAATAATGTCCTCTATAGGGTGTACACGAGCTAAGCCGCTCAACAACGGCTCGCGGCTCGGCTCAATTACAGCTTGGCTCGTATAATAAACGAGTCAAGCTCGAGCTTGAATACATGGTTCGTTTAATAAACAAGACAAGCTTGAGCACATATGGGCTCGACTCGATAAGGCTCGTGAACAGTTTGATTAAGGCTCATGAAAAACTGAAAAAGCTCGTTAATAGGCTTGTTTAAATATATATATATATATATACTAGGGTACCGGCACGTGCGTTGCACGTGCCAATCCCCTCTTATTTTGGTTGATTGAAGAAGGCACTACAATATTTTTATGACTTATTTTTGTCTCCGTATATTCAAAGTTCCTTAATAGACTATTTCTGAAATCGTAGATGATATGTGTGTGTAATAAAATTGAATATATATCCATGTGTTAAAATACCAAACCAAACCAAACCAAGCCTTGTGTCCCAATCAATTGGGGTCGGCTGTATGAATCCTTTTTCTCCATTCTTCACGAACAAGAGCTATATGCTCATTTAAATTATATATATTCATATCTTGTTGAACATATTCCCAAGTCAGTCTAGATCTGCCTCTCCCTCTAACTATTCCAAGCACTACGATCTTATCACTCTTTCGCACAGGTGCATCTACAGGTCTTCGTTGCACATGGCCGAACCATCTAAGTCTATTCTCCCTCAACTTATCCTCAATATGTGTCACTCCTACAGTCTCTCGGATGTACTCATTTCGAATTCTATCTTTCCTAGTCTTACCACACATCTATCTTAGCATCCTCATCTCCACTACACTCACTTTGCTAATGTGTTGTTTCTTAGTTGCCCAACACTTTGTCCCGTAGAGCATAACTGGCCTAATAGTTGTCTTATCAAATTTTCCTTTCAATTTTGCTGGTATTCTCCGGTCACATAATACTCCAGAAGCACTCCTCCACTTAAGCCAACCCACTTTAATTCTATGGGTCACGTCATCACCAATCTCTCCGTCTCTACTGATCATTGAACCTAGATAGCGAAAGTGATCCCTCTTTGGGATCTCCTGATCTTCGATCTTCACTGCTTCGTTGTCTTTACTTCCACTGTTGCTAAAAGTACAATCCATGTATTCTGTTTTCGTCCTACTTATCTTTAGCCCCTTAGTCTCCAGTGCTTCTCTCCAAGCTTCTAGTTTAGTGTTGAATCCCCTTTTAGTCTCATCAACCAAGACAATATCATCTGCGAACAACATACACCAGGGGATCTCATCTTGAATGTGTCTAGTCAATTCATACATACCAAATAAAGTTTTTTTTACTTATTTTATCCATGTGTTAAAATAAGTAAAAAAAAACTTTATTTGGTATGTACATCTGCAATTGTCATACTGATATCAACTATTCTTTTTTGAAAAGTATAAGTACATTATTTCTATGGATTTGAGTATAAGATTTGAATTGTGTGGTTTCAATTTGGTATGAGATTTATGGTTCTAGAATTACAAAGCTAAAATGTATTTATATTTTTATGAGTTAATTTAATCTCCATATATCCAAAGTTTGATAATGGACTGTAGTTTTGAAACGGTAAATGACACATATTAGGTATGTGTGTCTAATAAAAAAAGAATTATAAGCATGTGTATAAATTAAATTTATAGCCATGTGTGCGTGTACTATAAAAAAAAAAGAGAAAGCACTGCAATATTTTTATGACTTATTTTTGTCTCCATATATTCAAAGTTCCTTAATAGATAATATTTCTGAAATAGTAGATGATATGTGTGTGTAATAAAATTGAATTTATATCTATGAAGCTTTTTTCTTTTCTTTTTTCCCCATTCTGAATTTTGATATCAAAGGTATAAAAATTTAATAAACAAATGAAAGACATAATATTTTCGAAGAAAGCACTGCAATATTTTTATGACTTATTTTTGTCTCCATATATTCAAAGTTCCTTAATAGACAATATTTCTGAAATAGAAGATGATATGTGTAATAAAATTGAATTTATATCCATGTGTTAAAATAAGTAAAAAAATCTTCATTTAGTATGTACATCTGCAATTGTCATACTGGTATCAACTATTCTTTTTTGAAAGGTATAAGTACATTATTTCTATGGATTTGAGTATAAGATTTGAATAGTGTTGTTTCAATTTGGTATGTGATTTATGGTTCTACAAAGAAAAAATGTATCTATATTTTTATGAGTTAATTTAATCTCCATATATCCAAAGTTCGATAATGGACTGTAGTTTTGAAACGGTAAATGACATATTAGGTATGCGTGTCTAATAAAAAAAGAATTATAAGCATGTGTATAAATTTGTGTATAAAATTCAGTTTTAAAATAAAAGGAAAAAAGAGAAAGGGGAGAAGCCACCGTGTGGTAAAAAAACCCATAATATATTCATCCTAAATTGTAGGACAAAAGTTGTCCTAAATGTAAATATTACAGACCAATAGGTAATTAGCCAGTATTATTGATTTTTTGTTGAAGCGAATGATATATATGGCACAAAATTTTGACGTAAATGTAATTATACATATTACAATGTATAAATCATAAATTTGAGGGAAGAAGTTGATCAAAATTTAAATATTAGCCACTTTTTTTTTTTACTCTTTTTGAAGTGAATAGTAATTACACATATTATAATATGTAAATCCTAAATTTGAGGGAAAAAGTTGACCAAAATGTAAATATAAGTGACCAATTCGTAAATAGCCGCCAAAATGGCCGATTTGTTGACTTTTTTTGAAGTAAATAATAAATATCCCAGAACTTGTTGACCCAAATGTAATTACACGCAAATATTGTTGATTGAAACCTCATTATTATATTAAATAAAATTGCAAAAGCTGACCTAAACCTAATTACCTTATTTCACATAACCAAATTACCCTCAAGCAAATAAATATATCCTTATGATGGGTACAAATGCATGATTAAATATGGTATAGTAGAGGGGGCAAAATAGACCTAAAGAAAGGTTGTAAAACATGGATGATAATGAATAAAAGTCAGATCAAAGACTAAAGGGTAAGGGAATAGATGGAATAGAAAAGGGTAAAATGGTATTTCAACTTAGGGATTGGGTGAACTATGGTCGCTAAGCCTCTTATATATATGGTATGTACGCTTTTTTGGCGCAAATATATCGAGAAAACCATCCAGATTAGAATAAAAGTCAGACTAAAGGGTAAGGGAACATATGCTTGTGAAAGGCGCGCCTCTAGGCGCGAGGCACAGGCGGGCGCAAGACATGAGCCTCGCCTAAGGCTAGGCGAGGCGACTTCAACTAGGCGCGCCTTTTGGCGCCTTTTTGTGAGGCGCAAGGCGCATGAGGCTCTCACCTAGTCAAAACAAGACCCAAGCTAACATATTTTCCCCCCAAATCCCAATCTCATCTCAGTTTTGGGGGGGGGGGGGGGGGGGGGGGTGGGGAAGAAGAAGAAAGGAAAGAAAGAAGTCAACTTGTGCTGAGCCCTAGCCGGAGCTGCTGAAAGCCTAGACCAGGTATTTTCTTGTTCTTTTTTTTCTTCTTCCTCATCTTCTTCTTCTTCTTCTTCTTGGTTGATCATCATCTTCTTTTTCTTCTTCTGGCTTCGCAAGTCTCGGAGCTGCTGCTTTTTTTTTTCTTCCTCTTCTTCTTCTTCTTCTTCTTCTTCTTTCTGCGATCTCCTCTTCTTCTTCTTCTTCTTTTTGCTTCGCAAGTCTCGTAGATCTTCTTCTTCTTCTTCAGATCTTCTTCTTCCACCTCCTTTCTTCTTCTTCCATCAAAGTATTTGCGAGTCTGCGACTCAGTTTTTTTTCCCCCTTTCTTTCTTCTCTTGTGATAGTCAAAAGAGATACAAACAGTCTAATAATTAATCTTCTTTATTATTATTCTTTTTTTTTTTTTTTTTTTCTGTTCTTTGTTTACTTTTTCTTTTCTGTCTTTCGTTATTTATTTTTTTTGTATGGTACTATACTAGACTACTAGTTATAACTTAGAACTTATACTACTATAATATGTTAATTTTTTCCCACACAAAACCACATTAAAACAGACTTTAGAACTTATAAGTTAGACATACACATTGCTATCAATTAAATTTGACATCTCAATTGTATCCTTTTTTTTTTTGTATGCTACTATACCATATATAATTGATAAGTTATACTACTATAATATGTTAATTTTTTCCCACACAAAACCACATTAAAACAAACTTTAAAACTTATAAGTTATATATACACATCGCTATCAATTAAATTTGACGCCTCAATCAGTCAATTGGATTTTTTTTTATTTTTTTTGTATGCTACTATACTATATATAATCGATAATGGCTATATGGACTATGGTACTATACTATATATAATTGATAATTTGATAATGTCTATACTCTATAGTCTATACTATAGTTGTATACTTATATTTAGAAGTTGTATATTTGATAATTAAATTTGACGCCTCAATCAGTCATGATAATTTAATAATGTAAAATCATATTATAATCATCTAAACTCATATTTTAGATAAGCTATTTACATGTAAAATCATGTAAAAAAAATCATGTAAAAGTGCGCCTCGCTTCGCTCGGGCGCGCGCCTCGGATTGCGCCTCGCGCCTAGGCTCCAAGGGACCTTTGCACCTCAGTGCGCTTTGCGCCTTAAATAACCTTGAATAGATGGAATAGAAAAGGGTAAAATGGTATTTCAATTTAGGGATTGGGTGAACTATGGTCGCTAAGCCTCTTATATATATGGTATAGATATGATAATATAAAATATATATGTATAATGCATGTATATCTACTTCTATAAACTACCGACCGGGCCACTCGCAACTTTTGTGATGTACTATAATCTTAACTAATAAAAAACATTTTATTGAGACTAAAAAGGAATCGCCACTTCCTTGAGCCATTTCTTGGCGGCTTGGCTAGAGAAGCCAAGCATGACTTGCTTCAGCCATTAGTTTAAATTTTCAAAGTGAGTTCGAGCTTTGAGCGCAATCCATATATTTGAGTCATTATTAGAGTCGAGTTTGATTTGATTTCGAGCCGAGCTCATAATCGAACTTGATTGTTAAGCTTAATTGAGCGAGCTCGACCTTGACCATTTTTTAACGAGCCGAACTCGAACTGGTTCGTTTAATATTTTTCCGAGCTCGAGCCAAGCTTGAGCAAGGTGCTAGCCATTCGAGCCGAGCCCTCAAAGCTCAACTCGAGTACACCCCTAGTCTTCTATATGAAAACTTGAAAGTATAATACATCATTTGACAATCCATGTCATTTAACTTTTATTTTATTTTTTCCTCTCTCACCAGGGCATCAAGGGATTACGAGATGCAATTGCTGCTGGTATTGAAGCACGTGATGGTTTTTCTGCTGATCCAAATGATATTTTCTTGACAGATGGTGCAAGCCCAGCGGTAAAAGAATTTGGTTTCACTCCCTTGTATACGTATCATGTGTATTAAAAACTTCCAGAAACAAATGTATCTCAAGCACAGATAACAAATTCTTTTTTCTTCTTCCCTTTCATTAGGTCCATATGATGATGCAGTTGTTGATAAGATCCGAGAAGGATGGAATTTTTTGTCCCATTCCTCAGTATCCTCTGTACTCTGCTTCAATTACCCTCCATGGTGGCACTCTTGTATGTTTGTGTAGTATGAAAGCAACAGTCAGATATAGAGAAGGAAAAGAAAAGGAAAACTATTTCCCCGTGTTTTCCTGAGGAAAGCAGAAGAAAAGAGGAAAGAAAGTAACAATGTTCTAAATATTTAATTTATTTTTTACTATATGTATATATACGATCAGGCTCTAAAGTGAACAGGGTAGAGTGAACATACCCAATGAACATTTTTTTTGGCCTAAAAAAATCCACAAGTCAGTGGGGCGCGCGCGGGTCAGTGAGGCAGCCCACGGGTTTTTTCAGGCAAAAAAAAATGTTCACTGGTTATGTTTACTCTATCCTGTTCACTCTAGAGCATGACCGTATATATATATATATATATTTCCCTTTTTCTTTACTATTTTCCTTTTTAACCAAACAAAGAAAATGGGTTTTCCTCAGTGTTTTCATTTCCTTCCCTCACTAAATCCATGAACCAAACATAGCCTTAAGTGCTAAGTTTTGGCTGGTAGTGAGTCAAGCTTAAAACTTAACCGAATACTGACTTGAGTTTTTTTTTTTAATTTAATTTAATTTTTTTATTTCTTTCCAAAAATACATTGCCAGCCACGTTTATCCTGGAATTTAAAAGCTGATTTTATAGTCAGATGGGTTTCCGTTGCCCATAGGAGTGTCTGATCTAGAAATTTAAACTATTTCTTTTCAGGTTCCTTACTATCTTGACGAAGCAGCAGGATGGGGTTTGGAGATTTCTGAGCTAAAAAAGCAACTTGAAGCTGCGAAGTCCAAGGGCATTACTACCAGGGCCTTGGTGGTAATAAATCCAGGAAACCCGACGGGTCAGGTAATTTTGCAATAAATTCAAAGATCAATTTAATATCAAAATATATCACTATTCCTTCACCAGAGGGACTACATTTGCAGTCATGAATTATGATATAATTTAATTATATTGATGATATATACCTACAGGTTATTGCTGAGGACAACCTGCGAGAAATTGTGGATTTCTGCAAGAAAGAGGGTCTTGTTCTTCTGGCAGACGAGGTGAGTAGATGTCTTAGGAAACTCGGTTCTACAGGTTACTTTAGATGGGGAACTTGAATACAAGTTGGATTTGGTGGGGTTCGACTTGCCAGGCATTGACAAGATACCTCAAGTTTGATTACTTCTGCTCTATTTGGAAGCACTTCTCAAACATAACTTTGGGCCCTAACGTGCTTCTGGGACTTAAAACATATACATTAGCCTGTTTGGATAAATTTAAGCACCACTTTACAGCCCCAAAAGTGTGTTCTGAGGTGCTTCAGCGTAAACATGATGCAGGATGCAAATTTGGGTTGTAATGAGTTTTTCTTAATTTATGTGGTGCCCTTGTGATTAGGGCTTCTGCGTTTGCCTAAATGCAAAAGCCACAGCGATTCGACGGTCCCTTCATATATAGCATGTATAGTGACGTCTAAAGTCTCCACTGAATTTATGCAGGTATACCAGGAAAATGTTTATGTTCCTGACAAGAAGTTCCACTCATTCAAGAAAATTTCCCGGTCGATGGGTTATGGTGAGAAGGATATCTCCTTAGTATCTTTTCAATCGGTCTCCAAAGGTATGTGATCTTGTTTATAAAATTGATCGTTGTTCTGGAGGAAAATGTTGAGTTTAAAGAGTAGTATTGACGATGGTGCTTCTTTTGCTGCCTTCAGGGTATTATGGGGAGTGTGGTAAAAGAGGAGGATACATGGAAGTCACTGGTTTTAGTCCCGAAATAAGGGAACAAATCTACAAAGTGGCCTCTGTTAATCTTTGTTCTAACATCTCTGGTCAAATTCTGGCAAGCCTTGTGATGAACCCTCCAAAGGTTAAATTTTCCTCTTTTGAGATGGTTCTATCTATTCTCGCTGTTCTTCTTTTGTTTTTTCTTTCTGTTTTTTTTTTGGACCTTTTTGCCTTCTTTTTTTGTTGAAAAAACCTGATTTGATTAGAGTGACATAATTAGAGGCTGTTTGGATAATACAAGAATCAGTGTTGTTTAGAAAAGAACCAGTTCTGAACAGCTCAGTGTTTGTGGTGCTGCTATATTGTTACTGTTGAAAAACTAAATGTATTGAATATAATGGGATAATACAATGGTTACATAGCATCCCTATATGTAGGCAAATGTAAGGAAAGGAAAATACTGAAGTGCCCCTAAGGCTTACATCATTGATTACCTAAGCCCTAACAATAACAATGACCAAAATACTCATAGATGACATAACCCCTAAATACTATTTGATACCATAATATTATCTTCCCAATCTCATTCTTCCATATCTTCCAACAATCCCCCTAAAGTTGGCATATGGATACTTGTTGAAGTGGCCAACTTGTACACAAATATGGAAGATAATCTTATACCGAACTATCCTCTCTAAATCCCCACCTTGTGCATAGTTGATTATGTCAGCATCCTTCCCTTGGGCGGTTCCGTGCAGGTGCGACCCCTCTTGGGAGTCCGTAAGCAAAACATATCACTTGCCAAAAAGCTCCAAGATCTCACGGAGAGAGTGAGAAGTGCCCACGGAAACAACCATCATGTGACACATAAATAGAGGTAGTTGTCCTGTCTTCAACACTACCCCTCAAGGGGTTGCTCAAACACACCAATCCGTGCGGTGTAGCGGGTCCCTCTTCAGGTGGTCTCGTCATCCGTGTGATATAGCGGACCTCTTCCTCGGGTGGTCCCGTCACCTGGTCTTATCTCCTTATATTCTCCCCCTCAAACTGAAGGTGGGAGTGACCACGAACATCGAAATTTGGAAGACTATAGAAAAAAAAAAAGTGAAGCCCAAAGCCAAACATGGCTTTAAAAAAAATCAGATTTTTTTTTGGAAAATTTGGGGCTATTATGAAATTTCCCAAAAATTGTGGAGAAAATTTGTAATTTTTTTAAAAGCTGGGAGTGCTTTGCAAAATTAGAAAATATTTGGGGCAGATTTGAAAAACTGAAAACTGTGGGGAATTGCAGCCGATTGCCTTTTAAAAAAAAAAAAAAACAAACGAAGTCAAGGAGGGGCTGCTGATGAACAGTGTCGTGAATAGTAGTGTGAACAATAACTTTGATGAATAGTTGATTACGTGAATAGTGTTCCGATGAATAGTGCCTTCGTGAACAGTGCTCGATGAACAATGTTTGTGCGAACAATTATTTTGATGAAACTCTCGACCCAACATGAGTTGGCAAGGGTTTTTTTTTTTCTCGGTTGATGTCCGGCAGATCGCTGCCCGCTAGCGAAGTGGAAGACTAAAAGTCACCAAGACCTACTGCTCTGATACCATGTTGAAAAACTAAATGTATTGAATATGATGGGATAGTACAATGGTTACATAGCAACCCTATATATAGGCAAATATAAGGAAAAGAAAATACTGAAGTGCCCCTAGGGCTTACATCATTGATTACCTAAGCCCTAACAATAACAATGACTAAAATACCCATAGATGACTAGGGGTGGCAACGGGGCGGGTATGGGACGGGGCCCCCATACCCCGCCCCCGCCCCGCTTCACTGAACACTCCCCCCGCCCCCGCCCCGCCCCGCCTAGCCTCTCTTCCCGACCCCGACCCCGCCCCGCCCCGCCCCGCCCCGGTTAAGTTCAACTTTTTAAAATGCATTCTACCCTTTTTTTTTTTTTTTTATGGACTACCCCTTTTTTAAGTTACCCAATCACTTTTTTTGTTGATTTTTGTCAACAAAAGGAAAAAAAATTATACATTCAACATTCAGGAAAAATTAAATCAAAGATGATTATTAATACACATGATTATTAAGCAATGGATAATCAAAGAATCGTGTTTGCTGCTTTGGATGGCTATGTTATTAATACACATTCAACATTCAAAATTTATACACATGATTATTAATAATGCAAAGATTCAGGAAAAATTAAATCAATTGAATGAAGTATCTTCCGGGAAAAAATAAAAAATACAAAAAAACCTAAAAAATTAAACACAATAATTAAACACAAAAAACCTAAAAAATTCAAAGATTCAACAAACCACAAGATTATTAATAATACAAACTATGCAATCCACACTCGAACAACATAATTAATAAAATACATAAGTTCATAAAATAAAAAGAAACAACATTCATAACATCAAAATACCCAATTGAACAACATAACACAAACACAATACAAATATAATAAAAAGTGGCAAAAGAGCACTTCCACGTCCATAGTAAACATCAACACTTGCACCAAGCCACGAACATAAAAACCTAAAAAATGAAACACAATAAGTTATGTTTTGCTTTATTAACACATGATAAATCAATTGAAGGGGAACATGAGTTAATTACCACAAACTTGACTTAAACCAAGTTAACCAACACAACATCTTCTTGAGGTTCATTGTCATCACAAATTGTAGGGGGACATGATGCCTTTGATGTGGAACAAGTAGCTACACAAATAAAAATAAGATATTATACAAGTGTCAAAATCAATAGAATATAGAAACATGTAAAAAAAAAATGAGTTAATTACCTTGTGACTCAGCCCACATCCAACTTTGGCTACACATCAATGCCTCTACGGTAGATGGATGTAGCCTACTACGATGAGGACTAATCAATCTACCACTTGTACTAAAGGCAGACTCTGATGCAACAGTCGAAACAGGGATAGCTAAAATGTCTCGAGCAATCCTTTGTAAAGTAGGATACCTGAGCGCATTTGCCTTCCACCAATTCAAGATATCAAAATTATCTGCCCTATACGGATCTTCCTCCAAGTAAAAATCAAATTCAGACCTCACGTTCTTAGTGGTCGAGCTCTCAATCACATAGTTATAAAATTTGTCTACTGCTTCTTTTGCAACAATGTTAGTCGATGGATCACTATCACATGAAGCTTCACCAACAAAAGGAGCATCATTAGTTTTGAACTTCCTTTGGTAGTCGTGCAACAAATCATAACAACATTGGCGAACTGTCTCAATTTCCCTAGAAGCTGTATCACCATAAATAGAATTATAGTAGAACTCCACCAACTTCAATTTGTACCTTGGATCCAAGACAGTAGCTATGGCCATAATTGTATGACATACATCCTAATACTTCTCAAATTTGTCTATCATTTTCGATGCCATCACACTAATCATTAAATTTGGATTTTCAACCCATTTGTACAATGCCACCCTTATCTCACATATATGCAAAAAAAAGCAATTTGTGGTAGGGTAAGTAGTGCCAGAGAACAACATGGTGACATCATAAAACATCTTCAACTTCTCACAAATTTCTGTTGCTAACCTCCAATCATCTTCCCTCGGCACACTATTGTAATTTCTCTCACGTTGCTTTACTCGAGGGAAGACGTCTTTATAAACTAAAGCATTTTGAAGCATTATGTAAGTGGAATTCCAACGAGTCTTACAATCTAGAGACAACTTCTTTCGACCTATAATTCGTAATTGACGGGCTGCTTCGTGAAACTTTTCTATCCTACCCGGTGTTGCTGTCCAATATACGACACTATCCCTCTCTATACCCTCTCCAATCACTTCCAAACCATCTTTCACAATCAAGTTTAAAATATGTGCACAACAACGCATATGAAACACCCTCCCATTAAGCAAAATTGAACTCGAGTCAAGCTTACCCAACAAAACATCAATAACAGCATCATTGGTAGAACAATTATCCATAGTAATTGTGGACAATTTTCTATCTATGTTCCAATCTAAAAAACTATCAATAAGCACTTCAGATAGAGTTTCCTTATTATGAGGAGCAGGAACATAGACAAACCTAAAAATATGTAATAAATTTAATTAGTATATTAACAATTTGTGTTTAACAAATTAATATTGAAAAATACTTGTAAATTAATACCTCAAGATGCGACTTTGCAAGATCCAAGACTCGTCAATGAAATGTCCCGTAATTGCCATGTATCCTTTCTTGTTGTGATTTGAAGTCCACATGTCAGTGGTGATCGCAATTCTGCTATCGAGTCTTTCCAATAACTTGTAAGCTTTCTCTTTCTCACTTTCATGAATCTTTAGTATGTCACTCTTAATTGTGTTTCTTGTAACCATCTTAAACAAAGGCTGAAGGCTACTAGCAAAACTTTTAAACCTCGAATGGTCGACAATTGCAAGAGGATATTCATGTACTATTATCGCATTTGCAAGCTCTCTCCGGGAAAATTCTTGATCAAAAACAAAAGATCGATACTCGGTTTTTCCATCACTCAATCTTTGATTAGCTCTTAGAAGAGTCTGTCTAATGTCCTGATTATCCCTTTTGGGACATCTAGTTAAGTGTTCATGTAAGTGCTTAGTCCCATTTTTACTATTGGCCTTAAGTTTCCGTTCACATTTGTTACATATAGCCATATCATCTCCATCGATTTTAATCTTTTTGAAACTTGTCCAAACCGGTGATGTCAACTTCCTTATCCTATCGCTATTCATACTCGCAACCGGTGAATCCGCGGCAACAGTTGGGGTTGAAGATGGGGTAGGTTCAGAATTTTGGGTAGGTACAGACTTTTGGGTAAATCTACTCTCAACCGGTGAATCCGACATTGTCAACCTAAATTAAATTTGTATATGTCTCAATCTTAATAAAACAATATGATTGCAATAAAAAAAATTTAAAATTAGTCAATTTCAGTCAAGAAAAACACATAATTTCAATCAAATTCCAAACTAGAAAACCCCTTAAAACTTGCCTACTCCATAGGCCAACAACTTGAAAGGTAATACAGAGACACAAGTATGCTGACATGAATAGTCTTGATTACATAAGTTTTAATTGAGTATTTCTGATGGTCATGCATATGTGTAGTCCTTTGGGCATATATAAAAGACAAAAATGAAAGGAGAAAAAAAAATCCATGGATCCAATCAAAAAATAAATTGCACACCCAAACATAAAGTAAAATGAAGAGCAAAAAATAGCTTCCAGCCAAGGACCCAAGTGAATCACAATTTCAAGACCACTATGAAAAGCCCAAATAGAAACATCAATATCACCAAGGTAAACATCATATGATTCATATTGCATCTAGCAGTATTGATAAATTTAGCATCATCTAATAAATGTGCTTGTAAATATGGATTCCCATTTATATTTCTAACAGAAGTGTAGAACTTCAATCAGTCTATTTAATCTTTCATAAAGTCTATGTACTTAATTTCAAAAATGATTAGAAACTAGAATGGCAAAACCAAACCAAACATTTCTACTAATGGGAAAGTTAAACCCCAAAACATATATAAATATAAATAGAGAATAGAGATACATATATAAAGACTAATATAGTTATGTGCCCAAAGAGTTACTATATAGTAATAAACTAAAACTACTCTGTTTTCCTTTTAATAATTTGATATTTTGATATTTCAGTGGATGAATTAGTATTTTTTTTTAAAAAAAAATTATATATAAATTAAATTGAGAGCAAAAACACAATTAACTACATAAATGTGTATCTAGGGGATTTCACATTTGCCAGCTCAAAAATAAATAAAAATGCTAAATAATATTGTAAATGCTAGCAGCAGAAATGAGACGAAAATGAAAATTTCCAACCTGTCTTTTTATTAAAGGTACTACATAGTCTACATTTACAGCTGGGTATATACATGTATATGTATATGCATGAGGAACTTCCCAATATCTTCATCCAAAATCAACTTAGTTATATTTTCTTCTAAAAAAAAAAATCAACTTAGTTATGGCTGTTTGACCTACGATTTTTTTAATGCTCAATAATAGTGGTAGAAATAATTAAATAACTGTATAGTAAGAGTAGTTGTTATATGGGTGAGTCTTTACCAGATTTGGATGCTTGCTTCAACGGTGGACAAAGATGGCGGTGGAGGCGGTTCTGCGGTCCTGTGGAGGAGAGACACAGAGAGAGAGAGAGAGTCAAAACTATAGATCTAAACGGAGAGAGAGAGAGGGAGCGAGGGAACTACTCACGGCCGAGTCTTTGGCGCTTTGCGGCTCCGGTGGCTGGTGGCAGAGGACGACGGTGGAGGAAGCTTGCGGCTGCGTGAGGCTTGAGCAGTCAATGGACTGTTTTGTGGTGTGCCCTAAAATGAGCTCAATCCCTTGAAATGAGTATTTATACTCCAAGGGTTTTGTATAATATATTTGATATATAAGGGCATAATAGTAATTTCTCAGTATAATCGGGGCGGGTTAGGGTTTTTTAACCCTACCCCCGAACCCGACCCGAACCCGACTCGGGTTTTAAAAATCACCCCCATACCCGCCCCTAACCCTATTAAACCCCCCCCCCCCCCATACCCTACCTATTAGGGGCGGGGCGGGGCGGGGAACCCGGAAAACCCGCCCCATTGCCATCCCTATAGATGACATAACCCCTAAATACTAATTGATACCATAATTTTATCTTCCCAATCTCATGCTTCCATATCTAAGGAGATAAGACCGTTCTCCATTCTACCACTGCCAATCGTCCTCTTCGTAATAAGATCCTGAAAGACACAATGTTCAAGGAAAAAAGTTACATTGCACTTCAAGTCACGAGTAATACGACTGATTGATAAGAGGTTATTGGAGAAACTAGGGACATGTAACATCGATGACAATGGTAATAAGGGAGTAGCATGAATTAAACATTTTCCCGAAACGGAGGAAAAAGTTCCTTTAGCAATTCGGACTTTATCTTGACTTGAATAGGGTTTATAAGCAAGAAAAATATATGAAGATCTAGACATATGATCAGAAGCTCCATAATCAATAATATATGGGAAGGAAGAATGAGATAGGAAAGCTCTCGTTGAGGTGGCTAAGTTACCTAAATGGGCAAACGAAGAGGAGGCAACTGTAGATGTAGACGGAGCACTACAGGCCATCAAATTTTGGGGAGCATCCACTCTCTGCTGGAAGTAGAAGCAAATTGATCACCCTGAGCTGGAAGTTTTGTATCTACGACTGCTGAAGCGAATGATGACTGCTCGGAAGGAGCATAAATAACATAATGACAACTCTCGTCTTTCTGCACAATAGTACTAGGTGCTTTGATTCTCCTATTTACGTAGTCCATCGTCCCTCTGCTTTTCAAGAAAATGGTCATTGACTTCGACCACGCAAAGTAGTTCTGGCCATTAGAGAAAGATGATGTGATTTTTAGGTTAGGGGTTTTTGGTGGAGCAACAAAGGGGCTCTCGACCTTAGGCGTCTGTAAACGGACAGTGGACTGTCTAAGAGTGTCACCCATAATTCCATAACGCAAAAAAAAAAACCCTAAACAATCACAGATAAATAGAGAAGATGGAGACTCACCAATGAGACCAAGGCATGTATACTCTCAAATCATAGCACCATTCAGGGTGCAATTAACTCAGTACAAAACTGAGTTCTAGTCCATACAGAGACCAAAGAACAATATGTGGCGCTAGCAATGAACAGTACTTTGTGGACAATGCCGGTGAACAGTACTTGTGAACAGTTACATGGGAGTCCAAGCCTAACTTAAGAATGCCCCCAAGAACTGGTTCTTTAGCAAACCAACGCAATACTGGTTCTCATAATAACCAGATAAAGGTGAGACTTGGTCTAAACATGAAGTTGTTTTAGGTATTCCCAAACAGGCCTTAGATAGTGACGTTAGGACAATGTCCAATTGGAAAGGCTTTTAATTCATGACTGGTTCGTATAAAAGACTTCTAATTTAAGACCGGGCCACTCTTGATAGTAATTTTGTTTTACAGTAATTTGAAAACTCATTACATCCAAAGTTAAAGTTTGTTTTAGAGTAATTTTTTGTAAATTTGTGACTTTGTACACATAAATAAGCTCTCGTTGGAAAAAATAAGTAGTGCCAAAATTTTATTGTCACCAGAATTATGTTTTTCAACTATGATGTCTGGTCATCTTTTAAAATCTGTCTATATGGATGTGTGCAGGTTGGAGATGAATCCTATGAGTCATATTCTGGGGAGAAAGATGGAATCCTCTCATCGCTAGCCAGGCGTGCAAAGGTTAGAACCAGAATCCACTATTTAGTTAGTGTATAATAGAAAAGGTAAATTAACCAAAAAATTGGAGCTAGCAAGACTTTGGATTCTGAATTCTAGTCAATGGATACCAATTTTCCTTTTGATTAGACCTATGGCCTATGGTAGAGATTAGAGTGCAGGTACAGGAAATGACTTCTTTAGTTGAAACATTCAATTATTTTCTCAATAGAATTTGCAGTGTGTTCTATTCTTTAATTTGTCAGCTTTCTTTTCTTTATTTTACCTTCTTTTTTTTTTTTTTTAATGCAGACCCTAGAAGATGCATTAAATAGTTTAGAGGGCATAACTTGCAACAAAGCCGAAGGAGCAATGTATCTATTCCCACGTATTCGCTTGCCCCAGAAAGCAATCAAAGCAGCAGAAGCAGCCAAAACAGCACCAGATACATACTATGCTCGCCGCCTCTTAAATGCTACTGGAATTGTCATCGTTCCTGGGTCTGGATTTGGGCAGGTTAGTTTTATGTTTCTGCTTGAACTCGTATTATTAGCATATCATGATTTTCTACCATTAGAATGTTTCAGGAAATTTGATGATAATTACATCAAAGTATTTATTTATTTATTTATTTTTCATTCGTTAAGGCTTATTTGGTTCGCGGTTTTCCGAAAGGCAAAGGAGAGAGAAAACTATTTCTGAAGTGTTTTCCTCCATGATTCAACGAGATAAGAAATTAAAATTTTTTAAAGTATAATTGGTAAGTAAAGAGGAAGGGGAGTGACTCACAATATAAAAATATAAATAAAAATAAAAATAAAAATAAAAACTTCCATTCTTCTTGGTGTTTTCCTTATTAACCAAACAAAGAAAAGTTTTTTTTTCCCTCGATGTATCTTTCCTTTTCCCCTCACTAAGTCCATGAACCAAACAGAGCCTAATTTGAAAACACCCATGTTGATCACTAGGATTGTGTGTGGTGCAGATTCAGTAGCCTTTTCGATACCTTCTATCCGTTGGACTGATAACTTATTGTTTTGTGTTAAAAGGTTCCCGGAACGTGGCATTTTAGGTGCACAATTCTGCCTCAGGAGGATAAGATTCCAGCCATAGTTTCTCGTTTGACTGATTTCCATAATGGATTCATGAATGAATTTCGCGACTGAAAGATTCTGGTTTTCATAGATACTGATGCTGTATTAGAAGAGATCCGAATAAAAAGGAGCAACCGGTCATTTTCGTCATGTTCTTGCATGCTTCTCTTTACTTGGTCGAACCTTTTGGGGACAATAATGGTTTGTTTTTTGTATGAGAACTGATTTATTGAAGCGTGATTAGAGTATCACCTATCGGTCATTTTTCATGTTGCTTTATTTATAGATCCAAGGAATATCTCTGTTTTTTGCCAAAGAATAATGAAGGCTCTTACTCTCGCAATTTGATTTCTTTGAACTTCTAAAAATCAGTTAAGAGCTGGGCATATAGTCTTCAATCCAACTTGGTTTTGATATCTTCTGATACTGAAAATGGTTGATTGAAATTCTAGTTGGCATGTCAAACATGATTTTTTTTTTTTTTTTTTATTCAAGGGAAAGTATTTAAAGATTGATTGTTCAGTTCTCTTGTTGAGCCCTTATTGTCATCCTTGTAGGCCTGGCATTCAGGGCTCTCCCTTGTGCTGCATGTTAGAAATTTGCTGAGTTCAAAGCCCCATGTGGTTTTCAGTGTCCATACTCAGAAATTGCCTTTTACCTGAGTCTAGAGACTAGTTTTATGAATGAACAAAACATCACTTTTGTACGTTGCCCTTACCAAGTGCCACGTACTGCCCTCTCACCAGTGAATCATTGCAAGAATGTTCATTAGTCTAGTTTGAACATGTTTTATTTATCCAAATCCGGTACCACGGACCTTTCAATCCTGGGCACTCCGTATATGCGGAAGAGAGAGAGAGAGAGAGAGAGAGAGAGAGAGAGAGAGAGAAATCTAGGCACCATGCGATAATTGTCCCTTCTCAGGACGTTTTCAATGCATTCTTTCTCCCGAGCATTAACCGGACTCGAGGCTCAAAAGTGTTTCTATTCCTCCCGCAAATGGCCGTGCCTGTAATTTCCACTCTCCATGTAGAGTTACCAAACTTAAGCGAATTTAAAGGGAAGTTTTTCAAGTTGGTCAACTAGAGTAAATTGTTGCATTCATTTAATCGAAACAACATGCTTGAGTAACATAATCCCATACCCATAGAAGAAGAAAAATATATTAATCCCGGTTAACCAATACAAAATGTACATGCATGCATTGCAACAACGGGGAATCCAAACTCGACTGAAACTTGTTAGACGGGGTTTTCTTCTCATAAGCGGCTAATGACAGCCTCCACCTCGGCTGGGGAGTAGAGATGGTACGTTGGAGCGACCTTTGCAATGTCAACATTATTGGGGGTGACCTGAGATCATTAACAACATTGTGATTAGGGTGTTTCAGCAGTGAAAAAATATCTGGTTAAAAAAAACACATGAAAAATGTATATGCATCATCCAAATCAAAACGGATAGTGCAATGGGGGAGACTGGGGAGTAGGCTTACTTTCTCCTCCATAACTTGCTTCAGGATAGAGAGCGCTATAGTTTCTGCTTCTGAAAGTGTTAACTCCTGCAGACAAACAATCAAACCAAATTCACGACTAACGTCTACAGCATAGGGAAATTTTCAAATTACGTTTGGCGGCAAGGAAAAAACAGTCAAGCCCCAACTACTTGGGAATCTACCGCTGTAATGACCAAGCCTGCTAGCCTAACTTGGGCTTAAGCGTTTTGGGCCATGTTGCTAGACTCTTTCTTCAAGTTACTAGGCCAGCGGGTTTGGGGTGTTCCAGCCTCATGAACCCGTCATCTCCAATGGGCCTTTGTAAAGCCATTTATCACAAGTTATCTAGGCAATTTTAGAATCTCATGCTTCAAAAAATGCCGTCCAAGTTTTTCAGAATAATAAAGGCTGTATAAACTGTATTACCTTATTATATTGCTCCTGCAAAGAACTGTCAGCACCTTCAGAACCCGAACCAATAGCTTTCGCATTACATTGCCAGAATGTGCCAGATGGATCTGTATAGTACCTGGATGTTACAAGTTCCTTTTTAGTCTCATGGACAATGCATAGAAGCAGCATGACTAGCAACACATTAATGTACACATTTTATAGACGGAAGTAAAATCTTCAGAGCAGCCAATTAAACCTAAATTTAGGCTAGCATGACTAATAATTTGATTTGCTATTGACAAAGCGTAGTACCATACACATGGTAAAAAAAACTCTGAAGTAATATCAGTTTTGAAAATAAGTAACTGAGATTTAAAAAGGAAAGTAGGCAGAAACCATGTAGAGATCCAGCAACTAAAGAAGGTGCAAGGAAGTTGAAAGAATGGCAGTTGGGACAGCAAATCTATGGGCAGAGTTGAAAGGAAATAAAATTTGGTTGCACATCCATAACTCAGCCCAGGGGCCATTGTTTGGTGGAATGGTAACAGCTCGGACAGATAAGAGAGAGATCAAGAGTGGGTCTCACACCAGCCACTTCATACGAAAAGGAAAAAAGTAAAAACCATCACCAGTCTAGCCCTCCCAGCACTCTGCATAAGGGGGACCACCATCATTTACCCCCTTTTAATATATATATATACAGTTACCTATTGTAAAGCACATGAGAGTGTTTTCCTTAGCTAGATGTGTTGATATCAAGCATTATTTGCACAGTTGCACTAATTTGTAGGATGCCCAAAAAAAACGAACAAAACAAAGATTGCTTCAGCATAATTCTCCATGCTGGAATTTTTTTCCAAAGAAAACCAAGCAAATTCATCAACAACTAAAATAAAAATATTTAATAAAAAAAATGGTGCATGCGGCAAACTATTGACACTGTGGTGAAGCGTGGATTTACTAGCACACACAAAAATTAGTTGCAGCAAAATTCACCCAATAACAGAATTGGAATTAGTGCTTACAAGCTGGGACCATTCTCATCATGGCCAGCAATGAGAAGAGACACTCCAAAAGGCCGAGACTGCAAGATAACAAAAGATATCAAACATTAAAAAGGAAATAAACACAGCAATCCTAAATATATGCGAAGAGAAAATAAATTGAACAGGTGAGAAAATCAATTGAACAGGTTGTTTGTAACATTTTCAAACACACATCAAAGAAGCGTCTTCATTCTCTCTCAAGAATGATAGAGGTGCCTGGCACTATAGACAAATATAAGGAATGACTGCAGATTACTCTTTCAGGTCAATAGTTTATGACAAAATGGAACTGTGATCACTTCGACAAAATAAAAGTTTCCTCCATTAGCATTTCCCAGTCCCTTTCTGCTGGGAATTTCACCATCACACCCAGCCCAAGACTTCCGTGGAGGCACATAACTTTTGTCTGGACAAACTTAAACTTGCTAAAACCAAGATTTTTCTTCGGGCTTACAACACCTCAAGCAACAATAACCTGATAACATCAACTCAATGAACTTTAGATACTTGTGGATAAACAAGAAATGCTAATGAAGTCAACTTTGTTAGACTCTATGGCTTCTTCACTAAGAAAACTAGGGTTACAAACTGCAACAAATATATATATAGATATGAAAACAGAAGATTTGCCTTCTGCCACGTGTCACGCTGAGAAAACCCAACTCCCCGTCCAAACCCTCATTATGCGCCTCTCTCTCTCTCTCTCTCTCTCTCTCTCTCTGTAACTCACCCTTCCCCCTCATTCACGCCACTCTTCTATCTCTGCCGAACCCAGCCCCTCATTCACGCCCCTGCCCCTCCTCTCTCCCTCCAATCTCCGCCGATCAACCACTGTCGATCATCATTGTAATCATTATCATCTCCAGACCACTACCAGACCACCGATCTCTACCACACGGTTACTCTCTACAGTGCCATTACCAACCACCGCCTACAGTGCCATTACCAACCACCGCCGGACACCCAAGCTATACTCTTTACTCTCTCTACACACTCTCTTTCTCTAGGTTACTCTCTCTACACTGGCTCAAAGTCGCACCAGATCTGTGCCCCTTTCTCAAATTTTTATGTTGATCTGACCATTTAGTATCATAAAATGAGAGCAGATCTGAGTATTTCTCCACCTGTATGTCTCTTTGGTTGGGGATTTTGAATCTGTAAATCTTTTACTGTTACTTCTATGGTTAGGGCTTCAGTTTTACTCATATGTACTTCTCCAATATTTTTCTTTCAGTTTTATGTTGCAGGGATATTGGGGAGAATGAGTGTTGTGTTGCTGGATGCTAGATCTGCCAATCTGACCGGGTATGATCAGCATCTCCCCTAATTTGTTTTATTTTGTTCTCAATTTCAATTTTTTTTACCACCGCCAGTCCCTCTCTCTCTCTCTCTCTCTCTCTCTCTCTCTCTCTCTCTCGCCCTATCTCTCTCACTTCTGGCCATCTCCATCGACGGCTGCACCCGTCTTTGGTCACCACCACGACCACTGCACGGCCTAAACCTAACCCCAATCCTTACTCTTCTTTAACTTGGTTTTCATGGACAGAGCAATTTGGGGTTTTTATTAATTTCTCTTTTAACCATTTAAGCATTTTTTTCATGCGAGGTAATTTAAGCATTTGTTTTTAAAAATAACTGTCATTTTTTCAACTGACCTTCAAGTTGAAGGCCATTGATGTGTAAAATTTCATGTTTATTTGTAGGGTTCGGTATAGCTTCACTGGTAGTGCAGGTTTAATTATCGTCGTCGTGATCTCTCCGTAATCTCTCTCTTTCACTCACACATCTACACCGATCTGCTCTCATTTTATGATTATCTAAAACTCATTTTATGGTTCCTTTTCCGTACTTTCACTTTGGAATTGATTATTGTCAAGTTTGCTTTCATAATATGTTGCTTTGAAAGAGGCAGAGCTGTATGAGCAACCCAGTGAAGCTATCATCATGTTTGCAGGAGCTAAATGAGATTTGGCCGGTTTTAGGCATGCTATCTACTAGAGGTGAGAAGTGAAAATTCTATATTTTTCTTCCAATTTTGCTTGCAATTGCATCACCAATGAATTGCGTTACTTCTTTATTCAAGTGTATATTCTTACATTTTTTGCAAATGCATCACCAATTTCCCCTTTTTTGGGTGTCTTTTACTTCTTTATTCAAGTGTTGCCCAGATGATTTTACTTCCATTTTTGATTCCTTCACATAGTTAAACGTTTGCATTATATTAGAAAGTTGAGGAGAGGCTATATCACCATGAAACCTTTTTGTGGCTGATTTGAGCTCATCTTAGCTCAATTGCTGAGGACCTACCACAAGCTGTACACAAATCCTTGGGATCATAATTCATAGCAGTTTTTTTTTTAACATTTGCTGAGCTAATTTCTTATACTGATTTAGTTGAAATGGCAAGGAATCAATTATCAATTTGTTGGTTGAAATACCCCGAGAAGCTAATTTTCTTCAATCTGCCAAAAAAATTGTCTTTGTGTTGCAGGAACAAGAAAGGGCAGTGCTCTTTACTGGAATTTGAGAAGTTGCATTTTGTAACATGGCATAAGAATTAAGGGCCATTTGGGAATCATAGCATATTTTTTAAAAACAAAGTAATTTTCTGAAACGGCTTTTAGTTGTGTGTTTAAATTAATACAGTTTTATGTTTGTTTTAGAAATGGAGTTTGTTTATTTTTCTTTTGTTGGCCCAAGTTCTGAGCTTTCTGTCCTTATTTTCTTTTACATTTTGAGGAGCACAAAGTGTTCAAAAAATGGTAGTGTTCTGATCATGATTTTGGTATTTGATTTGCAGCACAAAGTGGAAATAAATGGAAATGAAGAATAAATTGGAGATGAAGAGAAAATTGGAAATAAATGGAGATGCAGAGAAAATTTGAGGCTTTCTGTCAATTACGAAAAGAAATTGAAGCTTGGTACCCTTTATCTCAGGACATTGAGAGACCCTCATACACTAATGGAAGGTTTTGATTTGGGCAAACCTCAAACGAGACCACCACACAGGTAAGACAAAAAATCCATAGACCAAATTTGGGTACTATATTTAGGTACATTATTTGTAGTTCTTATTGATTTTGGTTAATTTATGTTGATATGTGTACATAAATCATCAGTTGTTGATTTTGGTGTAAGCTTATGAAAAACAACATAGCTCTTCTCAGCAGCACTGCATTTTGGTGGGCATTTCTGCTCTAGATAAGTGAGTTTTTCTTTCTTACAGTATTTCCAAAAGTGGCTTTAAAGGGTATAACTGTTACACTACTAACTGTTTCAATGACTTATGGCCTATGCACTGGGGCCAGGAGAACAATGACAGTGGAGCAACTGTCACTAAGTGAAGTTGACTCATATATATCTCTAAGTTTTAATTTAGGTCACTCCCAAAGCTGAAACCTAAAGGAAAAAAAACACATATTCATGGCTTGGCTGTATGAATCCGTCTTTGAATATTGAAATTTGATTTGACTTTAACCTGATTATTGGAATTGCATGTGGAGTGAAAGTGAGTGATTCTCTTGAAAATAATTTATGTACAACTGATTTTGCACCAACTATTAATATTGCTCCGTTGCAATTACACCGTAGATTGTATGTACGATTTATATGGTTGTCCGTTTGATTCACAACCGGGTTATTCTAATTTGTTACTTTGAGATTTAGCGAGGATTATTTTTTTTACTTCTGGAACATTCACATGAATTTATGTGCATTAGACTTGGTTTGGAGATTTGCCCACATAAAAATACTTATGTCTTTCATGTCAAGTTATGACTTTTTTTTGTTCTCCGTACAAGAATTGCTAGCTATCATGACACCCTGATCTCAATTTACTTCCAATAAAGTGCTTTGCAACTGACTATGGGGCATTCTAATCTTTTTCAATGAAATGATGTTAATATTTGTGTCATATGACTAGAAGTAGTGGATTACCAGTACTTATGGGGAAATATGTTCATCTCCTTTCAAAAAAGAAAGAAAGAAAGGTAACTAGAGGAAGATGAAGACTCGAAGGTCGAAAGGTAACTAGAGTTTCATTTTACTTTATTTTTTATTTTTAAAAAAATTTCCTATTCCTTTTCAGAAAAGAATTGTCCTGAAAGTCAAGGCTTGAAACAATCTGGGTCTCTCTATAAACTAGCATTTTTCTCTCTACATTGTTCTCTTTATATTTCCCCCCTTCTCTCTCTCTCTCTAGAATTTGGGTCTCTTTCTTACATGGTTGCAAAGATCAGTTTTTTTTTTTTTTTCCTTTACCCCATAACTTCATATTTTAATGTATACAGATCTCGCTGTCTCTCTATTTGGCTTACCCGTGAAATTCAACCGATTGAAGTGTGATTTTGTCATCAAGGTTAGTATTTCCGATCTGGGTTTTGTGCCTTTTGTATTGGCTGTAGTTAACATTGGTATTGTTGCCTAAAAACTGTAATTGAAACTCTTGCGCTGGTTTAGGCAATGTATTGATTTACTGCACAGGAAAAAAAGAAGAAAAAAAAAAAAAAAAAAAGAAAAAAGAAAAATAAGATGGTATTTGAAATAATCATTTAGAAGTTCGAAGATTTCCAAGTCTCACCAACCTCAATCTGCTGCTAGGTGCCCCACTGCACTTTTAGACCACGTTTGGGTAGCTTCTAAAATAATCACTTTGGAATAAGAGTTTTTGAAAAGCTAAGAGTTGGAGAGTTTTTAAAGTGATTGTGTTCATGTGATCCATTTTTTTGTGGACAGAAGTGCGAGCGTGCCATAAAAGTTTTGTGCATGAGGAAGAGTTATTGCTTTTGTTATCATTAGAGTTATATACAGATTTTATTGCGTAATTAACACTTGAGCAAATCCTTTTTTTGCAAGTAAAAAGAAAAATAGAATTTTGAAGAGTTTGGACTCATTCGTTATTCGTTAATTGTTGTTTTGTTAAACAAATAAATTAGAATAATTGTGAAGAGTTTGGACTCATTCGTTTTCCCTTAGTAGTGATATTCCACTCATGTTTTGCTAATTGTGCTTTTATTGTGGATGAATAATTTCAATTGATGTAAGGGGGTGTACAAGGAAGTTGTGCATTAAAGGAGGACAGTTATCAAGTGTCAAGGCTTACAAGGCTTTTATACACACACACCCCCCTGATCATGTTGCCAGGATTTGTAGTGGGCCAAGGGCCTTAAATTGTATAGAAGTACCATATGAAAACAATGCTTACGATTTTTTATTTTTTATTTTTATTTTTATATCTTTTTTTTTTTTGGCTTGAAACAATGTTTACCACAATAGATGGTGAAACTTATTTACCGAAAAAAGTGATTGGTGAAACACAAGTTACGAGTAGTAGGTTGTCAATGATTTTTGATGCTTGATATTATTATCTTTATGGCTTGGTGAAACACAGGTTATGAGTAGTAGTTGGTCAATGATTTTTTTATGCTTGATAATTTTATCTTTAAATTACACTACTATAAATGTTGTGTTTGCAAGTGTGGTGTTACATGAGGTTCTGAATTTCAGGTCTATCTCTCTCTCAGTCCATCGATCTCGCTACGTTTAAGAATCTTGATTTTTCGGATGCACCTTGACCTCTGTCATATGATCTCACCGTGTCTAAGAATCTTGATTTTTCCGATACCTATAAACTCTTTATCATTGCTTTGGGTGTCCCTTTTTTTTACCTACCCCTTTGTAATTTGTATGCTGATGTTGGAGAACCCTACTTTCTTGACGCGAGTTTGATTCCGAAGCGGCATTTATCCCCCCCCCCCCCCCCTTCGTGCCCGTGGGCACGGGCAATTACTAGTCTCCAATGAAAACCTGAGCTTGGATTTTGAAGAAAGCTTTCTCACGGATCACCAATTCAAGGAGATATTTCAAATCTTCTTAACAAGCAAGGTTCGAAGGATTCTAAGCTCTCAGATAGTCTCATTAAAAAAAAAATGGTGCCAAATAGTTGTACTGTACCAAGTCCCTCACAAAAGTTGCTAATAATGCGACATGATTAAAGCTAATAATGCGACATGATTAAGCTTTCTTATTGTGTAGCAAGTGACTACTCCCTTATTGTATTCATCAAAGTAGGGCCTGATCTCTGACAATACAGAGAAGGTACATGATTTTCTCCATGGGAAAAACTACATGTCATGTCAATTTGCCCCGCCCCTGCCCCCGCCCCTAATGGGAACGGTTTGGAGTCCATAAAAATTGGTTAGGAGCGGAGTTGGTTTGCTGATAGGAAACTCCATTAGGAGTAGGAGTGGTTTTGACTCCAACCCGATTATAGGATAAGTTTACTGAAATACCCTTACTAGTTTACATCATTTACTGAAATACATAGGTTTACAGCCACTTTCAAGAGGCAGGGTCGTAGCCACTCTTGCCTCTCGAAGCTTCCACCATCTCTCGTCTCTCTTTGTCTCTACTGGCAGTCAATCTACCTCCACTTCTATTGTGCTATGTTTCAGTAAAGACTGATACTTAATCATGTAAAATTGTTATGAATTACTTATGTTGTCGGTGAATGGAGGTCACACTATTGCAACAATGTTCGTTCGTTTAAAACAAATGGTAAATGGAGTAGGAGTAGGAGTGAGATGGAGTGAAGCGGAGTAGGAGTAGCCATGCACATAGTAGGCAAAGTGGAGTTAGAAAATATAGACTCCATACCGACTCCGCCCCGTAGCCACTCCTACGCTACACCCCTGGAACTGGAACCCATTCTTCTTGGGGTGTGTTGTTTGAATTCTGAAAGACATCGTAATGCAAATTGCAAAAAGAGATCGTTTTCCAAACAATTTTGAAATAAGTACGAGTCTTCTAATTAAACTAGAGTTTAAATTGATTAGGACTAATGAAGCATTAGACATCCACATGAGCCAACTGACTAATGATCATTCTTGGTCCAAAGAACAAAAGGAAAAACAACTCATTTTTAAGGTGGAAAAAAGGATCACAAAAATTCTGGTGTATACATTTGAAAAAAAAAAGGCAGGCAATTGAAATGACAGTAGAAAAGAACATAAAAGGAAATGAAAGAGTCAAGTACGGAAAAGATAAGTAGCTAACCATAGATTCTTCGTCACCTTCACCAAATCGCAAAGCCAGATCACATAGAGCTTGTGTAGTTGACTCAACAGTCATAGGCTCACCATACGAGAATCTATGGTTCTGTCCAAAACAAAATTAAAAGAACATGAATTAAACAATGACACACTACTTAACAAAGAAAACAGTGACGCTGATGGGGATGATTACTTGAGTTTCAACTCGAGCATGTTCAACAAGTGTACGAGCATCAGCAATTAACCCACTCATTGCGCACCCAATATGATTGTCAATTTCCATAATTTTCTCCACACTGCTGGGCTCCTGAGAGGGTAATAACAAAGAAATTATGTTTATGAAAACGAATTGCAGCGTTAACCAAAAAAAAGTATGATTTGACAAGGACATCCCAGCTTTTAAGTTCCCATATTAAGTGTGGAAAGTGGAAGAAAGCAAATGGCACTGACGTCATAAGTTCAAACTGAGTAATAATCTCCAGAAAATGAATCGACTTTGTAAGAGGCAAATCACATCCAGAATGATGGAATCAATGTCCACAGTTTTATTAATGTAAAGCACATAAGTAGCAACAAACAACTAACAAATTTGATAACTTTTCGACAAAACCAACTGAATGGTATAACATAAACTAGATTATTAATATATAGACATTTCAATAAAATTGTGTACACAAGCCAAGTCACAGTGGAAGACATAGCACTGGGTAGAGCTACAACAAAACTTAATAAACTACTGATAAAATTACTCCGTAACACATTATTCCATGTTTTTCTGAGAACATTTCACCTATTAACATTATGCACACTGCAGTTCTCAAAGAATAGCTTCACCCTTTCAGTCGCGTAAAATAAATTATGATAAATTTTCAAAATCAATCAGAATATATAGCAATTTTGTCCAAACTTTATACTATGTTAAAAGTCATCATAACAAATTAGTCAAAGGCATAATTGAACAATGAGGGGATAGACACAGAAAGAAGAGGATGACCAGTAGCGGTGAAGTGATACGCTTCTCAACAGCAAGTACAACCCCTTCCTTGGTCTTCAACCCAATTGCTGTGGAACCCAGCTGTGATAGTATAGCAAAAGAGCCACAATTATTTGCCGGGAAAGAAATACACAAATTCTCACTTAGCAAGAAAATCTTAGTTGGTATACATACATATTTTATATATATATATATATATATATATACAGCTCCTTCTAATGAGGGATCTCATTTTAAGAAAGTGAGGGCTTCTATTGTGGTCGTTGCATCGCCATTAAATCCAGGTCATGTCAGTGAAATGACAGAATTACCCTTAATGAAAACACGATCCAACGGCCGATAATGAAAACACGACTATGTATATACACACACACATATATATGAGTACAATTACAGATAGATAGAAAGAGAGGTCACCTTGATAGCCTCAATGGCATATTCAACCTGAAATAATCGACCTTCAGGAGAGAAGGTGTTGACACCCCTATCGTACTCAGTCCTTCAATCAAACCCCCACACCCACCAAAATACAAATTTAGCGACAATTTCAATGAGGAAAATTAAAAGCCTGTATTTGTTATCAAAATGCACCGACCTTGTTAGAAACATCTTTGATTCGATTAAAAACTTTAGAATCTGCAAACAAAAACAAACAACTCTATATATCAGAAAGAGGAATGTATGAATATCTTCACTATATATATTTTAGTTCGATTTTTTAACTGAAAAAAGTAACCAAAACAAATTAACATTTACAAAACTGATCTTCACTGTGTAATCAAATCAATCAATATAGCTTACCAGTGTATATTCGCGAGAGAGAGAGAGAGAGAGAGAGAGAGTTGGGGATTTCACTGACCTTTGGGGGTTTTTTTTCAGTTTCTTTCCGAATGTGCTTTTCTGAATAAAACCCTTCTTGAGAGACAAGTCAAGAACGATACGTTTTCGGGTTAACATTCGGGTTTCGGACAGGTTTCTAGAACCCGTCCGCAATGGTATAGTAAAACAATCGGGTCACAACAAAATAAACGCGCTACAACGAGGCATGGAATCGTGGATTGGGCTGCGATTGCTTTTCAAATTCTTACTCAAACAGGCCAAGCGTCTGCAATTGGACTTTCATCTCTTAGCCCAATCATGTACATTTATGGGTCACTTCAATCAGAAGGCAAAGCGACGTGACAATCACATTAACATGCATGCCAGAGTAAAATAAACACTAAAAACAAAGTAACCAAAGAAAAACAAAGCAATTCCCCTAAAACACTTGTAAGGAACTGAGGTCACTTCATTTTTTTTTACTATCAATCATAGTGATGAAACAAATGGATTCGGTCCAGAATAAGTCCTCCAACCAAAACCCTAAACAAAAATCACATACCCATTCGAGCAATTTCAGATCAGAGGCCCAAAACACATAAACAAACATACATCATATATGTGTTTATATATATATATACATAAATATATATATATAGGGTTTAAGAAATGGTTACCCTTTGCCCTCAAATGTGTCGAAACAATTGGGAAACACTGGTTGATTCTCTGCTGGAAGAGACAGTAAAGTTGTTGCATGCAGAGATTGAAGAACATATCAATCTAAGAAATGCAGATCTTAAATTTAGCCCCCCTCACTACCAATTCAGACCTTGCAGAAAATATGTATGTGTGATGAAGAGAGACAAAGAAAGAGAGGAAGAGAGAGAGAGAGAGAGAGAGAGAGAGAGAGAGAGAGAGAGGGATGGAGGCAATATATATATACGTATATATATATATAGAGAGAGAGAGAGACTCACCAGTCCATAGCTAAGAGGGAGAGAGAAGTTGTAGAGAAGCGTCGAGACAGGCGACGGAGAGTGAGAGTTGAGGGACGATCGGGGCCGAGAATTGTTTAATTTAAAATTAGGCAATTTTAGGTTTTAGGTAAAATGATCTCATTCTGATTTTGTACTGTAAGCCCAAAAATGTTGATTTTTGTAATTAGTTCGTTTTGACAATCAAACACCTATGAATGGACCCATACATAAATGGACTCATTTTAAATGGATTAATTCTTAATTTTGTGTACAACCAAACATGCCCTTATGGGTCAAAATATGTTTGCATTTAATTTTACATTTTAATCATGCAATTGAATTAAAATGAAATGCTATCATTAATCATTAGCTTAGATTAGATATCATACAAAAAGGTAATAAAGTGGAAGAGTAACCAGTTAATTGTAAGATCGCATAGGTTCGCATACTTTAAGTGGCAACGAGCTTAACATATATAAGTTTTTTCCAATACACAAGTTCAGGGTTCGAACCTCATCCCCTCCCCAATATCCAAAAAAAAAAAAATTGTAAGATTAAACATGCATTCTTTCTGTTATAAGGTGCTGTAATTCTCATCGTAAATACTAAATAGCAACAAATATAAATCACAATGTGGAGTGCATATCGCGTCTTTTTTTTGTTTGAGAAAGCATATCACCTCCTAAGGCCATCTCCAATGCAACTGCCATAGCAGTTGATATCCCATATTTGGCAAGGCTTTTGGCATAATTGAGCTCCAATGCAATGCCAAATGAGCTGCCAAAATATAGCATTGCCAAACAAGCTCTCAAATATAGCAGGCCAAATATATAACACCCACATTTGTGTTATTGTTTTTGCATTTCATTGTCATGCATGATAATGTGATATGGCGTGTCTTATGACACATGTTTGGGTGAGTTTTGACTCACGAGTTGATTTGGGTGTCTGTATTAGAGAACCCTTTGAAACTATTGTGATTGAGGATTTATTGTTTGTGAAGTCTCTCCGATTATGAGACGGTCACTGTGGAACATTTTAAATGTTTATCTGGAACTAAATGTTTACCTATGTATTGCAATATCTGTATTATTTTCTGGCCTAGAATTTATTTCTGTTGTTAGATTTAGTATCCTGGTGAGGACGAATTAACACGCTATTAATTTGGTAGGCTAATTAGCAACTTCGGAAACGTCATGTAGAAATTCGTGTTTTAGCGACCAAACGAAACTTAGTCGAAAACCTTTATAATTTTGAGGTTTCACTCGTAAAGCTATGAATAAGCTGTATAGAAAGTTTCAGAGACTAATTAGGAGTTTTGAAAACTCGTGGGGAGGTAAACGTAATTCCCAATAGTTTTGCCTATATATAGATAGAGATGAGTTGAGATATTTCACAAAGCTTAACCTAAAGCTTAAGAAAGGAGGCCAAAAGGGGGGCTAGAGGGAGATTTTGTTGCTTCAAGCTTTGCGACGCCAAACGACGACCTTCCGTCAGTTTGTTTTCTCCCAAATTTCATATTCGAGCTCCTCGAGGTAAGAGCTTCGTTTTGATATATGTTAGGGCCTGTTTGGCTAAGTTTTCGGAAAAGTTATTTTCTAGAATTTTTCATAAAAGTTGATAAATGGAATTCTGATCCATAGGAATTGTACTAGACGAATTTCTGCACGTTCTTTGTGCACGGGTTTTCTTCAGATTGAATTATAGGAGCGTTATTCGGAGGTGAGTGATTCAACTATGTTTTGGAATGATTTCTTGACATGTATTCATGTTTTGTGTGAATAGCATGTTTTAATTCATAGAGATATCTTGTGTAGTTCATATTGGGCATTTATAGTGATAAGTAGGCTCAATAGCACGGTGATATGTTTTGATTACTGCGAGTATGGTGATATGTATTTGAGCATGTTAAGTTGCTTATTTGGGTCAGAAGGAGCACGTGGTCACCGTGCCATTTTGTGGAGCCGATATAGGCATTAAGGTCGCACGATTGAAGAGAAGAATCGTGGGTCTTACCCTTTCGCGTGGACTTATTGGCGAGGAGTCGCGGATTGGGAGTATGGACGGGCACGTGAGTCTCCGGCGACTAGTATGAAATGTAAAGATGTGAATGCGGATATGTTTATCATTCATGTGCATATGTTGTTTTATTCACTAAGCATTAGCTTAAACAAATCAAAATATGTGTGGTTATTCAAATAACCATTGCAGGTGTTAATGCTGGCGAGGAATCGCAGAAGTGAGCACGAGGATTGGGAGTTTAACTTGGGAGGCAACTTGAAATGTTAATCTTGTAGTTTTGGGATAATAGGAAGGTTGTAATAAGAATTTGGTTGTTTTAACCCATGTTTAATTTGGTATGTTAGAATGGATTTTAAACCGTTGTAATAGTTAGTAACATGTTGTAATTCTGCTTTAGAAATGTTTTAATATAGCTAGGATTACTTTGGATTGAGTTTGGTTTGAGTGGTTGATCCTTGGTGAAGTTGTGAAGCTTTTAAAACTTGAAATTCTGCAGATTGGGCTGCTATCAGGGGAGCAGTCGACTGGTCCTGTGTTCAGTCGACAGAACCCCTGTGTTTGCTAGCTACTGCTTCTTATTTTAGCAAAAGCAGTCGACTGGACCCCCTAGCCTCAGTCGACTGGAATTGCTATTAAATTCCCTGCCTTCCTCCGTCGACTGAGCAGTCGACTGAACCTCTGGTTTTAAAATGTGTTTTGTTTTCCGCTGCGTGTGCTCTTCAAACCTAATTTTGGGAACATTAATGAATTGGTTTAGCCTCGGTGGCGTGCCACGGGCTCCGGTTCCGTTATTGTGGGACCGGACTGTGACATTTAGTGGTATCAGCGCTTAAGTTTAGAGCCTTGGGAACGAGTGACGTTATATATGCTGAGTGACGTCAAGCGGAGTGTGTAATTGTGAAGATAATGGTTATCATTGTAGAAATGCTTCATGTGTTAGCCTTTGTTGATTGTGATGAACTGTGCACATATATCTATATTGTGGCATAGCATGCATGGCATTATGCATTGAACTCAACAGGGGAAATATTTGAAACGTTATGGCTGATCCACCAAGAGAATTGTCACTCCATTCGCGGATGGACCAAATAGTGAATATGGTGGGAAATTTCATACAAGCGGTAAGTGAAAGAGAACAGATGAACGTTCAGCCTCCACAAGTGGAAATTCGTTATGTCATTGCACCATCGACACCGCGATCTCAACACACAATCGTGGAACAGTTTCATAAGCGAAAACCGACGTTGTATCATGGGCAAGTTGACATAGACTTGGGCGATCATTGGACGATGGACATGGAAAGACATTTCCGTCAGGTAATATGTACCGATGAGGAGAAAATTTTATGCGCATCCGATACGTTGATGGGCGAAGCATTGGATTGGTGGAACAATGTACTTGAACAAGGGAAGCCGACCACGTAGGAAGCTTTTAAAGAAGAATTCAACAAACGTTTCTTTCCGCAATCTGCTTATACTCAGAAACGTCAAGAGTTTGCGAGTTTGGTTCAGGGAGATATGACCGTGGGTGAGTATGTTTCTCGTTTCAATGCCTTGTTACGATTTGGGAAAACTACCGTTCCGACTGATAGGGATAAAGCTCGTAAGTTTGAGGAAGGGCTTAGAGAGAATATCCGTGGCCGTGTGGACATGTTGCAACACCCGACCGTTTCTCTAGTCGAGGAAGCCGCCCGTATAGCTGAGAAGAGTGTCGACCGATATCGACAAGGACAATAAGGAAAGAGACCCAATGACAATAGGGGCAAGAGCCAAGGGAATGCGAAGAAACCGTTCACGCAAGGTTCAGGATCGAATATGGGTAGTCAATGAGGAAGTGTGTTTGTTGGAGATTCGAGACCGTTGTGCCCAACATGTAACCTGCGACACAGAGGAACCTGCTATCAATTGATCACTTGCTATATTTGTAAACAATTGGGGCATGTGTCTAGGAATTGTCCTTTGAACGCAAATTCGACTACACCAAACACAACCTCGAACGCCAAGAGCTATAACCCAGAGATAAGAGGGAAATGTTTTGAGTGTGGCCAACCGGGGCATATAGCAAAGAACTGTCCGAGTAAGAGACAACCGAGAATGAGTACCAGTGCATCGAGTGTGCCAAGTGGGTCAAGGGTAGAACCTCGAGTGGACAAAGGGAAAGGAGTCGCGCAACAACAAGGACGATACTTCCAGCTCAGGCCAGGGAATACGGATGATACCGTCGTATCATGTATTCTTCCTATTTGTTCGTATCCTGCACGTATACTTATGGATTCTGGTTCAACGCATTCATTTGTATCACGTGATTTTGTTAAGCATTTAACTGTTAAGTCAGAACCGTTAGGATACGACTTGTGTGTATCATTGCCTAGTAGTGAACCGCTAGTTACTTCTTCGATATTCAAGTCATGTGAGATCAAGATAGGTGATAAAGTCTTGAGCGTTGATTTGATTCCGTTGATGGTGAATTACTTTGATGTTATCTTGGGTATGGATTGGTTGTCGGTTAATCAAGCCAAAATCGATTGTGAACAGAAACGGGTTAGTTTCTATCCGTCAGGACGAGAAGAGTTTACTTTTCAGGATAAGGGAGTAATCGTACCGCCGTACTTGATATCGGCGATCCAAGCAAGTAAGATGTTGAAGAAGGGTTGTTCGGGTTTCTTATGTTCAATTATCGACACGCGAGTTCTTGGACCACTAATAGAAGAAATCTCAGTAGTTCGAGAATTTCCAGATGTTTTTCCCGATGAGTTACCCAACGTATTGATTGAAAGAGAGCTTGAGTTCACAATAGAAGTAGTACCAGGGTCACAACCGGTATCCAAAGCACCGTACCGAATGGCACCGATAGAGTTGAAAGAATTGAAAGTTCAGTTAGAAGAACTGTTGGAGAAGGGTTTTATCCGACCGAGTGTTTCGCCTTGGGGAGCTCCAGTTTTGTTTGTGAAGAAGAAAGATGGAACGATGCGTATGTGCATCGACTACCGAGAGTTAAATAAGTTGACCGTCAAGAACAAGTATCCGTTGCCGCGAATAGATGACTTGTTTGATCAGTTACAATGGGCTCAGGTATTTTCGAAGATCGACTTGAGATCCGGTTACCATCAGTTGAAAGTCAAAGAGGAAGATGTTGAGAAGACAGCTTTCAGGACTCGATACGGTCACTTTGAATTTTTGGTTATGCCATTTGGAGTGACTAATGCACCAGCTGCTTTCATGGACTTGATGAACCGTGTTTTCAAAGATTATTTAGATGAGTTCGTTATCGTGTTCATAGATGATATCCTAATCTACTCCAAAAGCGTTGAAGATCACGAGCATCATTTGCGATTAGCTTTACAACGATTGCGTGAAAAGAGATTATTCGGTAAATTAAAGAAGTGTGAGTTTTGGTTGACCGAGATAGCTTTTCTTGGACATATAGTGTCGGCCAAGGGAATTTCTGTAGACCCTCAGAAGATAGAAGCCGTTACCAACTAGGTGAGACCAACGAATGTGACGGACATCAGAAGTTTCATAGGATTAGCTGGGTATTATCGGAGATTTGTAAAAGACTTTTCGCGTATAGCAATGCCGATGACACAGTTAATGAGGAAAGATATTGCTTTTGTTTGGAGTCCTGAATGTGAAGAAAGTTTCCAAGAGTTGAAGGGTCGACTAGTGAAAGCACCAATATTAGCAGTTCCATCAGGGACTGAAGGATTTATTATTTACAGTGATGCTTCATATAGAGGTTTAGGTTGTGTTCTTATGCAAGGTGATAAAGTCATTGCATATGCGTCGAGACAACTTAGACCGCACGAGAAGAATTATCCAACTCATGACCTAGAATTGGCCGCCGTGATTTTTGCATTGAAGATTTGGCGTCATTACCTATACGGGGAGAAATGTGAGATCTATACGGATCACAAGAGTTTGAAGTATCTGTTTACACAACGAGATTTGAATATGAGGCAAAGGAGATGGTTAGAGTTGATGAAGGACTATGACTTGTCAATTCAGTATCATCCGGGCAAGGCGAATGTCGTCGCCGATGCTCTTAGTCGTAAGGCACCAACCAATACCGCATCAGATTTGACTTCTCAGAAATAATTGATAAGAGATATGGAGAACTTAGAACTTGAAGTGATTCCGAGGATTGAAAGTGGTTTTATTGTTGGGTTTGTGCCCTCAAACCATTACTTTCTGTATGAGACATTGACATTTTAATATATGGATATCAGCTTTACATTTTATTGTGTATGTTCTTTTCATGAGATGATTGTTAATCCTTAAGTATTATAGTAAGTAATTCGTGTGTGTATGAGATGCACACAAGTGAGATACGAATTACTATTCTTTAATACTTAGAATGTGTCACAGTGGATGATGAGACTGGATACCTCATCAAGTCTACACTGTAGCATAATTAACTACCATTGGATGGAGTGATTAATCTCAATCACTAGAGTGTAGCTCTTAGTTGATATGCTAGTGCTTATAGTGCATTGACGGACCTGAGTTTCCTATTGACGCTTAAGACTGTCAAACAGTCAATAGGAACTCATAACTTGTATAAGGTACGTGTTCTCAATCTTGAGACGATTATGAACACAGACTGTGGATATGACTGCTTTGATTTACCAATCAGTGAGGTCTATAAAAGATCAACACCTGGGTATCTTGGGTATGTCATGTTCATAGGGTTGTGAACATGCATTGTCAAGATAGAATCTACCCTCTGTTTCAGAGTAAGCATTCCCTTGAGAATGTCACCAAGTCGATTACTGAGTACTGCAGTCTTGTTGATAAGAGTTATCAACATGTTTGGTAATCATGAGAGGTGAATGGGACTCAAGGAATACAAGAAGTAATCATGATTCAGGTTGACAGTAACAGTTATCCGATTACCTGAATATGATTACGAATGCTGACGGTAGAGGGACATTAGTACACCATACAAGTCTAGTTATCGCTTCGGATATGTTCTTTTGCGTTGGAGTTCAGTTATCGTTTTATAGTGGAGTAAACTTTAACTGACCAGTTAGTTAGTTTGCTGATCAAAGAGTTTGGTCATGGTGATTAACAAACTGGTCTGAGCCAACAATAAAGAGCCTAGGAGGTCCCACTCTTAGCTCCGCCAGGATGCTTGGAAAGATGCTTGAGGATGATGTCCAGACAGGTTCGATCGATCGAAGATGTATCGATCGATTGAAGTCTGAAGGTTCGATCGATCGAAGATGGTTCGATCGATCGAATGTTCGATCGATCGAATGTTCGATCGATCGAAGGCACTTCGATCGCTCGAAGTCTAGGTCGGTTATGGGAATCTATAAATAGGGCAGCTGCGTTCTGGAAAAGGTTGTTCGTCGTTTTGAACGTCAGAAGCTGCAGAAACTGTTTTGGAGCCCCAAAACCTTCTCTATCCTCTCTAATAGGGTTCCCACCAACCCTAGTCTTTCCGGCAGGCATCCGTAGGAGTCATAAGGGTGAAGATCATCTAGTGGAGGCTGCTGGAAGTTGAAGATCAGAATTGGGTTCAAGACACTAAGGTATAACTCTGTCCCCTCTTGTTCGCATCTGTAGAGTTGACGAGTAGTAGATCAGGGCATGCCAATAAAGTTTCATAACTTGATTTTTCCGCTGCGCGTTTAAACTTTTCTTTTTAAACCTGTTTTTCCAACAATTGGTATCAGAGCCACGCTCGTTTGGATCTATAGATGCGTTTTTTTTGGAACACTATTTTGATTTGCATGTTGATTTTAGAACTGTTTTCGAAACTGCATCGTCACAGATCTGTTTCTGCAGTGTTATCGCAGCAGTATACAAATCTGTGATTGCATTGGATGCAAGATGGGTTCGATCGATCGAAGTAGTATCGATCGATCGAACGCTCTGTACTCGAGCGATCGAACAGGTTTCGATCGATCGAAACCTTCTGTTGTTCGAGCGATCGAATGTTCGATCGATCGAGACAGACTCTTTGTCAGGATCTTTGTTTCACAGTTTTAAAAGTATTTTGAAATTAAAAGTTTAATTTTAACGTATTCTGCAAAATTTTTAATCATTCTGTGAAATAGAATGTTCAAGCGATTGAACAGTGTTCAATCGATCGAAGGTTCGAGCGATCGAACGGTCTTCGATCGATCGAACTATGACAGAGAAGTTAGATGCTGTTTTGAGTTCTAATTCAGTATGTAAAGAGTTTATATACTGTGTGAATCAATTAAGGGTTCCAATAGTTATATTTTGTTATATATATGCGTGGATGTGTGTTCAACTAACCTTTTGCAGCAAAAGTTAGTCACTATCTCCCATGGCGCCAAGAGCATTTAATTTTGTGTTTGAATGTTTTTAGATTGGTGTGTTATTTTAAGTTTGGTTTGGTTTTAAGGCATATGTAAAGGGCGCTGCGACTTCAATCCTACGAAAAGGAAAGTCGCACCGGTTTCCCTAGCCTTTTATTTTGTTGTTGCTATTTCTATTTCTAGATAAATTGTAAGCTTCAAAAGAGGCATAGGTTCAATGTAATAGAATTAGAATATCCATGAAGATGGAGCAAGGAGCCGTTGTCCATGAAGATGGAGCTGGAGGCGATCAAACCAAAAGCAGGTTCTATGGAGATAGAGCCATGGGAGATAGAGGCATCGTTTGGATGTCTTTTATTTCATTTTAGTTTTTTGTTTTATGTGCTTTGTTTGTGATTGGCGTACAATACATTGTTGCATGCACGCAAAACAAGTTTTCTAAAATAAAATTCAAAAACTGTTTTCAACACATTAGTAAACATTAGATGTTTATGGGTAGTGTGTGGAAACATTTTTCAAAAGCAAAATCCTTAATTTACTAAATCTAGTGGGAGAGGGTCTTATCAAATAACACCCACGATCTTCCATTAACGGTTCATTGTAAGATGAGTAGTGTATTCTGTGTCACCTCGCCAGGGGTGATCATTCCATACGGAGGGTACACTGCTCATTGGTTACTAGATGTGAACTTCCTATGGATAGGATCAATCAGACGTGTTAGAGGGTGACCACCACACGGAGGCGCTACTTGAGACGGTTGTGATTGGATCTTAGTTAATGGTATACACTAGCTAAGCTATGGATAAGGGATCCCACACGGGGCATTATTCAGAAACTTAGAGATCAAATAGGTTCGGAAGTCATAACTTGTTTTGCAAGAGTTGCATAGCGGATAAGTTATGATAAATTGAAAGATCGAACATTGACCACCACACGGAGGCTTTATTCTTTCGTTTCGATATTCCGGCGACTTAGTTTTAAAATAAGAGTTTTAAAAGGATTCTTTTATTTCAAACTGTCAAATTCTGATATCCATATTTATTTTGTTTTGATTTTTTCAGTAAATCATAATGTATGGATCTGCATTTAGTCCACTTGCCACCATACTCACTCAAAACAAGTTAACTGGAAATAACTACACTGAATGGAAACGTAACCTTGATATTGTGTTAACTGCGGAGGATCACATATATGTCCTCACCACCCCAAGCCCTGAAGAACCCGCGGCAAATGCTTCGGCAGCTGCCA
Source organism: Hydrangea macrophylla (assembly GCA_033977485.1). Lineage (NCBI taxonomy): Eukaryota > Viridiplantae > Streptophyta > Magnoliopsida > Cornales > Hydrangeaceae > Hydrangea > Hydrangea macrophylla. Next base: position 135,147,845 of record CM066991.1, read on the forward strand.
GACGCGAGTTCGACAAATGGAAGAAGTCGAATGGAATGGCTCGTTGCTATATTCTGGCCTCAATGGCTGGTGTGTTGCAACATCAATTCCAATCGAATGATTCAGCCAGTGACATTATCACATCCCTGAAAAAGATGTTTGGGGAGCATGGCAGGCCTGCCAGACAGGTAGCTATGCAAAAGATAATGAGTGCAAAGATGTCGGAAGGGACTCCAGTCAAGGAACATGTTTTAAAAATGATTGGTTATTTAAACGAGCTGGAGACCCTAGGTGCCAACATCGATGCACAGACCCAAGTTGATATGATCCTCAATTCGCTGTCGCCTTCATTCGCTCAATTTAAACTTAACTATAATATGAATCAAATGAATTTTTCAATGAGCGAATTGATGAGTTCTCTTTTGGCAGCGGAAGGGGTGATCAAACCTGGGGTCAACGTTTTGAACGTTGAGAAAAGCGCTTCATCTTCCCGATCTGTACCGAAAGGAAAGAAAGGGAAGAAGAAGGCTGGCACTGGTGGTTCAAGTGTTGGACCAGTCCCTAAGATTGCAAAATCTAAGGGAAAAGGTAAGGGCAAAGGGAAGGTGGGTGGCCAAGGCAAAGGAAAGTGTTTCCAATGCGGTGACAAGGGCCACTGGAAGAGGAACTGTCCAGAATTCTTAGCTACAAGAGTTCAAGGTATGATTGAATCACATGTGATTGAAGTAAGTTTTATAACGGATACTTCAAACACTTGGTGCATTGATTCTGGTGCGACTAACCATATCTGTAATTCATTGCAGGGGTTCAGATCAACCAGGAAGTGCAGTGATGGGGAAATCGTACTTACTCTAGGTTCTAGCGCAACCGTTTCTGCGGTTGCTATAGGAGTCGTAGTTTTAGAATTTCTAGACAATAAAGTTTTGATTTTATCAGATGTACTTTACGTCCCTTCAATGAGACGTAATTTAATTTCAGTTTCTAATTTATCGAATAATGGTTATTCTTTTCATTTTGGAACTGAAGTTGTGATTAAAAGAAATAGTTCTTTTATATGTTCTGGTGTTAAATCAAATGGTTTATATGTGATTACTCCCAATATTTCTAAAGATTCTTGTATGGAACTTAATAACTCAGTGGTAACTGTACCATCTAAAAGAAAGAGACCTTCCACTAATCCAACAAAGCTTTGGCATATGAGGCTTGGTCATATCAATCTAAATAGGATTGGCAGACTAGTCAAAGAAGGGGTCTTAGGCGATTTGGTTCTCGAACCAATAGAAGTCTGCGAGTCTTGTTTAGAGGGTAAGATGACCAAAAGGCCCTTTCCTGCAAAGGGCAATAGAACCAATGCATTGTTGGAATTAGTTCATACTGATGTGTGTGGACCAATAAATATTAGAGCAAGGGGTGGTTATGAGTATTTCATAACATTTACTGATGACCACTCTAGGTATGGATATGTGTACCTAATGCAGCACAAGTCTGAAGCCTTTGAAAAGTTCAAAGAGTTTAGGGCTGAAGTGGAGAAGCAATTGGGCACACATATCAAGGCCATTCGATCTGATCGAGGTGGCGAGTACCTCTCTAATGAATTTATTGATCACCTCGTACAGAATGGGATTCTGTCACAGTTGACTGCACCTGGCACGCCTCAGCAAAATGGTGTAGCGGAGAGAAGGAATCGGACTCTTTTAGACATGACTAGGTCAATGATGAGTTATTCTGAGTTACCTTTATTTCTTTGGGGTTATGCTTTGGAAACCGCTGCTTACATACTAAATCTAGTACCAAGCAAATCTGTTCCCAGGACACCACGAGAGATGTGGATTGGGCGCAAGCCTTCTTTGCAACATCTCCGGATATGGGGATGTCCGGCACATGTGCTAAAAGGAAAGATGAGCAAGTTGGATTCTAGATCGGAAGTATGTTACTTCGTGGGGTATCCAAAGGGTACTTATGGATGGTATTTTTATGATCCAAGAGAACAGAAGGTGTTCGTCAGTACGAATGCTATTTTCTTGGAGGATGATTATATCATGAACCATAAACCTAAGGGAAGGATAGATCTTAGAGAGATAGAAGGAGAGCCCTCAGTCCAACCCGTAGTTAATAACGATGTAAATCAGGAAAACACCACTTCTTCACCTATTTCCGCACCAGTACCTCGTCGTAGTGGGAGGATTATCAGCCAGCCTGATAGATACATGTTCTTAGGAGAAGTTTTTGAAGCTGTCTCCATAGAATCTGAATCTGATCCTACCACATACAAAGAGGCAATGGCTGATGTTGATTCAGCTCATTGGGTTAAAGCTATGAAGGCTGAATTGGAATCTATGGATTCTAATCAGGTCTGGGATCTTGTAGAACTTCCAGCCAATATTAAACCCATTGGCTGTAAGTGGGTCTACAAGAGGAAAAGAGGATCTGATGGAAAGGTTGAGACCTTTAAGGCAAGGCTTGTTGCGAAAGGTTATACTCAGAGGGAGGGCATTGACTATGAGGAAACCTTCTCGCCGGTGGCCATGCTCAAGTCCATCAGAATACTCTTATCCGTTGCTGCATGCCTAGATTTTGAGATCTGGCAGATGGACGTCAAGACTGCATTCTTGAATGGCAATCTTGAGGAGGACATCTATATGCAACAACCAGAAGGGTTCATAGCTGGTCGGAAAGGTAACTTGGTATGCAAGTTGCAAAAGTCCATTTATGGGCTTAAGCAGGCATCCAGAAGTTGGAACATACGATTTGACCAAGCGGTCAAATCGTTTGGTTTCATACAGAATCTGGATGAACCTTGTGTATACAAGAAGAGTGAAGGGAAAGTGGTGGCTTTTCTTGTGCTTTACGTTGACGACATTCTACTCATTGGAAATGATGTAGCGGCATTGTCAACGGTCAAGGTTTGGCTAGCTAGTACTTTCGATATGAAGGATCTAGGAGAGGCGAGCTATATTCTTGGGATAAAGCTCTTTCGGGATCGCAAGCGAAAGATAATGGGATTATCTCAAGCTGGTTATATCAATAAGGTGCTAACTAGGTTTTCAATGGATAATTCGAAGAAAGGTTTGTTACCTTTCAGGCATGGTTTAGCGTTCTCCAAGGACCAGTGTCCAAAGACACAGGAGGAGAGGAATCGCATGACAGGAGTTCCCTATGCTTCTGCAGTGGGAAGTCTCATGTATGCGATGTTATGCACTAGACCAGATATCTGCTTTGCCGTTGGCATGGTTAGCAGATATCAGTCGAATCCGGGTCCAGAGCACTGGGCAGCCGTTAAGCACATTCTTAAGTACTTGAGAAGAACTAAAGATTACATGCTTATGTACGGTGGTAGTGAGTTAATTCCAGTGGGATACACTGACTCGGACTTTATGTCAGATAAAGATTCGAGGAAGTCGACGTCCGGTCATCTCTTTACCTTGGGAGGTGGTGCTGTCAGTTGGAGGAGCATTAAGCAGAAATGCATTGCAGACTCAACTACAGAAGCTGAGTATGTGGCTGCTTGTGAAGCCGCAAAGGAAGCTGTTTGGCTCAAGAAGTTCCTTATGGAACTCGAGGTGGTACCAGCGTCGCTGTCACCTATTACGCTTTATTGTGATAATAGTGGGGCAGTGGCTCAGTCCAAGGAGCCAAGGAACCACGGAAAGGGAAAGCACGTAGAACGGAAATATCATCTTATCCGAGATATTGTTCAACGTGGAGATGTGACTGTCACCAAGATTGCCACAGCTGACAATCTTGCTGATCCGTTTACAAAGGCCTTGCCACAGAAGGTCTTTGATCGTCATCTAGATAGTCTAGGTCTTAGATGTAGTTCTGAATGGTTATGAGTGCAAGTGGGAGTTTGTTGGGTTTGTGCCCTCAAACCATTACTTTCTGTATGAGACATTGACATTTTAATATATGGATATCAGCTTTACATTTTATTGTGTATGTTCTTTTCATGAGATGATTGTTAATCCTTAAGTATTATAGTAAGTAATTCGTGTGTGTATGAGATGCACACAAGTGAGATACGAATTACTATTCTTTAATACTTAGAATGTGTCACAGTGGATGATGAGACTGGATACCTCATCAAGTCTACACTGTAGCATAATTAACTACCATTGGATGGAGTGATTAATCTCAATCACTAGAGTGTAGCTCTTAGTTGATATGCTAGTGCTTATAGTGCATTGACGGACCTGAGTTTCCTATTGACGCTTAAGACTGTCAAACAGTCAATAGGAACTCATAACTTGTATAAGGTACGTGTTCTCAATCTTGAGACGATTATGAACACAGACTGTGGATATGACTGCTTTGATTTACCAATCAGTGAGGTCTATAAAAGATCAACACCTGGGTATCTTGGGTATGTCATGTTCATAGGGTTGTGAACATGCATTGTCAAGATAGAATCTACCCTCTGTTTCAGAGTAAGCATTCCCTTGAGAATGTCACCAAGTCGATTACTGAGTACTGCAGTCTTGTTGATAAGAGTTATCAACATGTTTGGTAATCATGAGAGGTGAATGGGACTCAAGGAATACAAGAAGTAATCATGATTCAGGTTGACAGTAACAGTTATCCGATTACCTGAATATGATTACGAATGCTGACGGTAGAGGGACATTAGTACACCATACAAGTCTAGTTATCGCTTCGGATATGTTCTTTTGCGTTGGAGTTCAGTTATCGTTTTATAGTGGAGTAAACTTTAACTGACCAGTTAGTTAGTTTGCTGATCAAAGAGTTTGGTCATGGTGATTAACAAACTGGTCTGAGCCAACAATAAAGAGCCTAGGAGGTCCCACTCTTAGCTCCGCCAGGATGCTTGGAAAGATGCTTGAGGATGATGTCCAGACAGGTTCGATCGATCGAAGATGTATCGATCGATTGAAGTCTGAAGGTTCGATCGATCGAAGATGGTTCGATCGATCGAATGTTCGATCGATCGAAGGCACTTCGATCGCTCGAAGTCTAGGTCGGTTATGGGAATCTATAAATAGGGCAGCTGCGTTCTGGAAAAGGTTGTTCGTCGTTTTGAACGTCAGAAGCTGCAGAAACTGTTTTGGAGCCCCAAAACCTTCTCTATCCTCTCTAATAGGGTTCCCACCAACCCTAGTCTTTCCGGCAGGCATCCGTAGGAGTCATAAGGGTGAAGATCATCTAGTGGAGGCTGCTGGAAGTTGAAGATCAGAATTGGGTTCAAGACACTAAGGTATAACTCTGTCCCCTCTTGTTCGCATCTGTAGAGTTGACGAGTAGTAGATCAGGGCATGCCAATAAAGTTTCATAACTTGATTTTTCCGCTGCGCGTTTAAACTTTTCTTTTTAAACCTGTTTTTCCAACATTTATGTCGATGATAGTGGCACAACCACTCTTGATTCACGAGATCACGGAGAAACAACTTCAAGACGTGGCTTTGAAGAAGATTTGTGATGAGATTCCAATGGGCAAACAACCGGGATTCACGTTTGAGGACAATGTGTTGAGATTGAGGGGTAGAATTTGTGTACCTAGTGAGAAAGAGTTGAAGCGAAACATCCTAGAGGAAGCACACAACACAAAGTATACCGTTCACCCGGGAAGCACCAAGATGTATGGAGACTTGAGACATGTTTATTGGTGGCCGGGAATGAAGAGAGAAATAGCACGTTACGTTTCGCGTTGTACTAGTTGTCAACAAGTAAAGGCCAAACGCCAAGTACCCTCGGGATTGTTACAACCGTTACCGATAGCCGAGTGGAAATGGGAGCACATAACAATGGATTTTGTTAGTGGATTTCCGAGGTCGAAGAGATCGAACACTATTATTTGGGTGATTGTTGACCGTTTGACGAAGTCGTCGCACTTCCTACCACTTCGAACAACTAAGCCAATGACGTTAGCTAAGTTGTATATTCGTGAGATTGTGAGACTACATGGTATCCCAGTTTCTATCGTTTCGGACAAGGATAGTAGTTTTACATCGAAGTTTTGGAGAGCCTTGCAAGAAGCAATGGGTACCAAATTGCACTTTAGTACAACTTTTCATCCTCAGACCGATGGTCAATCAGAAAGAGTAATCCAGATTTTGGAAGACATGCTTCGTTTATGTGTACTTGATTTTCAAGGTGATTGGGAAGACCACCTACCGTTAATTGAGTTCGCATATAATAACAGTTTTCAGTCGAGTATTGGGATGGCTCCTTATGAAGCTTTATATGGTCGTGTATGTCGTTCACCGATTAGTTGGACGGAGGTGGGAGAAAGAAAGATTGAAGGGCCGAAAATTGTACAAGAGACGACGGATAAGATAAAGGTAATTAGACAATGGTTACTGACAGCTCAGAGTAGGTATAAGAGTTATGCCGATAAGTGTAGACGACCGTTGGAATTTGACGTGGGAGACTTAGTGTATTTGAAGGTGTCACCTTCAAGGGGAATAACCAGATTTGGTAGATACGGGAAACTCAACCCGAGATATGTAGGACCTTTTGAAATCATTGGAAAGGTTGGACCCGTAGCTTATCGTTTGAACTTGCCGAGCGAGTATGCTCAAGTTCATAACGTGTTTCATGTATCGTTGTTACGCAAACAATTAGTGGAAGATAGAGATCAAGTGATGACTCCGACATCGAATGAGATTCAGAGTGATTTAACGTATGTCGCGTATCCGGTAGAGATCTTGGATCGGAAGGATCAAGTCTTGCGAAATAAAGTAATATCGAAAGTAAAAGTGATATGGCGTAGCCAAACTACGGAAGAGATGATGTGGGAGATAGAAGATGAGATGCGTACTCAGTATCCGCACCTTTTCGAGACTTGAGGTATAAGTTTGGGGACAAACTTCTTTTAAGGGGGAGAGTATTATAACACCCACATTTGTGTTATTGCTTTTGCATTTCATTGTCATGCATGATAATGTGATATGGCGTGTCTTATGACACATGTTTGGGTGAGTTTTGACTCACGAGTTGATTTGGGTGTCTGTATTAGAGAACCCTTTGAAACTATCGTGATTGAGGATTTATTGTTTGTGAAGTCTCTCCGATTATGAGACGGTCACTGTGGAACATTTTAAATGTTTATCTGGAACTAAATGTTTACCTGTGTATTGCAATATCTGTATTATTTTCTGGCCTAGAATTTATTTCTGTTGTTAGATTTAGTATCCTGGTGAGGACGAATTAACACGCTATTAATTTGGTAGGCTAATTAGCAACTTCGGAAACGTCATGTAGAAATTCGTGTTTTAGCGACCAAACGAAACTTAGTCGAAAACCTTTATAATTTTGAGGTTTCACTCGTAAAGCTATGAATAAGTTGTATAGAAAGTTTCAGAGACTAATTAGGAGTTTTGAAAACTCGTGGGGAGGTAAAGGTAATTCCCAATAGTTTTGCCTATATATAGATAGAGATGAGTTGAGATATTTCACAAAGCTTAACCTAAAGCTTAAGAAAGGAGGCCAAAAGGGGGGCTAGAGGGAGATTTTGTTGCTTCAAGCTTTGCGACGCCAAATGACGACCTTCCGTCAGTTTGTTTTCTCCCAGATTTCATATTCGAGCTCCTCGAGGTAAGAGCTTCGTTTTGATATATGTTAGGGCCTGTTTGGCTAAGTTTTCGGAAAAGTTATTTTCTAGAATTTTTCATAAAAGTTGATAAATGGAATTCTGATCCATAGGAATTGTACTAGACGAATTTCTGCACGTTCTTTGTGCACGGGTTTTCTTCAGATTGAATTATAGGAGCGTTATTCGGAGGTGAGTGATTCAACTATGTTTTGGAATGATTTCTTGACATGTATTCATGTTTTGTGTGAATAGCATGTTTTAATTCATAGAGATATCTTGTGTAGTTCATATTGGGCATTTATAGTGATAAGTAGGCTCAATAGCACGGTGATATGTTTTGATTACCGCGAGTATGGTGATATGTATTTGAGCATGTTAAGTTGCTTATTTGGGTCAGAAGGAGCACGTGGTCACCGTGCCATTTTGTGGAGCCGATATAGGCATTAAGGTCGCACGATTGAAGAGAAGAATCGTGGGTCTTACCCTTTCGCGTGGACTTATTGGCGAGGAGTCGCGGATTGGGAGTATGGACGGGCACGTGAGTCTCCGGCGACTAGTATGAAATGTAAAGATGTGAATGCGGACATGTTTATCATTCATGTGCATATGTTGTTTTATTCACTAAGCATTAGCTTAAACAAATCAAAATATGTGTGGTTATTCAAATAACCATTGCAGGTGTTAATGCTGGCGAGGAATCGCAGAAGTGAGCACGAGGATTGGGAGTTTAACTTGGGAGGCAACTTGAAATGTTAATCTTGTAGTTTTGGGATAATAGGAAGGTTGTAATAAGAATTTGGTTGTTTTAACCCATGTTTAATTTGGTATGTTAGAATGGATTTTAAACCGTTGTAATAGTTAGTAACATGTTGTAATTCTGCTTTAGAAATGTTTTAATATAGCTAGGATTACTTTGGATTGAGTTTGGTTTGAGTGGTTGATCCTTGGTGAAGTTGTGAAGCTTTTAAAACTTGAAATTCTGCAGATTGGGCTGCTGTCAGGGGAGCAGTCGACTGGTCCTGTGTTCAGTCGACAGAACCCCTGTGTTTGCTAGCTACTGCTTCTTATTTTAGCAAAAGCAGTCGACTGGACCCCCTAGCCTCAGTCGACTGGAATTGCTATTAAATTCCCTGCCTTCCTCCGTCGACTGAGCAGTCGACTGAACCTCTGGTTTTAAAATGTGTTTTGTTTTCCGCTGCGTGTGCTCTTCAAACCTAATTTTGGGAACATTAATGAATTGGTTTAGCCTCGGTGGCGTGCCACGGGCTTCGGTTCCGCTATTGTGGGACCGGGCTGTGACAAAATAGAAGCTGCCTAACAAGCTGCTATCCCCCAACAGTCATATTTTGGGTTTGAAAAAAATGATTTGGCTGGTTTTTGGCTGTAGAAATGTCAAATATAGCATTTAGCATTGGAGCAGAAATATCAAATTATAGCATTTGACACTGTAGCAATACTAAAAAATAGCATTGGCATGGAAGATATAGCATTTAACATTGGAGATGGCCTAATACATGACATTGTGTGTATTTTTTCTTATATATATGGATGTATATTTTTTTAGGATAACACTTGGATACATTTCTTTAGGTTCTGTTGGGGCTTTTTTTCTCACATAATTATCTCCCATAAATAAAAATACAATAATACTAGACCCACAAAATTTCACATAAAACAATGCTAGCCCTTGATTCTAGTGAGCCCCACGTGGGAACACATGGGTCCCACATTAAACCCACCAGAATCAAGGGCCAAGATTGTTTTGTGTGAAATTTTAAAAATAATAAAATAAAACTTTTGTAACCACTGGGACTCACTTGTGCGAGAGAAAACAACACCAACAAGACCCAAAGAAATGTATGAAATTATTGTCCTATTTTTAAGATAGTGGTAAGTTCGGTTCAGGTCCCTTGAACTTTTGAAAATTACAAATCTACAAATAGTATTTTAGAATTTTTAGGAATAGGACCCCTTCATATTACATCTTTACCTCGATTTACGGGTTAAAAATAGTATTAGGGTGTTACTCCCACCGTCCCATTTCATGTGTCATTTTGTTTTTGGTCGTCCCAAAACTATTGTCAACTAAGAATACTTCATGACAAATTTATAGTTACTTCCCAAATTTACACTTATTGATTTTGAACTTATCAAACAAAAAGTAAAAGAAAAGAAAAGTTCCCAAGTAGGGTACTTGGGAACTTTTGCATTAATTCCTTGTCATATGAATGGAAATCATTATGTTCCTGTAAAATGTTGTGAGTTAAGAATTAAAACTGACATTAGTCTTCCTCGTTGCAACGGCTAGAGTTCAACAATGAAAATTGTGCAAAATCATTTTGCGCAGTTGAATGGAGGACCAATTTTTCAATGATAGTTTGCTTGTATATATTGAGAAAAAGAGATTCAACAAGGTTACAAATGATATATGCTTGTGAGTTAAGATTTAATTCGTGAGTCAAGATTTAAAACTAGCATTGGTCCTAACGGTTGCAACCGCTATAGTGGAGAAGACATTTTCAACAGTAAAAATTGTGATAAATCGCTTACATAGTCGAAAGTTTACTTGTGCATATTGAAAAAAAGAGATTCAACGACATTACAAATGATACTGTACTAAAACGTTTTCAGGATATAAAATCCCGGTCGTCGGATATCCGTTAAATTTAACAAGTTACAGAAGAAATATAATAGGAGTATTAATTATTGTCCGCGCCTTAGCTGCAATCTCTCAATCTACCTTTGTGGTAAGTGCAACCATGGGTCAGTCAATACTGCCATAAAGTAAAGCATGAAAGACATCACAGTAGTTTTCTTTTACTGAGATTAGAAAGCATCGCAGCTAGCCTCAGAAAAATAATAGAGTGCGCTTGCAATATGTACATGCACAGCAGACAGGCATACAACAGATCTTAGTATCCATTAACAGTGCTGCAACATTTGTAAGCTTTAGGGAAAATTAAAATTCAGTCACCTTTTTGTGGGATAATTAACAGTCAATTTAATTACTTTTTTTTATTTTGAAAAGGTATCTATTTTAACGCTCCGTTTGTTTTGATATAAAATATTTTTTGAAATATATTTTCTTATTTTCTGGTGTTTAATTGCACAAAAATTTAGGTAGAGTGTTTTACATGTAAAATGTTTTACTCTATCCATTAAAAAATGACCCACGGCTAAAACTTCCGTAAGTCATTTTAAATCTTTCACAAAAAGTACTATCACATTTAAGTTGCCTACGACCTGTTTGAAAAAATGTTCGAAAAAGCTGTGCTATGTTTGTTTGGTGTAGTTTTACAAGCTACATAACTTAGATACATTACTTAGGCTTAGTTTGGTCTCTCTTTTGGTGCTTCTCATTTTTTAAAGTATAATTTTATGTTAATTTATTTGGTAACTAGTTTATGAGTTTTGCAAAAATTGAACGTATAACTTTTTTGGGGAGAGTTTTTAAAAGCTCTAGAATGGAGCTTTTGAAAGCTCAAGGTTGGTTTTTTGTTTCATAATACCTTTTTGAAGAGTAGTGTGTCATTTGCATAAAATTATCAAACAACTTAGTAATAAATTTCATAAGCTCCTTTTAAAAAGTCACCTGGAGGCCAAACTAAGCCTTAGTTTCCAAACACTCCACTCAATTAAATAATTTTTCTGGAGATTCATTGAGCTGTCATCTAATTTGATTTTACACTTCCTCCACCAAAGTACAGTTCACATCATTTACCAATTTTTGTGTAAATTAAGCTATATTTCACATCAACCCTGAAGATTGTACATTCGTATGTGTATACTAACAAATACATGTATATTTGTTCATTTCCTTTAGCATACAAAAAGATTTTACAAATACCGAAAAGTAATTTGGAAAATGTTTTTAGCACTTTAGCCAAACACCGGAAAACATTTACAAGAAAAGTGTTTTACATGAGAATGTTTACTTGAAAAATATTTTCCTTTGTAAAATATTTTACGTCAAAACAAACGGAAGTGAAAAAACTATAAATACATCAAAATTGGACCAGACGGTGTAGAGAGCAACTGCCCAAACGTGCTCCCGACACCATTTGGTGAGTTACTACCATGGCCGGCCTGTTAAGTTGTGGAGACTGATCACCTTTCGACCTTGAAGCCACTACGCATAATGGTTACTACCATGGGCTATTTCTTTATCAGTTTCAGGCCTATCGGAGCCGTTTGGGGTGTTTTCAGAGCAGTTCTGGGCCTGGCCCGTTTGGCAGATTTAGGTCAATGATTACTTGTATAAATACCTTCTCTCCGTCCCTTGTAAACCCTGGCAGCAGCGGATTAATAAAATACATTTCTCTCTTTCCGCCGTGGAGTAGCACAATCATCCTGATTGTGTGAACCACGTAATTATCTTTGTGTTGTTTCTTTGTTTTTCGTGTATCTTGTGTTGTGTGTTCATCGATTTTTAACCTAACACGGCCATGGGGTACAACTACAAGCAAGCAAGCAGGTGCTTGAGGCCTCAAAAAATAAGGGCTTGTTTGGCCAAAATACATGTATTATATATAAAAATAGGGTCTTATATATATATATATGTATTATATATAAAAACTGGACCAAAAAAGGGCTTAAAAAATAAAACCTCATGTTCGCTTAGGGCCTCATATGAACTTCACAATCTTAGGACCTGCCTTGGTTACTCCGACAAGTTTTAATATGTTTTTAATTTTTTCAATTAAAATAGATATCCTTCTAAAAAAAAAAAAAAAAAAATCATTGACTGAACTCTTACTTATCCCACAAAAAAGGAGACTGAATTTTAATTTTTCCTATATTGTGCATACGCAAAATTTATTTGGGTCCTATTTCAATTCAAATCTATCTTGTTCCTCTGAGAGCACCATCTCCTTGCGTGGTGGCATGTGATGGTTTCAAATCTTTCATTGGTTGCATGCTATCCCGTGATACTCTCTAAACTACTAAAAAATTTGTTTCAGACACTTGCTTATATAAGCATTTGGCTACATACTTCCAACAAAATTTTACTTTTAAATTTGTTTTTCAGCTAGCCCATTCATTTAAATGGACTAAAATACATTATAGTTAAATAATTTCAATGCCCCAATGTATTTACAAGTTTATAATAAAAATTCAAAATTTTCTGAATAGATGATAAGCCCTCATTTTATGTACATATCTGTAAAATTGATTTCAAAATATGGGGATATATTTCTTTCATTTTTTTTGTGAGACGAGGATAAATCCCTCCCTCCATGACCTAGATTCACCATAATTTTCATACAGTATTACCGACACCATTTTTACCGAAGAGTTGGACTGATGGCAAACCCCAGGCACCTTCACCAACTTTACTACATATGCACCAAGTAAGTCAAGAAGGCAAGTGGACAATAAGATTCGAATCCACATCAAGCTCTTGAATCCTTGATTACAACCTACTTACACCAACCCTGGGATTCCAAACTCTTGCAGACCAAGAGTTCTTCCAAGTTGGTTATTCAGGGATATATTTAAGTTTTCATTTTTTTTTTCTTTTTTTTTTGTAGATTCTTGGAAGGCCAATTTTTTCATTTAAAAAAATTTTATTGCCAACTTCAGCATATTTTTTTTTTGCTAAACTCAGCATAAAAATTTGATTGTCAAGTTATGGTGGTTAGGTGAAAGGGACTAATTATGTATATGTTCGTTGTATTTTGAGATGTACGTCAAGTGATTTAAGGTTCGAGCATCTTCCTCTAAATGTTCAAAGAATAATAATAATAATAAAATAAAAATAAATAAAACCTCTTTATGTATTCCTCATAAAGCTTGAGAATTGAGATACAGTGCTAAATTTTTGTCAAGTTCAATGGTGATGATTATTACAAGGGAAGCAACCACAAGAGCTGTGGCCAGAGAAGTGTGAATTTTGCCTGATCATCATCGTCTTCTTCGCGTGTTCGGTGGCCCTTTGAATTTGCTCAAAGTGTTGTACCTGGGCTGCAGCTCTCAATTCCTCTGATTTTCTATGAACAACTGCCATCTTTTTCATCAACTTCTCTTCCAAATTTGATCTCATCTTCTCAATTTTTACCTGAATATTAAAAACCACTTCTCATTATGCAATTTATATAATCACCCCTCCATGCTTAAGTAGCTTTAGAAATTAAATTAGTAAAATTAAAAAAAAAAAAAAAAAAATTCTTTTTTAAAAAGGAGGGGTTAAGCGACGCACAAACTTTAAAAACTTCATTTTCGTTTCCTTTTCATTTTCCTTATTAACCAAACAAAGATAAGTGCTTTACTCAATATTTTCTTTTCCTTAACCATTGTTTTATTCATCAAGTAAACAATTTCAAATTTTCAAGCATGAGTAATCCCCTCAGTTCCCTAGGATTTTGTCAATTCAAGCATGCACATGGGGTTACAACTTACAACAACAATTTTCTTTAGCATGAAGGTATAAAAATATGTACTTGCATGACTTTTGCTGCCTTCTTAGTCTTCATTCTCATGTGAATACATATTATATATATATATATATATATATGGGTTTGATTTGAGGAGACACTAAAAAGGAGGTTGGACCACAATATAAAAATTAAAAGGGAAAGAGTAAGAGTGTTGCTGAGCCAGCGGGTGGCTCGAAAAGGATGAAGCCAAAAAGAAAGACAATGCCTTCCAACTACAGTACAGTCAACAAAATCCAGCTACTTGATATTTATACTATATTGACTCAAGTGTATTCTAAGAGCGTTTGGTAACAACTTTTGAAGTCAATAAATAATTATGGAATTACAAAAGCTTAAATAAAACGGTCCCACACAAACCATATTTTGCAATTCAACCGCAAATATATATATACAGTCAGGCTCTAAAGAGGGCGTCCTCTTTTTATTAAAGAGAGGGCCTCTATTTTGACAGTTGGATCGTGCTTTCATTAATGGCAGTTTTGTCATTTCACAGTTTTTAAACACAATTCAAGGGCCAAAATAGAGGCCCTCTCTTTAATAAAGAGAGGTGGCCCTCTTTAGAGAATCTTTGTGTATATATATATATATATATATTAGTCAAATGCAGCAATTTGCGATTGGCTACAAACTACCTTGTGTTGTGCAGCTTTTGACCAAAAACTAGTTTTTTTGCAATTGAACGGCAGAACCAAAAACTGTGCCAAACGGGCACTATTCAGATTGCTATTAATCTTTCATGGCAAAAGATGACCTAACCAGTTTCTTCACTAACAATTGTGTTCATTTAATCCTAGATTGGACTTTCTTGGCTAGATTGGTTGTGAACTGTGGATGTCTATTGCCTACAGGTGAGTTGTGGTTTGAGGCTGGTAGAGAGAGAGAGAGAGAGAGAGAGAGAGAGAGATGTTCATTATTTATCCAAATTTGGTAAGAGAGTTCATAATTGGAGACAACCTTGTTAAATAGCATACTACTAGTAGTAGTAGACTTTAGCATGTGCACCATCCGATATTCCCTTTCCCCACCCCCCTGTCAAACTTATTTTTTCATGTGAAGGTGGTTTTGGGAATGTATAACATATGAACAGGTCACTATAGTTGGTTTTGACAGCAAACATGTTTTAATTTTTCAGGTTTTCTGAGTATCGTCACGTCACTACACATTGGTTTGACAGAGAACATAGGGGCGGAGTCAGGAATTTGGCCGGGGGCTTAGGCTATACGGGGGTTCGGGGACAGCGCCCCTGAGGCGATTTTTTTGGGGTCTATTTATACATAATTGACGATTTTTTTTAGAGTGTACTTGTCTATAATTGTGATTTGTATAGTATCTTTCAAAATTTTAAAAGGGCCTATTTCTAAAACACATAAAATTATAACACTAAAAGTGTAATTTTTAAAATTTTAGGCACATTTCCTTTGAGTTGTATATATATATATCGATATATATATATATATATGTAGTTGATAGCACTAAATTGGTAAATTGGGCGTTCGACCCCTTTGAGGGCTTAAACATAAATTGAGGGGGCCTAAACATAGTTGAGAGGGCTTAAATGTAAAATACTAAAAAAAACATAAAATAAAATTTTAATTCTCAAAATCTCAGGGGAAACTGGCCCCCTCGTCCTATGTGCCTCCGCCTGATAAATTTACATGTTTTAAGTATTTTTGGATCAGATACAAAACTTCTATGAATAAAAAGCATTTACCAAACAATGAAATATGCAGGACTGGAATTTGGTAGAAGACTATGGAAGCAAATTAAAAAAACAAACAATAAGATATACCTCAAGCTTTCTTGACTGAGCTTCTGCTTTAGCACTCTCTAAGTTCACCCAAGCTTGAATTTTAGCTTCTTCTCTTTGGTACCTGTAATTCAAGCTTGAAATTAGAGGTACACGACATGTCTGTAAAATTACATTCAGCACACAACTCAAAATCAGCAAAATTCATAAATCTATTTACCTGAGGCAGAACTTAGTATTTTCTTCTTCTTCCCACCCACAAGCTCTAGAAGAATCCGAAACACTTTTACGACACTCATTGCTTATCTCAAAGTGTCTTAAGCTCTTCGATACGTCCTCTTCTTCTTCCTCCCTCGAGCTCCAGTTCGAGGTTACTGAATCAAATTGTGTCCCAAGCTGAAGCTTAGCTAAATGACACTCTTGTAATTGTGCAATGTCAATGGGGGTGTTAGTGTCATTTGGGTTCATTATGGCCAAAGGGCCTGACCGGTCCGCCGGAGTGTTGTGTCGGGCCGGTGAGGTGGTCTTGAACGGCGTGTGGCACCTTGAAGTGGTGGAGCTGCCAAGTGGGGTCATCTCAGTTCCAATGTCTCTGTGTTTAGCTTCATGAACTACCTCTGTGGCTGCATTTTTCATGGACTCGTCCACATGGGTTCCAAATAGAAACCCTTGTTTGATTGGTTCTGAGCTTCTAAATTTTGTGAAACTTGGTTCTACTTCTACCCCATTTGTGAACTTATCTGCAATAGCACAATCCAAATAGGTGTCATTAAAGATTGCAGGTTTACCTCAAATGAATTAATATTATTTGTGGTTGAATACATTTATCACTTTTGGGTCCCCCCTCTTTTTTTCCCTTGCTATTGATAGCAAAAACTTCAATGGTTTCACCTCTTGAAAAGTTGAAAGAGAAGTGTTGCCAAAAAACATGAAAACCAAATAGTACCCAAATTAATTAAATACAAATTTCTAATTGGTCTGCGATACATATTATAAAATAAAATAAAAAATAAATAAATAAACCAGGAACATGGTCTAACAGTCTGCTAGATTTAAAAGACACAAACAGTTATAGAAGCCTTTTAGAGGACAAAAAGAAAAAAAGGTTTGATAGTGGTGGACAACATGGGGGGAAAGGCTTCATACCTTTAAGAAGTACATCTGCGGATGGGGCTGAGACCCCATTAAAAGCTCTAACTGGGACATGATGATCCAAAGGTAAAGAACCTTGAAAGCTTGGAACTTTTTTTAACACCTTTTCCTCTGTAACCCTTGATTTCTCTGCAAAGACCTCTGATTCTTCTTGATGTTGTTGATGATTGGGCCCATAAAATTGTTTGGGCATTTTTAAGGGCTCTGATGGCTTGAAAGCATGGTGATGAGCAGGGGAGTCATGGGAAGAGCCGCAGCTGATAACCCACTTCTCTGCATCATCCCATTTTGAAGGAAAGCTCTTCCTTGGGAGGTTGTTCCCAACAGTACTGAAGCTGAAAATGGGTCTACCAGGAGTTGAAGGAGCTTCCAAACGCCTCTTTGTCTCTGAACTAACCCCTTCTCTTTTCCTCTGTGTTGAAACCTCAAGTAATCCTCTGCTGCTCTCTTTTCCATTGTTTGGCATTGGGAGTGACTTGACAAACTCAGAGGTCTCCTTCAGATTGAGCTTGCAAAGTGGGTCAGTGAAGGTTTCTGCAAATGGGTTGTCTTTGATTTTCTTGAAGAACCCATTGTTGCACTCCAATGGTGGTTCCTGAATCACAAACACCCCCAACAAGAAGAAAAAAATAAAATAGAGATAATAATTATTATTAGTTAGCAGTTGAAGTCATTGGAGGCATGAAAACAAACACAAAGAAAGCAAAAAAAATGAACAAAAGTGGAATGGTTTTCTTTACCCCAACAGATGCAAATAAGGGTGGAGATTCAAAATACTTGGGGGACCTGAGATCCATAGTTATGAGCTTTGAAAGGTAATACTGATTTGAGGCTTGACTCTACAGGAACCTATTCTTGTACTAGTATTTTGGTGGCCTAAGGAATCATTTCATTTTTGATACTTACTAAAATAAAACTCTCTTAATTGTATTATGTGTTGACAAAGTGACTGAAGAAGTAGGTTGAACAGAACAGCAACACAGTATTGTTAAAATAGGAAACAATACATTAACCATTAGGATAGTATGGTCTCAACTCTCAAAGTAATGTTCAACAATGACCCACATTTTAGAACAATTTCTGAACACACACTCTCTCTCTCTCTTTTAAGAACTGAGAAGCAAACAGTGTGAGGAAGGAGACGAAAGAGTACTTCATAATCATAAAAAAGTAAGACGGGGGAGAGCTTTGGGAGGCGAGAAAGACACTCGTGAGTCTTGATTCTCATGAGTATGCGTTTGTTTGGAAATGGCAAATGTAGATAATCTAAATATCAGTTGTTTGTCTTTTTAAGAATTCAAAACTCACACACTCTTCTAGTCTACCAATTGTTTGTTTATTGAATCTTTTGAAGAAGCTTCTTGTTGGTTTTGATGATACTCTTTGTTGATATGTACATCACTGGCAAATTACATTTGCTATAGTTGAGGGGAAACTCTGAAGTGGGGAAAGTGGTTTCGCCTCACGTAGAGCAAAATCACTGACCCAAATGATCAGTGACGGACCAAAAAATTTACAGTTAGAGGGGTCAAGATTGAATGGATGTTCATAGAGTGATGGACCTAAACAAGGGTTCGGGGCCGATGCAGATTTTTTTTGGGTATGATTTTCTATGTATGACAATTTTTTTTTTCTTTTCATAATAAGGATTGATTGCTTGTTGTAATTTGTAATGCTTAATTAATGGTAAAACAATTTGGGTTATACGAAATTTATAAGATTACACATACATATTGAAGTTCTAAAAATATTTGGAATGGTTGTTTAAAATTACATATACAAATCAAAATAATGCAGTGGCCAAAAGTTCAATTTTTAAAATTACATATAGATGCACCAATTTTTTAAAAATTTTGTAGGGGCCATTGCCCTCTTTGGTCTCCAAGTAGGTCCGCCCCTGCACATGATGTGTTGATATTGGACGAGAGGTTTGAATTTTGATAAGCTTGGTTTGTGCTTTGATATGAATTGCTTATACCTTTATAAGAAATATTTGTATCTTGATAAGCAAATTTTGTACATTTGTCGTTATTTGCAACGAAAATGTGAAGTTTGTAAAAAGCAAAGCATCAAATAAGTTGTCTCTTGTATAAAAAAAAAAATAGACTGGTGCTAATGCCAAAGCACAAAGTGTCACGAAAAGCTTTAGTGATACTTTTAGTGACACTTTGTGCTTTGGCATTAGCATCACCCAAAAAATATTGTGCATAAGGTACAAAGTGTTTGACAAATAATGAATATTGCATATTCATTGTCAATATAATAGATATAGTGCTCATTTAATCCACAAATCCTTAGATTTACATGCATTTTGAAATTAATATGATTTAATGATGATGTCACTCAAATGTGTGTAATTATGTACTTTTACATATTTTAGTACTCAAGTAAAAATCAAGTTGAAAGAATACAGTAAAAGAAAAGAAAGAAGAAGCGACCACACATGATTATTTCCCATGTGTCAAACCAACACTTCCAACAAGTCACCCAATAAAAAAAAACCGGGAAGAAAAGAAAACAAAAGAATCTGTAGACACCCCAATTTTGACCGACCGTCGAATTTAGGAGAGCGTCACCTCCACGTCCGATGATGATAAGGACCGAAAAGATTCGAAGTATTCCAAGCTCTTCAGAAAGTTCTCCAAACGCGATAAAATTTCACAGAAAGAAGAAAATACCAGGTATTTAGGAGAATTCATGTGTAAAACACCATTTTCGGAAAAGATCTTCAAAAATAAGTTTCTTTAAGAAAAAAGGAAGAAAGAAAAGACCTAAAAAGGGAAGTGCTGCAGAAAATGGCACACGGCAAAATTCTGCGGCATTCAGTGAGTGTCGGCCCGGCATTTACTGAGTGCCGCCGACATTTTATGACTGTCGTTTGCTTTTAAAGTCCGTATTTTGTGGTACAATACGTATATGTATGCGGATAAAAACAAAAAAAACTGATAAAGTAAGGTTGACGAAAATACGGCAATCAATAATTTAGCGCGGCACTTACTGAGAGCCGCGCGGCAGTCACGGAGTGCCGCGACGGCAGTCACAGAGTGCCGCGGCGGCATTCACGGACTGCCGTAGATGATTTTTGACTGCCGCCCTGGGTAGCAGTCTGTCTAATTTCAGGAAGTACGTATTGTACCACCAAATGAGATGTTTACACCTGTATTTCACTCCGAATTCACTGAAAAAAGCTTGGTAATTTTGTCTATAAAAGAGGGAGGATTTTCCTTGAGGAAAACAACAAGAAGAGGGTGAGACATACAACACAATACACAAGGGAAAAACCACCACATACCAACTTTCTTTGGGAGAGAAAAGAGAGAGTTTAGAAAACTAGAAAGAAGAGCTTGGAAGATCTTCAAAGGAGAGAAACTTTTGAGGATAGTTTGGAGGTGATCCTCTAACCATAGTTGTTTACTTACATTCTTTTTTTTTTAATCTTTAATCCTCAAGCTACTTTGTCTTCTTTGCTTTATTTGTTGATCATACTTCCTTCTTGAGACTCTTAGAGATTCTCAACATCTCTCTTGAAATCCTTTGAACATGATCTTTTGAATCCCATGTAAGCCTATGCTTCCCATGGGAGTCAAAGTTTGATCATCACTTCATTTATAAGCAAATAGATGGATCCAAGTCCATACTCATGACTTGGGGTCCTCTAAACTTGATGTTTCATGGAATCCTTTATATATTCCCTTGAGACCCATGAGTATTAGTCATGTCTTCATCTCCAATGACCATCAAATGGTAGGAGAAAATGGTTTTGAGTCTAAGCCCATCTCCATGGTTTAGAGTCCTCACCTTGAGATTTCATGAAGTCTATTCATACTTCATTTGAAATCTACAAATATGAAGGTCTTTAGCCTCCAATGACCATCAAATGGTAGGAGAAAATGGTTAGTTTAAGTCCAACTTCATGGCTTGATAGTTGGGGTTAACAAATAAAAGTGAGCTTGACAAATGAAAACAGTGAGTTCACAAACTGTTTTTGATCAAAGATTTTTAGTTCGAAATCTAACCGTTGAGATCAAGTGAAATCAACGGGAAAGTATCAATAACACAATATTCTACCACTGTGATTTTTGTTTTAAGGTGATTTCATGCCTAAGATGGTTTGGTCTTGTGATTTCAGTACATGCAACTCTCTGTCCAAAATTTCAGAACAGTAAATCCATTTCGAAACTAATAAATCAAAATTTTAACAGAGTTTTTGGGGTCCCCAATAATTTTTTCTAAGTACCTTAGTGTGTTAGGAAGATCCCCTAAAAAGATCTAAGTGTTTCTCATCTTTTTGCTATTTTTAAAAAATCGCACAAGATCTCTGGACAGAGAGTTGCATATTCCTGAGTGACGTCTAGTATTTTCCATGTTCCCAGAGATCTAACCGTTAAAACCTTGATTTTATTTTTGGGTTATAAACTAGACTCACAGAGGCACATCATATCCAAAATTTATTAAGATCCAACCGTTGTAAGTATGGTTTTTCATTTTTTTAAGATCTGGTCTGCTCTCTGTAATTCATAAAAAACTGCTACTGTTTTTGTCTAATCTTATTTATTTTAACTCAAATGGTCTCATAATGTCTTAGGACCCAAATCATACTTTGAATAATGATAACTTAGCTTAAATCCAGAAGTTAAGTGACCCAAATTGGTGAATAAATCCATGTTTTATTTTTGTTTACATTCACTCATTCATGTACATTTAATGCCCATGATTAGAACTAGTTATTGAATAAAGTTGGATTTTATGCTTGCTAGATCTAAGCTAGAGAATTAGGATTGATTATTTGATATCATATTATTATGTGAAGCATGTGGACTAACCTTTTGTTTTGTAGCGCTATCAAGGTATGATTTCTAGGACTCCTCTTTAGTCTATTTTAATTTCTAGATTTTATTGATTTTTTAATTTCATGCGTGACACCTTAGACTAGGTCTTACCTTATATGTAAATGTGATTAGAGACTCTTTCTAGGATTTTCTTTTGTTTGTATGCATTGCACGTTTAATATCGCTGCTGGATCCCGGGTAAGTCCTCTTGTTCCCTATTGCATATCATATTGCTTGCTACTTGGAATATGTGGCTTATGAATGATATTTTGTCATTAGCAATTTTACACCCTTTGGACATGCTTTTTGTGATGTATATGTATATATGTATTAGTTGAGGGCATGCTTAGATTAATAAATTTGATTAAAAGGATGTTGAGTAGAGGCCTATCGCAAGATAGGATGAGAGAGTGTGTTTTAGTCCGACGGGCTCCTTCCTCTCTCATTCCATAATCCCCGGACCTAGTTAATCTCTGGTTTCTGAAAGATCAATTTGCTTTAAAAATGGTTTCTTAATTTTCCTTTTAAAAATTAAGTGGCGACTCATTTACTTTTGAAATTAATTTTAAAAAGTTGTGGGTAAAAGAAAGAAAAACTGCGATATCCACAGAATCCAAACCAATGAAGAAAAAAACAAGCTTGATAATGACGGTTATGATATATATATATATGTATTTTGTCTCACTCTCTCTCTCTCTCACTCTCTCTTTCTGCAGGGTTGATTGTCAGAATAGGTTTGAAAAGTTGGGCGAGGAGCGAAGAAAAATTGGCAAACGCATTGCTTTTTCATGTTCAAGTGACGAATAGAATGACGAATTTATATCAATCTTACGTCTGTAAATGGAGGCAAGAGCCACACAAAGACAACAAACCTCACAAGTAGAAAGCTTCACATACACAAGCACATAGGGAGAAAAGTTTAGAGAGGTTAGCATGTGAACACTTCATAGTGTCCCCAGGAATAGGAAACTTAAGCTTTTCTTTGTTTTTTTTTTTTTTTTTTTTTTTTCTAGTTCTAGAAGTTGTAAAAATTTGTTTTTATGTAATTGATGATTTCATGTTTAAAAATATATAATAAAACTTTGTGTACTGTATTTTCTCAAATTAGTTCTTAAATATTTGTTTTCTTGTAGGACCTTTGCTAATCTGTAGTAGTAAAATATTCCTATTAAAATTTTGATTTAACGTTTTTAGTGTAGTTAGTAGTTGTAAATGTCCCCTAAAATAGTTTGAAACCCCAAATTTCTAATTTTTATAATAATAAAATCCATTCACTAGAAGACAGAATTTGCAAGTAAATGCCAGATTTCTTTGCTACGTAGTTGTTATAATCATCTATTAAAGTCCCAAGCACACCCTATCCATATCTGTAATACCCTGAATTTCAGGAGAGTATATATAAATTAAACTTCATTCTATAAACTTTTATTTCTTTTTGGTGAATTTTGGTTACCAATTGATTGCCTTAATTCCCAATCGATTGCCACTTTTTGATACCAATTGATTGACATCTTACCAATCGATTGCCATTTTATCGACTAAAAGTAATGACGTGGCAACATCCCAATCGATTGCCATTCTTTCCAATCGATTGCCTTCAAATATCTGTTTCCAATCGATTGCCATTTATACCAATCGATTGGCATAAGCTAAAACAAGTTGTCTTCTTTTCTTTAATTTTGAACGTGTGGCACTCTCACACCTCTCTCTCTATATATAAGATCATTTATGGCCTTGGGCTAGTTTTGGCAGCTTAGAGAAAGAGACACATATCTTGTGTTATATATCTAATCATATATCTATATCTATATACACTCACACACACACTCACTGCTGGGAAGAAAGAAAGGAAGAAGAAGAAGAGAAGAACAAGAAGAAAAAAAGAAAGAAAGAAGAAGGAGAGACAGAGACAGAGCTGGGCATAGAAGAGAAGAGAGAGAGAACTTTGGTGTTTTCAAGCTCACACACCCAAACACACCCTAGGTGAGTTCTTAACTCACTTGGTTCCTATATTTGAAGGTTTTACAAGTTATTATGAAGCTTAGAGGTATAATATACATGATTCTTATGTTTATATATGTTGTTTTTACAATCTGCTGGTAAAGACGAATTGCCAATCGATTGGCATAATTACCAATCGTGTGAGTGTGAGTGTTAGTGAAATTTGTTAGTTCCCCAAATATTACTCTAGAATATATTGTGCATACGGCGTTGTGCTAGCCCGGTCCGGATCTTGACTTATCGGGCCAGCTGGCCATGATTGTCCAATTTTTCTATCAAATTTTGTTGGGTCTTAATGGGCCGTTGGACTTAGGGGTAGGACTAGAACGGCCCAAAAGGAAGGTCGGGTTGTGCTGGCCAAGTGGTGCGTGTACTTGTGCTAGCCCAACCCATTTATGCTTCTGCTAATTTTGTTACTTGAGTCGTGGGATTTTGTTTATTGTTGTTGTTTTTTTTTTTTTTTTGGAGTAATGCTACTCACACAAAATTTCATGCAAAATATACAAAATATACATGCTCCTTAATTATGGTGGATTGTTTTGTATGTGTAGATCTAGTATTATTATTATTTTTTTGGTTTTAGCGGGCCAATGCACTTTTGGGTGCAATGAATAGTGGTACATCACTAAATGTGATGTAATTTATAAAGCACTTATGAACCAAATTTAGAATTCATATTTATTCACTTTGATTTGCCATTTTGTCCTGCTACCCTAAAAAGGAGGTTGGGCCGATACATACCAAACGTAGGCTCCGTTTGATAAAATTAAAAATTAAGTACTGAATTTTAAGTACTAAAAATTTTAAGCGTTTGAATTTGTAATACTGAAAACAATGTTTCAAGTACTCAAATAAGCTGCTTTCAGTGATTATTTTCAGCTAAAATTTTCCACTTAAAGTTTTCAGTGGAATGGTGATGGTAATAGTGGTGGCGATCCAAAATAACTTATACCATCACCATCCCATAAATAACTTATAATCTTTTAAACAATCTGATACACTTAAAATTTATAATAATCTGATAATATCTTATAATCTTTTAAACCACATGATAATATATTGTAATCTTTTAAACAATCTGATACACTTAAAGCTGGACACGCACTGCCACACTAATATCAAAGTGAAATTGATAAAAATAAATAAAAAAATTAAGCTTATAATACAAAACTTTCGTGAAAAAATTATGGGATATATTATGGGGTCATTTTGGGCCAGAAATAATGTGATATTCCCATTGTACCCTTGCTTATTTTGTAATTGGGTGGATTTTGCACAATTTGAGGACTGGAAAGGGTGTAAATTGCCAAAATTGAAACTATAGGGACCAAACTCTGACAACCCTTAAACTACAGGGGTGTAATTTGCAATTTTCCCATATATATGTATATAGTACAATAAGTGAGGTGCCCTTACTAATTACAGTAAAAGATAAAAAATTAATTTTTAAACTTAAAAAGAGGTGCCCAAATTAAAAAATGCACCTGCCCTTACCAGCTACCATATATATAATCGCTGAAAAATGTTTAGTCCCCCAAAAGCAATATAGCGCTAAACAACTTTTTAAAAAATGCGGTTAGATTTCAAGTGGAAGGAACACAGGAATGAACATTAGTTTATCAGCGGCATGAAAAGCCATAGATTGAATTGAGAGCATTTTTACTCACCCAATTTTTGGTGCACCAATGCTCACCTATACCTCCCATTGATCAATGCAGTGAGACCGATGATTAAATACCATTAATTAAATCTTGGATCTCACTGCATTGACCAATGAGAAACTTAAGTGTGCATTGGTATATCAAAAAATGAGTGAGCAAAAATATTTTCGATTGAATTGGTCAAATGCTTATGTATCTCTCTATATATTAAGCTTCTCTGTATAAGGTTTTTTTTTTGGTCAAACTGTTTACTAGTTCAACACCCCGGAACACCTCTCTCTCTCTCTCTGTTCCAACTTCTACATTACATCCATGTGACTATGTGAGCTTTTTACCAGTTGGGCTACAGGAAATCAAATGACTTTGACGATTGCATACCACCTGATTAAGCCTAATTCTACCTCTAATAAGGGGTTTGACACTTGACATTGTCCGGTGTTTGGAAAGTCAATCTAAATTACATAATAATATATATATATATATATATATAAATATATATAAATTTGGAGAGAGAGAGCATGATAATGTTAAAAATTGGGTTGTATCAATTAGGTGTAGGAGGCCACTTACATGAGAGGTTGAAGGTTGATTGATGGAGAAATAAAAATAAAAAAAGGGTAAATTACAATGACCTCCCCTGAGGTTTGACGTAATTACACGGACCTCCCCTCTAGTTTGCAAAATTACACAAACCTCCCTCGAGGTTTGTAATTCGGTAACAAAATGCCCCCTCCACTAACGTTCCGTTAGTTTTTTTTACATTTGCCTCCCCTGAAAAATATAATTAGCCCCCCTATACTATAAAATTGTCATACTAAGCCCCATTTCTCTTATATTTTTGTTCTAATTATAAAATCCCTCCTCCCTCCTACGTTTTTGGGTTAATTTTTTTAGCATTAATTTATATCTACACAAAATATACACAAAATACATATAAATAGGTCCAAAAATTTTTTTTTCCAAGAACAAACCTCTGTCAAGTCCCCCTGTATTAATTTTCTAGATCCGCCCCTGCCCTTATGCTTCAAAAGTGGACACTTAACCCCCTGTGATTGTGGACTAAAATGGAACTGTTATGATTTCACTCAAAACTGACGAAAATTCTAAAATTGGTTAAAAATATAAACACTTAACCCATTTTGTGATGTTAATTTTGGGGTTAACGCTCTTTGAGTGAAATCATAAATGGGTTAAGTGTTTATATTTTTAACCAATTTTAGAATTTTCGTCAGTTTTGAGTGAAAACATAACAGTTCCATTTTAGTCCACAATCACAGGGGTTTTAAGTGTCCACTTTTGAAGCATAAGGGCAGGGGCGGATCTAGAAAATTAATACAGGGGGACTTGATAGAGGTTTGTTCTTGGAAAAAAAATTTTTGGACCTATTTATATGTATTTTGTGTATATTTTGTGTAGATATAAATTAATGCTAAAAAAATTAACCCAAAAACGTAGGAGGGAGGAGGGATTTTATAATTAGAACAAAAATATAAGAGAAAGGGAGCTTAGTATGACAATTTTATAGTATAGGGGGGCTAATTATAATTTTCAGGGGAGGCAAATGTAAAAAAAACTAACGGAACGTTAGTGGAGGGGGTATTTTGTTACCGAATTACAAACCTCGAGGGAGGTTTGTGTAATTTTGCAAACTAGAGGGGAGGTCCGTGTAATTACGTCAAACCTCAGGGGAGGTCAGTGTAATTTACCCATAAAAAAATTAAGGTGTACGTGTAACCCAATAATACCAAGAAAAATCACCCATTTAAGCAAGACCATGTGATCATTACAAACAATTATCTTATCAACAAAAGTTGATTAGGTCTTAGAATTACGAGTGCAATTTTGTTCACCCCAAAATTATTCATCATTTGTTCATCATTTTCACTCATTGACTAATGCAATGGAGTCCAATACTTTACACCATTAATTAATTCGTATTTAATATTAAACCCAACTGCATTAGCCAATAAAGGAGGAGGGTGAACAAAAATGTATTTTAGAATTATTCAAGAGGAAAAAAAAATAGTTAATGACAATGCTTTTATGATAAACCTTTGAACGTAAAATGTTACTTTGAAAAGACATTAAAACATTAATATTAATCAGTAGAATAATGGATCAGAGCCAAAAGTTTTACATTATAAACCATCTTTTTAAAAGCATGCCCGCAATACAAATCATAGTGATTAATGTGGAAAGTGTATACATTATGGGTCATGTCTAATAATAAATAATAAACTACGACGAATAGTTACAAGTTTGGATCTTAGCCAGAAGTTGATAAAAGGTATCAATCACAAATCAAAAGCATCAAAATGACTATCGTCTGTGTGTTTGTATGAGAGAGAGAGAGATAGAGAGGGGGGGAGCGACAGAGTGTTTGACAGGAGAAGTACCTTAATTAAAAAAAATAGGAGACCCACCAAACAATGCATAATGTTATGCTTTTCAGATTTAATTCCTAAATAGCTTAACAATTGTACCACATAATGCAACAGAGATTAATAGTAACACATGTTATTGCATGTGGTACAATTACTAAAATATTTCGTAACCAAAATTTTGAATTCAAATTGAGGAAGTACAACATTACTCGCAATAATTTGAGAAGCATAGTATTATAAATAGTTAACGAATAATGTCATACTTCTCAAATTTAATTTTCAAAATAATTTAACAGTTGACAATGAAAATCATGCATTATTCATTTAAGAACCAAATTTGAGATTCAAAATCACACCATTATTCACACTTAATCTATGGTGAAAGTCATGCATCACCCCACCTGATGATGACTCACGATTCACCAGCAACAATAGTTAGAAGATAAGCTTTAAGTGGTACCCACTTACCATATAATAACCCATATAATAATGCGACATATGATTAGACATAAGCAATCAGTACATTTGAATTTAACACTTACCTGTTTTACTCCTTGAACGACAAAGTCACAAAACTATTGCTTATGATAATTCCAAAGGCAAACGCTATTGCTTTGCTTTTGCCAAAACAAATGCAACTGTAGATTTCCAGCCCAAAAAAAAAAAAAAAAAAAAAAATCAACTGTAGATAGTTGTACTAGCTGTGGTACACTTCTTATGCAAAAGCAAAAAATAATCTGGCAATAGGGTCACCCATTTTTATATTCCCAAACAGCTACCATTTTCAAGACTCACAACACAATAAAAAGCACTTTCATCTTCATCTTCATCTTCTTTCTTCTTCTTCTCAACAGAGAATGGAATCAATGTTTTTAAGAAACTCTCCTTCACCCACTCTAATAATTCAAAAATCAGGCTCACTCAAAAATCCCATCAGTAGGGTATTGATGGTTGCAACCAATAGAGTCTCCGTGAAGAAGAGATCACCATCACTTCAGATCACGTCCTCCTTCAGGAACAAGGTATGTTTCTAGATATCCTTGTCTAAACTCCTATCTTTCACACACACACACACACATATATATATATATATATATGAAGGTAAGGTTGCCGGGAAATCACGAGTTTCAAAATCGAAAACAGCCTTTGCAAGCATCGAATTCTACTAAGACTCTGCAGTGGTTGAAGGCTCTCGTGTACTGGGTTTGCCCATTATAATGTATACGTATCTAATGGTGGTTTTAAAAGTCAATAGTTGGTTTCTTATAGGTTTTTGAAGATCAGTCCATGGGCATAGTTTGTTACAGAGATGCAAGTGGTGAAATAACATGTGAAGGATATGATGAAGGGCCTCGTTTTCAACCACAGTTTTCAAAAACAACTTGTAACCCGAGGTAAATATATATATAATATCATATACATAATACAAAGTTACAAACACAAGAGTAGGGTGTGTCACAATCACATACCATGTTGTAACTCTGGTGATCTGTTCTAACTTGTGATTTTTGTAAATTCATAACTGGGTTCAGAGATGCTGAGATCATTGAGCTTCTGCAAAAGAACTGGCTTCAAATTGTGGAAGATGGTGAACTTAACCATGCTGACAATGGTGTTGCTGGGCTAAAAAGCTTCAGCTGGAATAGATTCGATATACTATACTAATCAAGGCAAAATGTGGTCAATTATATGTATTTATTTGTATCATGTACTCCGTATATCTCAACGCCTGTGTGCAATACTGCCATGTGAAAGCAGGTTTCCTAAATACATAATGTGAAGATGAAGCAGAGAAAGCACTTCATTTACCTTCTAAAATGCATTCCTTTGAAAGCTCAGTTCTACAAAAAAAAAAAAAAAAAAAAAAAACTATTCCCAATTTGATCAAGTAATTTGGGAGGAAAATCATAACAATACCGGAACTCATTACAATTTTGGAACTCACGGAATAGGTTAAAAAAAGAAAAAGCAAAAGGCACTGTTAAAAAATGAATTATAACCAGGGCAGACTAGTATGAATTTTTTTACCACACCCATCAAACTCCCAATCTTTTTTACCTTACCTATCAAATTTTTAACTTATTTCTCAAACTTAAAAACGTCTTTTGAAAAGATGACTTGAAACTAAGCTTTTTCTGTTCAAAACACAACTTCAAAGATGCGTGTTTTTATAACGACTTCAAAGAGCCGCTTTTAGCATGACTTGCAGACTTTAAAGTCCTCGCTCTCTCCTACAAACTGAACAATACCAAGAGAAAGGGGAAATTTCCTGAAAGTTTTCTCTTGTCTTTCCTTTCACTGAACTAGATGCAAGAATATCTTCAGCCTAATTTCATAGAAGCTTTGCTGCAACTGATGTTCCACCTATTTCTTAATGCAAAAAAAAAAAAAAAGTCACCACTCAATGTGCTGGTAATTTCCAAAATTTCGGGTATGATATGACATACGAAAAAGGCAATTGAATAAATTAATTGATTCATATATTGCATTGCTATATACAAGCAAGATACTGTACAAAAACTTCTTGGGAGATAATCTAATTCTAAAACCACCAAAGAAATTTCCATGGCTGTTTCAACCTTGTTCTGTATCTTTGGACAAATAATCACGCTTTTTCTCTTTTTTTAACAAAATAAATAAATTGAACAGCTAAACAAAAGAATTTGCACAATGGTAAATAAAAGGCATATGAACGGGGGGAAAACTGACAGAGGGACAAATGATTCCCAAATTTCATGTCCAGATTTTACAAGCACACCGATTACAATATCACTCTACTGGGGTCCCACCCTGAGTGTTATCTTCACAAAGATCAGTCCGAGACTTACTTGGAATGATAGTTGGTGGGGACCACTGATCCGGGACCATAAAAAAATAGCTAGTCATAGCTTTCCTGAACCTTTTCTTGTATTGCTTGGGTGAAATTACCGTTGGAGATGTGTTCTTGGACCCACCGAGGATGCCCGAAGTCTTCACCCATGTTTCAAGGTGCTTGTCCCTTGTATATTGTCTCATGAAATCAATGATCCCAAGAACTAGTTCGTGCTTCTCGTCATCCACCCCAACCCGTAAAGAATATATAATCCATTACATCTATTGACTGCATCAGCTAAAATCCAACAATGAATTTAAATGAGGAACAATCATTTACTATACTCAAATAATTGGACAGCTTACAAGTCTCTGTTATGTGGCCAGAGAGAGAGAGACAGAGAGAGGCATCAAATATTGGGCAACTCCTGCCAAACTTGGCCTTATCACTTAAGGGCCTGTTTGGAATCATGCCTAAATGTGATTCGGGCTTATCACTTAAGGGCCACTTAGCGCTACCTAACAACCATGGGCCCATGAATATATTACTTTTGTGTGAAAAACTAAATAAGTGCATAACAAGTTACCAAAATCTTCATTCAATCGTATCGTCTTTTCTACTTGGATGATTATAGTTAGCAATATTTGAATTTAACCTTACTACCATTACAAGAAATTACCTAATAAATCCCCAAAATCCTCGCCAGACACATGGGGCTTCTAGTGGGAATTGATTAAGATAGATACATGAAGTAGCTTGGAGCAAATTTTATGAGCGTTTCAAGCAGTCTTTGTAACCTGTTTGATAATAAATCTATCATCCAAGGTTTTTGCGAAAAAGACATTGCTCTTACCCCTTTGAGCTCCCCACTTCTTACAACAACTAACAGTCCGTTTGGTATGCTAAAAAAACTAGAATAGAATTCATTTGGAATTCTTGTTTGTGGAATTCTTGTGTTTGGTTTGTCCCAAAACAAGAAATGAATTCATTTGTAAATCCACCCAATTCTTGTTTTGGGTGCTTTACAAATCCTACCAAAATTGGTCGGATTTGGTGAGAATTCAGTCTCAAGATGCGTTATTCCCAAAATACCCCAAAGCTTAACCGTCTTCTTCGTCGTTCTTCGTTTCTGGTCTGTCTTCTTCGTCCTTCTTCTGGTCTGTGTCTTCTTCGTCCTTCTTCTTCGTCCTTATTCTGGTCCGGTCTGGTCTGGTCTTGTCTTCGTCTTCTTCGTCCTTTTTCTTCGTCTTCTTCGTTTTCTTCGTCGTCCTTCCCAAAATCCAAAAAGCCCTAAATCGCTCCATCGTCTTCTTCTTTTTCACAGTTCTTCGCAGCGTCTTCTTCTTCTTCGCAGCGTCGTCTTCTTCATCTGCTCTCTTCAAAGCTTCGTCTTCTTTCTTCTTCACAGCTTCGTCTCTTCTTCTTCTTCTTCTTCGTCGTCGTCGGTCTGGTTTAAGGTTTGTCTGGGTATTTTAGGAAATTACTATAATTCTCTTCAATTCTATTCCTTTCATTTCTGTTTAAACCAAACACGAGAATTAGAATTGCAAATCAATTCTATTCTTTTCTTTTCTATTCTATTCTGTTCAATTCAATTCTATTCTATTTTACAATCATACCAAACGGACTGTTAAGAGACCTTATATAATCCATCTCAGAAGGGCAACATATATATCCTCCTCAAGCCTTCGAACCGCTTTGCATAGTAAGAAGTCACCATATATTTCACCTTACCGAGAGACCCATCGTCTCCAAAGGAAACTCTGGTGTGCAAAGACTTTGTGTATGAGAGTAGATCCGAAACCAAAAAGCTACGAGACTCACTTAGAGAGAGAATACTCTCATCGGTCACCCCAAGATTTCTATATGACTCCAATGCCATTTAATCAAAAGAATGGAGCGATTGTAAATTCCCCGAATCAAGGGACTGCAATGGAACTATAGATTCCCTACCCTCTCTCGATCTTTCAGACTCATCAGACAGCTGAGTAAGATATTCCGGTGATGCCAGTGAATAAGATATAATACTCTTGGGCTCATGATCATCGTAAACTGGATAACAGTGTCATCAACACCCACAGGAAGAAGCAGCTTGGCCCCACCTCGGAGTTCCGACTCCCCGAATGGTGAGACATACACAGGATTATACTCCCCAAGAGTATCAATTTTCTGGGCACTCACTAAAAAGTTCTTGTTCTGTGAGCGATAGAAGTTTATGAAGGGAATTCCCAACTAGCTCACAGAATCTTCCATATAGTCAAGGTCTTTGGTGGATAATACAGGATCAGAAGCTGTTGGGGGAAAAAATGCGGAAATCCCCAATATTAGGAGTAACACTTCCTAACCCTTGTTTAGTATATATTAAATAGGAATAAATAATAATATCCAAGCCACAATGGATAATTTCCTTTCACCACAACCAAGCACAAATAATATAATAATAAGGCACCCAAGCAAGAAATAAATGACACCAAAATTTATGTGGAAAACCCTCCAATGGGGAGGGAAAAAACCACAGGGCAACTCCGCAAGATTCCACTATGTTAAATAAGGAATACAAATGTTCTATCAAGTTTTTGCCCTAAAACTTGAGGTTTACAAATCAACTAGAGAGTGTGAGTACAAAGGGTTACCTCTTAGGGTTCACAATACCCAAAGGAATACAAGCAAAAGCTTCTTCAAAATACCTCTTAATTTTTGGCACACAAACAATCCTTTGAAAAAACCCACTGTTCCTCCCTCACCTTGAAGCTGCCGCCGCTACACAGTCCAACAAAACCCTCTCTGCTTTTGTGTATATGCTGCTACAAACAACCTCAGTATCCCTTTTGGTTTTATTCATTAGCTAAATGAATTAGCTAGCAAGGCATGACCCACGGACCCCACATGGTCTATATACTTGACCTGAATAGAAGCCGTCCAAAGAATAAGCCCATTTACATGGGTTTTGCTCTCATGTGTTATGGATCATTCTAACACATGGTATACCCAACAAATCTCCCTCTCCATACACATGAGAGGAGGGAATACCTATCCTTGACCCTCACTTGGAGTCCATTCCGGCTAGAGCTTTACAAAGCTCAAGCTTCTCTCTTGTCACGCCCTTAGTCATCAAATCAGACGGATTCTTGTCTGTATGAATTTTCTTCAATTTCATTTCTTGCTTTTCCATTACCTCACGTATCCAATGGTAGCGAACATCAATATGTTTCGTGCGAGAATGATATGTAGCATTCTTGCTCAAGTCCATAGCACTCTGACTATCACAATGAACCACATACTCATCTTGCTTCAAATCTAACTCTTGGAGAAACCGTTTCATCCATAACATTTCTTTGCATGCTTCAGTAGCAGCGATATACTCAGTTTCAGTGGTAGACAAGGCAACACATTTTTGCAACTTGGATTGCCACGATACAGCCCCCCTGCAAAAGTAAACAAGAAACCCGAAATAGACTTTCGATCATCGATGTCCCCCGCCATATCTGAATCTGTAAACCCTTCCAAGACTGGTTTTGAACCCCCAAAACATAAACACAAACTCGAAGTACCCTTCAAGTAACGAAGAATCCACTTAACTGCTTCCCAATGCTCTCTTCCGGGATTGGAAAGAAATCTGCTCACAACACCAACTGCATGAGCAATGTCTGGCCGTGTACAAACCATCGCATACATAAGACTCCCTACTGCCGACGAGTAAGGAACAATTGCCATTTCTTCTCCTCCTTCTTGGGTAGAGGGACACAAGCTTTTACTTAGCTTAAAGTGACTCGCAAGAGGAGTGCTAACTGGCTTAGCATCTCTCATGTTGAACTTTTCAAGCACCCGTTCAACGTATTTCTCCTGTGACAACCATATCTTCTTGGCTTTCCTATCACGAACAATCTTCGTTCCCAAAATTTGTCGGGCCGGGCCCAAGTCCTTCATATCAAAGGACTTAAACAACTCTCATTTTAGCCTGTGAATCATATTAACATCTTGTCCAATAACAAGCATATCATCAACATAAAGCAAAAGCTTAACAAAATTACCATCGGAAAACTTCTGGACATAGACACACTAATCTGTAGCGGTTCTCTTGAACCCATGACCCACCATAAATGAATCGAATTTCCTGTACCACTGTCTCGGAGCTTACTTAAGGCCGTAGAGACTCTTTTTCAACTTGCAAACCAAGTGCTCTTTCCCCTTAACTTCAAAACCCTCTGGTTGCACCATATAAATCTCTTCCTCCAAACCACCATGAAGGAAGGTAGTCTTCACATCTAGCTGTTCAAGCTCAAGATCCATGTTAGCTACCAAACCCAAAGCAACTCGAATAGAACTCATCTTCACCACCGGTGAGAAAATCTCATCAAAATTAACACCATGCTTCTGCTCGAAGCCCTTGACAACTAAACGAGCCTTGTACTTTAGTAGCTTGTCACCATCCTTCTTCAACTTGAACACCCATTTGTTTATCAACGCTTTTCTGCCCTTAGGAAGATCAACCAACTCACAAGTGTTGTTCTTATGCAAGGAATTCATCTCATCTTGCATAGCTTGTACCCAACTGCCTCTGTCTCAGTGAGTCTGAACTTCCTAAAAACTCTCTGGCTCCCCCTCATCTGTAAGCAAAATATACTCAGAACTGGAATACCTGACTGATGGCCTGTGCTCTCTAGTCGATCTCCTGACTTGAGGTACTGCAATCTCTGGTGAATGGGGTTGCTCCCCCTGCTCAACACCTTCTGTATCTGGCATACCATCATCATTCCCAAATTCTGGAACATCTATAACTGGCTCATACTGTACTTCTCCCCCATCTGTGGCACCTTGTGATGTGGAAGGAACTGATGTGAGGTCTGGAGCACTGCTCGCTCTAGGCTGTGTAGGTTTCTCAAAATCGGCCAAAGTCTGATACTTGTGAAAAATCACATCTCTGCTTCTGATCACCCTTTTATTTTCTGGATCCCACAACCTGTACCCGAACTCTGCATCTCCATAACCAACAAAGATACATGGAGTAGCTTTGGCATCAAGCTTAGATCTCTGATCCTTAGCAATGTGTGCAAATGCTTTGCACCCAAACACCCTCAGATAAGAGTAGGAAATATCACCACCAGTCCATACCTTCTCTGGAATCTCAAAATCTAATAGAGCTGAAGGAGACCTGTTAATTAAGTAACAAGCTGTGCGAACTGCTTCACCCCAGAATGACTTAGGCAGCTTAGCCATTCGTAACATGCATCTGACTCTCTCTACAATAGTGTGGTTCATCCTCTCGGCCACGCCATTGTGCTGTGGGATACGTGGAACTGTCCTCTCATGCCGTATACCGTGACCTGCACAATATGCTTCAAACTCTTTTGAAGTGTACTCTTCCCCGTTATCAGTACGAAGGCACTTCAAAGGATTTCCTATCTCTCTTTCCACCATGGCATGGAACCTCTGAAAATGTTGAAAGACCTAGTCTTTTGTTTTTAGAAAATAAACCCAGACTTTACGTGAAGCATCATCAATAAAAGTAAGAAAATACTTATTACCGCCCAAAGACTCCATCTCAATGGGACCACAAACATCAGAATAAACCATATCAAGCAACTTGGTTTTTCTTTTACTAGAAGCATGAAAGGAAACTCTATGGTGCTTACCAAATAAGCAATAATCACAATGGTTAAAAGATGTACCTTTGGCAAAGGGAATGAGGGACTTCTTTGCCAGAATCTGCAACCCTTTCTCACTCATATGTGCCAACCTCCTGTGCCACAAATTTGGTGAAGACTCATCCTCAATTGCATTGAGCCCGCTTGAACACACCTTCACATGAGTCTTGTACAAAGTACAACAAAGTTCCCCTTTTTGCAACAACTAGGGACCCTTTGGCGAGTTTCCACTTTTCGCTCCCAAAATGGTTATCATAACCCATCTTATCTAGTACAACACCAGAAATCAAATTCAACCGTAAATCAGGAACATGCCGAACATCCTTCAATGTCAAAGTGCAACCCAAGCTAGTCCGAATACACACGTCACCTATCCCCTCAATCTTGGAATAGCTTGTATTATCCATCTTCACAGTACCAAAGTCACCGGCTTTGTACGAAGTGAAGAACTCTCTCTTAGGAGTAGCATGGTAGGAGGCGGCTGTATCAACAACCCACTCAACATCACTATCTGTAACATGTAGGAACTCCTCATCTCCAAATGAGAGTACCACCACATCCTCAGAAACTGTAGCTGTAGTATTCTTGTCTTCTGACTTCTTCTCAGTATTATCCTGTTTCTGGTCTCTCTTACGAATTCTATAATTTTTGCTCATGTGGCCTTCCTTGTTACAATAATAGCATACAAAACCTCCTCTCGCCTGTGACTTGCCTCTGTTGTTCTTGGACTTACTACGATCTTTAGATCCTTTCCAAGACCCTCTGTTCGGATTCCTACCCCTGTTCTCCGTGACAAGAGCCTGTGTCTGATCTGTACCCATACCCTTTTGTCTGGCTTCCTCATTAAACATGCTGTCTTTAACAATCTCCAAAGTCAGCTTACCATTGGGAGCTGAATTACTAAGAGACACAACCAACGTCTCCCAACTATAAGGCAAAGAACTCAATAAAAGCAAAGCTTGAAATTCATCATCTAAATTCATCTTCATCGTAGCCAACTGATTAACTATACTCTGAAAGTCACTCAAGTGCTCGGCAACGGAATTCCCATCTTTGAATTTCAAGTTCACAAGCCTTCGAATCAAGAAAGCTTTGTTCTGCGCGGTCTTCCTCTCATACATAGACTCTAATTTATTCCATAAACTTTGTGCATTAACTTCTTGGGCAACGTGGTGAAACACGGTGTGATCAACCCACTGTCTAATTTGACCCACTGTCTTCCGATTTGATTTTACCCAATCCGCATCGGACATAGTTGTAGGCTTGGCCGTATTACCCTCAATCGGATCATACAAATCCTTACAATAAAGGATATCCTCCATTCGCGGTTTCCAAATTGCATAATTTGAAGCCGTGAGCTTAATCATTGAATTTAATGATTCCTCCATTTAATTACATAAGACAACAAATAATAATTAACCTTAGCTCTGATACCAATTTGTTGGGGAAAAATGCGAAAATCCCCAATATTAGGAGTAACACTTCCTAACCCTTGTCTAGTATAAATTAAATAGGAATAAATAATAATATCCATGCCACAATGGATAATTTCCTTTCACCACAACCAAGCACAAATAATATAATAATAAGACACCCAAGCAAGAAATAAATGACACCAAAATTTATGTGGAAAACCCTCCAATGGGGAGGGAAAAAACCACAGGGCAACTCCACAAGATTCCACTATGTTAAATAAGGAATACAAATGTTCTCAAGTTTTTGCCCTAAAACTTGAGGTATACAAATCAACTAGAGAGAGTGAGTACAAAGGGTTACCTCTTAGGGTTCACAATACCCAAAGGAATACAAGCAAAAGCTTCTTCAAAATACCTCTTGATTTTTGGCACACAAACAATCCTTTGGAAAAAACCCACTGTTCCTCCCTCACCTTGAAGCTGCCGCCGCTACATAGTCCAACAAAACCCTCTCTGCTTTTGTGTATATGTTGCTATAAAGAACCTCAGTATCCCTTTTGGTTTTATTCATTAGCTAAATGAATTAGCTAGCAAGGCATGACCCACGGACCCCACATGGTCTATATACTTGACCTGAATAGAAGCCGTCCAAAGAAATAAGCCCATTTACATGGGTTTTGCTCTCATGTGTTATGGATCATTCTAACACATGGTATACCCAACACCACCCTGGTCATCCAAATCTACTTTTTCTTCTCCTGCTATTGCAGACAAAGAGTCTAAAGCAGATTTAGGAGTATTATCTTTCGGTATTCCCATTCCCGGAGGATCTTCCCCCGTCCATGCTGCATCAAGTGTCACGCCCCGACGTAGCATAAATAAGGAAAGCGTTTAATTTCCTTTATGGACCCGTAGGTCGCGACAGTTTGAAGGATCGATTCCGTCCCAAACGTCGAGCAACAAAACATAATAATCAGAGCAGAGCAATCAAGGCTTATAAAATTTTTCTAACTTATTACATATTACAGCACGGGGTCATCTAAAGGCACAGACCGCCTTCAAATAAAACAATAACTTAGTGTCTATTACAGTCATCCTTATAAAACAAACAGTTTAAAACTTAAAACATATAACTTAAAGCATATAATCAATAAACAGTTTTCTCATTCCAAAGGCAGCCATTCTCAGTTAGCGTAGTCATAAGATTCCTCCTGATTGTAACCTGAAAAGCCTGAACACGAATGTCCAGGACGCATCAACGTCGTCAGCTTCAAGAAGCTGGTGAGTATTAAAAACATAACTTTAAATGTAAAACATACTCATTTACCTTTTTCCATTTTCAATTTGTAAAATCAATAGTTTGACCATAGAGAGAATTTAATTTATAAACCAATGAGGAATATATATTCAAAGTCGTCCATTCATAAAGCATATGATCGTGTATGAGACAATGCACCACACTCATCTTGCCGACTCTTTTCTCTCGATAGACACAACAACCCACTATCTCACTCTGGTATATTTGAAACACTAAGATAGCCACACTTTAGCAACGGGGCGCCAGGGAGTGTCCAGTTTGCCTCACACTTTGGTCCGGGGTACCAGGGAGTGTCCATTGCCTCACACTTTGAATACCTAAACCGCCATGCAAATACCGGAGCAACCTCACGCAGTATCCAGACTCGGGTATCAGGGAGTATCCGTAGGCCACACTTTAGCACTACCATGGGTGCCAGGGAATGTCCAAGTTCGGCTTCACACACTTTAACGCTTCCATGGGCGTCAGGGAGTGTCCATATTTGCCACCGTCGCATTGCAAAGATACCCTCACCGAAACCTCAACCACAACCACAACCGCAATCTCATCACGTCACACTTTGGTACACCATAACCAGGGAGTGTCCACCACAC
The DNA here is from genome assembly GCA_033977485.1 of Hydrangea macrophylla. Classification (NCBI taxonomy): domain Eukaryota; kingdom Viridiplantae; phylum Streptophyta; class Magnoliopsida; order Cornales; family Hydrangeaceae; genus Hydrangea; species Hydrangea macrophylla. The sequence goes on from CM066991.1 coordinate 135,187,364, forward strand.
AATCTCAATCTCAATACTCTTTCCACACTAACCATTACTCTTTTCCACACTGACTAACACCCACATGCATGTACCACTGACCCCACATAAATGCCATGAACTTAAACACAAAGTAAATCGCTGATTTAAAGGAACAATGTACGTACGGGGATTGATAAGTCGCAATTCATTGTTTTGATCATTTAAACATAACCAAAAAGGATTCTACTTTAGTAAATTTCCCAAACAGTACACAAACAGTATATAAATTTTATCCCAAACAGTCCCTTATCACAAAACAAGCAAAACTGGAAACTGCCAGAGGTCGCGCGCGCGGATCGCTCGCGCGATATGCCTAATTTTCATTTTATATATAAACTTTTCTGTCTGCCTGAAAAAGCCAAGGTCGCGCGCGCGGATCGCTCGCACGAAAAGTCCCTCGCGCGACCTGCCTAAATTTCATTTTATATATATACTCTTCTGTTTGCCTGGGGACGCATGCCTCGCGCGCGCGGGTCGCTCGCGCGAGGGGTCGCTCGCGCGCGCGATCGTGGCGCGAGCTGATGCTGAGGCTTCGTCTTCTTCCCCCAGAATTCCCCTGTTTCAGTTTTAAGGGTCCATTTTGACCCATTTTCAATTTTGGGAGTAATTAAGCCTTATAATATATGATTCTCTTTGTTTTTCAACAAGGATTAAGATTCCATAACCAATTTGACATGATTCAATCTATAGCTCTCACATTTTATGAAATTTTAAAAGATGACAAAACTTCATTTTCAATATACTTTGTGGTATGAACAAATTAGGCTCTATAACTTGAACTGTATACTCTATATACTATAATCTTTGATATTTAACTCTGAAAACGGATTTAGATTAAGTTTTGAAAATCTTGATTTCAAGCTATGGAGTTCATACGTGAAATCAACCATGGTGTTTTACAAAATTAAGCAAATACACAGTAACTAAACATGTAATTACATTCTTAGTGAGTTAGTAATACTCACTGAGATGTAGATAGGAGAAATTGGTTGAGAAGAATAGCAATAAGAAATCCAAATGATCTCCAAGCTTCCAAGCTATTGGCTATGGAGAGAAGAGTTCCTTTTTATAAAATTTCTGTCTATAGGAAGCTCTCACTAACTCTCTGTGATTTAGAATGCAGAAGGAGAAGGTGTGTGTGTAATGAGAGGGAGTGAAGTGTATATGCATATATAAGGAGCACACAAACTTGGGGGCCAAGATCCTTCCAATTCACTCAACAATTGGGTTTAGTTCTCAATTCCAAAAATACACAGCAATTATACATACGTATTGATATATACACAGATGAGTATTAACTCATCTGCTATCCAAGAGCCAAGTATAGGCTAGTATAGGGGTCAATAAAGATTGATGTTGTTTGGCAATTTGGCTTTTGGCACAAAAATAACACACACATGGTCTAGTCTACCCAAACAAGGCTTAAGGCAATCATTAGTTGCCTTAAATAGATATAAAGCAATTGTCCAAATCAGTCACTTCCAAATTCTGTGGAAGTTCACACAGCGTGGACAGTTTTGAACATAAACTGGTATTTTTGTGGCGCAATGTTCGTCACAAAAATACAGAAAATTCATTTTTGTGTAAGAATTGATTTCTCGGGTTCATAAAAATACTGATCGAGTCAACCGAAATTATTTTCACCGTTTTGAAATACAGATTTGAAATTCAACACCGGTATTGTCAAATTTTATAAAATCGCATTTTGACCCCAAAAGAATTTCAATTACGAAATAAGGCATGTTACAAGATTTTAACACATGAGAATTGAAATTAAAATAAAATTAAACAATACAATTGAACTTAAATATAAAATGCAATTAAATGAAAATGCAGGTTATTACATCAAGAGTGTCGGACAAACAGGTCACAATAGGGAATGCCCCTCAGAATGGGCCCTACGGACAATTCCATCGGGTTCCGGTGGACCAGATACACTTGAGATGTATATATCAGCAGAAAGAGCAGCTTCGCTTACTTTCCAATTATCTTAATCCAAACCCATTTCAGTTTCTCCTTGATTGTGATTTCCAATATTCCATCAAGTTTTTCAGCCACAATGGCAGCAACACAACTACTGAAGACTTTATCTGGTGGGTAAGGCGTGAACTTCTCAACAAGCTTCTCAATAGCAAAGAGGGGTTTCTCTACTTGTTCTAAATTGAAGCCACTCAGATAATCTGGAAGGCTGTTTCTATCTACAGTGGCTGCATAAATCAAGCACTGGTTCCACATGTACGATTGGAAGAGTAACTGTCTTCGAAAAACAGATACTCCGTGATAATAAAGGGAGGCATTCTGCCTGAACTTTTCGAAACTCATGACATAACTTGAGATCTTGCCCATTCAATACATAACTATATTCTGTAATCAATTTGCCAATAAAATTAGTTATATCCCTTGTGCAGTTACGCATGTAGACCACTGAAACATATTGGTCAAAATGAGCACTATTGGTCCTTTTCCACAGTTGTAATGACAGGTTTTTAAAAACAAAAGGAATAGGAAAAGAACCATGAATATAATCAGTCAAAAACAAACAAAAAAACATATTATAAGCCTTTAATTTGATATTGTATGTCAACCATACTTCGTTCATGCCATATCTCAACATCCATTTTTTGTAGGTCCTACATCATGGAGTAACAAAGCATTGTAGTTCACACATCCATAATTTGAAATATTTTTTTCAAATCATTCTGAAAATATCTTAGATTTGTCGAACATGAGTCTAGTTGTATCGTTGAGGTTTCAGTCTTTGAAACATGTCTGACAGGGTTTGATCCTCTTAGAAGGAATGGGAATGGATACATTGCTCACTCCCTTGAACATGGCGCAGCTTGCTTTTTGAACAGTGATTATTATGGTCTCCTGATCTATTAGAGCCGTTGCCCCATTCTTCTTGCTCAATCTTCCCTTATAGTAATAGATATAGGGTAATAAAAACTCCGTAAAAACTCCATACCGGTGATCTTTTGAACACCCGCTTCAAGCCATGATGACTAATCAACCAATCGCTATGAATTCATGAAGCGTGTATAACAGCATCAGGAGAACAGAGGTGTCGAAATGCTACAATAAGCAGCGTTAATAGAAAAGGAAGACTGAAGGAACTCATGCTCAAGAGTCTGCAGACATTATTCCATACATGAAACTCTGTCATACACTTATTAGAACGCATTGAGATAGATGATATCCAAACCTATCTCTAATTCCTCCTATTCTATCTTAGGTAACAATGATTTGGTAAGAGTGACGAGTACACAATGTGCCCATGTCCCAGATTAAGTCAAATCCCTTCATGTTGGGCCACAACTACAAGACATAGTTATTCACACTTAATTTGAAATATGAACATATCAATTTGAAATATGAAACTTTACGTAAATAAGATGTTTATGATTATATATCTTCAATTCTTTTCTTAAGTTCCAAAATTGTTTTAACATTTATTCACTTTTAATTTCTTGCCACAATTTATAGCATTCCCTTCTTCTTCTTCTTTTACACTATGTTTGGGAGTTTAAAAAACGAGAGAAAAGAAGAGAAAATAAGAGTACCTCACTTTCTTTTGATTTCTCTCGTTTGGGAGTTTAAGTGAGGAGAGAAAATGAGAGAAAGGGAGAGAAAACTAATCCCCGCTTTCTCTCAATTTCTTTCTCTCCAAATTGGGAAGAAAATGAGAGAAAAGAAAGTGGGGTTTAATGAATTTTTCTTAATACCCACAATACCCTTTATTTAATTATTACCTAATTTTAATTGCATCTAAGTCCTAGTCTCTTAATACACTGTATACATGTATTCTTTCTCCTATCAAAGCAAAGAGCTCATGTACCAAGTACATCTAGAAGCTATTTGGTGTGAATAGAAAATGAAAAGAAGAGATGTTATAGGATTCATTAGTTCAAGTCATTAATGGGTAGAATGGTAACTTTCTTTCTTTTCTCTTCTTTTCTTCTCAACTCCCAAACAAAGAGGAAAGAAACTAACTTTCTCTTCTCTCCTAAACTCCCAAACAAAATGAAAGAAACTATCATCCTTTCTCTTCTTTTCTTTTCTCTCCTTACTTACGACTTTCTCTTCTTTTCTTTTCTCCCCTAAACTCCCAAACAAAGTGTTACTGTAGTTCGATTTCCTCATTCTACCACCAAGTTTCTTTAGATGATGACGGCTACTTGGGGCTCAATATGTAAACTAATTTAGTTAAAATTGGCACTAATGATCGGAAAGCTTAACATAAATTTTATAAAAAATATATATCTATATTGCCTACACTTGTAGATTTCAGAACACTAATTCAATACTGGTCATTACAAGCTGTAATTGTATACATGATGATGATGATGATGATGATGATATCACAAAGTGAGAAGAGAACGAGGATATGGGATAAAACCTGGCCCACGCAAAATCCATTTTGGTTTTGAGACAGATCTCCAAAGCCGGTTGGCTGGCTACTACATGATTATTTATTGCTCTAATTTGCTATTGCTAAGACACCTTCCCAAACAATATCAACAATCCTTCCCTGTTGCTAAGATACTCTGGAATTGTTAAAAAGGATTGCCTTGATAAGACCCCATCTCAACTGAATGTGGCATGCATGGCATCGAAGCGAGAGTAATACTCCTATGCTACTATCAACAGTGCCACTTGATCTGGTGCTGAATATGCTGATGGTGAAATACTAAGATCCAGACTAGCCACCCCACCTGTACCCCGGCCCCATCATCAACAGAACAGAACATTCGCTAATTAAAAGCTTTGCTCCCATTGTTTGAGCCAAAGTGTTCCTCGAGGTTCAAAATTTCAAATTGCACATGAGAAAGAACCAAAACCCTCAAAAAACATTTTCTCGAGAAAATCCAACACGAATTCATAATCTGGCGTAAAAAAGCATACAAATATTACTACTACTCCAGTCCAGTACATTACCTACTCAAAAATAAAAATTAAAAAAAATTCACGTCATCAAAGAAACACATGACAACCCAATTAAAAAATTAATGTAATAAAGCAAAATTCACCCTACCCTACCCTACCCTACCCTACCCTACCCCTTAAAACGATTCCTTTCATAGAGATTCATTCAAAGCTCAAGGCTCAATTCATCTGATATTATTATTCATTTTGATCGACTACACATATACAGGAAGTAGTAGTAATTATCAATTGTTACCGCAGAAACAAAAAAGAACAATGTTACCAATAACAGTTGTCTTTGACATTTTTTTTGGATGAGTAGCGGACTTAGTCGCTCTCTTTAACATGCTTCGCGGCTCTGCCCAAGTTGTACAAGTAGTTCGGATGAATACCATGATGTCTCCAGGATAAAGCAGCCCAGAAATCGCCTCTGTCTCGAAAATCCTTGCATGGAGGAAGTTCGAAAAACCCACACCCTTTCAGAACTAGTTGTAGAAACTGTGAAGAAAACTGTGTTTTGGAAAAACTTCTGTAACTCTTTTTGCTCTTGTAATTTTTATGAAAGTAGTTTTCTGTATTTATAAAATATATTCTGAACGTTGGCGAAATATAACGTTGCAGAACGTGGAGAGAAAAACTGGGAACGTTTACGTGGAGGAGTTTTAGGGAGACTTGGTCTCCAACTGAATCAATCCAAATAAAACTTTTCAGCTTATAAAATATTTATTTTCCAAATAAATTTTGTATTAAAAAAAAATATATATAGGAGTACACCCACACCCAAGCCCGGCCCGAAACGGAACGGAGCGGGGCGCGGCGACGCGCGCGCGTGTGTGTTTTGTGGTAAACCCAATTGGGCCTAGGTCCTCCCCCTTCACAAAACTTGGTACCCTCAAGGGGCCTTACCCTTACTCCAACCTCCACTTATATATGTCCTTCCCACTTCCTCTAATTTTCCTATGTGGGACAAGTAAAATAACATTTGAGTTGGTTTGTGAATAAGACAAAACTCAAAACCAATTTCAAAAGTTTTTCCTCAAACTTTTCCTCCAATTTTAAAATAAAATTTTTCCAACAATCTCCCACTTGTATTTTAAAAATTGATTTAAGATCATTGAGCAATGTATCATAAGACTGTGCATACGTAAATGTGTTTTTTAACTTGAACCTTTACGTAGTGATAGTGCTTCCGATTATACTAGAGTAACCGTAGTTTTGAACTCTATCTCAGACAACACCACACACACAGTCCTACTAGGGTGAAGTTCAAAAATCAGCACTTTATGGCCGTGTGCTTATATCCGAGTATAGCGAATGATCTAGAGAATTTGCCCAAAATTTCATAGGAAGCGACCGCACTTCCACATTCGCCTAGGTGAGTCTAACAAGGATACTCCTGTAGCTAGGTATCCCACTCCAGTTTATAGGTTGGGTGTCACGCCCCGGAGTAGCATAAATAGAGAAAAATAAATTTCCTTTATGGGTCCATAGGGAATGACAAGTGAAAGTCACTGATAATCCACACCACACAGTACTAGTCCAAACAGAAACAGTAAAACAACTGAAATATAAACACGGTTCTATCTATTACAAACATCAGAGTACGGTCCACAGGATCACAACAGGTCTGGAGACAACATATGCCCAAGTACCCGTTAACTACAAAGTACAATAGTAAAAGGAAAAGTAGTAACATAAACTACTATCTATCTTCAGGTCTTCAGCTGGCGTACGGATAGTCATCAGCCTGGCCAGCAACAGTGGGGCCATCCTCCGCGTAACTCCCTTCAGGGTAATAGTTATTGCCATGAGTTCCGTCATCTGCATTGTAAAGGACAGGATAGTCTGGACGGGGAATGTCCAGGCAATAAAGGCCGTCAGCTTGTTGAAAGCTGAGTGAGCACTAACTAACGCAGTCTCATAGAAATGACATAATTACCATTATGAACAATATATGACAGTGATACTAGATATATTCCTCACTCGTTTATTCAGACATATTATTAATCGATTCTTATCAAAATCCCACTCTAAGACTGATTCTACGAAATTCCAACTGACTATCTCGAACTGATTATATCAGCACAACATACCAGTGCTCTTGTTCACCGCTATACCGCTTTTAAGAACTCTTGCGAGCACCCATACATTGTTCTCATATAACGACTGGTCTATGGATATACCCATACTCTTGTTCACCGCTTTTAAGAACTCTTACTGTTCACCGCTTTTAAGAACGCTTGCGAGTACGATACATTCACAGCTCTGGTAAATATAAATCATGGGCGTGCCACAAATACTCTTGTTCACCGCTTTTAAGAACTCTTACTGTTCACCGCTTTTAAGAACTCTTGCGAGTACTGTGCACCCATAATTCTCACGATCCTGATTAAATCCTTGACATGCACTTATCGGATTCAACCTGAGCGAATCATCAGCTCGACACACACAACTTTAACATACAATCCTTTTACTGACTCATTTCTCACTTATCCAATACTACCCAGTATTAACATCTCAAAACTTACTCGTTATCGCGTCGTACTATTACTAGTGTTCCGAACCCGACTACGTTACTCACCATGTTATCTCAATCTCATTATCGTATCCCATTACCTCCGTAATCCATAATATCGCATAATAGGAACATGAAACAACAATTAAACAACTACGCATTTTGAATTATAAACTGAAAGGAATACATTCATGTTCTGCTAGGTTCGATCGATTGAGGTCATCTCGATCGCTCGAAGAAAAGATGTTCGATCGATTGAAGTCTTCTCGATCGATCGAAGTGAAAGTGATCTCGATCGATTGAAGTCATTTCGATCGATTGAGACTTAGTGATGTTCGATCGATTGAACTCAGTTCGATCGGTCGAACTTCGTCTTCCCCAGATTCTGCCAGTGAACGTGCAGAATGTGCTAGGGGTGTTTGGGTTAAAATTAATAAGTCCAAAACATGTAAAATATCATAACTAAGATACCAAGTGAGTTTGGAACTCACTGAAAGTTGATAAGGGCGCGTTTGGCTAAGCTTTAGCTCCGAAGCTTTAATGGCGGCCTCTCTTTCTCCTCTGCCTTGTCTCTGTCTCTCTCTGCCTCCTTCCCTCTTGTTCTTCTTCTTCTTCTTCCTCTGTTCTTCTTCTTCTCCTCTGCTGAGTATATATATATATCTATAGGTGTGTGTATATATATATAGATATATAGAGGTATGTGTATATATATGTATCAACACACAAGCACACACTCTCTCAACTCTCCCAAACTTCAGCAAACACCCAACATACACGAATGCAGTGTATATATAGAGAGGGGAGGGGTGCAGATGGCATTGTTTGCGGGAAACCTGGGAATTCAAATGATTACAGGCTCGATCGATCAAAGTATGTTCGATCGCTCGAACTCAGTTCGGTCAGGTTTGATCGATTGAAGAGGGTTTGATCGATTGAAGATGGGGACCACGTATTAAATTCAGGTCGGTAGGGTTTCGATCGCTCGAACAAAGTTTGATCGCTTGAACTGAAGGTGCTCGATCGCTCGAACGAGCTTCGATCGATCGAAGATTAAATTTCATGAATGGTCAAAGGAAGTATATAGAATCTCTCTGCATTAAATAAATATTGAAAATACAGGGTATTACATCATCCACCACTCAACAAAAGATTTCGTCCTCGAAATCAGAAACATACAAGGTTAAACAAAAACGGAAACTTCTCACGCATCTCTGACTCTAGTTCCCATGAAGCTTCTCCTTCATCATGATGCTTCCACTGAATCTTGACTAATGGAATCTCCTTATTCCTGAGCTTCTTGACTCCACGATCTAAAATGCGAACTGGTCCTTCGTTGAATGTAACATTGTCGTTGACTTCAATATCCTCAAAGTTGATCTCGTGCGCTGGGTTATGAACACATTTCCTCAGCATACTGATGTGGAAAACGTTGTGCACTCCTGACATCTTCGGTGGCAGCGCAAGACGATAAGCAACTTTTCCAACACGCTCTAGAATCTCGAACGGTCCGATGAATCGTGGCGATAATTTGCCTTTCTTCTGACCAAATCTGACGATGCCTCGAACAGGTGAAACTTTGAGTAGCACATGGTCTCCAACGGCAAACTCTAAATCTTTGCGTCGCTTGTCAGCATAACTCTTGTGTCGGGTCTGAGCTGTCTTCATCTTCTCACGTACAATCTGAATCTTCTCACTAGTTTCTCGTATCATTTCTGGCCCAAGAAGTTGAGTATCTCCGACTTCAGTCCAACATAACGGTGATCGGCAAGGTCTTCCGTACAAAGCTTCGAACGGCGCCATTCCTATGCTCGAATGATAACTGTTGTTGTAAGCAAATTCTATCAGAGGTAAGTGTGTCTCCCAAGAATTCTCAAAATCAATGACACAAGCTCGTAACATATCTTCCATTACTTGATTAACTCTCTCCGTCTGTCCATCGGTCTGTGGATGAAAAGCTGAACTCAAGTTCAAAGTTGTTCCCATCGCTGTCTGGAGACTCTTCCAAAACTCTGCAGTAAAGCGCGAATCCCGATCTGATACGATAGAAACGGGTACTCCGTGTAACCGTACTATGTGTTGCAGGTACATTCGGCTCAAACGTTCCACTGGATACGTCATACTGTAGGCAATAAAATGTGCCGTCTTTGTAAGTCGATCCACAATTACCCAAATAGCATCGTGGTTCTGCTGTGACTTTGGCAATCCCACCACAAAATCCATGGTGATGTGTTCCCATTTCCATTGAGGAATTGGTAACGGCTGTAGAAGTCCAGGTGGTTTCTGATGTTCTGCCTTTACTTGTTTACAAGTAAGACACTGAGCTACATACTCAGCCACTTCTCGCTTCATTCCTTCCCACCAAAAATTTCTCTTCAAATCCTTGTACATCTTTGTACTTCCTGGATGGATCGTCATCCGTGATTTATGAGCTTCATCCAATATGTCCTTCCGGAGATTTTCTTTGTCAGGTACACAGAGTCTACCTTTACATCGTAAAGCTCCATCTGTACTAACACTCCAGATCTCAGGTTCTTTTGCTGTCATCTTGGTGAACCATAACTTCAAATCCTCTGCTGTCTGCTGAGCTTCTATGATACGGCTGATCAAAGTTGGTTGTACCATCAGACATCCAAAATGTTGTCTTTCCATTGGCTCCACTGGCTGAAGATCAAATTCGGCTAAAACTTCTAATGCTTTCCACTCTCGAATTAGCAATGCAGCGATAACTAGTCGAGGTTTACGGCTCAAAGCGTCTGCTACTACATTTGCTTTGCCGGGATGGTATTGCAAAGAAAAGTCATAGTCTTTGAGTAACTCCATCCATCTTCGTTGTCGCATGTTCAACTCCTTTTGAGAGAACAAATACTTCAGGCTCTTATGATCGGAAAATAGATCAAACTTTTCCCCATAGAGATAGTGTCTCCAAATTTTCAATGCAAACACTATTGCTGCCAATTCCAGATCATGCGTAGGGTAATTCTTCTCGTGTACCTTCAATTGTCTTGATCCATATGCGATAACATTCCCGTCTTGCATAAGTACACAACCCAATCCCTGGTGCGATGCGTCACTGTAGATCACATATCTTTCTCCACTCTTAGGTATCGCAAGTACCGGTGCAGAAGTCAATTTCTCTTTTAACTCTTGAAATGCACCCTCATGCTTGTCCGTCCATTCATACTTCGTCTCCTTCCTTGTTAAATTCGTCAGTGGACCTGCTAACTTGGAAAATCCTTCTACAAATCTTCTGTAATATCCTGTTAATCCAAGAAAACTTCTGACCTCTGTTGCATTGGTCGGTCTATTCCAGCTTAAGACTGCATCAATCTTAGATGAGTCCACAGAAATACCGTCCTGAGATATAACATGTCCCAAGAATTTGACTTCCCGTAGCCAAAACTCACACTTGCTGAACTTTGCATACAACTTGCTATCTCGAAGTGTCTGCAAGGCAATCTGTAAATGCTCCTCGTGATCCTCTTCTGTCTTTGAGTAGATCAGTATATCATCGATGAACACTATAATGAATTTATCCAGATATGGTTTGAATACTCTATTCATTAAGTCCATAAATACTGCTGGCGCATTCGTCAATCCAAAAGGCATAACTAGAAACTCGTAATGCCCGTATCTTGTCCTGAATGCAGTTTTCGATACATCCTCTGGTCGAACTAACAATTGGTGGTATCCCGAACGTAAATCGATCTTGGAAAAGATCTTAGATCCTTGTAACTGATCGAATAGGTCGTCTATCCGAGGTAATGGATATCTATTCTTGATCGTAACTTTGTTCAACTCCCTGTAGTCTATACAGAGTCGAAGTGTTCCATCCTTCTTCTTTACAAACAGAACTGGTGCTCCCCAAGGTGACGTACTCGGGCGAACGAAACCTAAGTCTTCAAGCTCTTGAACTTGCTTCTTTAGTTCTAACATCTCAGTTGGTGCCATCCTATACGGAGTCTTGGAAATCGGCAATGTACCAGGTACTAATTCCACACAGAAGTCTATTTCTCTTTTCGGTGGGAGTCCTTTAATATCCTGAAATACATCTTGAAAGTCTTGCACACTAGGAATCTGATCCATCGTGAGCTCTGTACTTGTACTCCCAATCGTAGCCAAACTACTCGTAAGAAACATGTCGCTCGTCGGCTGACACTGAAATCTAATCGTCGGCCTTCCTTGTCTCGGAAAAACAATCGTCTTAGTAGGGCAATCCAAATTGGCACCATACTTAGTTAACCAATCCATCCCTAGGATAATATCAAATCCTGACATTGACAGAACTACCAAGTCTGCAGGAAGATTCCTATCTCCCAAAGTCAATGGGCAATTTTTACACACTTTACTCAACTTAACTGTCACTCCCAACGGTGACACAACATTCAGTGTTGACTCAAGTGTCTGGGGTTCTAAACCCAATTGACGCACAATCTTAACAGCAATAAATGAACGTGCAGCTCCAGTATCAAATAAAGCTTTAACTGGACTATGAAAGAGTACAAGCGTACCTTCCAAATGTTGTTGCTCATCAGCGTTAAAGCCTGCTTCTCTTGGAATGATAGCATTCATCCTTGTCTGATCTGGAGGTCCTTGTATCCCTTGAATTGATGCTCCATAGTATCCTCCTTGTGGTGCACGGCAATCCTTGCTTAGATGTCCCGGCTTGTTGCAATTCCGACAGACAATATCCATTCTGCGGTTAACTCTAGGGGCTGTACAGAATCTGGCAACGTGCCCTGGCTTTCCGCAATTAAAACATCCTCCGCTATTGCTTGGCGGTGCTGTCAGTAGTGCCTGTGGCTGTGATCCTTGCTGGCGATATTGTTGGGGTCGAGTATAGCCCTGTTGTGGCTTTCTGGTTCCTTCCCAGGTTCTCTTATTTCCTTGATCGTTACTATGTGGTCTCCAACCTTGGGTATTCCTGGGTGGCAGGTTACGGAAATTCTTCTGCTGAAACCCTCTTGACGGCTGGGGTCGATTCATCTGTAGTTGCTGTGCTGGATAAGCATCCTTCTCTAATCCCGCAGCGAATCTAACAATCTCTTCATATGTTTGGTTCAGATGACCAACCATCATATGCCTGAAGTGGGGATTCAATCCTTGGTGAAATCTCTTCACTTTCTTCTGTGGCGTGTCTATCATATGCTGAGCAAATCTGGATAGACGTTCAAACTGTGTTGTGTATTCTCGTACAGTCCATCCTCCTTGTACCAAATTGAGAAAGTTCCTTTCCTGTTGATCTCTTTCATCCTCTGGGAAATATTTTTCCAAAAATCTTCCTTTGAATGTCTCCCATGACATTGCTCTAGCAGCATCGATCCCAATAGTGGCTCGCTCAGCTTCCCACCAATCTGCGGCGGCATAAGTGAGCTGAAAAGTAGCAAGGCGACGCTTCTCTTGTTCGCTGCATTCCAATGCTTCAAATATCAACTCCATTTCTCTTATCCATTGTTCCGCTTTCCATGGTTCTGTTAGTCCATCAAATTTATCTGGACGTAACCCACGAAAATTTGCTAACAACTTATCTCCAGTCTGTCTTGGTGGCGGGGGTGCAGGAGGTCTCTGGTGAGTCGAATGATTATAGGTATCCCCCACATGCTCCATCCTTTGCATAAATGCTTCAAAAATTCCCGTTGGATCCATCCCTTCTGGAATAGGTGCTCCATTACGCGCTTGGTGATTTCTCAAGGGTCCTACCATGGTGATAACGAGTATCGCCTACAAGAGACATATTGATCAGCTGAAAGTCTTTTCGTAGAAACGAAACCAAGATAGAACGCGAAGTAACAAGAGCTAACAATTCTACAAAACAACACATCAAACATCCAACAATCAATATCAAAAGTACTGCTCGTATATATGTATATATCAAAAGATGTACCATGGAGTACACAGTAACCATACCATGTACCACGTGGGACAAGGCTAAAACAGTACTAAGGTCAACTACTACTGTCTATACAAAGCTATGGTCAAATAGCTATCTCTCAATCTCCCAAAAATCTAGTGGACAACATGTCCTGATAAAACTAACAAAAACTAAGCCCTGCAGGTCCTGACTCAAAAGTTGTCAGCGTCTGATCCTGCTGGTGGTGCCTCGTCCTCTGAATCAATCTCCATCTCCTCGAGTGGGTCATCCTCAACTGGAGCAACAAGATCTCCGACTACAACTCCTATATCCCAATCCTCTACTACCTCTGCATCATCATCCTCTATCACGTCTGCTATCGCCTGGTTTGCGACATCGACTGCTACTGCGGCGAATCCATCGGCTATATCAAGAGCTCCTGCTATGGCTGCCTCTCCCATAACAAAATCTGCTGGCTGTGCGACCATCTGAGCTATCCATCCTACTGCCATATCGGCCATAGCTGCCATATGCATAATGGGTCCAGCGGGTATCTGAAGCACAACTGGTGCCTCTGGCACAACTACCTCCTCATCGGGCGCATCCTCATCTACTACTATGTCTGCCTCAACAGCCTCTGGGTCTGGTACTGGATCCTCTGGCTCCTCGGGGTCATCCTCAGGCTCATCATCATCTGCATCATCTGCATGCTCATCCTCTACTGGGTCCTCGTCATCTATCGGCTCCTCCTCTCCATCTCCGTCTATGTCCTCATCCTCTGGCTCTGGGTCCTCATCCTCCTGAATCGGCTCAGGCTCTGGAACTGGTACATCGGGTACCGGCGATGGTGGTGGTGTTGCTGGCGCTGGTGCAACTACAGGCTCTGGTGGACCGGCTATAATAGCTCTCAACTCAATCTCATCCATCTCGGGCTTACTCTGAACTAACCGTAATATCTCCTGGCAAATATCTCTACCAATCCTCGCAGTATGGTAAGCATCCATACGCATCTGTGTCGGGTGAGTCCTCTCTGTCACATAAAGTGCTCTCTACATGTCCTCCTCCAAATGTCTACTAGCTATCTGGCACACACGCTCATGATAAAACTCTGGGTCAGCTGGCTCCACGGTATCCCCATGGATCACGTGTCCTCCATAAGCATCTGTAACAAACTGATGAAACTCTGGATCCATGCTATCCTGCAAAGGAAAACTATCTATCGTCAGGAAGACGAACTTATCTTATACTCATATCTCATCTCAAAAATCTTAAATACTAGAACCAGATGGTGTGGAATCCATCAGTGAACGACAATATCAGAACCTAATCGTAATATAACCAGGTGCTCTGATACCAAAAACCCTGTCACGCCCCGGAGTAGCATAAATAGAGAAAAATAAATTTCCTTTATGGGTCCATAGGGAATGACAAGTGAAAGTCACTGATAATCCACACCACACAGTACTAGTCCAAACAGAAACAGTAAAACAACTGAAATATAAACACGGTTCTATCTATTACAAACATCAGAGTACGGTCCACAGGATCACAACAGGTCTGGAGACAACATATGCCCAAGTACCCGTTAACTACAAAGTACAATAGTAAAAGGAAAAGTAGTAACATAAACTACTATCTATCTTCAGGTCTTCAGCTGGCGTACGGATAGTCATCAGCCTGGCCAGCAACAGTGGGGCCATCCTCCGCGTAACTCCCTTCAGGGTAATAGTTATTGCCATGAGTTCCGTCATCTGCATTGTAAAGGACAGGATAGTCTGGACGGGGAATGTCCAGGCAATAAAGGCCGTCAGCTTGTTGAAAGCTGAGTGAGCACTAACTAACGCAGTCTCATAGAAATGACATAATTACCATTATGAACAATATATGACAGTGATACTAGATATATTCCTCACTCGTTTATTCAGACATATTATTAATCGATTCTTATCAAAATCCCACTCTAAGACTGATTCTACGAAATTCCAACTGACTATCTCGAACTGATTATATCAGCACAACATACCAGTGCTCTTGTTCACCGCTATACCGCTTTTAAGAACTCTTGCGAGCACCCATACATTGTTCTCATATAACGACTGGTCTATGGATATACCCATACTCTTGTTCACCGCTTTTAAGAACTCTTACTGTTCACCGCTTTTAAGAACGCTTGCGAGTACGATACATTCACAGCTCTGGTAAATATAAATCATGGGCGTGCCACAAATACTCTTGTTCACCGCTTTTAAGAACTCTTACTGTTCACCGCTTTTAAGAACTCTTGCGAGTACTGTGCACCCATAATTCTCACGATCCTGATTAAATCCTTGACATGCACTTATCGGATTCAACCTGAGCGAATCATCAGCTCGACACACACAACTTTAACATACAATCCTTTTACTGACTCATTTCTCACTTATCCAATACTACCCAGTATTAACATCTCAAAACTTACTCGTTATCGCGTCGTACTATTACTAGTGTTCCGAACCCGACTACGTTACTCACCATGTTATCTCAATCTCATTATCGTATCCCATTACCTCCGTAATCCATAATATCGCATAATAGGAACATGAAACAACAATTAAACAACTACGCATTTTGAATTATAAACTGAAAGGAATACATTCATGTTCTGCTAGGTTCGATCGATTGAGGTCATCTCGATCGCTCGAAGAAAAGATGTTCGATCGATTGAAGTCTTCTCGATCGATCGAAGTGAAAGTGATCTCGATCGATTGAAGTCATTTCGATCGATTGAGACTTAGTGATGTTCGATCGATTGAACTCAGTTCGATCGGTCGAACTTCGTCTTCCCCAGATTCTGCCAGTGAACGTGCAGAATGTGCTAGGGGTGTTTGGGTTAAAATTAATAAGTCCAAAACATGTAAAATATCATAACTAAGATACCAAGTGAGTTTGGAACTCACTGAAAGTTGATAAGGGCGCGTTTGGCTAAGCTTTAGCTCCGAAGCTTTAATGGCGGCCTCTCTTTCTCCTCTGCCTTGTCTCTGTCTCTCTCTGCCTCCTTCCCTCTTGTTCTTCTTCTTCTTCTTCCTCTGTTCTTCTTCTTCTCCTCTGCTGAGTATATATATATATCTATAGGTGTGTGTATATATATATAGATATATAGAGGTATGTGTATATATATGTATCAACACACAAGCACACACTCTCTCAACTCTCCCAAACTTCAGCAAACACCCAACATACACGAATGCAGTGTATATATAGAGAGGGGAGGGGTGCAGATGGCATTGTTTGCGGGAAACCTGGGAATTCAAATGATTACAGGCTCGATCGATCGAAGTATGTTCGATCGCTCGAACTCAGTTCGGTCAGGTTTGATCGATTGAAGAGGGTTTGATCGATTGAAGATGGGGACCACGTATTAAATTCAGGTCGGTAGGGTTTCGATCGCTCGAACAAAGTTTGATCGCTTGAACTGAAGGTGCTCGATCGCTCGAACGAGCTTCGATCGATCGAAGATTAAATTTCATGAATGGTCAAAGGAAGTATATAGAATCTCTCTGCATTAAATAAATATTGAAAATACAGGGTATTACATTGGGTTACTATCATAAGTGACTCAACTATCTACGGGCTTTAGTCCCATCCCTTTCGAGGTTTTACAAACCTTCTCTCGTGTTAGTCCTTTCGTCAAAGGATCAGCCAAGTTCTCCTCAGACCGTACATAATCCACTCTTACTGCTCCAGAAGAGAGAAACTCTCTAATAGTGCTGTGTTTGCGACGTATTTGTCGCTTCTTGCCATTATAGTAACGGTTCTCAACTTTTGCAATAGCCGCGGTATTATCACAGTGGATTAGGACAGCTGGTATCGGTCTCTCCCATAAAGGGGTATCTGATAGCAGATTTCTCAGCCAACTTGCCTCCTCACTAGCTGTAGCTAGTGCTATCATCTCTCACTCCATAGTGGACTGAGCCAAAATAGTCTGTTTCTTAGACTTCCATGAAACTGCGCCTCCAGCAATACAAAAAATGTATCCACTAGTGGCCTTGGAGTCATCTGATAGGGTATTCCAATCAGCATCACTATATCCTTCAAGGACAACGGAAAACTTCTGATAGTGTAATTTTAGGTTTATCGTCCTTTTTAGGTAACGCATGACCCTTTCAATAGCATGCCAATGCTCCATACTAGGTCTACTAGTAAACCTACGTAGTACTCCAACAACATAAGCTATATCTAGCCTAATGCAATCAGTAGCATAACGGAGGCTACCAATGATGCTCGCATACTCAGTTTGTCTAACACTGTCACCAGTGTTCTTGAACAATTTTACACTAGGGTCATATGGAGTACATGCTGGTTTACAGTTAAAGTAATTGTATTTCTTTAGAATCATCTCAATGTAATGAGATTGATCTAAACAAAGTCCCTTTTCGGACCTAGTAATATTAATTCCAAGAATTAGACTAGCTTCTCCTAAATATTTCATATTAAAGTTGGCACATAAGAAAGATTTAACTTCATTAATGACATGAATATTTGATCCAAAAATAAGTAAGTCATCCACATATAAGCAAATAATAGTACAAGTGTTGTTTTCAAATTTGTAATAAATACATTTGTCACTTTCATTTATTTTAAAACCATTTGAGATGACTAAACTATAAAATTTATCATGCCATTGTTTAGGAGCTTGTTTCAAACCATAAATAGATTCATCTAATTTGCAAATTTTATTTTCTTGACCAAAAAAATAAAACCTTCAGGATGGTCCATATAAATCTCTTCTTCTAATTCACCATTTAAAAAAGCTATTTTAACATCCATTTGGTGTACTACTAAATCATGAATAGCAGCTAAAATAAATAGTACACGAATAGAAGTAATTCTAGTGACAGGTGAATAAGTATAAAAGAAATCAATTTTTTCTCTTTGTCTATAACCCTTAGCTACAAGACGTGCCTTATATTTATCTATCGTGCCATCGGGTTTCAATTTCTTTTTAAGAATCCATTTGCAACCTATTGTCTTACAACCAGGTGGAAGATCTACTAAGTGCCAAGTCTTATTTGATTCCAATGATTTCATTTCATCATTTATTGCTTCTTGCCATAAATCAGCATCTATAGAAGTCAAGGCTTCTTGGAGGGTGTTAGGATCCTCCTCTAAGTTGTAAGTATAAAAGTCGGTCCCAAAATCTTTCGCGATTCGGGTTCTCTTACTTTTTCTAGGTTCTAGTTCATATTCATTTGGTTCTACTAATCTAGGCATATCATATGATGTTGAACCCCCACTATTTCAAAAAAATCAACATCACTAGATTCAATTATAACATGATTCTTTAAATCATAAAATCTATAAGCCTTACTATTAATAGCATAACCAATAAAAACATATTCATAAGCTCTACTAGCTAATTTGGACATTTTAGGGTCTGGAATTCTAACATATGCCAAACAACCCCATGTTCTAAAATAATCCACATTTGGTTTTCTTCTTTTCCAAATTTCATAAGGGGAAATATAAGTTTTAGACTTAGGAACTCTATTTAATACATGACAAACAGTTAATAATATTTTCCCCCACCAATGAGAAGCTGCCCCTGAATTTAATAAAATAGCAACTACAAATTCAGTAAAAGTCCTATTTTTTCTTTCAGCTTTTCCATTCATTTCAGGGGAATACGGGGCAGTTTCTCATGAATGATTCCATTAATTTTATATAAAGCAATAAATTCATCAGAATCATATTCATGTCTTCTGTCACTACGAAATCTTTTAATTTTTCTATTAAACTGATTTTCAATCTCATTTAGGAAAAATTTGAACATGTCAATGCCTTCACTTATATTTTTCATAAGATAAACAAATGAATAATTTGAGCTATCACCAATAAAAGTAATAAAATACCTTTTTTTCATTTCTAGTTAAAATTCCTTCATATTCACAAATATCTGAATGAATTAATTCAAGATGTTCAGATTCCCTAGTGACAGATTTACGTGGTGTTTTAGTGATTTTTGCTTGGCTACAAAATTCACATTTATCAAATTCATTTAAAGACAATTGTGGAATATATCCTAGACTACTCATATTTTTCACAAGCCTTTTATTCACATGACATAATCTAGCATGCCAAACATTAAAAGAACATAACATGTAAGCAGAAGAAGAAATTTTATTAAAATCAACATTTAACTTAAACATGCCCCCAGTTGCATAACCCTTTCCAACAAACACTCCACTCTTAGTTAAAGTAAAAAGATCAGCCCTAATAGTTTGAGTAAAGCCAGCCTTGTTGAGAAGATAGCCCGAAACAAGATTTTTCCTCATTTCTGGAGTGTGCATGTAACACCCGTACCCGGAAAAGAAGATTAATGTGATAATAATATGTGTTAATTAAAGATAATTAATGCATGAGATGAATTAAGGTGGGGTTATGAACCCACATGTGAAAAGGGTGTTCAAATGCGGACACAGATGAAAGTCCTGTGAAAGGCGGGACTGGTATAAATGTAGGGCCCAACGAGGGTCTAATTAAAATAATTTGCATTTTGATGTCATTATGTGCTTACATGATTACTTGTTTAAATGTTTATTGATATTATAATGTCTTATGATAGGTAAGGGGACCAATTTGGGTACCCATGTGAGGGCGTATTTGAATAAAATTAATAATTGGTAGGTTTAATAGCAACCTCATGAATTATGTGGGACCACGTTTGGGACCCACGCGGGACTTAGATTAAATCTTTTTAGAAAGATGGGTAGTTAATGTAAATAACATGGGGGTTTCATAATAAAGCTTAAAGAAATTCAGGGGAGGTAAACATAATTAATGGAAAGTTGACACAACACATATGCATGTGTTGATATGTGTCATAACACAACACACACAGCTGGGAATTCTCAGAATTTGAGAGAACGAGAGCTTCGACGAAGACGACGGAAATTCCACGCGACGTTTCTCTCCGTTCCTTCGCCGTTCGGCGCCGGATTTTCGATCCGAGGCCGTATTTGGACTCGTGGAGGTAAGAGGATCACATGCACGTAATTTAATTTCATTTTCGGCAACGTTTTTCCGACACCTTTTCTTGAAAAATGATGTTCTTGGTACCAAATCCATGTAGGAATTACACCAGTGGAATTTGGGTTGGAAAGTAGGAAGAGACTTGGAAAATCTAAGCTTAATTGCTAGTAAATCAAGAAGGTGAGTGTTTTAACTTCTCAATTGGGTGTTTAGCTATGTTAGTGTAATAGTTGTTGTTAGTAGTTGCTTGAATTCATGCTCATATATATATATATATATATGTTGATGATTGTGGGTGAAAAGCATGCCAAGTATGTGAAATTGTTATGCTTATATGTGAAGTTGTTATATGTCTATGTGGATCAAAGGGAAATCAAGTAGTGGTCACCATTTATAGGTCCCATATGTAAGGGATAGTAAGTCCTCAATGAGTAGGACGTGGTGACGACCACAATGAAATGCCGGTGATGCCTTCGGGGTCACATGAGAGTGTGTGTTGCGCTATATGCGCCAAAAGTGAGAAAGATCCGGGGTGAGAAGGACCCGGGGGTGGTGGCTGGAGTTACTTGACTTCCCCGGAGATCAATTCGTTGTTGTTTATAATGATTGTTGCATTTACATACTTTGCATTCCAATGACATGGTTAGTTCCCTCACTAAGCGAAAGCTTAAACGAAAATATATTTTCTGTTGTGGTTATTGAATAACCATCGCAGGTACGGCACGGGAAGAGGAGAGGAAATGATTCGCACGACGGGTTGGGCGTGGGGTTGTGAGATGTGTTTCATGTTCATATGTATAGATGTTTTGGCTTGGTTGTAATCCTTACACTTCAAGTGTTGTAAACAACTTATGCTTTGAAAGTTCTTGTAATATGTTAATTCAAGTTGAGTAGTAAGGGTCTTTTGGTATAAATTGCATTTGCAAGTCACAAATTATGTATATGGAAAAGGCAACTTGGAGTAGTAAGCAACTTTGGTTGTAAATTGAGCTTAGTTTTTCTTTGGTTGAGAAATTATGCAAGCATTGGGTTAAAATATGGATTTTGATGGATTTTGATGTTGAGTTATGATTCATAGGAAGAATTTGGGTGTTTTGATTGTCATTTCATATATGGAAATCTTATGTCAATGTTTAGAAACACTTAGAATTGAATTTGGAGGGTTCTTGGATGTTTACACAAAGTTTGATTATGTTAGGAAAGGTTTTGGATATGAAAAATTGATGTTTTTAGCAGCAGGGAGGTGTTCTGCCAAGGCCGGATCGATCCGGCCTTTCCGCGGATCGATCCGCCCATTTCCGGGGACATTCTGCCTCAAAATATAGAAAATGGATCGATCCGCCCTTTCCGCGGATCGATCCGCCCCTATGAAAACTGACTGTCAGCTTTTACGGAAACAAGCATAACTCTCTCTACAAAACTCGGATTCGCGCACCGTTTTTTTGCGTTGGAACCGGGACTCAAAGAGCTATCTTTCCATATAAAATTTGCTATACTTTATTAATGACCATTTTGCCCTTGGGTCTGTTTTGTGTCAATGGAGCTGTTTTATGAGGTATAATTCATGTGTTTCTTTATGAATTAAGGGTGTTTTGAACGTGTGGGCTTGTTACACGTGTCCCAACTCGCCCGAGGCGGGTTGGGGTGTGACAATTTTTGGTATCAGAGCTATAGGTTAGAGCCTTTGGGGACGAGTGACGATTACGACGCGTAATAAGCATAAAGGATTAAAAGATGTGTAGTTCATGCATTCACGTTTACTTAGCATGTTGAAGGATGTTGAGCATGCATTGAAAAGTATAAAAGTAACGTGTATATGAATATGTATTGTGAATGCCAGAGAGAAAATGTCTGGTGAAAGATCGACACCGCCTACGCAAATGGAAAGAATGGAAAGAGTTGTAGCTGGATTAGTACAAGTTGTTGAAACTCATGCAATAGGGGGGAGACACGATCAACCAAATCCTAATCCGAGGGAGGAGGCAACCACAATTTCACAATTCTACAAGCAGAAACCGACACTATTCCGAGGGGAGACCGATCCAATGAGAGCTGATTTTTGGTTGTCCGACATGGAAAGGATATTCCGAGTTCTTCCGTGTTCCGAGGCTCAACAGGTTCTATTTGCCGCTGATACTTTAAAAGAAGAAGCGCAATACTGGTGGCGTACAAAATTGGGACTCGAAAGGCCGAACACTTGGGGGGAGTTCGTAATACTCTTCAAGAAGCAGTACTTTCCGAAATCTTTTGAAGATTTGAAAGCTCAAGAGTTCATGGAATTGAAACAAGGGGGAATGACAGTTCGGGAGTACTCCGCTAAATTCACAAGTTTGGCTCGGTTCGCTGAGAACATAGTACCAAATGAAGGGGATCGAACTCGAAAGTTTGTAACGGGGCTTAGAGACGAGATTCGACGTCAGGTATCAGTACAACGGTTGGATAAGGTTGCAGAGGCATTGGATGTGGCTTCAATCGCTGAGAGAGATATGGGGTATCAACAAGGTTCCCAAGCACCGGTAACTCAACAATACAAAAGGCCGAGTTCAAGTCAATATAGTGGACAAGGGAGTTCGAAAAGACAAAGTTTTGGAGGTTCCTCAGGTGGTGGAAGTAATAAGCCGCGGTGCAACACGTGTGGTAAGTTCCATTGGGGTGTGTGCAATCTACCGACAACGATGTGCAACAATTGTCGACAAATGGGTCATGTGGCGAAGAATTGTCCGGGGGTGAGGCCAAGTACTTATGCTCCGATGAGACGTACCGACGATAGTGGAATGGTTTGTCATAATTGTGGGGAGCTTGGACATCGAATGCGCAATTGTCCTAAGCCGAGGCAAGGAGGCTCCAGTACAACCGTGAGTAGTGCACCAACACCGCGACCACCTCAACAACAACAATCACAAGGAAGAGAACAACGTCAGGGCCGTTATTTCCAGCTTAATCCAGGGGAGACCACCGTTGCTAACACGGTTGTGTCAGGTAAAGTTTCTATTTGTTCAACACCTGCTAATGTATTGATGGATTCCGGTTCTACACACTCGTTTGTATCACATCAATTCGCTAGGAACATGAATGTACCCTTAGAACTTCTTGAATATGATTTGTCTGTTGATGTTCCGTTGGGAAGATCTTTGGTGAGTTCGGGAGTTTATAGGAATTGTGAAGTTAAAATTAATGATGAAGTCTTAACAGCAAATCTAGTACCATTAGTAATCCAACATTTTGATGTCATATTGGGAATGGATTGGTTGTCAGTTAATCACGCGGTTATTGATTGTGAAAATAAAAGGGTAGAATTACAGACACCGACCCATAGAATCTTCTCTTTCCAAGGGGTAGGTGTTGTGTCACCACCATATCTCGTATCCGCCATCAAGGCTTGTCGTTTACTGAGAAAAGGGTGTAAAGGTTTCCTTTGTAGTGTATTGGATACCAGAGGTACGGAACTAAAGTTGGAAGATATACCCGTAGTTAAAGAATTTTCTGATGTATTTCCAGACGATTTGCCGAGTGTGTTAATTGAGAGGGAGGTTGAATTTGGTATAGATGTAATACCGGGAACACAACCCATTTCGCGGGCACCATATAGAATGGCTCCAGTAGAGTTGAAAGAGTTGAAGACTCAATTACAGGAGTTGTTGGATAAGGGGTTCATTCAGCCAAGTGTATCACCCTGGGGTGCACCGGTTCTTTTTGTGAAAAAGAAAGATGGGACGATGCGGATGTGTATAGATTATCGTGAGATCAACAAAGTAACTATTAAAAACAAGTACCCATTGCCACGGATCGATGATTTATTTGATCAACTACAAGGAGCTCAGGTGTTTTCAAAGATTGATTTGAGGTCGGGGTATCATCAACTGAAGGTAAAAGCCGAGGATGTTGAGAAGACAGCCTTTAGAACACGGTACGGTCATTATGAGTTTCTTGTAATGCCATTTGGAGTAACCAATGCACCGGCTGCGTTCATGGATTTAATGAATCGAGTCTTTAAAACGTATTTGGATGAATTTGTTATAGTTTTTATTGATGATATTCTTATTTACTCAAAAAGTCCAGAAGAGCATGATAGGCATTTGAGATTGGTGTTACAACGACTTCGAGAAAAGCAGCTATTCGGAAAATTGAGGAAAAGTGAATTTTGGTTAACAAGCGTTACTTTCCTTGGCCATGTGATTTCCAAGGATGGTGTGTCTGTTGATCCGCAGAAAATAGAAGCTATTATGAATTGGGCAAGACCAACCAATGTGTCAGAAATTCGTAGCTTTCTGGGTTTGGCCGGGTATTATAGAAGGTTTGTTCAAAATTTCTCGAAGATTGCTACTCCGATGACAACATTAATGAGAAAGGATATTCCGTTTGAATGGGGGAAAGAATGTGAGGAATGTTTTCAAACATTGAAAAGTAAGTTAACTTCTGCTCCAATACTTTCGATTCCGACAAGTACCGGGGGATTTAGTATTTACAGTGACGCTTCTCATCAAGGCTTGGGATGTGTTCTTATGCAAGGGGATAAAGTGATAGCATATGCTTCAAGGCAATTGAGGACTCATGAGAAGAATTATCCAACTCATGATTAGAATTATCCAACTCATGATTTGGAACTTGCCGCGGTAATTTTTGCCTTAAAGATTTGGCGACATTACTTGTATGGGGAAACTTGTGAAATCTTCACTGACCACAAGAGCTTAAAGTATCTGTTTACTCAAAGAGATTTGAATATGCGACAACGAAGATGGTTGGAGTTAATGAAGGACTACGACCTGAAAATTCAATATCATCCGGGTAAAGCCAATGTGGTGGCCGATGCCTTGAGTCGAAAATCATCAGGAAATTTAGCATGTGTTTTGACGGCACAAGAAGGGTTGGTGAAAGAGTTTGAACGGTTGGAATTGGAAGTTATTCCTAGAGTTAAAGGTGGATTGATGGCAGCAATTGTAGCACAACCTGACTTGATTGGAAAGATTAAAGTAAATCAACTTTTGGACCCAACCTTGAAGAAAGTTGTAGATGAATTACCTGAGGGTAAGCGACCAGAGTTCAGTCTGCATGATGGGGTATTATGGTACATCAATAGGTTATGTGTGCCTAATGTGGGTAACTTAAGAGAAAGAATTTTGGAAGAAGCTCATAATACTCGATATTCCGTGCACCCGGGTAGTACAAAGATGTACAGAGATTTGAGAGAGGTCTATTGGTGGAGTGGTATGAAACGTGAAGTCGCTGAATATGTAGCCAAATGCATGACATGTCAATTAGTAAAGCTTGAGCATCAACGACCCGCTGGAGAGATACAACCATTAGAAATACCGGAATGGAAATGGGAGCACATTACAATGGATTTTGTGTCTGGATTGCCAAGGTCTCCTAGATCTAATGATAGCATTTGGGTAATCGTTGACAGGTTGACTAAGTCAGCCCACTTCTTGCCGATTAAGACCACAGAACCGACAAAGTTAGCTGAACTTTATGTTAAAGAGATTGTAAGATTGCATGGAGCACCGGTATCTATAGTGTCCGATCGTGACACACGCTTTGTATCCAGATTTTGGGAAGGGCTACAAAGAGCAATGGGGACAGCATTGCATTTTAGCACAGCGTTTCATCCGCAAACTGATGGACAGTCGGAACGGGTTATTCAGATTCTCGAGGATATGCTTAGAGTTTGTGTTATGGATTTTAAGGCTGACTGGGAAACTCACTTGCCGTTAATTGAGTTTTCTTATAACAATAGTTTCCAAACAAGCATTGGAATGGCGCCTTTTGAGGCATTGTATGGTCGAAAGTGTAGATCGCCTGTGTGTTGGACAGAGGTTGGGGAGAAGCAACTTCTGGGGCCGGAAATTGTACAAATCACCACTGATAAGGTTAAGTTGATTAAGCAACGGTTACAAGTGGCACAAAGTCGCTACAAAAGTTATGCTGATACGGGTAGAAGACCATTGGAGTTCAAGGTTGGTGATTATGTGTTCTTGAAAGTTTCACCTTCGAAAGGTATTACACGGTTTGGTAAGAAGGGTAAGTTAAGTCCAAGATATGTTGGACCTTTTCTGATTTTGAGTAAGGTGGGACCGGTAGCTTACAGATTGGAGTTGTCACAAGAATTGGCACATGTTCATAATGTGTTCCACGTGTCTATGCTCAGACGTTATGTGTCGGATTAGAGTCATATCCTTGAACCAGAACCATTGGAAGTCCGAGAAGATATGACGTATGTTGAACATCCGGTACGGATTCTGGATAGGAAAGATCAAGTATTGAGAACGAAGACAATTCCGTTGGTCATGGTTCTTTGGCGTAATCATAGCATTGAAGAGGCAACTTGGGAACGAGAAGATGAGATCAGAGAAAGATATCCACACTTGTTCGACTGATGAGGTAAGAATAAGTTTGGGGACAAACTTCTTAAAAGGGGGGGAGAAATGTAACACCCGTACCCGGAAAAGAAGATTAATGTGATAATAATATGTGTTAATTAAAGATAATTAATGCATGAGATGAATTAAGGTGGGGTTATGAACCCACATGTGAAAAGGGTGTTCAAATGCGGACACAGATGAAAGTCCTGTGAAAGGCAGGACTGGTATAAATGTAGGGCCCAACGAGGGTCTAATTAAAATAATTTGCATTTTGATGTCATTATGTGCTTACATGATTACTTGTTTAAATGTTTATTGATATTATAATGTCTTATGATAGGTAAGGGGACCAATTTGGGTACCCATGTGAGGGCGTATTTGAATAAAATTAATAATTGGTAGGTTTAATAGCAACCTCATGAATTATGTGGGACCACGTTTGGGACCCACGCGGGACTTAGATTAAATCTTTTTAGAAAGATGGGTAGTTAATGTAAATAACATGGGGGTTTCATAATAAAGCTTAAAGAAATTCAGGGGAGGTAAACATAATTAATGAAAAGTTGACACAACACATATGCATGTGTTGATATGTGTCATAACACAACACACACAGCTGGGAATTCTCAGAATTTGAGAGAACGAGAGCTTCGACGAAGACGACGGAAATTCCACGCGACGTTTCTCGCCGTTCCTTCGCCGTTCGGCGCCGGATTTTCGATCCGAGGCCGTATTTGGACTCGTGGAGGTAAGAGGATCACATGCACGTAATTTAATTTCATTTTCGGCAACGTTTTTCTGACACCTTTTCTTGAAAAATGATGTTCTTGGTACCAAATCCATGTAGGAATTACACCAGTGGAATTTGGGTTGGAAAGTAGGAAGAGACTTGGAAAATCTAAGCTTAATTGCTAGTAAATCAAGAAGGTGAGTGTTTTAACTTCTCAATTGGGTGTTTAGCTATGTTAGTGTAATAGTTGTTGTTAGTAGTTGCTTGAATTCATGCTCATATATATATATATGTTGATGATTGTGGGTGAAAAGCATGCCAAGTATGTGAAATTGTTATGCTTATATGTGAAGTTGTTATATGTCTATGTGGATCAAAGGGAAATCAAGTAGTGGTCACCATTTATAGGTCCCATATGTAAGGGATAGTAAGTCCTCAATGAGTAGGACGTGGTGACGACCACAATGAAATGCCGGTGATGCCTTCGGGGTCACATGAGAGTGTGTGTTGCGCTATATGCGCCAAAAGTGAGAAAGATCCGGGGTGAGAAGGACCCGGGGGTGGTGGCTGGAGTTACTTGACTTCCCCGGAGATCAATTCGTTGTTGTTTATAATGATTGTTGCATTTACATACTTTGCATTCCAATGACATGGTTAGTTCCCTCACTAAGCGAAAGCTTAAACGAAAATATATTTTCTGTTGTGGTTATTGAATAACCATCGCAGGTACGGCACGGGAAGAGGAGAGGAAATGATTCGCACGACGGGTTGGGCGTGGGGTTGTGAGATGTGTTTCATGTTCATATGTATAGATGTTTTGGCTTGGTTGTAATCCTTACACTTCAAGTGTTGTAAACAACTTATGCTTTGAAAGTTCTTGTAATATGTTAATTCAAGTTGAGTAGTAAGGGTCTTTTGGTATAAATTGCATTTGCAAGTCACAAATTATGTATATGGAAAAGGCAACTTGGAGTAGTAAGCAACTTTGGTTGTAAATTGAGCTTAGTTTTTCTTTGGTTGAGAAATTATGCAAGCATTGGGTTAAAATATGGATTTTGATGGATTTTGATGTTGAGTTATGATTCATAGGAAGAATTTGGGTGTTTTGATTGTCATTTCATATATGGAAATCTTATGTCAATGTTTAGAAACACTTAGAATTGAATTTGGAGGGTTCTTGGATGTTTACACAAAGTTTGATTATGTTAGGAAAGGTTTTGGATATGAAAAATTGATGTTTTTAGCAGCAGGGAGGTGTTCTGCCAAGGCCGGATCGATCCGGCCTTTCCGCGGATCGATCCGCCCATTTCCGGGGACATTCTGCCTCAAAATATAGAAAATGGATCGATCCGCCCTTTCCGCGGATCGATCCGCCCCTATGAAAACTGACTGTCAGCTTTTACGGAAACAAGCATAACTCTCTCTACAAAACTCGGATTCGCGCACCGTTTTTTTGCGTTGGAACCGGGACTCAAAGAGCTATCTTTCCATATAAAATTTGCTATACTTTATTAATGACCATTTTGCCCTTGGGTCTGTTTTGTGTCAATGGAGCTGTTTTATGAGGTATAATTCATGTGTTTCTTTATGAATTAAGGGTGTTTTGAACGTGTGGGCTTGTTACACGTGTCCCAACTCGCCCGAGGCGGGTTGGGGTGTGACAATTTTTGGTATCAGAGCTATAGGTTAGAGCCTTTGGGGACGAGTGACGATTACGACGCGTAATAAGCATAAAGGATTAAAAGATGTGTAGTTCATGCATTCACGTTTACTTAGCATGTTGAAGGATGTTGAGCATGCATTGAAAAGTATAAAAGTAACGTGTATATGAATATGTATTGTGAATGCCAGAGAGAAAATGTCTGGTGAAAGATCGACACCGCCTACGCAAATGGAAAGAATGGAAAGAGTTGTAGCTGGATTAGTACAAGTTGTTGAAACTCATGCAATAGGGGGGAGACACGATCAACCAAATCCTAATCCGAGGGAGGAGGCAACCACAATTTCACAATTCTACAAGCAGAAACCGACACTATTCCGAGGGGAGACCGATCCAATGAGAGCTGATTTTTGGTTGTCCGACATGGAAAGGATATTCCGAGTTCTTCCGTGTTCCGAGGCTCAACAGGTTCTATTTGCCGCTGATACTTTAAAAGAAGAAGCGCAATACTGGTGGCGTACAAAATTGGGACTCGAAAGGCCGAACACTTGGGGGGAGTTCGTAATACTCTTCAAGAAGCAGTACTTTCCGAAATCTTTTGAAGATTTGAAAGCTCAAGAGTTCATGGAATTGAAACAAGGGGGAATGACAGTTCGGGAGTACTCCGCTAAATTCACAAGTTTGGCTCGGTTCGCTGAGAACATAGTACCAAATGAAGGGGATCGAACTCGAAAGTTTGTAACGGGGCTTAGAGACGAGATTCGACGTCAGGTATCAGTACAACGGTTGGATAAGGTTGCAGAGGCATTGGATGTGGCTTCAATCGCTGAGAGAGATATGGGGTATCAACAAGGTTCCCAAGCACCGGTAACTCAACAATACAAAAGGCCGAGTTCAAGTCAATATAGTGGACAAGGGAGTTCGAAAAGACAAAGTTTTGGAGGTTCCTCAGGTGGTGGAAGTAATAAGCCGCGGTGCAACACGTGTGGTAAGTTCCATTGGGGTGTGTGCAATCTACCGACAACGATGTGCAACAATTGTCGACAAATGGGTCATGTGGCGAAGAATTGTCCGGGGGTGAGGCCAAGTACTTATGCTCCGATGAGACGTACCGACGATAGTGGAATGGTTTGTCATAATTGTGGGGAGCTTGGACATCGAATGCGCAATTGTCCTAAGCCGAGGCAAGGAGGCTCCAGTACAACCGTGAGTAGTGCACCAACACCGCGACCACCTCAACAACAACAATCACAAGGAAGAGAACAACGTCAGGGCCGTTATTTCCAGCTTAATCCAGGGGAGACCACCGTTGCTAACACGGTTGTGTCAGGTAAAGTTTCTATTTGTTCAACACCTGCTAATGTATTGATGGATTCCGGTTCTACACACTCGTTTGTATCACATCAATTCGCTAGGAACATGAATGTACCCTTAGAACTTCTTGAATATGATTTGTCTGTTGATGTTCCGTTGGGAAGATCTTTGGTGAGTTCGGGAGTTTATAGGAATTGTGAAGTTAAAATTAATGATGAAGTCTTAACAGCAAATCTAGTACCATTAGTAATCCAACATTTTGATGTCATATTGGGAATGGATTGGTTGTCAGTTAATCACGCGGTTATTGATTGTGAAAATAAAAGGGTAGAATTACAGACACCGACCCATAGAATCTTCTCTTTCCAAGGGGTAGGTGTTGTGTCACCACCATATCTCGTATCCGCCATCAAGGCTTGTCGTTTACTGAGAAAAGGGTGTAAAGGTTTCCTTTGTAGTGTATTGGATACCAGAGGTACGGAACTAAAGTTGGAAGATATACCCGTAGTTAAAGAATTTTCTGATGTATTTCCAGACGATTTGCCGAGTGTGTTAATTGAGAGGGAGGTTGAATTTGGTATAGATGTAATACCGGGAACACAACCCATTTCGCGGGCACCATATAGAATGGCTCCAGTAGAGTTGAAAGAGTTGAAGACTCAATTACAGGAGTTGTTGGATAAGGGGTTCATTCAGCCAAGTGTATCACCCTGGGGTGCACCGGTTCTTTTTGTGAAAAAGAAAGATGGGACGATGCGGATGTGTATAGATTATCGTGAGATCAACAAAGTAACTATTAAAAACAAGTACCCATTGCCACGGATCGATGATTTATTTGATCAACTACAAGGAGCTCAGGTGTTTTCAAAGATTGATTTGAGGTCGGGGTATCATCAACTGAAGGTAAAAGCCGAGGATGTTGAGAAGACAGCCTTTAGAACACGGTACGGTCATTATGAGTTTCTTGTAATGCCATTTGGAGTAACCAATGCACCGGCTGCGTTCATGGATTTAATGAATCGAGTCTTTAAAACGTATTTGGATGAATTTGTTATAGTTTTTATTGATGATATTCTTATTTACTCAAAAAGTCCAGAAGAGCATGATAGGCATTTGAGATTGGTGTTACAACGACTTCGAGAAAAGCAGCTATTCGGAAAATTGAGGAAAAGTGAATTTTGGTTAACAAGCGTTACTTTCCTTGGCCATGTGATTTCCAAGGATGGTGTGTCTGTTGATCCGCAGAAAATAGAAGCTATTATGAATTGGGCAAGACCAACCAATGTGTCAGAAATTCGTAGCTTTCTGGGTTTGGCCGGGTATTATAGAAGGTTTGTTCAAAATTTCTCGAAGATTGCTACTCCGATGACAACATTAATGAGAAAGGATATTCCGTTTGAATGGGGGAAAGAATGTGAGGAATGTTTTCAAACATTGAAAAGTAAGTTAACTTCTGCTCCAATACTTTCGATTCCGACAAGTACCGGGGGATTTAGTATTTACAGTGACGCTTCTCATCAAGGCTTGGGATGTGTTCTTATGCAAGGGGATAAAGTGATAGCATATGCTTCAAGGCAATTGAGGACTCATGAGAAGAATTATCCAACTCATGATTAGAATTATCCAACTCATGATTTGGAACTTGCCGCGGTAATTTTTGCCTTAAAGATTTGGCGACATTACTTGTATGGGGAAACTTGTGAAATCTTCACTGACCACAAGAGCTTAAAGTATCTGTTTACTCAAAGAGATTTGAATATGCGACAACGAAGATGGTTGGAGTTAATGAAGGACTACGACCTGAAAATTCAATATCATCCGGGTAAAGCCAATGTGGTGGCCGATGCCTTGAGTCGAAAATCATCAGGAAATTTAGCATGTGTTTTGACGGCACAAGAAGGGTTGGTGAAAGAGTTTGAACGGTTGGAATTGGAAGTTATTCCTAGAGTTAAAGGTGGATTGATGGCAGCAATTGTAGCACAACCTGACTTGATTGGAAAGATTAAAGTAAATCAACTTTTGGACCCAACCTTGAAGAAAGTTGTAGATGAATTACCTGAGGGTAAGCGACCAGAGTTCAGTCTGCATGATGGGGTATTATGGTACATCAATAGGTTATGTGTGCCTAATGTGGGTAACTTAAGAGAAAGAATTTTGGAAGAAGCTCATAATACTCGATATTCCGTGCACCCGGGTAGTACAAAGATGTACAGAGATTTGAGAGAGGTCTATTGGTGGAGTGGTATGAAACGTGAAGTCGCTGAATATGTAGCCAAATGCATGACATGTCAATTAGTAAAGCTTGAGCATCAACGACCCGCTGGAGAGATACAACCATTAGAAATACCGGAATGGAAATGGGAGCACATTACAATGGATTTTGTGTCTGGATTGCCAAGGTCTCCTAGATCTAATGATAGCATTTGGGTAATCGTTGACAGGTTGACTAAGTCAGCCCACTTCTTGCCGATTAAGACCACAGAACCGACAAAGTTAGCTGAACTTTATGTTAAAGAGATTGTAAGATTGCATGGAGCACCGGTATCTATAGTGTCCGATCGTGACACACGCTTTGTATCCAGATTTTGGGAAGGGCTACAAAGAGCAATGGGGACAGCATTGCATTTTAGCACAGCGTTTCATCCGCAAACTGATGGACAGTCGGAACGGGTTATTCAGATTCTCGAGGATATGCTTAGAGTTTGTGTTATGGATTTTAAGGCTGACTGGGAAACTCACTTGCCGTTAATTGAGTTTTCTTATAACAATAGTTTCCAAACAAGCATTGGAATGGCGCCTTTTGAGGCATTGTATGGTCGAAAGTGTAGATCGCCTGTGTGTTGGACAGAGGTTGGGGAGAAGCAACTTCTGGGGCCGGAAATTGTACAAATCACCACTGATAAGGTTAAGTTGATTAAGCAACGGTTACAAGTGGCACAAAGTCGCTACAAAAGTTATGCTGATACGGGTAGAAGACCATTGGAGTTCAAGGTTGGTGATTATGTGTTCTTGAAAGTTTCACCTTCGAAAGGTATTACACGGTTTGGTAAGAAGGGTAAGTTAAGTCCAAGATATGTTGGACCTTTTCTGATTTTGAGTAAGGTGGGACCGGTAGCTTACAGATTGGAGTTGTCACAAGAATTGGCACATGTTCATAATGTGTTCCACGTGTCTATGCTCAGACGTTATGTGTCGGATTAGAGTCATATCCTTGAACCAGAACCATTGGAAGTCCGAGAAGATATGACGTATGTTGAACATCCGGTACGGATTCTGGATAGGAAAGATCAAGTATTGAGAACGAAGACAATTCCGTTGGTCATGGTTCTTTGGCGTAATCATAGCATTGAAGAGGCAACTTGGGAACGAGAAGATGAGATCAGAGAAAGATATCCACACTTGTTCGACTGATGAGGTAAGAATAAGTTTGGGGACAAACTTCTTAAAAGGGGGGGAGAAATGTAACACCCGTACCCGGAAAAGAAGATTAATGTGATAATAATATGTGTTAATTAAAGATAATTAATGCATGAGATGAATTAAGGTGGGGTTATGAACCCACATGTGAAAAGGGTGTTCAAATGCGGACACAGATGAAAGTCCTGTGAAAGGCAGGACTGGTATAAATGTAGGGCCCAACGAGGGTCTAATTAAAATAATTTGCATTTTGATGTCATTATGTGCTTACATGATTACTTGTTTAAATGTTTATTGATATTATAATGTCTTATGATAGGTAAGGGGACCAATTTGGGTACCCATGTGAGGGCGTATTTGAATAAAATTAATAATTGGTAGGTTTAATAGCAACCTCATGAATTATGTGGGACCACGTTTGGGACCCACGCGGGACTTAGATTAAATCTTTTTAGAAAGATGGGTAGTTAATGTAAATAACATGGGGGTTTCATAATAAAGCTTAAAGAAATTCAGGGGAGGTAAACATAATTAATGAAAAGTTGACACAACACATATGCATGTGTTGATATGTGTCATAACACAACACACACAGCTGGGAATTCTCAGAATTTGAGAGAACGAGAGCTTCGACGAAGACGACGGAAATTCCACGCGACGTTTCTCGCCGTTCCTTCGCCGTTCGGCGCCGGATTTTCGATCCGAGGCCGTATTTGGACTCGTGGAGGTAAGAGGATCACATGCACGTAATTTAATTTCATTTTCGGCAACGTTTTTCTGACACCTTTTCTTGAAAAATGATGTTCTTGGTACCAAATCCATGTAGGAATTACACCAGTGGAATTTGGGTTGGAAAGTAGGAAGAGACTTGGAAAATCTAAGCTTAATTGCTAGTAAATCAAGAAGGTGAGTGTTTTAACTTCTCAATTGGGTGTTTAGCTATGTTAGTGTAATAGTTGTTGTTAGTAGTTGCTTGAATTCATGCTCATATATATATATATGTTGATGATTGTGGGTGAAAAGCATGCCAAGTATGTGAAATTGTTATGCTTATATGTGAAGTTGTTATATGTCTATGTGGATCAAAGGGAAATCAAGTAGTGGTCACCATTTATAGGTCCCATATGTAAGGGATAGTAAGTCCTCAATGAGTAGGACGTGGTGACGACCACAATGAAATGCCGGTGATGCCTTCGGGGTCACATGAGAGTGTGTGTTGCGCTATATGCGCCAAAAGTGAGAAAGATCCGGGGTGAGAAGGACCCGGGGGTGGTGGCTGGAGTTACTTGACTTCCCCGGAGATCAATTCGTTGTTGTTTATAATGATTGTTGCATTTACATACTTTGCATTCCAATGACATGGTTAGTTCCCTCACTAAGCGAAAGCTTAAACGAAAATATATTTTCTGTTGTGGTTATTGAATAACCATCGCAGGTACGGCACGGGAAGAGGAGAGGAAATGATTCGCACGACGGGTTGGGCGTGGGGTTGTGAGATGTGTTTCATGTTCATATGTATAGATGTTTTGGCTTGGTTGTAATCCTTACACTTCAAGTGTTGTAAACAACTTATGCTTTGAAAGTTCTTGTAATATGTTAATTCAAGTTGAGTAGTAAGGGTCTTTTGGTATAAATTGCATTTGCAAGTCACAAATTATGTATATGGAAAAGGCAACTTGGAGTAGTAAGCAACTTTGGTTGTAAATTGAGCTTAGTTTTTCTTTGGTTGAGAAATTATGCAAGCATTGGGTTAAAATATGGATTTTGATGGATTTTGATGTTGAGTTATGATTCATAGGAAGAATTTGGGTGTTTTGATTGTCATTTCATATATGGAAATCTTATGTCAATGTTTAGAAACACTTAGAATTGAATTTGGAGGGTTCTTGGATGTTTACACAAAGTTTGATTATGTTAGGAAAGGTTTTGGATATGAAAAATTGATGTTTTTAGCAGCAGGGAGGTGTTCTGCCAAGGCCGGATCGATCCGGCCTTTCCGCGGATCGATCCGCCCATTTCCGGGGACATTCTGCCTCAAAATATAGAAAATGGATCGATCCGCCCTTTCCGCGGATCGATCCGCCCCTATGAAAACTGACTGTCAGCTTTTACGGAAACAAGCATAACTCTCTCTACAAAACTCGGATTCGCGCACCGTTTTTTTGCGTTGGAACCGGGACTCAAAGAGCTATCTTTCCATATAGAATTTGCTATACTTTATTAATGACCATTTTGCCCTTGGGTCTGTTTTGTGTCAATGAAGCTGTTTTATGAGGTATAATTTATGTGTTTCTTTATGAATTAAGGGTGTTTTGAACGTGTGGGCTTGTTACACGTGTCCCAACTCGCCCGAGGCGGGTTGGGGTGTGACAGTGCAAGACATTCTTCAAAATGACAGTCTTTCCAGAAGTAAACTTCAATTCAACCTCCCCAATACCAACAGCAGTAGTGGTGTGGGAATCACCCAACATCACTTTCTTGTCCTTAGCTTCAGAATAGGATTTGAACATGTCACGGTCATAGCAAACATGGCGAGAGGCGCCAGTGTCTACCCACCACCCCTCGGATCCACAAACAATATGTAGCAACCTGTATTTTCGCGCCCCCAATAATAAATAAGAGATGTTAGTTTTTATTTATTTACTAATTGTCAATTTTTAGTTGGGGTATTATTCTAATTATTAAATAATACTTATGTTATTAGTTATTAATACAATGCCATTTTACTTTGCTGTTATGTGTTATTTTTTTGTAGTATTAATTCCATAAATGAAAAATACTTATGTTGATTTACTATAATTACATGACTTTAATTTTGTGACCCTTTTAGTAATTGTAATTGTATTAATTATGCTTAAGACTGTGCCCCTAAGTTAGCCTATAATTTGGGATTAAAACTATTAATAAAATATTAATCACGTTGATTACATTTTTGGTCCCTAATATTTATTTGGGGTATTTTTCTAGACTACCCAGACCAACCTAACTGGACTAACTGATCAAACTGATTAACTAACCAGATGAATTATTCATGATCTGATTGACCGCATCAATCAACTCACCAATTGTAATATTATCTTGATGATCATTGTTTTGATCAACTTGCAAGCCAATTGATTGTTCCTTCATATATTAAATATCACATTGGCAACAACACAACACACACAAATGGAAGCTTAGCATTACTCTCACAGTAACTCTCTCCTTCTCAATTTGGTCTCTCATTTTCATTCATTCTCCCTCTCTCTCGGATTATATATATTCATACCCACATATACCTCTCAAGCTCCATTACTCTTATACACAAGCACATTTCCATTTCTGGAAATCAAAGTATATCACAGCAAGGAAATAAGTTGCAGTAAACTCTAAGAAGCTCAAGGAACCATAGCCATTCCAAGCTTGAAGCTTTTATTTTTACAGAATTTCCGTCTTTCTTCGGCAAGTCGCGCCGCCCAAGCTAACGCTCGGTGAGTCTCTCGAACCCACTCATAATGTAGTATTTGTCATTACACACAAGCCTGGGGTATCGAAAGTATGTATAGACGCCTATATATGTATATATAGCAATGGAGGTCCAAAATTAGCGGTACCGAAAATGTTAACGGAAACAAATTCTGTAAATTGGAAATGAAAGTATATGGTCTCACTAAGTTCCCCTATAAACAGTTTGTTGATTGGTTGAGTTCTTGACCCCCAAAAGTGGAATTTCGTTTTTGCCACGAATATAGAAATCTGGAAATTTTAAAGTAAAATTCAGGATATATAATGTAGATTTTTGGAATCCTTGCGAAAAACCGAGCAACTTTTATATAGAACTCGTCGCAATCCGATAAGTAACGAGAAAGATATAGTGACTTTAAGAATTCCTAAAATAAAAGCGTAGCCAAACAGGCCCTTAACCAGAGTTGCAGAATTTTTTTGGAGAAGGCGATGTATTAGTTTAATATACTGATATTAGTGTTTTTGATATTTAATTCTGATAATCTATAAGTAAAACACAAGCTGGCAGAATGGTTTGGGGGTAGTGTTAAGGTTGGGAGATCAAATCTTGTTGGCTACATATTGTGCTGCAGTTAATTTTTTGATACTTGAATTGACTTAGTTAAGTATTTAATTCTGGTGATTTGAAGTAAGAATTATGTTAACATATTAGTTTGGTGCTTTGATCCTTGACCCTAAGGTTGGGAGATCAATCCTTGTTGGCTACATAGTATTTTTTTGTACATGGGTTTAATGGGCTAACATTAGTAGTGTTTAAATATTTAAGTCTAGTAATTGACTACTAAAGCATAAGTTACCAGAACGGTTTTGTTAGTTAATTTTTTCACCATGAGGTTGGGAGATCAAGCCTTGGTAGTTAACATGTATGTATGAAAATGATTGTTTTTTTTTTTTTCGAAAATGATATTAAATAATATTTATTATTTTATGAAAATTCTCTTAGTAATGCTAAATTATATTTATTATTTATTTATGTTAAATAATAATAATAAATTAATTTCTATGTATAAAATGAGTATTAAAAATACTTATTGACTCTATTAAATTCTATATTATTGTTCACATGTTGGAGGTCATTTTATATAGTTTTGTAATTTACCAGTTTATAAAACAAAAACTTGGTATTTTTAATAAATTAATTAGTGGTTATTAAATTCGTATTTTAATTACTTCAAATGCCTATGATACTTCCAAAGTCTTGAAAAAAATAGAGGAAATTATATTTTGATGTGTTGTCTTTATTAAAAATAATGTCAAAACATGTACCCTATACTTTTATGTATTTATGTCATTAAGAAGGGCCTCATGGCTAAATTTATATGCTATGTTTATCTTCTAAAATTTGTAATAAAAATTCTATGACTCCTAAAATTACGCCGTCAGCTTCCTAAAATCAAACTGAGATAAATTGGTTTACATGATGATAATTACGAGTTTAAACAACTACTGCCTGTTAAAGAAAATAGCAAATAGAATAGGTTACACATTGCACAGTCGAGTTGGCATGTATGGAAAGGGGTCGTTGGTCAGCATATATGTTGTGAGAATGTCTCGGGACGGGTAACCTTAATTATCCCAGGCCGCTTGAGATATGGTAGGTTAATTAAGAAGGATTGAGCCCATGCCGCTTTTGATACGGTAGGTCAATCAAAGTCTTATGATAGCCTTAATTATTTCAGGCCGCCTCAGATACGGTTGATTAATTAAGAGGGCTGAGCCCAGGCCGCTTTTGATACGGTAGGTCAGTCTGGTGGTAGCTTTAAATTATTCCAGACCGCTTCAGATACGGTAGATTAATTAAGACATTCCACAGGTTATTGTAACCTTGAACGTCTAGGTATGTCCCAGTCAACTTAAAGACGGTAGGCATATCGACAGACCTTCTAAACTAACGCCATTGTGCACGATGGTTCTAGGTGAACCGAATGAGTCAAGAGATTGTGATCGAGATAAAAGAGTTAGTGAGATGAGATGGTCTTATTGTGCATGCACGGTCTTAATTATTCATTACTCAAGTTGTTATTAATTATTATCATGCGATGATTGGAATAATGGATTAATCGTACCCTAAGGTACCATACATTTATAATAACTGTTAATGTACTTTTATATACATTGCTTGTGTGTTCGTTATACTTACTCGGCTTTCATTAGCTGATGACTTTATTTTGTCCTGAACATCCAAAATGTTCAGGAAATGATTGTGCAGGGCAATATGATTATGCCAGCTAGAGGAGCCTGCAGCGCTATTTTTATAATTTAAATAAAGTTGTAATAATGATATGGATACTGCTTTTGATTTGAATAAGACGTTTGTGCCTTAGGGATGTTTTATTAAAGGACAATGTAATATCATTTGAAGTTGTAATATGTTTAATATTAACTTCCCTGTTGCTTTATATTACTCTGTTTTATGGTACATGTTAAGCTAAGTACAGGACAAGCGATCCACCAACTGTCATGACCTACGGGTCCAAAACGGAAATGAAAATTTTTCCTTATTTTGCTACGCCGGGGCGTGACACAATATTAACCTCGGAAATCATAGCAACGAGCTGCTATTCGGCAAGATTTACTTGGGGAGCAACTCGTCGTGGATTCCTACAGTTTCGAGCCATATGACCTGGTTTACCACAATTGTAGCAAACAAACTGTCCAGCTTCATTTATTCCTGAGGGGGGTATATTCCTATTCTGATTTGGCTTCGGATTCTGATTCTTGTTGTTGTTGCGGTTCTTGTTCTGATTCTGATTTTGAAACTTCATTTTCATTCCAAATTTCAGACTCTCTGATTTGAGCAACAATGGAATTTTAAAAAACAGTGGGTTTTTCAGAAAGACAAAAGGATTGCAATTTTTTCGTAGTTAAGAAAAACATCATTTTCATCATTCACCGTTTAAAGTGAAGGCCCTTAAATTTGAAGGGTTTGATGAGGTCAGGGGTAACAGAGAGCATTGAAGATTCCATGGCAGATGAAAAAAGCGTCTTAAAATTGTTACTCCAGAAACAAAAAAGAACAATGTTACCAATAACAGTAGCCTTTGACGTTTTTCTTGGGATGAGTCGCGGACTTAGTCGCTCTCTTTAAGACGCTTCGCGGCTTTGCCCAAGTTGTGCAAGCAGTTCGGATGAATGCCACGACGTCCCCAGGATAAAGCAGCCCAGAAATCGCCTCTGTCTCGAAAATCCTTGCACGGAGGAAGATCGGAAAACCCACACCCTTTTAGAACTAGTTGCTCAGAAACTGTGTTTTGGAAAAACTTCTGTAACTCTTTTTGCTATCTGTAATTGTGTAATTTTTATGAAAACAGTTTTCTGTATTTATAAAATATTTATTTTCCAAATAAATTTTGTATAAAAAGATATATATAGGAGTACACCCACACCCAAGCCCAGCCCGGAACGGAGCGGGGCGGCGGCGGCACGCGCGCGTGTGTGTGTTTTGTGGTAAACCCAATTGGGCCTAGGTCCTCCCCCTTCACAAAACTTGGTACCCCCAAGGGACCCAACCCTTACTCTAACCTCCACTTATATATGTCTTTCCCACTTCTTCTAATTTTCCTATGTGGGACAAGTAAAATAACATTTGGGTTGATTTGTGAATAAGACAACTCAAAACCAACTTTCAAAAATTTTCCCTCAAACTTTTTCTCCAATTTTAAAATACACTTTTTCCAACATCAATCGGCAATTTGTTATTCTCTATATGTATTTTCTTTTCTTTTTCGTTTTTCTTTTCTTTCTAGTAGAGAAAATAACTCATTTGGTTCATCATTTTGGAAATGACTTCGTTGTGGGCTATAGAGCAACTCTGGTAATTAAATTGGGTATCTAAAATACTACTCGTATTTGGCTATTTGAATAGTGTTTTGCACACCAAATAAATCTTATGCACTCCAATTATAGTACCTAATAGTAGCCATTTTATTGTTTAATATTTTTTGATGTATCTCAACCATAGATACACTAAAAATATTATTTTAATCACAAAACAATGGCTAGGATCTTCCCATCAAATATGGATCCTCTCATTTTTTCTCTCCAAAGGCAATGACTTTGGAGACCCAAACCATGAGTTTTCTTAAAGGATCCCCTTTTGGATCCCTTATAAGAGTACAATTTTTGGGATGAAGAGATCCATTTTAGCATCTTTTGATTTTACATACCCATTTAAATCCCCCATTGAAGTTGCTCTTAGGATGCTTTGTTATTTCCGTAGTGCTACGTGAGTTTAGTTTGTGGAGTACTACACTACCACAAGTAAACAATTAAATTTGACACAACTTTTTATGCAAGGTCGATATATAGACAAATAGAAGACATCATTTTAATTTCTTCCTGGCTTCAATAGCCACTTAACTCTCATTTTTGTTTGGTTTTGAAATAGAATAAAATATAATTGACTTGAATTGAATTCTTGATGAATAGAGTATTTTTGACTACTTTTGGTCTGATTTATAAATCCTTTAAAACAAGAATTAGGTGGATTCATAACCATATATATATATATATATGCAGAACTTATATGTGATATTGTAATTTTATTTTAAAATGTTGATTTGCAATTTAGCCATAATTTGTTGAGCCGAGCCGAATGGAGTTGAGCCGAGTCGATGAGGGTAACAATCACAAGCGTGGAATAAAAAGATCCCTCTACTTTTAGATTCTAATTTTCGAATTAAAAGATCATAATGCGACTTCTTCGAAGAACCCAACTTCAATCTTGCTTCGACTTATGGATTGATTATTTGAAAAACCAAATTCTAAGGTTGCGGTTTTAGGTATCTATGACTAAGGCTCTAATTTGTCTATTTCTTTATTCTCTTGAAAATTCTCGATAGGCTTATTTTGGAAATTTGTTTTTTTTTTTTGAATGGTGTCACAAGGCCCCTGTGACCG
Organism: Hydrangea macrophylla; assembly: GCA_033977485.1. NCBI lineage: Eukaryota > Viridiplantae > Streptophyta > Magnoliopsida > Cornales > Hydrangeaceae > Hydrangea > Hydrangea macrophylla. Next base: position 135,229,562 of record CM066991.1, read on the forward strand.
GGGGTTAGCGGGATTAGCAGTTAGTAACACACACACACGACGGGGTGCGAAAGCACAGGGGGAGCCAAAGCCCTCATTAAAGAAACACTCCTTAATACAGTCCAAAGATTCGAACTCACTACCTCCCATTTGGAGGAAGAGATTCTGACCATCTCATCTAAGTGAGATGGTTGCTTATTTCGGATTTTTGCAACATCTTGTTAACCCCTAAATCAATAGCACCATGAGAGAAAATCACAAATGAAAATTGGCTGAACACAAATCAACGTTTTGGTCCAGACTTTGTCTTCATCTTGATAAAGTACTGGATTGTTCATGTGTTTTGGGCCCACATGGGTCTATTATTACTTATTAGGTTTGTTCATGTCATCTCTCTTTCTCTTCAGTTTCTTCAAGCTCTCTGTAATGTGAGAAAATATTCATTATAACAGTTATCTTATTGACGTAGTATAACAATTAAATCTGAACCATTTATTTATCTGTCTACACTCCCTGTTTTAAGGAGAAATCTCATCCACATAAGCATAAATTCTAAATCCGTGAATATGTTATTTTGTTGATGTGGTATCCTCGTTGCATTAAATATTTACTCATTTAATGGATTCTCTCAGTATATACCCAGATTTGTTAGATTTTAAGGGAGAAAAGAGGGAAAAAAATCTTGTGAGGTGATGCAAAAAAGCATGCCGCATATGTGATGATTTTTGTCCATTTTAGCTAACGCATTGATCAATTGTGCTTGATTGAAACAAGACTGAAAATAGAGGACCCAAAGTGTTGTAATTGAAAGTGTAAGGCTCAAAAGTAAAAATTTCGGTAGAAGTGCAGGTTACTAAAGTGTTTTTTAACCATCAAAATTTAACTAATTTCATTGTATCATATTGACACTATTACCACATCATTTGAGAAACATTTACAGGATAGAATTTTAGAAAGCATAGCATTTTTTTTTTTTTAAAGTTCCTTGTAGTTATAATTTATAATTTAAAATTAACCCTTAAAAAATTGTTCCTTGAGTAGTGATGCTTAAGACGGTAGACCACGGTGACCAACAAACAAGTAGACATCAAAGGGATTAGTATAAATACAGTCATGTTATAAAGATGATGTCATCTCTTTATTAAAGAGAATATCTTGTTTTGGCCGTCGGATTGTGTTTTTATTAATGGCAGTTTTGTCATTTCACAATTTTTAAACACAATTCAACGGCCAAAACAGAGGTCCTCTCTTTAATAAAGAGAGGTGACCCTCATTAGAGAATCTTTGGTATAAATAAGCAGTCATCGTAATCGTAATCTCAAACTTAATTATGTACGAAAAGTCTTAAGCATTGTACTAAACTCTCATTATCGATTGTCCTAAAGGGCATCGGAATCTTCGAAAGCCTGCCGGAGATTTCGCTTTCGGCCGTTTCACTCTCATGATCCAACCTTAAAAACACACATATCAGCAAATTTAATATGTGGCGGAGATCAGCCTCCTTCATTCTCGACAAACGTCTACTAAACGACGACGTTGATAAACCCGAGAGTCGTCTTCTCTCTCCATCTCCAACCACACCTACTACGTCTATGGCCGAAACCCTCCAAATCCCTAACCCTAAAATCTCCGCTTACTACCAGACCAGGGCCTCCCACCACGGCGTTGTCACCAGCGACTGGCTCGCCCAGGCTCAGGCCGCCGTCGGCCGTGACTCCGATGACCTCACGTCGGACAACTCTTCCAAGTCCGACGGTTCGGGAAATACGTTATCCAGCGTGATTGATGAATTCAATAATTGGCGGAAACAGCCAGATCTCGCGGAGGCTGTGGCTGCGATTAGGGCTTTGGCGTCTGTTATTCGGTCTAGCGAGGCTACTACGATGATGGAGCTTGAGATTGGGCTCAAAAAGGCCTCTGATTCTCTCAAAGTATGTAACTTTTTTTTTTTTTCAACCTCTTTCGAAACTTAAAAAAAAAAAAAAAAAAAAAACTAGTTATGATTTGATGTCTAGCATTCCCTTTACTTCAATTACGATGTTTTGATTCGCTGTGCATATATTACATGTTCATTATGGTATTGCTTTTATGCACGTCATGAAGCTGATGCATTTTCAACCTTGTTTGAAGTGATTGATTAAGTGTTTGAAATCAGTGAAATGTATGTGCACCCATTAAATGTAACCCTACTGTATCTGGAATCACTTGAATGCATTTCTTGAATCGAGAATTTTGAAACAAGGAGCTTGATTGAGGTTAGCCTTAGCTTGTTGTGGATGGTGCATACTAGATGAATTGTGATGAACATTTGTTCTATTGATTCACGTCAATGGATCGATCGAAAAAGAACTGACTGTGGGTGGATTATTCCATCATCGAGTGGATCTTGGAGAGCCGTATTGAAAGCAAGGAGTTTTTTCTTGAGGGAGTATATTTGGAGCCGTGCATTAGTTTAGCTTAATATCATTTAGTTTACGTGCATATATAAAATTGAAGTTTTTAATTTAGGCCTCGCATGCCGCATGGTAACGTTGTGGTTTTTTATTTTCGGCTTTTGTTTTCATTTTTTGAATTGATCACAGTCGACCACCAATGCAAAAATGAAAACCAAAATTGAAAACCAAAAACCACAACGTTACCATGCTTGCTCTAGTTTGCAAGAAAGTGTAAATTCACATAGTGGCAGAATGTTACTTTCACTTATGCTCTTGAGATATATGTTGCCACATTTCACTTCGTATCATTTGTGCGATACAATGGGAATGTGATTGATTTGCATCTATTGGTCACTTGGTCAAGAACTCAAAAGTAGACCAAGCAAGCCAATGCCATACTAAGATGAATGTGTCTTTTTTTTTTTTTTTTTTTTCCAGTCGTGGGACACAACCTCCATCTCATTGACAGCTGGCTGTGACTTGTTTATGCGCTATGTAACAAGAACTTCAGCTTTGGAATACGAGGACTTCAATTCAGCAAAGTCTCGCCTTATTGAACGTGCAGAGAAGTTTGGGGAGATTTCTTATAAGGTATCGAAGCTAATTTGGAGTTTAGGAGCTAATTGGTTCACCACTATGTCAATCTAAACTTAAATCCTGCCATTATACACATTTTTTTTTTTGCGAAAAACTTTGACTGAGCGTGTATTGCAGGCACGTCGAATCATTGCTATGCTCAGTCAAGATTTTATTTTCGATGGATGTACCATTTTGGTTCATGGTTTCTCCAGGGTGGTGTTGGAAGTTTTAAAAACAGCAGCACAAAGCAGGAAACTCTTTCGTGTTTTCTGCACAGGTTTGGTTTTGAAATATCCTGTTTTGTAGTATTTGACCATCCATAACTAGACTAAATCAAGTTGAGTTTATCAATGAGCAGAAGATCAAAGCATTGCATTTTATGTACTCTTAGTTTGACTCATCCTTTACTGGTATTACATTAAGATCCCCCATGGTGAAAAGTTGCATGATGCTTTCAATTTGCTACAGCATTTTTAGCAACCCATAATCAAGGTGACAGCAAGCTTTAGCATTTATTGTAAGTAGCCACTTGTTGTAAATTAGAGAGAAAAATGTAGCATTTTGTTCCTCTACAATAACATTTGTTGGATGGAATCATGGGAGGGTGAGAAGCTGTTTGTTAAGTCCCAAATCCTGTGTGCTGCATAAGTAGTCATATTTAATATAGTTTTACGAATTGGATCTCATATTACACATTCTGAACAAACCAGGACTCTCAAATTTGTATGCTCAAAACACGCGGCCGTAAATATTTTTTCTTTCTTTCTGAATACTCTTTAAATTGTGGCAATGAAGCAGATTAAATTTCTGATTTAGTATGATTCTTAACTAATGGGCTGATAACTGCAATAAAAATACGTAAATTTACATTTCAAATGCAAGACAAGTACTTTTTTCGCATGTAAATTTTATATATTTAAGTCTAGTAATGTGTAACAATAAGCTCTAATAACCCTTTTTTTTAAAAAAAAAAATGGTTATTAACATTGAGAACTAAACTAGACTCTTTCCTCCCTTTACATGCCATGCCAACACTTCAGCCTATGCTATAGTGGCTTTTACAGTACAAAACACTCATGTTTATCTATCCCCATCAAATGGTAGTTCATGATGTCCAAAATTACATGCTCTAAAATGCAGAGGGAAGGCCAGACAGGACAGGTTTACGATTGTCCAATGAGCTTGCCAAGCTTGATGTTCCCGTGAAGCTTCTAATAGACTCTGCTGTGGCATATAGTATGGATGATGTTGACATGGTATTTGTTGGGGCAGATGGAGTGGTTGAAAGCGGAGGTATAATTAACATGATGGGTACATACCAAATTGCATTGGTGGCGAGTAGCATGAACAAACCTGTTTATGTGGCTGCTGAGAGTTACAAGGTATGTCAAAGAAAATCGGTTGACCATAAATCATCCAGGATACCAATTACCTAGATGAAATAATGTTACTATTGTTTTATTTCTTAGCACATTTTTTTTTTCTAATTCAAGATGGGGTTAGTTAATGTTGAGGACCTTCTTTTCTACTGAAAAAGGAGTTAAGAGCCTGTTTGGAATCTCTTCCCAAACACACATTTGGGCCCAAACTTGCTTCTGGGACCCAAAACACACATATTAGCATGTTTGGGTTGATTTCAAGCAGCACCTTAGAGCCCAAATGCCCGTTTTGACTGTAAGTAGTCCTAGAGTAGTTGTAGGCTTGTAGCCCCAACGTGATACATGAAGCAAAGTTTTATTGAAATTCTCTTAATGAAACTTTCTTGGATGTGTTACGTGTCCTTGTCTACTGGCTTCTGCTTTTTATTAAACGCAGAATTCACAGCCAATCCAAACGGACCATTAAAATAGTCTCGTGGCTAAAGATTCAAACCGTTTCTTTTTGTTGCCTTTTGTAAAGTCATCATCAATTGATATTTGACCTTGCAGTTTGCTCGTCTCTATCCGTTGGACCAAAAAGACATGGTTCCTGCCTTGCGTCCGATTGATTTTGGGGTACCCATCCCATCGAAGGTCGAGGTTGAAAGGTCTGCCCGAGATTATACACCACCTCAATATCTTACCCTACTCTTTACTGATCTGGGTGTTCTGACTCCATCAGCAGTCAGTGATGAGCTCATCCAGCTATACTTGTAGCCATATTAGAATCTAATTTTGTTAGGCATTACAACTATAGTATAGTGATCAGTGTGTGGATTAGGATTTTTCCCCATTTTTTGCCCTCAAGAAATTAGGTAATAATAATGTTGATTTACATTACAACTGTAGTGCAGCTTCGCTAAATTTTGGTAATTTCAGAATGTGCATGTGTTACGCATATTGGTGGTAAGTTGCTTTAAAAATATTTGCAGTTGATGGTATTATGTAATTGCTACCATATATGGCCTATAGGTATTTTGGTTTGCTGTGGTCTTCTTCATTTTGCATTGAAGTGTTGATTTGAGTTTTTTGTTACATAAAATGTTTCTAATTGGCAATGGAGTATGATTTTCTTCTTCTTCTTTTTTTTTTTTTTTTGCTGAGAAATAAAATTCGTTGAAATAATACCAAACAAACAACAAAAACCTTTAACCCCCTTGATAATTTTCCTCCAAAACACATTGAGGAACTTTATCAACCGGGATAGGCCCAAAAAAATTACAATTTAAAGCCCACTGTGCAAGACTGTGAGTTACAAAATTAGCAGATCTATGCTCTTTAACACAATGCCAAAAGACAAAACAATTAGTAAGCATTCGACGGCATCAATTGTCCAGTTTAATCCTAACTAGTTAGGTATTTTGTGGTACATTTTTTCGTAGGATGCACTGTCATCCCCCTATGTTTCATCGATATTTCCTCTTCAACTCTTGAATTTCTACATTTAGTTTCTGTTTTTTTTTTTTGCTAAAACATTTAGTATCTATTTGGTAACCAATTTTAGTAACTAACTTTTAAAAAAAAAAATGAAAATAAAAAAGTTTAATTTAAATTGAGAAAGGAATAGAAGATGTAAAGAACATATAAGAATATAGCTTGTTTGGTGCCGAGTTGGTCATTGGGTCCCTTGGTCGAGTGTTCAACACCCATCCTTTTTCATTGCAATCAAATATCTCTCAAAAAAAAAAAAGAAGAAGAAAAGAAAATAAAAAAGAGAGAAGATGGGAGGAAAGGAAAAGAGGGAACAATTTATACTCTCCTACTATCTAAAAGAAATTAACAATGTCCACATCACCTGGGTCGTTAAAATGATGTGTAAACGTGGAGATGTAATAATTGAATTAAAGCAAACATGTCCTAATTTAATAACCAGATCAAGAATTTGAATCACAGTAGAGAAAACGGAAATACAAATAGTAACAAAAAAATGAATGTTTTTAAAAGTTTGATTTCTTTGGGAGGAACTTCTGTCTTAGTTCTGCCACGTAGATCTCATCAAAGTGAGTCTCTGGAATCCAGTAACCAGTCTTTGGATCTCTCATCCAAAAAACTTCCTTTTGTCCTGCCGGAGCTATTTCACTGTTACAATCTGCCGCCTTCCTCATTACTGAAGTTGTCGCCGGTGGCACTCTTACCTTCCCCGTCGTAGTCGTGAATGCACGTCGGCTGCATCAGAAAATGGCCACTTCATATCATATCACAATAATAACAATGAGTGAAAAACTAATAATACTCCATGCGTATTCCAAACCTGTTTGCGCGTCTATAAATTTGAATGGAATCATTCATTCATCTGCTAAGCATTTCGATTTTTAATAAATAAATAAATAGATTCATTGTCAAAGATAAACAAAATATGGAAAGTGATGGGTCCCACATTCTCACCGAATGTGGTGCTTGAATGAACATTATTTGAGTGAACAAAAATAAACTATATTTTAAGTTCAATTTTTAGTGTCGCCTCAGGATAAAAATGAGGCAATTTTATAGAATAAAGAGTTAACTTAAAAAGTGTGTAAATTCAGTACATTTAACTTTGAAATAGTACTCTTTTAAAATAGTCAGGGCAACTCCAAATAGAAGACTCTTAATTAGACACAAATAGAGTGTCAATTATAAGCAAAAGAGAACGATGAGAAAGCCATGTAAAAAAATGTTAACAAGGCCTATTTCGGAGTGTGCGCATAAAATAGAATAAGTTTTTTTTTTTTTTTTTCTGATGTTGCCTTTAGATATACATGTTTCAAAGGAAAAATTTGAACTCTTCAGACTCAAAGAACTTATTTATTAAAGGCTTTGATTTTTAGATCCAGTTAATCAATGGACTACAGGCATGTTTAGAACCTCATGAAACAGGTTCTACGTTCAGCCCAATTCTCATTGTCTATCTTTGCGAAAATAAACATTAACTAGGTTTAATACAGAACTTGTTTTAATGGTGGTTTGAAATCTAGCACAGGCTCCAACGCAATAAAAAAGTATATTTACCAAATACTAGAATGTATACAACTGGTTTATTTGTGAACTGCATAACCTCATAACCGATTCTCTATCTTCTCAAACAACCTTACAAAACTGGCTATGAGTCTTCCCAAACAAATCTGAAGGCTCTATATAGTTTATGAAAAAAAGCATCAAAGCAAGTAGAAAGAAGCACAAGAAACTAAAAAATAAATTATAAATTTTGAATTTTATCACTCTACTTCCTCTTTGTTGAGTTATTATTCAATATTAAAACAAATTAATTTTTAATATTAGTTAATGATGGGAAACGTTAGAGAAAATATAAGATATATAAATAGTTTCTTCTTAATTACGTATTTTTTTTCCTTTTACTTTTTAGATAATTGTTGGAAAATCCCTACAAGTAACCTCAAAGGTTTTAAACTCCAAAAGGTTTAACCATTTTTCAAAAAGGACAAAAGGAATCTAATCCAGTGCTCACATGGTATAAATGCACGCACTACAGAAAATCCCATGAAACCCCCCAAGCCTCACGCGCGTTTTGTTGGTTTCAGCCACTCACACCGTGTGAGTGGCTGTACCGTATGATATTCATTTCCAAAATATTTTTTTAAACTTTAAACCTCCATAACTTTTGATCTACAACTCTGTTTTTTACAAATTTTATACCGTTGGAACCGTGTCGACGAGACCTACAAAACTAGTACCATTGTTGATACCTTTTGAGCAAAATAAAAAAAATTCTTATTTTTACATGTCATGTTCCACACGAACCTAATAGAATTTTCACATAATATTCGTGTATGAGTTATTGAATTTTCACGTAATATTCACGTATGCCAAGTTGATATGTTGTGAGAGAAAAAAAATCGAATGTTCACTTTGTTCTTAAGGAGAGTTTTAGTGAAATTTCATAAGAATTTTGCATTTATTTTGGGTTGAAAAACTATGTTTTATAATTGATTTGTGAAATTTGATTTTTTTTTAAACGAAATATGCATTGTTTAATATGAAAGAGAAGAAAAAAAAGAGAGAAATTTTACTTGGCATACATGAATATTAAGTGAAATTTCACTGAACTTGTACATGAATATTAAATGAAATTTTACTTAAATTGACATTTGAGGGACTTTTTAACAAAGTAAGTATCAAATTAGACCTTAAACTCTAGAGAGTTACTTTTAGCGACTTTTGGGATAGTTAGCGAAATTTTACTTGACATACTAACTGAAATCTCACTGAACGAGTACACGAATGCTAAGTTTAACTTCAAGTTTTTCAGGAAGATAGTATGTACGGATTCAGTGAATTTTCACTTAATATTTATGTATGCCAAATTTATATGTTTTGTGGAAAAAAAAATTTAAAAAAAAGACGAATTTGAACAAGAATTCCTGCATTTGTTTTGGTTGAAAAATTGTGTTTTATAATTGATTTTTTTTTTTTAGAAACGAAATATGCATTGTTTAATATGAAAGAGAGAAAAAAAAAGTGAAATTTCACTTGGCATACATGAATATGAAGTGAATTTTCACTGAACTTGTACATGAATATTAAGTGAAATTTCACTTAAAATGACATTTGAGTGACTTTTTAACAAAGTAAGTATCAAATTAGATCTTACACTCTAGAGAGTTACTTCTAGCGACTTTTGGGATAGTTAGTGAAATTTCACTTGACATATTAAGTGAAATCTCACTGAACGAGTACACGAATGTTAAGTTTAACTTCAAGTTTTTCAAGAAGATTGCATGCATGAGTTCAGTGAATTTTCACTTAATATTTATGTATGCCAAATTTATATGTTTTGTGAAATTTTTTTTTTAAAAAAGACGAATTTGAACAAGAATTCCTGCATTTGTTTTGGTTGAAAAATTGTGTTTTATAATTGATTATGAAACTTGATTATTTTAACAAAATATGCATTGTTTAAAAAAAAAAAAAAACAAATCACCATGCCTACACGAATATTTAGTGAAATTTCACTTAACTCGTACATGAACATTATGGCTTAGTTTGACCCTATTTTGGTGCTTCTCCTTTTTTAAAGCACAATTTCATGTTAATTCATTTGGTAACTTGTTTACGAGCTTTCTCCTTTTTTAAGGCACAATTTCATGTTAATTCATTTGGTAACTAGTTTACGAGCTTTGCAAAAATGGAACTTAGGACTTTTTTGGGGAGAGTTTTTAAAAGCTCTAGAATTGAGTGAAATTTCACTTAATATGTTATGTATATCAAGTGAAATTTCACTTAATATTTATGTATATCAAGTGAAATTTCACTTATTATTTATGTATGTAAAAACATGAAAATCTTTTTTCTCAAAACATATCAACAATAAATTTTAAAAAAAGACGATTTTTAACAAGAATTCCTGCATTTGTTTTGGTTGAAAAATTGTGTTTTATAATGGATTATAAAATTTGCTTATTTTAACAAAATATGCATTGTTTAAAAAAACAAAAAACAAATCACCATGCCTACATGAATATTTAGTAAAATTTTACTTAACTCGTACATGAACATTAAGGCTTAGTTTGGCCCCCAGTTTGGTGCTTCTACTTTTTTAAAGCACAATTTCATGTTAATTCATTTGGTAACTAGTTTATGAGCTTTGCAAAAATTGAATTTAGAGCTATTTTAAGGAGAGCTTTTAAAGCTATAGAATTGAGTGAAATTTCACTTAATATTTTATGTATATCAAGTGAAATTTCACTTATTATTCATGTATGTAAAAATATGAATTTTTTTTTTCTCAAAACATATCAACAATGGTACTAGTTTTGTAGCTCTCGTCGACACGATTCCAACGATATAAAATTTGCGAAAAATGGAGTTATAGGTCAAAAGTTATGGAGGTTTAAAGTTTAAAAATATTTTTCGAAATTAGAAATACTACGGTACGCTGCTCGCACGGTGCGAGCAGCCTGAAAATGAAGGCGCGCGTGGGACGCGCGTGGTAGCGCGTGGGAGGGCGCGTGGGGGCGCGTGAGGACTGAATATATGCACGAAATTTTCTATGGTGTATGCATTTATACCGTACGAGCACTGATTTAGATTCCTTTTGTCCTTTTTAACAAATGATCAAACAAATTGGAGCTTGAAGCTTATGAGAGTTACGTTGAGGGCTTTCTAATAATTCCCCCTTTACTTTTCTACACTTTGCAAACCAAACAGAGGGTAAACTAATTAAGATTCATCTGAATGAGAAAAAAATATATATATGTATATATATATATACAGTCAGATTGAAACGTAGGCCATGATTTATAGATGCAGAAGAGAGAGAGAGAGACGTTTAGGGGGTTTTATTTATATATACGTGAAGAATTTTAATTATAAAAGGATACTTAAGTGGTATTTATCATGAAGTTCGTTTTCAAAAACACCTTATTTTAGTAGAATCAGGAGTCAGGACTCAATGATACATGGGCATCCAAAGACATGTATAATTTTTTACTAAATCCAGGTTGGTTATAATGGAATTAACCAAGAATTATTCAAACAACAAATAAGAATTTTTTTTTTTTTTTTGTGATTTGGCTATCTATCTTTTGTGTTAAATTGTAATGATGTGTTATCTTTAGTCAGTTGAAAATTTATTCTGGGTTTAATATTCTAGCTGCTACATATTTTCAATTGAAAACATATGAATTTGAATATTCTTTGAAACCAACATGGATTTTACAGTAATCACATTTGCCATCATATGGTGTGGTGGATTGGTCACGTGAATTAATTAATTAATTAATTAAATTTTTTTTTTTTTTTTTGAGACTCATGATAGAAAAGGTTACACAATTAATGATTTTTTGTAAGTTAATAAAATTAAATCAATAAATCAGCCAGCCTAATAAAGATTCTCAGGACGTGATGTCAAGAATGTTATTGGAGAAAGAAAGAAAAAGCCTTTTGGATCCCATTAAGCACATGCCACAACAAAAAGTAAATTGAGTTGAATCGTTGATAGACTTGCTCTAGTTGTTTGACTATGATCGGTTCATGTATTTAGTAAGGTAGTGGAAAATAATTAAACGAATGAAAAAATTATTTTCATTTTTCGTTGACAAAGAAATGAGTGAAAAAGGAAACTATGAAGGAAAAGATTCAAGAAAGTGGAGTGAAAATTAAAAAATATCTATTGTTTTTAATTTACTGAATCAGTACTACTTGTTTGTGATGAAAATATCTAGCCAATGTGAGGATGCCACGTGGGATTCGACGTGGCAGGATAGTTGATTTGAGTTGGATATAACGCAGGGGCAGTTGTGAACTAACTGTCCAGGGACACGTGTTGATCATTGTGGAGTAACTGAAAGAGCAGCCGTCAATTCAAGGATATGCCACGTGTAGAAGCAGTTACTAGTTTGAAAAAAGAGAGGGAACATTCAAACGAGACTACTGTGAAGTCTCGAATGCTTATAAATAGAAGTAGTTTGTGTTCGAAAGAGGATCCTTTGATCAACATCAACATATATCTTTCAATGCATTTACTGTATTCTATCTAGACACTTAAATTTAGAAGTAGAATACCTTCGAAATCATCTTCAAGGTTAGATTGTAGTCTGTTTTAACTTAATAAAGTATTCTGTTACTTTATTGTTTTATTTACTGTTCTTATTTAGGAGTAGTTTTACATTAGTTAGTTCGAAGTGCTTCAATTAATTACATGTTTACACGTTTGAAGTCCTTGTTAAGGCATCGACGACACCACAATCTCCCTGGTGATGCGTAGTTTGGATCACACACATTGGCAATTTGCTTGTCTGGCACGCTTGCACTCATATAAATTTTCTAACCAAACATTTTTGGCACGCCCGGTGGGACTCTAGTGTCAAAAGATGACAAACAGAAACCTTCGAAGCAATAGGTCTGTTGATAACGCTAATGTTGGTGTTAATATTGCTGAAACTGGTGGTTCTCCACACCAAGATCCTCAAAGCAGCAATACTGGAAATCATGTAAACAATGAAAACCCAGAAGTAGGAGTTGAGGATTTGAATCCAATTCCAAATAATGGGAATATTGGTTCATAAAATCAACATGACTTGGTGAATCAATTGACACCAATATTAGACCATTTGGGAAACATGATTCAGAATGTTAACGTTCTGATCACTTCCCTTAACAACAACATACCACAGTTTGCACCAGCAGCGGTGCCAAGTGGAAATCCTTCTATGATTCGACAAAATGAAAGGGGTTATACCCATGGCTTATTTCAGCCAAGTCCTATGATTCATGCAAATGGGCCTCATTTTAGGCCTAATTCACAAGAAATCTTCTATATGTCTGTCCCTAATAATAATCCTCCAATATTCGAAGGGATGCAAGGGAATCATATAGGACATGGTCAAGGTCAGATCTATAGATCAGTGAATATCAAAGAACCCAGGTCTAGAGAAAACATAATAGGCCAAAATAGGAGAGTAAATAGCAATCCTATTTTCAAACCAAACCCTACTGGAATTGGAGTGGGTCGAAGGAATGAAAATCCTAGGAGGGTGGATAATATTCCCCAACCACCTCCAATACCACCAATGAACCCTCCTTTGGGTCAACCAAGTCATCAACAACCACTTAATATGGTTGATAGAAATGATATGATCAATTTCATCCATGAAGTTTGTGGACCCATAGCTCGGGGGGTACAAACTCCAGTTTACAGGAAGCCTTATCATGACTGGATCCATAGGATTGAGTTTCCTAGGGGATTTAAGTTCCCTACCTTTGCCATGTTTGCTGGAGATGGGAGTCAATCCACAGTTGAACAGGTAGCAAAATTCATCAGTCAATGTGCTGATGCAGGAAATAATGAATACCTCAGGCTTCATTTATTTCCTAGTTCATTAACAGATACTGCATTCACTTGGTTTATTAATTTGGCCCCTAATTCGATCAATAATTGGACACAAATGGAAGAATCCTTCCATACTCAGTTTTTTTCAGACAGAACTAGAGGTATCCATGGCTGATTTAGCCAGGCTCTGTCAAAAACCTTATGAAAAGGCTACTCAATTCATTAATAGGTTTAAGAGGGCTAGAACAAAATGTAAAATCATTCTGCCAGAGCCTGAATTTGTAAAACTGGCTCAAAATGGTCTCGAATTTAGATTTCGAAATAATTTTGATGCTCTAGAATTCAGAGATCTTGTTGAATTAACTGCTCGAGTCTCTAGATATGAGGCCCTGTTAGAAGAAGAAAACGAAATGAACGCTTCTTCATTGAAAATATATTACAAAGATCCTAATTATGAGATAAATGCTGCAGAAATAATAGGAAAAAAACCTTTCACATGTAAAAGTCTTGTGAAGAAAAATGTTTCTGCTGAAGTATATAAATCTAAAGGATCATTCAAAAAATATTCATTCGATGTCTATAAATTGAATGAAATATTTGATCATTTGTTAGAAGGAAAAATCATCAAGTTGTCTGATGGGACAAAATTACCTTCCAATGATGAATTAAAAGGCAAAAAATACTGCAAGTGGCATAATTCTTGAACTCATTCAACTAATAACTGTACTGTTTTTCGAGACATGATTCAAGATCTGATCAAGAAAGGGAAGTTGAAATTCCCTGAAAAACAGATGGGGGTTGATGAAGATCCATTCCCAACAGTGCAAGAAGTGTCCATCAATGTCCATGACATTTCCCTCAAAACTCTATTCAAGGAAAGGGAAATTGCAAAGTCAGAGGACCAAAAGAAAAGACTCGAAGAAATAGCAAAAAATAGTCCTGAATTGTTTACTTTCAACCAGGAATATGCAAAAAATTTATGCATTGGTTGTGGAAAAAGGTATGCTGAAATCTACGATAAAAGGGTTGGGGCCAAAGCAGGTAGGAAAAACAAGCAACCCTTATTCGAATAAAAGAAGGTAAGTACTTCGTATGAACCTCCATTTCAGCCAATCATGAATGTTGGGAGAGGGAAGTTTAAAGGACCAATTTACCAAGCATCGACATACACTAGACTAACGACAGCAAGGTATGCTCCAAGACCAATGGCTCATTTTAAAGCCAATTTTTCAAGGAATTTTTATGCTGGTAATTATGTTCAACCACCAAGGAACATGCAGTATGTAAGGCCAGGTTTATCCCATGCACCAAAGAAACATCATATGGTGCCAAAAGAAAGACAAACCCAATTTATGCCATCAAAATTGGTACCAGCACATGTGGTACAAGCCGAGATGGATATGGGAACATTGAATAAATCACCAAAAGTTGGTGAGACATCCCAATCACATGAACCTGCATTGGTGCCAGGGGTACCAAATTGGTTTGTCCTGCAAGATGATAGAATCAAAAATATGATGAAACAACAAGGATCTCAAAACAAAAACAGGATGATCAAACCTCCTCAGGTTAAGAAGAATACATAGCGTGTGCTTCAACATCCTAAAAAAAATGAACCAAAAGATGGTTCCTGTGATAAATAAGACCCAACAAAGTAGACTTCAGAGGAAGTTTACTATGTGGAAGGAATTTTCCAACATGCAGACTCAAAGACAAGAATTAGAAAATGAGATCGAAAGAGATTCTAGTGATATTTCGAGGCCTAATCCTAGGTTCGATCAAAATATGAAAGTTGATAATGATACTATGTCTGAAGAGAGTACCACTAAAGCCAAAGTTTTAGAATTAGAAAAGGCCATGAGTATTGATGAAGGGGATGAGGCAATGACAGTGGTAGAATCTCAAGTTTTGGGAAACACTGAGATGAAACTTAATAAGGAGATTATCAAGAATGAGAGTATGCATATCCAGTTTGGCACATTTCCAGAGCAAATTGAAGTCAACACTGCCACATTCATATTACCAGAGATCTTCGAAGCAATAGAAGATCAACAAATGGATGAAGAAATGGAAATGGAAGCATCTACTGAAGATGTCTCTGAGGTAAATCTTCCCCAGTTCATTTTTAGTGAGTGTAATGTTGTTTATTCATTCGAAGAACCATCAACAGAAATAACTAAGCACCTTAAACCATTATATATAAAGGCTTGTTTAAATATGGTTCTTTTAAACAAAGTATTGGTTGATAATGGTGCTGTTGTCAACAGTATGCCTCAGAACACTTTAAAAAAGATTAATAAACAAGATTCGAAGTTGATAAAGACTCACATTATGATATCAGGCTTTACTGGTGATAAGAAAAACACCAAAGGGGTAATACCTATTAAAACTATAGTTGGTTCGAACAAATTCAAAACTGCTTTCTTTGTGGTAGATGCTAGTCCTAGTTATCATGCCTTATTAGGAAGGAATTGGATTCATGCTAATTGATTTGTTCCTTCTTCAATGCATCAGAAACTGTTGCTTGTGAAGGAAAATTGTGAGATTGAAATAGTAAAGGTTGATACTCAGCCTTTCCATGCAAGTTCTAATTGCGTCAAAGCGCAATTATATCAGGAGAATGTTAAACCAATTAACCTTAAAGAGTCAGAAGATAAATCTCCAGAAGAAAATTGGGATATTTTGGCTGATATGCCATTTGGTTCTTTGGAACCATTAGATGATGACAAGGTGGTTTAATGACTCACACACCTATAGAAATAGAAGATATAGAAGAGACCATTTGACTGGTCTTACAAAAGTTAATGATTGCAAATATAGAATCAAGGATTGAAAAAGATTCGACCATAAATTGGTCAGATTATGTCTTTGAGGAAGATTTACAACAGTTAAAGGATGTTGGCAGGGAAGAGTTATTTGTGCTGCTAGAGAATTCGATATAAGAAGTATCACAGGATCCTCTGTTGGAGATTAATTTAGGATCAGATCAGTAAAAAAGAATTACTTATCTAAGTTCAAAATTTGGAAAGTGTGATCAATATAAATTGGTCGAGTTATTGAAAGAATTTTGAGATTGCTTTGCTTGGGATTATGATGAATTACCGGGACTCGAGAGAAGCCTAGTAGAGCATAAATTGCCTATCAAAACCGAATATAAACCAGTAAAGCAGCAACCTTGAAGGATGACTCCAGAAGTCACTATAAAGATTAAAGAAGAAATCGAAAGGTTGCTCAAGGCAGGCTTCATTAGAACTGCCAGGTATGTTGAATGGCTTTTGAATGTTGTTCAAGTTATGAAGAAAAATGGTAAATTAAGAGTCTGCATTGATTATAGAAATCTTATCTTGGCCACACCTAAGGATGAATATCCTATGCCAATAGTTGATTTATTAATTAATAGATCTGCTGGAAACACTATAATGTCTATGATGGATGGTCACTTAGGATATAATCAAATATGTATTGCTCAAGAGGACATTCATAAGACTGCATTTAGATGTCCAAAGAGTATATGTACCTTCGAGTGGGTACAAATGCCTTTTGGTTTGAAAAATGCAGGAGCTACTTATCAGAGAGCTATGAATGCTATTTTCCATGACATGATTGGACATTTTTAGAATGTTATATAGATGACATAATTGTTAAATTTAAAACATTCGATGATCACCTCATACATATGAATTTAGTATTTGAAAGAATGAGATTTTTCAAACTCAAATTAAATCCATTTAAATGTGCCTTTGGGGTTAGTACTAGAAACTTTCTAGGATATTTGGTGCATGATAAGGGGATTCAAGTGGATAAGAATAAAGCTCAAGCAATTATTCAAAGTAAACCCCCCTCAACCAAAAAGGAATTGCAAAGATTCCTGGGACAAGTTAATTTTATTTGAAGGTTCATTTCCAATACTGTTGGAAAAACTTTGATTTTTTCTCCTTTGTTGAAATTGAAGGATCATGGAGAGTTAAAGTGGGAAGATAAACATCAGACTGCCTTTCAAGTCTTGAAGGATTATTTGGTGAAGTCATCAGTGTTAATGCCTCCAAGAAAAAATAGGCCTATTAAGTTATATATCTCAGCAACAGAAGCATCAATTGGGGTCTTGTTAGCCCAGGATAATGATAATAAGAAAGAGCAAGATGTGTATTATCTTAGTAGGTTTTTAAATCCTGTCGAATGTAAATATTCCTTTATGGAAAAACTATGTTTGTCCTTGTATTTTGCAGTAATGAAATTAAAATATTATCTTCTTACTACTGAAGTCTATGTGATTGCTAAGTTTGATTTAATCAAATATATGTTGACTCGACCTATTCTGAGGAATCATATTGGTAAATGGATTTTGGCTTTGTCAGAATTTTGTTTACTTTATGTACCACAAAAGGCAGTGAAAGGGCAAGCCTTAGCAGATTTTTTGGCTGACCATCCAAACTGCCTCGAAATAGAGGAAAATTATGAAATTGGATATATAACCATTAGTCCATGGAAATTATGGTTCGATGGTTCAAAAACTGAATTTGCTGCAGGTATTGGATTCATCATTAAATCACCTGAGAAGATTAAAACCAAACATGACTATAAACTTGATTCGAATCAGTGCACCAATAATCAAGTTGAGTATGAAGCTCTATTAATGGGTCTCGAAACCCTATTAGATCTTAAAGCTACATTTGTAGATGTTTTTGGAGATTCTCAGTTGGTTATAAACCATATGAATAAGATATATAAATGTATGAGTAGTACATTGAAAATATATTATGACACTACAATGGATTTATTATCCAAATTGATAATGTGAACCTTTTGCATATTCCTAGAAGTTTTAATGAAGAAGCCAATGATGTGGCTCAGAAGGCATCTTGATTCAGAGCAAATGTTGAAGATGTTGAGAAAGAACAAGTTACCTATAGGAAATTATTACCAATGTTGGTGGATAGATTACATTTTGTTAATATCTCAAATGTAGAAGTTTATGATGATTAGAGGAAATCAATCATAGATTATCTCTCAGGATTGAATGAAAAGCCCAGTCGAAGCATAAGATTAAAATCCGTCAATTACATTATGTACAACGGAAAATTGTTCAAAAAAGGAAGTGATGGATTGTTGCTTGAATGCTTAAGTAATCTCGAAAGAATTGAGGCTATAGCTCAAATTCATGAAGGATTATGTGGGGCTCATCAATCTGGGATTAAAATGAGGTGGCTGCTTTGAAGGCATATCATTTATTGGCCAACAATCTTAAAAGATTGTATTAAATTTGCCAAAAGATGTCAAGAATGTCAGAAACATGGTCCTTTGAAACATTTACCCACTGTTGATCTTCAATATGTGGTAAAACCTTGGCCTTTTAGAGATGGGCCATAGATGTAATAGGAAAGATTAGTCCTCCTTCTTCGAAAGGTCATGGATTTATCATTGTAGCCACAAATTATTTCACTAAATGGGTAAAAGCAGAACCTATGCAGACTGTGACCCAAACAACAGTTATCAAATTTCTAGAAAATATAGTTTATAGATTTGGTATTCCTCAAACCATTGTAGCTGACAATGCTTCTATATTCGAAGGGGATGTGGTTGCTTTTGCAAATAAATTGGGAATCACGATGTCAAAATCAACCCCATATTATGCCCAATCTAATGGTCAGGCTGAAACAACTAATAAAGTCATTAAGGAAAATATGGCTAAAGTCATAAAAAATAATCCAAAGATATGGCATGAGATTTTGCCAGAAGTTTTATGGGCATATAGGACTTCGAAGCGACAAGTACAGGGGTGTCTCCTTATGCTTTGACTTTTGGTCATGAGGTAGTTTTGCCAATTGAGATAAGGTTAATTCTCTTCGAATTATGAAGCAGAATCAATTATCCTTGGATGACTATCAAACATCAATGCCTATTGAATTGGAAGACAATGATGAAGAGAGAGTCAAGGCTCTCAATAATATCCTGATACAGAAGAGAATAACAACAAAGGGGTATAATAAGAGAGTGGAACCAAGGACCTTTGATGAAGGAGATTTGGTTTGGAAAACAATATTGCCTATTGGATCTAAAGATCCAAAATATGGGAAATGGTCCCCTAAGTGGGAAGGTCCATTCCAAATCCACAAAGTTTTTAAAGGTAGATTTTACCATTTGAAAATTTTGAATGGTTTTGTCCATATCAGGAAGATCAATGGTAGGTTTCTTAAACAATATTATCCCACTATTTGGTAAGCAAGAAATCAAGAATGAAAAATGTAACATTCAAAACAAAAGCATGTAATTCACATTCAAAAGTCAATACAAAAACTACAGAGTTTCATTGGTACAATCTTTCATACCAGCTTCCTTATAAACTGAGCCTTTAACCTAAAATTATTTCAAGACCTAGTGTACAGTTTTGACTGACTAAGGATGAATTTTTGCCTAGAAATTGATTATTTGTTCTTCAGAGGCTTCGATTCAAACTCTGTCTTCAAAATCAGAAGCTTTGCTTCAGCACCTTCTTGCTTGGTCTTTAGGTTGGTCAATTCAATCTCTGCAAGCTCGAGCTCCTGTTTAAGTTTGTCCACTTTTCCAGATAGCTTCTCAATTGCAGTATTGGTTTCATCAAATCTACTAGTGTTTGGTCCATCTCAAGAGTTTTTTCTGCAGTGTATTCCATGTCAACTTCTAGTCGTTTCTCTCTAACATTTTTCATTTTGGACCTTTTCCAGTAAAAAGCAATCAAAATCAAAGGTTAACATGACTACAGAAATGGTTTCCTTGTCTGGAACAGAGATGTCAGAGCTATCTAACATGAATTGGCATAGAATCTTCATGGCTCTTTGTACTTCTTTGTCCTCGAAAACTTCAAATGAAACTTGACTGAAGAGTCTCAAGGTGGCAAGCGCAGCTACTGGGTCTATCGAGGGTACCTTCGGTTTACTTCGACCTGTCATCTGTTGAAAAAATTCTTAAATATTGGTTGAAACAGTATCTCCCATCTTTAAAACATGTTTTAAACCTTCTTTAAAGTTTTTTGTTTCTTCAGGAGTCAAATTGGGAGGGAGTGATATTTGAAATTTCCCAGAACTTGAGACACCTAGGACAGCCTGAGGATCAAACGAAGATGATGCTGGAGCTGCTTTAGGATCAGAACTTGTAATGGTCTTCGAAGGACCAGCTTCAGTCTCAGGAACAGATTCAGTCTAGTCAACAAAAGATAAATGATTAATTAGAATCTGTCTATGAAGAAAGATCAAATATCAGAGAAGTTTGGATGCCTTACCATTGGTTGATATTCAAGTAATGGAGGTTGAGTGCCCAGTGGAGGAGACTTCTCAACTTCTGAAACACTGGGACTCTGGGGTGTAGGTTCAGGAATTGGTTGTGTCAATTCAGGTTCAGGTTCCACCTTCGAAATAGGGACTTCTGGAATAGGAACTTCTTTAATGATCTGCGAACCAACAGGTGGTTCAACTGTTGTCTTAGCTTTCTTCTTTCGAATCAGTGTTGAGATTGGACTGGTGTCTGCCTCTTCTTCAGATTCAATATTGATCGGGAGAGAACAGAGCCTAATTATATGCCTTAACTTACGTTTGTTAGTACCTTTTTATCCTGTTTTTGTATATTTTTACTTCGTTTTCTGTTTTAGAGCAGGTTTTGGAAGAAAACACTAATCCAGGTTAAATAGGGAGAAAAAGTAGGAAGAAAGAAGCTGAAAAAAGCACTTCGCTCGCGCAGTCCACTCGCGCGGAAACCCAAGAAATCGCTCGCGCGATCCGCTCGCGCGAGGTCCCAATATCGCGCTTGCGCGGCCCGCGCGCGTGACCTGTGTAAAAATGGAACTTGCGTATTTCAGTATACTAATGATTCCTACGCAAACGAAACTGCCTAATTGCGTCCAGATTGTAAAATATAGCAGTTTTAGTGCGTTTCGGGTTAGGAAAGCTTCCAAAACTTGTTGTAAATCTATATATACACTATTTTACTTCAAATTAGGGGTTGGAAATTGTTATACACACAATATACAACCACACTTTTAGCCATTGAAGGGAGGGAAACAAGGAGAAGAAGAAGAAGACCAAGGATTTCCATGGCCTCCTCCATCAACCTCTTGCTATCTACCACTTCTATGGACAACTAGACTCTAGATCTAGGGTTTCAATGAAACCCTAGCCAAGTAATAGGGTTTTATTTATGTTTTTATTTTAGTTTTATTATGTATGGATGATGATTACATGTTCCGAGGATTTTTATAAATAAATCGTGCTTCTATGAATTAAATCATTACTTTCAAAGTTTATTCTTGTCTTAGATTTATTTTGACTGTAGTGTGCTCAATGATCTATGCTTACTGTGCTTGTTTAGATTATTTACATGTAATGGTGCTTAAATTGAATTGTGCTATCAAGTATCCGAATAGTCTATGCCTAGATTAGACGGATTATACCACAACCCTAGTTTAGTGTGGGATAATTCGTGCTAACCGAAAATGGATTATGTTGGTGCTTGAACCATAGTTATTTTCTTGACGGAGGAATTGGGCTTGTAGCTTCAATTCCCCATTATCATCCAACTTAATAATCTAATTGAATGCATAAATATTCCTATTATGAAGCTAGTGGTGGATTTGCAATCCTAGGTTCCTTTAAACATATTTACAAAACACTTTTAAATCGCTTTCATAATTTAGATCTATTTTATTGTTCTTAGTTTAATTAAATTCAAAATCAAAATCTCGTTTTTATAATTAATTAGACTTAGGTTTTAAAATTAAGAGTCGTAGTAATTCAATCTCTGTGGGTTCGACCTTTACTTTCACTACTACAAATATTTAGAAAAGTAAAGTATACTTTTTATATCTTGGATGCAAGAGGAGAACTCTATGTTGGGAGGATTAATCTTCTTTTTGACCTCAAAGGTGGTGGAGCAGGAGTTGAGACCTTTGAGGAAATTGGAATGTTTGATTTAATTTTCGAAGCTCTGGTTGTTGGTGAAGAACTTTCACCAATTGACTTCCCTGCGTTTCAATATTCAAACAGCAATAATTCAAAGTTCTTTTTATTACCTAAGAGGAAAAGGTTTAAATTGGTAAGTTATTTACCTTTTTGCTTCGAATCAATGTGCTTCGAAGTTGGCACTTGTCTATCTACACTGACA
Organism: Hydrangea macrophylla; assembly: GCA_033977485.1. Taxonomy (NCBI): domain Eukaryota; kingdom Viridiplantae; phylum Streptophyta; class Magnoliopsida; order Cornales; family Hydrangeaceae; genus Hydrangea; species Hydrangea macrophylla. The sequence continues at coordinate 135,251,869 of CM066991.1, forward strand.
TCACGTTTTCCCACCAACTCGAGAAGGAGGGGTGCAGTTTGTGTAAACTTGCAGAGATGTGAACTCTAAATTGCTAACTTTGTTTTGATAAACTGCTAAGACAGCAATTATCACTACTTTTGGAACCCTCGAGGTTGTCTTATAAGCCATAAATATATTGGCTTGACTCCAAATTGGGAAAAGGATTGATTGGGTGAGCCCAAACTATCTCGAGAACTGGTTAGGGAGATAGAGTTCACCATGAGACTTGATGCTAAGAGTATTCCCAAAGAATAGATCCCTGCTGATCAAGAAACTCCCCCAGGCAGCTTTTAGTTTGACTGCACTTGCTGTTCTGTCCAATATTTGACACAGCCAGATGGGAGAAAGAGGAGTTCTATCTTCAGAATTGTGAAGGACAAGGAATGGTTGAAACAAATTATTCGACCTAACTGCAGGAATATTAAAGAAAAAAGAAATAGACTCTTTGAAAGTTTTTTCAACATTTGGCAGTAAGGCAAAGAAAATCCCATGAGGTACAATGTTTTTTATTGGTCCTAAGTTATGAATTTTTGGAAAATAAGCATAAAGCCACAATTGCAAAATCCAGAAAGGACCACCTTGGGTGGGGAGAAAAAGGTCAAAACACAAATCAGAAAAGGATCTACAGAGAGATCTTAGAACAAAGGGAGCCAAAGCTAGTCTTGGACCGGCAGCCAGGGCTTTGGCAATGTTGGAGAATTCTAGGACAACCCTCTGAGAAGAAGTGCAGAACAGATTCTTCGAGAACCAGTAAAGAAGGAAGCAATAGTACTCTTTATCTGTTACGCGCCCTGATAACTTTCTATGAGAAGTCAGGAAATTGGTGTATCCTAATGACTTGGAATCAGTAATAATGGGAGGGTTATCAGATTCGACCATATAAGGATGATCGTCCTCTCCATGGAATAAAAACCCTAATAAGTGACAAATATCCAGGACGATTGGACCTATTGGGCCAAATCGAAACTGAAAATGGTTAAAAATAGGGTTCCAAAAACATAAGGCTCCAGCCAACATCTCAGGACTGGCTTTGATGGGGAATTTCGAGAGATTAACGGCGTGTAAATCCCACTGGCAATCAGAGCCTCTCTCTTATTCTCTAAAATCCTTTCTACCCACTCTGGCCATTCTTTCCCAGGTTTGGGCCAGTGTCGAAACCTTAATTCAGTTCTAGGAAAGGAATTTTTTGCTGATAAGCCAAGTGTTGTTGTCCTAACCTAGGATAGTAGACGTGGAGTTTAAGATTAGGAGTGCTCAGACAGGGACCTATGGCTATGGAAGATTCCTGATTAGGAAAATTAACAGGGACAAGAATTTCGTTGATCAACGAGGTCTCTTTTCCATTCGAGTACTTTGTTCATCTTTAATTACCTTTTCGAAATCATCACAGACGTTTTGAAGTTGTGTATTGTCGCTGGGTGTTGTCATCTTTCGGAGCAAATAATGAGAGAGATTGCAACGAGGATGAAATGCAGGGAATACTGAATGGAAGAATAGAAGAGTTTGCAGAAGTTAGAAGGGTTGTTCCTCTTCTTTCTTGTCTATTTATAGCCTTTGGTGACGTTTGGGAAGAGGCACATTTATTAAGAAAGTAGCCATTGGAATTGGTTACTTATTTAGCTGTTATTTGAAGTAAAAAGACACATTGGTTTATAATGAACCAATTCAATTTGATTAATATATGCATGAATTTCTAATAGTTCATTGCATTAAAAGAAAAATACAATTACAATTCACAGACATAATTGGTAAAAGTGTAGAAACCCATACGTCACGATATTGTAAAACATAGCCCAATAATAAGCAAAATACTCTGCTTCTAGTTCTATCTCGAGGCATAGGTTCCTGGTTTGCAATGCCAATTTATCTTCACTTCGAAGGGTGAGATAAGCCTCTCTGAGTTGATCTTCATACTGGTTTAACCGAGAGTTGATCTTGGCTAAGGCTTTGCAGAGACCTTGAAGTTCCTTGGCCAATGGAGTTTTACCTCGAAGAGATATGCCAACAACTTTGGCTTAATCTTTGAGATAGGCAATTCACCCTTCGAGGTTAGGCTTCGAATAATGAGAAATATTACTTTCTTCATACAGAGCTTCCACAACCATAGATGTATTTCTCTTTGAATTCTGAAACTTCATCAAGAAGTGCATTGGGAATTTCCTTAAGACTTTCATAAAGATCCATTAAGTAATTCAAATGATGAACACTTTCTTGGTGATGGGAATACCATCTTACATGAGAAGCTAAGGTTCGAAGGGTGAAATCCATTTGGGTTTGAACAAGCGTTGAAATACTCCATTCATGGTATAAAATGTGACAACTCCAGTCAAAGTTAATTCGAGGCTTTGGCTCTTGCAAAATGGAGAATGGGAGATGTGAGAAGGCAACTAGAAGCCTTTGTGCTTGGATAATTAAGCATGAGAAGGTGACAGAATAGGAGGAGTATGTTCGAAAATGGGACCATTCTTACACAATTGGTCTAGCTTTAAGAAAGGGTCATTTATATCCTCAGTAGGATCCACTACTTGAACTTTGGTGTCTAGAAAACCTAGTACAGAATAATCAAAGAGAAGCACTCTTTCCTTGTAGTCTTTCTAAAAAAGTTTACATTTGGAAAAGAAAGCTGAGGAGTAGTACTCATGGGAAAATTTTTCATGAGATGCCCTTACATATGTATGGATAGGGGGTCTGCCTTGAGGAATTAAGATATTACTTCTTTGAAGTCTTTCTCCAGGAGGACTGGTTGAAGAGATCAAGGCATTCAATAGGTTTTGTTCCCTGGAAAGACGATTCGAAAATGGATAGTATGGTTTTATTAATCTGGTTCGAATGATTCTTTCAACTTTAGGATATTCAAAGTTTGGGTGAATAACTGAAGGTGATGTGGTTGGTGTTTCAAGCTTTATACCTTTGTAGTGTCCTACCCCTTCACCATGAGAAATGGGTTATTCCCAAGCAGGAGGAAATGTTTGATTATTGTAGATTGATTTCAGAGAGCTCGAAGATGAACTTTGCCCTGATAAAGAGGCACTTGGTCGGTATAACATGTTGTGCCATTTTTCCCACTTTGAATAGGTAAAGGGTTCAGGAGGAATCTCAGGGGGATCCCAGTTAGTTCGATGGGGGAATTTCAGGATGTTTGGTTGACAACATCACTTATTCGGGAAGGTCTAAAGGGAAGTGATCACTGGTATCGAATGAAGACTGAGGAAAAGACATGGTAAACAGAATAGATTCGAAGTGACAAGTAAAGAAGAAGTTACAAGAATTGGATTGATAAACAGTCAATGTAGAGGTAAATGAAGACTTAGATCTTCAATTTAACAACGACGAGAAGGTTACATGAAAGTTTTAACTACCCAGCATGATCTAGCCACGATCGCCATTATCTTTTTCGAATTAAAAGGAAAATGGCGCGGGGGGTAATGTTTGTGATGAATATATTCAGCCAATGTGAGGGTTTGTCACAGTCCGGTCCCACAATAGCAGAACAGAAGCCCGTGGCATGCCACCGAGGCTAAACCAAATCATTAACGTTCCCAAAAATTAGTTTGAAGAACACACGCAGCGGAACAAAACAAAATATTTTGAAAAGCAGCAGTCCAGTCGACTGCATCAACGGTCCAGTCGACTGATACTGGTCCAGCAGAAAGTTTGGTTTTAGGACATAATCCAGTTGATTGTTTTCTATGTCTAGTCGACTGGGGTTTCAAATATTCAGTCGACTGGTACGGTCCGGTCGACTGAAGTCCAGCCTGGCAAAAAAATATCTGTATTGAACACACGATCCAGTCGACTGTGTCGGGGACCCAGTCAACTGATCCTCTATAAAAGATGCAGTGAGTTGCTGAAAAAGAAGGTCCAGTCGACTGTTTTATCAACCAGTCGACTGGTTTATGGCAGCATCACTCATCATGCAGAATTTCCAAGTTTAAAAGTTTTCTGAAAACGTTCGGGGATTAAACACGCACTCTAAACTTGATTCAAAGTGACCTCCAACTAGATTAAAACATTACTAAAACATAATTATAAGAGATTACAATCTATTATAACATTACGGACTTACTCTACGATTCCAAGTTAACATAAGTTAAAACAACCAAAATCCTTATTACAATATTCCCATTATCCCAAAACTACAAGATCAACATTCAGGTTGTCTTCTAAGTGAACTCTCAACACACGTGCTCACTTTTGCGATTCCTCACTAGTATTAATACCTGCAATGGTTATTTGAATAACCACACATATTTCAATTTGTTTAAGCTAACACTTAGTGAATAAAACAACAAATGCACGTGAATGACAAATATGCTCGCATTCACATCTCTACATTTCATACTAGTCGCGGGAGACTCACGTGCACATTCCATACTCCCAATCCACGACTCCTCGCCAATAAGTCCACGCGAAAGGGTAAGACCCACGATTCTTTTCTTCATTCGTGCGATCTTAATGCCTATATCGGCTCCACAAAATGGCTTAGTGACCACGTACTCCTTCTGACCCAAATAAGCAACTCAACATGCTCAAATACATATCACCATGCTCTCGGTAAACAAAACATTTCACCATGCTATTGGGCCTACTTATCAATATAATTACCCAACATGAACTACACAATATATCTCTATGAATTAACACATGCTATTCAAACATAACATGAATACACGGCAATCAATCATTCTATAATACAAAGTTGAATCGCTCACCTCCGATTAACGCTCTTAAAGGTTGGTCCAAGGAAACCCCGTGCACAAAGAACGTGCAGAAAACCTTCTAGTACAATTCCTATGGATCAGAAATCCAAATATCAACTTTTATGAAAAATCTAGAAAATAACTTTTCGAAAAACTTAGCCAAATGGGTCCTAACATATATCAAAACGAAGACCTTACCTCAAGGAGTTTGAATATAAAATTTAGGAGAAAACAAACGGACAGAAGGTCGTTGTTTGGCGTCAAGAAGCTCGAAGCAATCAAATATCCTTTTTGGCCTCTTGAAACTTAGGTTAGAAGCTTTGTGAAAATATCTCAACTCATCTCCATCTATATATAGGCAAAACTCTAGGGAATTACGTTTACCTCCCCACGAGTTTCAAAACCCCTAAGTAGTCTCTGAAACTTTCTACACAGCTAATTCATAACTTCACGAGTAAAACCTCAAAATTATAAAAGTTTCAGACAAAGTTGCGTTTGGTTGCTGAAACGCAAATTCTTATATGACTTTTTCGAAGTTGCTAATTAGCCTACCAAATTAATAGCGTGTTAATTCGTCCTCACCAGGATACTAAAACTAACAACAGAAATAAATTCTAAACCAGAAAATAATACAGATATTGAAATACACAGGTAAACATTTATTTTCAAATAAACATTTAAGGTATTCCACAGTGACCGTCTCATACTCGGAGAGACGTCACAACAATAAAACATTCACTTCACACTATCTCAGAGGGTTCTCAAACATAGACACCCAATCGACTCGTGGGTCAAAACTCACTTAAACATGTGTCATAAGACATGCTACATCACATTATCATGCATGAAATTGTGATGAAATGCAATAACACACATGCGGGTGTTATAATACTCTCCCTCTTAAAAGAAGTTTGTCCCCAAACTTATACCTTATATATCGAAAAGGTGTGGGTATTGAGTACGCATCTCCTCCTCTATTTCTCATGTCATCTCTTCCGTCGTTTGGCTACGCCATAACACTTTTACCTTCGATATCACTTTATTTCGTAAGACTCGATCCTTTCGATCTAAGATCCCTACCAGATACGCAACATACGTCAAATCACTTCGTATCTCATTCGGTATCAGAGTCATCACTTGATCTCTATCCTCCGCTAAGTATTTACGTAATAATGATACGTGAAATACGTTATGAACTTGAGCATACTCGCTTGGAAAATTCAATCGATATGCTACGGATCCAACTCTCCCAATGATCTCAAAAGGTCCTACATACCTCGGGTTGAGTTTCCCGTATCTCCCAAATCTAGTAATTCCCTTTGAAGGTGACACCTTCAAATATGCCAAATCGCCCACGTCAAATTCCAACGGTCGCCTACACTTGTCTACATAACTCTTATACCTACTATGAGCTGTCAGTAACCGCTGTCAATTTACCTTTATCTTGTTTGTCATCTCTTGCACAATCTTTGGCCCTTCAATCATTCTTTCTCCTACTTCAGTCCAATTAATCGGTGAACGACATACACGACTATACAAAGCTTCATAAGGAGCCATGCTGAAAACTGTTGTTAAATGCAAACTCAATCAACGGCAAATGGTCTTCCTAATCGCCCCGAAAATCAAGTACACATAATTGCAAAATGTCTTCCAATATCTGAATTACTCTTTTTGATTAACCATCAATCTGAGGATGAAAAGCAGTACTGAAATGCAATTTGGTACCCATTGCTTCTTGCAAGGCTCTCCAAAACTTTGATGTAAAACTACTATCTCTATCCGAAACAATCGAAACTGGGATACCATGTAGTCTCACAATCTTGCAGATATACAACTTAGCTAACGTCATCGACTTAGTCGTTCGAAGTGGTAGGAAGTACGACGACTTTGTCAAATGGTCAACGATCACCCAAATAATGGTTTGATCTTCGACCTCGGAAACCCACTGACAAAGTCCATTGTTCTATGTTCCCATTTCTACTCGGTAATCGGTAATGGTTGTAACAATCCTGAAGGTACTTGGCGTTCGACCTTCACTTATTGACAACTCGTACAACGTGAAACATAGCGTGCTATTTCTCTCTTCATTCTTGGCCACCAATAAACATGTCTCAAGTCTCTATACATCTTGGTGCTTCCCGGATGAATGGTATACTTCGTATTGTGCGCTTCTTCTAGAATGTTCTGTTTCAACTCCCTCTCAGCAGGTACACAAATTCTACCCCTCAATCTCAAAACATTGTTCTCAAAAGTAAATCCTGGTTGCTTGCCCATCAAAATCTCATCACAAATTTTCTTCAAAGTCACATCTTGAAGTTATTTCTCCGTGATCTCGTGAATCAAGAGTGGTTGAGCCACAATCGTCGACATCAAGCCACTTTCAATCCTTGAAATCACTTCAAGCTCTAAATTCTCCATATCTCGAATCAATTCTTTTTGAGAAGTCAAATCTCATGCGATATTGGTTGGTGTCTTACGACTAAGAGCATCGACAACTACATTTACCTTGCCCGGATGATACTGAATTGACAAATCATTGTCCTTCATTAACTCTAAGCATCTCCTTTGCCTCATGTTCAAATCTCGTTGTGTGAACAGGTATTTCAAACTCTTATGATCCGTATATATTTCACATTTCTCACCATATAGGTAATGACGCCAAATCTTTAATGCAAAAATCACGGCGATCAATTCTAGATCATGTGTCAGATAATTCTTCTCGTGCGGTCTCAGTTGTCTCGATGCATAGGCAATGTTGTGCGGTCTCAGTTGTCTCGATGCATAGGCAATGACCTTGTCACCTTGCATAAGAACGCAACCTAAACATCTATACGAAGCATCACTGTAAATAATAAACCCCTTAGTCCCTGTCGAAACGGTTAAGATTGGTGCCTTCACTAGTCGACCTTTCAATTCTTGAAAACTTTCTTCACATTCCAGACTCCATACAAAAGCAATATCTTTCCTCGTCAATTGTGTCATCGGCATTGCAATACGTGAAAAGTCTTTTACGAACCTTCGATAGTAACCAACCAATCCTAGAAAACTTCGGATATCTGTCACATTCGTAGGTCTTAACCAATTGGTAATAACAGCTTCTATCTTCTGAGGGTCTACAGAAATTCCCTTCGCTGATACTATATGTCCAAGGAAAGCAATCTCTGTTAACCAAAACTCATACTTTTTCAATTTACCGAATAATCTCTTCTCTCGTAAGCGTTATAAGGCTAATTGCAAATGATGCTCGTGATCTTCAACACTCTTGGAATATATTAGAATGTCATTTATAAATATGATAACAAACTCATCTAAATTATCTTTAAAAACATGATTCATCAAGTCCATGAAAGCAGTTGGTGCGTTAGTCACTCCAAACGGCATAACCAAAAATTCAAAGTGACCATATCTAGTTCTGAAAGCTGTCTTCTCAACATCTTCCTCCCTGACTTTCAACTGTTGATAACCGGATCTCAAATCAATCTTCAAGAATACTTGAGCCCCTTGTAACTGATCAAACAAGTCATCTATTCGCGGTAACGGATACTTGTTCTTGACGATCAACTAATTCAACTCTCGGTAGTTGATGCACATACGCATTGTCCCATCCTTCTTCTTTACAATTAAGACTGGAGCTCCCCATGGTGAAACACTCAGTCGAATAAAACCCTTCTCCAACAGTTCTTCTAACTGAATTTTTAATTCTTTCAATTCTACTGGTGCCATTCGGTAAGGTGCTTTGGATACCGGTTGTGATCCTGGTACTACCTCTATCGTGAACTCAAGCTCTCTTTCAATCAATACGTCGGGTAACTCATCTGGGAAAATGTCTGGAAATTCTCGAACTACTGGAATGTCTTCTACTAGTGGTCTAAGAACTCGTGTGTTAACAATCGAACATAAGAAACCTGAACAACCTTTCTTCAACATCCTTCTTATTTGAATCGCCGATATCAAGAACGGCGGTACGGTCACACCCTTACCCTAAAAAGTAAACTCCTCTTGACCTGACGGATAGAAACTAACTCGTTTCTGTTCACAATCAATCTTAGCTTGATTGACCGACAACCAATCCATGCCCAAGATAACATCAAAGTAATTCACTACCAACGGAATCAAATCAACGCTCAAGACCTTGTCGTCTATCTTGATCTCACATGACTTGAATACTGAAGAGGTTACTAACAGTTCACTACTAGGCAATGATACACACAAATCATATCCTAACGGTTCAGACTTAACAGTTAAATGCTTAATAATGTCACGTGATACAAATGAATGCGTTAAACCAGAATCCATAAGTATGCGTGCAGGATACGAACAAATAGGAAGAATACCTGATACGACTGTACCATCCGTATTCCTCGGTCTGAGCTCGAAATATCGTCCTTGTTATTGCGCGACTCCTTTCCCTTTATCCACTCTTGGTTCTGCCCTTGATCCGCTTGGCACACTCGATGCCCCGGTACTCATCCCCGGTTGTCTCTTACTCGGGCAGTTCTTCGCTATATGTCCTGGTTGTCCATACTGAAAACATTTTCCCCTCATCTTTGGATTATAGCTCTTGGCATTCGTGGTGGTGTTCGGAGTGGTCGAATTTGTGTTTGAAGGACAGTTTCTAGATACGTGTCCTAATTGCTTGCAAATGTAACACGTGCTCAAAAGAAAATAGGTTTCTTTGTGTCATAGATTACATGTTGGGCACAATGGTCTCGAGTCTCCCGTGAATGTACTCCCTACTTGGTTACTCATATACGATCCCGAACTCTGGGTGAACGGTTTCTTGGAATTCCCTTGGTTCTTGCCCCTATTCTCATTTGATCTCTTTCCTTGTTGCCCTTGTCGATATCGATCGACACTCTTCTCAACTATGCGGGCGGCTTCTTCTACTAGAGAAATGGTCGGGTGTTGCAACATGTCCACACAGCCACATATATTCTCCCTATGCCCTTCCTCAAACTTACGAGCTTTATTCTTATCAGTTGGAACCGTAGTTCTTCCAAAACGCAACAACGCATTATAACGAGAAACATACTCACCTACGGTCATATCTCCCTGAACCAAACTCGCAAACTCTTGGCGTTTCTGAGTATAAGCAGATTGCGAAAAAGAACTGTTGGTTGAATTCCTCCTTAAATGCTTACCACGTAGTTGACTTCCCTTGTTCAAGCACGTTGTTCCACCAATCTAATGCTTCTCCCATTAATGTATCGGATGCACAAAGAATTTTCTCCTCGTCAATGCATATTACCTGACGGAAATGTCTTTCCATAACCATCACCCAATGGTCGACCAAGTCTATGTCGGTTTGTCCGTAATACAAAGTCGGTTTCCTTTTGTGGAACTGTTCTGTGATGGTGTGTTGAGGTCTTGGTACCAGTGGTGCATTGATGTAGCAAATTTCAACTGATGGGGCCTGAACATTCATCTGCTCTCGTTCACTTACAGCTTGAACGAAATTTTCCACCATGTTCACTAATTGGTCCATTCACGAATGCAGTGACAAATCTCTTACCGGCTCAGCCATGATGTTTTAATTGTTCACCCTATTGAGTTCAATGCATAATAACTATGCATACCATGCCAACATATATAAATGTGCACAGTTCACCAACACAATCAATAGATGCTAACATATGAGCAATTTCAACAATGATAACAATAATATCTTTACAAATCCACACTCCACTCAACGTCGCTCGACATATAACGTCACTCGTTCTCAAGGCTCTAAACTTAAAGCTCTGATACCACTAAATGTCACAGCCTGGTCCCACAATAGCAGAACGGAGCCCGTGGCACGCCGCCGAGGCTAAACCAAATCATTAACGTTCCCAAAAATTAGTTTGAAGAACACACGCAACGGAACAAAACAAAATATTTTGAAAAGCAGCAGTCTAGTCGACTGCATCAACGGTCCAGTCGACTGATACTGGTCCAGCAGAAAGTTTGGTTTTAGGACAAATTCCAGTCGATTGTTTTCTATGTCCAATCGACTGGGGTTTCAAATATTCAGTCGACTGGTACGGTCCGGTCGACTGAAGTCCACCTTGGCAAAAAAATATTTGTATTGAACACGCGATCCAGTCGGCTGTGTTGGGGACCCAGTCGACTGATCCTCCATAAAAAGATGCAGTGAGTTGTTGAAAAAGAAGGTCCAGTCGACTGTTTTCTCAACCAGTCAACTGGTTTATGGCAGCATCACTCATCCTGCAAAATTTCCAAGTTTAAAAGTTTTCTAAAAACGTTCGGGGATTAAACACGCACTTTAAACTTGATTCAAAGTGACCTCCAACTAGATTAAAACATTACTAAAATATAATTACAAGAGACATTACGGACTTATTCTACGATTCCAAGTTAACATAAGTTAAAACAACCAAAATCCTTATTACAATATTCCCATTATCCCAAAACTACAAGATCAACATTCAGGTTGTCTTCTAAGTGAACTCTCAACACACGTGCTCACTTTTGCGATTCCTCACTAGTATTAATACCTGCAATGGTTATTTGAATAACCACACATATTTCGATTTGTTTAAGATAACGCTTAGTGAATAAAACAACAAATGCACGTGAATGACAAACATGCTCGTATTCACATCTCTACATTTCATACTAGTCGCGAGAGACTCACGTGTACATTCCATACTCCCAATCCACGACTCCTCGCCAATAAGTCCACGCGAAAGGGTAAGACCCACGATTCTTTTCTTCAATCGTGCGATCTTAATGCCTATATGGCTCCACAAAATGGCTTAGTGACCACGTGCTCCTTCTGACCCAAATAAGCAACTCAACATGCTCAAATACATATCACCATGCTCTCGGTAAACAAAACATTTCACCATGCTATTGGGCCTACTTATCAATATAATTGCCCAATATGAACTACACAATATATCTCTATGAATTAACACATGCTATTCAAACATAACATGAATACACGTCAAGTAATCATTCCATAATACAAATTTGAATCACTCACCTCCAATTAACGCTCTTAAAGTTTGGTCCAAGGAAAACCCGTGCACAAAGAACGTGCAGAAAACCTTCTAGTATAATTCTTATGGATCAGAAATCCAAATATAAACTTTTATGAAAAAATCTAGAAAATAACTTTTTGGAAAACTTAGCCAAACGGGTCCTAACATATATCAAAACGAAGCCCTTACCTCAAGGAATTTGAATATGAAATTTAGGATAAAACAAACGAACAGAAGGTCGTCGTTTGGCGTCGAGAAGCTCGAAGCAATCAAATCTCCTTTTTGGCCTCTTGAAACTTAGGTTAGAAGCTTTGTGAAAATATCTCAACTCATCTCTATCTATATATAGGCAAAACTCTAAAAAATTACGTTTACCTCCCCACGAGTTTTCAAAACCCCTAATTAGTCTCTGAAACTTTCTACACAGCTAATTCATAACTTCACGAATAAAACCTCAAAATTATAAAAGTTTCTGACTAAGTTACGTTTGGTTGCTAAAACGCAAATTCTTATATGACTTTTTCGAAGGTGCTAATTAGCCTACCAAATTAATAGCGTGTTTATTCGTCCTCACCAGGATACTAACACTAACAACAGAAATAAATTCTAAACCAGAAAATAATACAGATATTGAAATACACTGATAAATATTTATTTTCAGATAAACATTTAAAGCATTCCACAGTGACCGTCTCATACTCGGAGAGACGTCACAATAATAAAACATTCACTTCACATTGTCTCAGAGGGTTCTCTAACACAGACACCCAATCGACTTGTGGGTCAAAACTCACTCAAACATGTGTCATAAGACACGCCACATCACATTATCATGCATGACAATGTAATGAAATGCAATAACACACATGCAGGTGTTATAGGGTGCCACGTGGGATTCGACGTTGCTAGACAGTTGATTTGAGTTGGATATAACTCAGGGGCAGTTGTGAACAGTTTTGCCGATTCATTCCGTTTAAATTGATTAACTGCCAAGGGACACGTGTTGATCATTGTGGAGTAACTGAAAGAGCAGGCGTCAATTCAAGGATATGCCACGTGTAGAAGTAGTTACCAGTTTGGAAAAAGAGAGAGAACATTCAAACGAGACTACTGTGAAGCCTCGATGCTTATAAATAGAAATAGTTTGTGTTCGAAAGAGGATTCTTCGATCAACATCAACATATATCTTTCAATACATTTACTGTATTTCTATCTAGGCACTTAAATTTAGTAGTAGAATACCTTCGAAGTCATCTTCAAGGTTAGATTGTAGTTTGTTTTAACTTAATAAAGTAGTATGTTGATTTATTGTTTTATTTACTGTTCTTATTTATGAGTAGTTTTCCATTAATTAGTTCAAAGTGCTTCAATTAATTACATCTTTATACGTTTGAAGTCCTTGTTAAGGCATCGAACGACATCACAATCTCCCTGGTGAGGCGCAGTTTGGATCACACACATTGGCAATTTGCTTGCCTGGCACGCTCGCACTCATATAAAATTTTCAACCAAACACTACTTTCCTCTATTTTAGAATTCCTATTATTTAAGAATAGAGGGAAAAAAAGTACTAGAAAAAAAAAAGAAAAGAAAAAGAATTTCCTTTATCTTTAGGATAAATTACACAAACACCCCCTCAATTATAACTTGTTTTCACTTATACTCCCTAACAAAAAAAGTGAACGGATTGACCACCTCATCTATCTCAACTAAAATACCCAATAACTCTGTTAACAAAAGTAATGGAGTGACCAATTTGCCCTTTTCCAAGTGTAATCATCAAAGTCATTAACAAAAAAAAAAGGGTTCTCTCTAACCAAATACCCCTCATTCTTTTCTCTCTCTAGTCCCTGCTTTATTTTTAATTATTCTCTATGGTTAGTCCGTTCTCAGTCTTACCCTACCTTTCTGGTTCAAAAATTGAAACTTAACCTCTATATTTATGATTTTGTACTTAGTCCAAAAGTTAAATTCCAACTCTTTTTTTTTTTGGCTAAGGAACAATTCATTCAACAAAACGAAATGACTTGATTGACTTTTGACATCCTTTGTCCATCTTCTTTGGTGGCGGCGGTGGTGAAAACAATGGTTTGAGTTAGAAAAAATATGGTGGAAGAAAGAAAAAGAAGAGAAGGGGGGAGAACATTAAGGGTAAAGTTGACATTTCAACTTTTGGTCCAGAACTAGTTTTTGGCCAAACAGAATTTTAAAAAATTCCTGATGGTCTTAACAGAAAATAACTGAAGGTCTTGTTTGAAAATGCTTAAAGTAACATTTGATTCATAACTATTTTTAATTTTTATCTGATTCTTAGGAAATGTTTTGTTGGTTCGAAAAAAAAAAAAAACCAGATAGCTATGACATGGGCTGCTATGCAAGAAATCAATTTAAACCAAACAACAAAACTTCTATAGTTGCATGATAACTGGTTCTTTGGCTTCTAAAAAAAAAGCCTCCAACTATGTTAATTTAGAGATTTAGACATTACCACATGAAGCAATTGTCAACTTTTAAAGTAGATGGAGTAACATGAAAACAAACCTAACAATAGCCAATAGTAATTTTTTAAACAACAATGCTAGGGTGATAAACACTTTTTATAAACACTTACAAACACATATTTTTCACCTGGGTGGCACTATGGGGTCTACTGAAATTATCCGGATCCCACAGTGTCACCCATGAGAAAGATAGAGTGTGCTTGTAAAAAGTATCTGTCACACAAATATTACTCTTTTTAAATTAACCTCTTGTATTTTATTTATTGCCATCAAAATTCAAATTCTAATCATTCATGTTTTCTTTTGCCATTTAAGCATTTGATTTTTATATTTTTTTTTGGGTCTTCATGTATGTGTATCTAATATATACAGGGCGATCAAAGTTTTTGCAACACAGAATGCAGAAGCAAGCAAATTCATTTGGATGAACGAAGAGAAATAGAAAAAAAGGGGAAATTGGTGAAAATGCCATTAAGATGAGATTTATTGGGATTAAAGATAACTTAAAATACACATTACGGATGAGTCCTCCCAATGTCCATAGACCAAAATACCCTCATCTTCATCCTTTAATTCCAACCAAACCCTAGCCACTTACCCTCATCTTCATCCTCTAACCCCCAACCAAACCCTAGCCACCATTACCACCACCCACGTCACCCTCGACCACCATCCCTGCCAACTCTGGCCACTACCATCCTCGCCATATCCGACGACCACCACCTTCGTCCCTCTTTCTCTAGAAATACGATGAAAGGGGCTGCAATGTTGAGGAGGAGTAGCTTCTTCCTCCTCTTCTTCTCATCTGCTTTGTCGTGGCCACTCATCCGAGTCGGCACCTCACTGGAAAGTCGCTGTATTAGGTGCCGTCGGCGGGATTTGTCAGCCACTCATGCTCCTCACAAAGTTGAACCCTCTCGTCTCGAAGCTCGCCCTCTAAAACTGCTACTACAATGTAGATGAAGACCTCGCCGGTCACCACATCCTCTCTATTCTTTTCTTTCTCTAAAATAGGCACTATGAAGCTGACCTCTATCATCTCAGACCTCTTGAACTCCGGTCACCACCTTCTCTATCACTTAAGGTATGATATTTAAGAGAAATTTCACTTAGGATGTGATATCTTAAGTGGAATTTCACTTAGGATATGATATTGTTCTTGTTGTAAAGGTTGGACAGATTGAGCAACTTTAGTGCCAATGTGTTAGCTTGCATGTGAGGGAGGCCATGTGTTTCTTTAGGGATTCCAATGGTCAGATGCGTGTTGTCACAGGGGGATTTAGCCACGTGGCCATTAGTAGAACTCAATACAACATCTCCATGGGTTAAAGTGGCACCAGAATAAAATAATGCAGACACATTTTTGGGTTTGGGGGGAAAGTGGCTGCCTCCCATGTGCGTCGCAACTTTAGAGTGGGTAGGTGAGCTGTGCATTTGACTGTTGGAATTGGGGTTGCTAGAAGCGTGAGACCCACTTGCACAAAACAGGTTGGAGCCCGTGCCATTACTACTTTTTGGATCAAAATTGGGATAATCACCGTCTAAACTTGAAGAACGAAAAGTTTTCTTATTGGAGTCATATTTTTGCAGATTTGCGATTTCAGAATTTGAATAAGAACTACCCTTTTTTCAGTTAAGGACATTTGGAAATCTTAAGAGAAATTTCTCTTATGATTATTATCTTGAGAGGAATTTCTCTTAAGAGTTTGAGATCCTACTAAGCCTATATCAATGGTGGTGGATTGTTCAAAATAATAAAATGGTGATGGTGCTGAACAATCAAATCAAATCCATATCATAGTAGGCCAATCATAACAATCAAATGGTGATGATCCAACATAAAGCCCAATCATAACAATTGAGTGGTGATAATCTGTTTTGAACAATTAAATGGTGATGATCTGTTTTGAAAAATCAAATCAGATCTAGATCTGGTTTGGTTGTGGTAATGGTGTTGGTGGTGGTGGCCGACGATAATGGTGGCGATGGTGTTGGTGGCGATGGCGATCTAGGTCTGTTTTGGTGGTGGTGGCCAGCAATAGTGGTGGGCCTAGTGGCGATGGTGTTAGCTGCCATGGTGGTCGCCGGTGGTGGTCACCAAAGGTGGTGGACGGAGGTCAGGTAGGGGTGGTGGTAATGGTGGCCATGGAAGGATGAGAGAGAGAGGTCACTATTTTTTTTCCTAGGAAAGATGAAGTGGGGTAGTTTGCTAAGATGAATATAGTGAAATGGACTTGAAGAGTGTTGATGTTGTGGACTAGAGCCAAAAAATAGGCTTGGACTTTTGTTCTTGTAGAGGTTATTGTTAATGGGCTATCATTTAGACCAAAGTTGCCCAACCTTAGGGACCTTAGGTCAAGCCTCCTTACAAAAAATTACATCCTTTCAGAAATGCAAATCTAGTGATCGGCAAAACATTTTCTCTTGGAACAATCAATAGCTTTCATAGTTCATATTTTCTTCACAACCTTTTTTCCAGCTACCCGAATGCCACATCTTTCAGATATTGTAAGGTGGAACAATATTAATAAAAGGAGAAGGGAAAAAAAATGTAAGGAAGAAGCAATAGAAAAGGAGAAAGAAATTGTTTTCCTTCATTTGGTGGAGGAAGTTAATGGATTTCAAAAACCTTCTGAAAAAAAACTATTAATTTTTTTTTATTTCCCTCCAATTAAACATGTGCCAGCTATTCACATAATTCTGTTTTTTTTTAATACCAATATTACCAATAATACATTAGTAAAGTTAGGGCACAGATTCTCGGGTGCCCTTAAGATGCTATCAATCTAGCAGCAGTTAATGACTATTTGATAGCACACTAATGATTATTAATAATATGCAGCAGTTAATGACTATTTGATAGCACACTAATGATTATTAATAATATATTGGTGTGTTGTCAAACATCCATTGACTAATGATGATTAGTGTGGATGGTTAAATGCCAATGACCCCTTTTTTATTGAGTTGTGATCTCAGTTGCCACGAAGATCTACTTGATGCTTATAATTATAAAAAGTTGATGAAAAGGGTTGGTCTATGTTAGTATAAACTTAGAATAACTATGTAATTTTCACAATTCAGGAAAATTATAATGGGTGATGCTAATGCCAAAGCAGAAAGTGTCGCTCAAAGTTTTAGCTACACTAAGATAACTGTCGCTAAAACTTTTAGCAATACTTTCTGCTTTGGCATTATCACTAGCCATTATAAAATCATGAAAAATCACATAAATGCCGTTTGGTGCAGTTTATAAGTTGCAGATCCTACGTTATAGTCACTAGGAAGCATCGACACTTCGGAAAGGGCTTCGTACCCGTGTCCGACACGTATCGGACACCGACACTTGCCCGACATACCTCCGACACGTATCGGACGCAGAAAATACGTATCTTGTTTATGTTATGCAATGTTTAGAGGCGGACACATCACCGACACACGGCGGGACACTTCAAGGGACACGGAGGGTAAATCTTTTTTTGACCAAAAGCTGTACTTTGTTAGTTATTTTTTTTTAACATTTTGAAAACCAAACGGAGTTGATTTTGTCAAGTATTACATCACTTATCTCCTCACGTTCTCCCGACATTAGTCTTTCAAAACCCTCTTTGTCTGATCTCATCTATCTCTCTATCTTCTTTGATCATCTCACTCTCTTCATTTTGTTAATATTAGACAATAACGCTCGAAAAATGTGAAGTAAACATTCTGTAAATAACATTTTAATAACATTTCTAAAAAACATAAGAATGAACTTAAAATTAAACTTAATTTTAAAATATATATATACGTATCCCTGCCGTGTCGTGTCATCATTTTTTAGGATTTAACGTGTCGACGTACCGGTGTCGTATCGTATCCGTGTCGGCGTACCCGTGTCCGTGCTTCATAGAGTTATAGATTAGAAAAAGATAAAATGAAGTGTTTGGTATTATAGATTTAGAGCTTGTAACTTTTCCAACTTATTAGAGGTCTAAAAGCCAACTTGTTAGAAGTCAGGTTAGAGGTGCTTCTCTAACTTATTTTGTCATTATTTTGTCATTTAATGATTTACTTATTGGACAAAATTGCCCTTTATTTTTTTAGAGAATTTTTGCTCACACAATGCTCATCAAGGGCTTCCATTGGGTGACATGTGTCTTATTCTATTCTTATTTTGTCCTTGTATTATCAACATAATTACCATAATGTAACACATGTCATCCCGTGAATGCCTGGGTGAGCAAAAATGCTCTCGTATTTTTCTTTCTATTGACTTCAACTATCACCAACTGAATCAACTTGCCCAGAACACGACAAACAATTTAAGGATATTTTGGACAATTATACAACAAATGGGCTTTTATGGTATCAAACAACATTCAACTTTATCACCGCTTCTGCCCCCGAATTGGTTCACAATTTATTGTAAGTTCTAAAAGTTATTATCTGAAAAATTATAATCTAATTAATTAAGTTGCACGGCTTGACCGTATAATAGGAGCAAGTGACTCCACTCCCCCATGTGTTGTGGGAAATGCAAATTTGAAAGGGCAATGCTAGGGGCACTAACAAAATCCACTAACACTTACTAACACACTCTATCTCTCTCCTAGTGGTATTGCGGGGTCCACTGCGGACCTCACAATGCCACTAGGAGAGAGATAGAGTGTGTTAGTAAGTGTTAGTGGATATTGTTAGTGCCCCAAATATAACTCAATTTGAAAAGCATAACATTACTCATAGTAAGGAGAATTATTGTATGGTCCAGCACCATCGTTATGTCATGGTCTCTACCAACAAATACGGTGATCAGAAGCAGAACTTTTGTCCCTGATTAACCAGACAATTTAACCACAATGCCTTATTACCCCGTGAATACTGGCAATGGTCACAAGACTCACAACTCACAGACCATACAATAACTTGGAGCTAAAGGTTACAGGCCGTTACACACTTTAGATTCAGAGAGAGAGAGCGAGAGAGATGAGGATGCAGACAGGAGGAGGAGTTTCGCCTTTTGGGAAGGGCAAGGAACGTCAAGAACAGAATGACCGCTTCAGAAAACGGAGGAAAGAAAAGAAGTTCATCATGCGAAACCCAACTGAGTATGTGATGGACCCTTTTTTATTCAAAACTCTTTATATCTGTAATCAAAAAGGCAAATTAAAAGAAAAAAAAGAAAAAAAAAAAAGAACAAAACTTTGAAATTTCTTCAGCAGCACATAGACAAAACATTTTACAATATCCGAATCTCGTGGGTACCCATCCATGCAAATACAACCCAAAATGTCAATACTCACATTCACATATATTTATTTCTTCCCAAATATTCTTATTACTGGTCCAATCTGTACTCATTGAGCTTCTAATTGTCAATTGTTTAGTCTGTACTATTCATGTACACCGGATGGGATTTCTATTCTGCTCTTATTTTTACTTTTTTGGGCTTTGTTTAGTTTTGTGTTTATTTTTTTACAATTTGTTTTTGTTTCTTTAATTATTGCCTCTCTCTACTGATGTGCGGTAATGTGTTTGGTACTGCACCAAAGTTGACACCTCTCTCTAACGTTGTAAATTTTAATGGGTGGGTGAGTTTAAGGGCCTAGGTTTTATTCTTACTTTACTAAACAAAGCCTTATATTGGGTGCCTTGATTATAAGGACTGACAAGGGTTGTCGATCTTTCTTGATTTCTCCATCTGGGTAGTTAGAGTTCTTTAATTTTCTCATCTGGGTTGGTGTTCAATTTTGGGTTCTCTAATATGCTGTTGATTTTCGCATGCCTTTTCATCTCCATCTGAAAATTTGATGGATTTGGGTTGCTTCTGATACTAGAAATTTAGGGCTTCTTTTGATTTCTAGCTGGTTGGTTATTGGTGTATCTGATTTTTGTTTTGGTATTGTCTGAGGCCTGTGGGTTACTTCTTGTGGGTTAGGGTTTGATTTGGTTGGATTGTCTTGCAAGGAGGTGTTGTACTGGTGTTTGGTTGGGTCATATCTTTTTGAGTTAGGGTCTTTTGGTGAAGATGGTTTTGGCATTAGACTGAATAGTTTTTACTCTAGAGTTGCTTTTAGATTTGGGGACTTGCACATAAATGAAGTTCCATACTCGAGCTTCAAGACACACATGTGGTCTTCTTGCAGTTTTATGTGGAAGAGCTTCAGAAAATAAACGAAAGCAAGATCTCCTGGACGATCGGCCAAGATATCCCTTTCCAGAGATTGTTTCCTCAGGCTGTTTGAAGGTGCAAATCGGCACCCAAATGTGTCAATTAGCCTTAAATGTCTATTTGCTACGAGGTTTATGATCTAATATGTTTTTAGGTTTATTAGTGTCTCTTTTTCCATTACATTATAGTTTTTAACTCATTAATGCAGGTTCAAACTCTGAAAAATCCAAGCATAGATGAGTTCCGTAAAGTTGTTGATTCATTTCAGCCAAATTTTGTGTACCTGCAAGGAGAACAGCTTCAAAGTGATGAAATTGGGTCTCTGGTTTGGGGAGGTGTTGACTTGTCATCTGCGGAAGCGATATCTGGGCTCTTTGGTACCAATTTACCAACTACGGTATCTCTTATGTCCATCAGATTAGCCTTCGCTCGTGCTAGTGCTAGTTGGCGGATAGCATGAGTATAATTTATTCTTCTTTTTGTTTGAGGTGGGGTGGAGGAGTGGTGGTTAATTATAGTTTACTATAACTCCTATATGAGTTATATAACCGCATATGTTGCTCTTTCCTCTTATGTGATTAACTCCTAGAGATAAAATTGACTCAATATTGCTGCTTAAATGTATAGTTCATTCGCTTTTGCATTGAAGGAACTACTATCTTCTTCTTCTTATTTCCGGGGGGAAAGAGAGGGAGAGAGCTTTGAGATTTTTTTATCGATGTGCTTTTGTTTGAGAAGTTATGAAAGTTTGTGGTTGTTTTCTGCAAGAGTGAGTTGCTGATGTGGGAGGGATTTTTGTTGTGTGTAAAAGCTGTTATAAAAAGGGAGAGCTTTTGTTCTTTTCTGTTCTCTCTTTCATTTTGCTCCATTCTCATTTGTATATATGTGCTCATATGTAATCTGGATTAATGAGAGGAGATTGGAGTGTTTAGAAGTATTCTACTTTATTTAGTTCCTATCAGACTGCAGCTGTTGTTGTGGATCTGTCGCAAGTAAATGGGTTGTAACCTATAGTTAGTGAATTGAGTGAATGGATGGTGTTTGGATTTGGATTTATACAATTCAGCGGACAGAGATATGGGATGCAGATACAAAAGAAAACAGACATGTTAATGCGTCAAATTTTAGCAAACTAGGTCATGGGATTATGAATGCAGTGAGGACATATCAAAATATAATTTTATATGCATGCATTATGCATGTATATAGTTCTACGAGTATGAATAAATTTAAAAAAAAAATCTATGTTATGTACATTTATATTGTGACAAACAATCAGTTTATTCTCATAGGTGTGTTTTAGAAATGCTCATATTCTTGTTGAGGATTGTTTTTTGATTCCCTATTTGGAAGAAACTCTCTCCCCTCTACCTTGACAATCTGTTTGAAAGGGATGGATAGGAGGGGTCTTAGAAGAGAACGAGCTCTCTTCTCTGATCCTAATGTTGTGTTGCTTGGATCTTCATTGTTGTGTCAGCGAGGGTTGAATGGGCGTTTAGAAGTTTCCCTTTTCCGATTACTTCGGTTTTTTTTTTTTTTGGTTGGGCATTTATTTACCTTTTCTTGGCCCTTGTAATTGTCTCACTATATACTTCCAATGGAGTTGGTTTACCATTTCTGATATAGGATCACGAGTTGTTTCCTCTTTAATTGCCAAAAAAAGACTTATTTATTAAACTAGGGTGAGTTTTAACTTAAAGACAAAACCAGTGTAAAACGTCCTTGGTAAAAGAGACTTTAGATTTTATTTTTTCATTCTAAAAACGACATTTAATTCATGGCTACTAAGAACGATATTAGAATTAGTCAAATTTCCGAGAAAATGAGTTGAAGTATAAATGACTTATCGGAAATTTGACTAATTTAATGTCGTTCTTAGTAACGACGACATTCAAATAAATGTCATTTTTAGGAAGGAAAAAAAAAAACGACATTCTGATGTCGTTTTTAATAAGGACGTTTTACACTAGTTTGTCTTTAAGTTAAAACTCACCCTAGTTTAATTATTAAGTGATTATTTAACAATTAAAATGGAAACAGCTCACAGCCCGCAGGATCACCCTATAGCTTTTGCCTTTGGTTAATTAGATTTTTTTTTTCCTGGAGAAAAATGATGTGGGTGAGTTTGTTTGTGATTACTGTTGTAATGATCCAACCATAGCTGTTAGAATCGTACGATTCACGATTCGATTCATACGATTTGATTCGATTCTCATACCCAACGACTCGAATCGTGCCTATGAATCGGGAATCACATTGAATCGATCTGAATCGTCCGATTCATCGACGATTCACGATTCGGTTCATACGACGATTCACACGATTCATAAAAAATTTGAGTTTCGCTAAATAAAAAATAATTTTTTTTTTAAAAAAAGGTGTTGTCTTAACTTCCTATTCTTCACTTTTTAGTTAATTACTGTATGCCAAGCTTTTTATTAGCAAAATAGCAGTATGAGAATTGTCCTTATGTTTGTTCCTTTTCCCTATTCACATTCATGCATGTATGTGAACTGTGAAGTGTTGGGTTTCACATCCTAAAAAAAAGCACACACATTGTTATAGGTATATACATACAACTATGTATATACATGTTTTCATATGTATATACAAATATATTATTATTTATTTTCTAAAAAAGTGAATCTTACGATCCACAGTTCATAATTTTGGCAAACCGATTCACTATTTGACAACATTGGATCCAACAATGAGTTTATGAAGTATTTTATGACATTGAGGATGGAGGTATTTCTGTCATGGTGAAAGAAAATGAAGTGTTATTAGCTCTGACAATGGAAATGAGGGAGTTGGAAGTAGGTAGAGATGTCCCCACCCCTCAAAAGAAAACGGAAATACAAAACGAAAACCCCCCCAAACACCACCAAAGTAATAAAAGAAACAAAGAAATCGTTCTTCTCTGAATGTTGAATATTTGTGTATGTAGCATATTACTTGCATATTACTTGTACCATGCACAACTAATTTTGGTGTTTGATATGATTCCATTTCAAATATTCATGAAGGTTTATTTGGAGATCCCAAATGGAGAAAAGTTGGCGGAGGCAATTCACTTTAAGGTAAGAGATAGGGGTATTCATTGTAGAGACTGCTAAAATTAGGATAGATTTCGTTTGAAGATTGTTATTTGAGAACCAGAAAATTGCCTAAAGGTTTTTGTGTAAATAGTGTATTCATCTTTGCAGGGAATCCCTTATGTGATATACTGGAAGAGTGCATTTTCTTCTTTTGCTGCTTGCCATTTTCGTCTTGCAATAGTGTCAGTGGTACAAAGGTATGTTAATATAGTCAGAGAGGTATATTAATCAACTGGTTGGATCATCCCATTATGGAATGTTGTAGTCATGCTTCCTTGAATGGATGGCAATTCGACATAATTTGTTGCGTCCGCGCCTCATTTGCTTTAATAGAGGGGTGGGGTGTGTGTGAGTGTGTGTGTGTGTCGCTTGCCCTCACTAGGGCTACCTGTTTGGGTTATGGGTTCCTATGTTACACGGACTGTGGCACGATTGTCGAGTGCGGGTACATCGTACATGCCAAAGTGTCGGATGCCCCAAATTGGCACGAGGACCCGGCAATGAATCTATCTTGTTCTTATATTTCTCAGAGAAAATAGTATTTGTTAAATTTTCAGTTGCTCCAAAACTTGCGCTATTAGGCAATGAGCCCAACAATGTATATCAAGCTTCAACACCCTCCCTCATGTGCAACCCCGTCTTGCACGTGGAGAGCCAACTAACTAAACAAACCAAACTCCATTTATAGTAGAGACATACCCTTGAGCCACTTGGCACTCCATGGTGCTGCTATGGTATCTATCTGCATGTGTATTGAAAAGGCGAAAGGGTTATTGTCTGATCTACTTGATTGCTATGTATTGCAGCTCATCTAGCCATACTTGGGATACTTTTCAACTTGCACATGCCTCCTTTAGGCTTTACTGTGTTCGTAACAACCGTGTCCTTCGCGGGAACAGCCAGAAAGTAAATGGTAAGCTGGGCCCATGCCTACTTGGTGACCCTCCAAAAATCAATGTTGCTCCAGCTGAGATAGTTGCAGGAGATGATGAAGAGAGCTCTTTTGATGCTCTTCATGCTATAAAGATTTATGATGATGATGATGTGAGCATGAGGTTTCTTGTTTGTGGACTCCCTTGCACGTTGGTAAGTTAGCACAAACTTTTACTGGTTGGTATATATTTGCTAGGTCCTTTTTCCATTAGATACATGTAGATATGTATATACTTGCGCAATTTTGTTGTGCATAGATAGTTTGCTTATGCACCTACTTATTTTCAGGATGGATGCTTACTAGGGTCCTTGGAAGATGGCCTCAATGCCCTTTTGAGCATTGAAGTAAGTATTAATTAATAATTACTTGACTTTTATTTCCTCAAGACACTTAAAAGTTGCCTTTCATTTTTCATTTTCTCCCTTTTATTCTTTGTGCTGTTTCAGTTGCGGGAGAGTAAACTTCATAATCGGGTCAGGTGTGTTTTAGCTTTGAACCATTTGATGTATATGATTTTTCCTGTATGCATTATGGTTTGTTTCTGCTCAAGTTTTGTGTAATGTGTGAGGGGAATGTCTTCATTGTTTTGCTGATTCACTTGAATCTTTCAATGCTTTTGTTTCATGTGGATCGAAACTCTAGAATTTTAATTTTCAACTACAGCTTTGCACTGTGGGTCTGGATCAAGGATGCCTTTCCTTCTGCATGCCAAAAAGAAAATACCCAAATTGTTTTTGTGTTTCCATTACATGTACTCATTAAAAATGTGTTCGTGGATTTTAGATGTTTCAATTCTGAGTCGTTTCTTAAACTCTAAGCAAGTCTTTTAAAGAATAATTTTGAATTTTTCAAGACATGACCAAATAATTGTCCGAGTTGGATTCATCATGTGTTTCAGTGCCCTTCCACCTCCTCTTCAGGCAGGGATATTTTCTCATGGTGTTGTGACAATGCGATGTGATTTATCAACTTGTAGCTCTGCCCACATCTCACTGCTCGTATCGGGCAGTGCACAAGTTTGTTTTGATGATCAGGTATTTTTTCAAGATTCCTCCTTTTTGCGTATGTGTGTTTAATTTGTGCATGGGGGATCTGTGGGGTGAAGTTTTTGGAGCCTTAGGTCTTTTATTTTGTTTATTTTCAGCTCTTGGAGAATCATATAAAGAGTGAAGTTATTGAAAAGAGCCAACTAGTTCATGCACTGCCAAACTGTGAGAAAAACAAGCCTCCGTTTTCTGAACCTCGGAGATCTGCTTCTGTAGCTTGTGGGGCAAGTGTATTTGAAGTTTGCATGAAGGTCCCTGCATGGGCTTCACAGGTTCTTTACTTCACTTAAATTCCTGCCATTGATTTGTTTGTTTCCCCCTTTGTCAAGGAACATTTTCGTTTTGAGCTTTCACCGGACGGGGTAAATGTTGCATTCATGTTTAAAAGCAATTTCTTTTTCTTTTTTTACCCTGTCTAAATTCTCTCTCTCTCTCTCTCTCTCTCTCTCTCTCTCTCTCTCTCTCTCTCTGTATCAATGTGTGTTTGGTGGTTCAAATTTAAATAGGTTTATCTATGGAATGGCTAGCAGATCATTAATCATGTTGTAGTTTTGGGAAAATGATTGCTTTGACACGAAGCCACAACATTAGGCAGTAGTAGGTGTACCCAGTGTGATATTATCTTCTGCATTTGTAACTTTTTATGCATTTCCAGGTTTTAAGGCAGCTAGCACAAGATATTTCTTATCGCAGTTTAGTTGCTCTTGGCGTTGCAAGTATTCAGGGATTGGCTGTTGCTTCATTTGAGAAAGAAGATGCAGATCGGCTTCTTTTCTTCTGTACAAGCCAGCAAGAGAAAGATACACATAAAAAACTTAATTTCAGCAGCTCTCCCACCTGGTTGAGACCTCCGGCTCCTACTAGAAAGAGGTCTGAACCGTGCCAAGAAACAAGCCCCGTCAAAAAGGAAGGTCAAGATGATAAGGAAACTCAATTGACAAATGTACCCTTTGTACCCGTTAGGCAAAAATTGAAAGTTGCTGCAATGCGGCCCATCCCTCATATTCGTCACCTCAAAATGCTGCCTTTTGCTGTAATATCTGAATCAGATGGGAATAATGGAGGCCAACTGAAGTCTAACTTGCCAGTTGTTCTGCCTACCAAGCGCAGTATTGTGGGTTCAAATCCTGTTATCCATCGGAAATCATATTCAAGCTCACTTCAGGCTAAGCAGATTATTTCCTTGAATCCTCAACCTCTGAAGAAACATGGCTGTGGAAGAAGTCCAATACATGTTTGCACTGGGGTGAACCTTCACTGTTCAATTGTCCTTTCAAATTCTGCATTTTGACCTGTGGACACCATATCCTTCTCTGAAAGAACAGTTGGCCTTCTGAGCACTTAAATCTTTTCTGTGATTTCGTGATCCCTATACATTCCTCTGTGGCTCTGTTGGTTCGTGTATTTAGTGAGGGAAAAGAAAAGAAAAGACTACAGTGACGAAAATAGTTTTCTTTGTTCGGTTAATAAGGAGAGCACGGGGAAATAGAACAGAGTGAATAATGATTTGAAAATTTTGTATTCTTGTAAGTCACCTTCCTTCCACATTTCTTGAGTTTCTATTATTTTTTGAAAAAGAAATTAATTTCAAACGTTACTCAAGAGTGGGGTAAAACACTAGGGAAGTCACTTTCCTTCCTTGTTTCTTGAGTTTCTATTATTTTTTGAAAAAGAAATTAATTTCAAACATTACTCGAGAGTGGGGTAAAACACTAGGGAAGACACGTATGTAAATAGTTTTCCTTCTTCATCTCTTTTCCCTTTTCTTTTGCTTACCTAAATCCAAGAACCAAAACCGACAATGAATTTCTTTCAACAAGATTGATTTATGATTAGTATCAGGTGGCCAATCACGTCTCTGTATCTTTTTCTTGTATTTTATTGACTAACATGTTGCAGAATTGATAATAGCAGCTCCAGGTCTAGAACGTTTGACTTTCAGGTTTCGCGTAATGATTGTTTTCTCACATTTTGTCTTCTTACAGGAGGAGTTTCTAAAGGATGTTATCCAATTTCTGATCCTTCGAGGACATACCCGTCTCATTCCCAAAGGTGGACATGCTGAATTCCCAGATGCCATCCTCAATGCAAAGCGTCTCGATCTCTTCAACTTGTATAGAGAGGTAGTTGACTTCGCTACGGAATAGTTGATCTTAAACTGTTTGTTTCACATTTAAACAAATAGAGATAAGATATACCTCATCTCTAATTCAAACAGAAATGACTAGATTTGTATATCTAATCTCTAACAGAAACACTGGAATTAGCGGAGACAATAGAATGACTATGTACACTGTAACCTTGCATAGGTGGTTTCCAGAGGTGGCTTTCATGTTGGCAATGGGATCAATTGGAAAGGACAGGTTTTCTCAAAGATGCACAATCACACAGTTACCCACAGAATGACAGTATGTTTAGTAACTTTTACTTCTTTGCTATCTCCTTCTGAACTGTGAAATACTTTATGCTGCAAAAGTTGCAAGTACATGTTAGGCAGTTTGCAACGGGGGAGGTCAATCTGCATGCTAAGTTTTTTTTAGGATTTCTCGTGTTTTTGCATCACACATCAGCCAGAGCTTAATGATTTTTATATATCATTTTGTTTATGTTTTCATAGATGTGATATATCCTTAGTTGTATCAAAATTAGCAAATTACTTGCTCAGATTTAAATTTGCAACATTTTGAACATAGAGGTAGATAGGGAAATTCCAAATGCACCACCAATTTCTCTCTCTACACTCACATCCTGCATTACGGAGGAGTATGTGCATGATGCTTATTCTGTTGTATATAGGTGTGGAGAGAAAAATGTGGGGTGCATTTAGAAACACCTCAAAACAGATATTACAGCAATCTGAGATGGACTTTTGTGTTTGTTGCTCCAGGCTTTGACCCAATTGAGTTCACTTCCACTTTTTAAGTCCCCATTGTTAAACGTGCTGTTGCTAATTGCTGAGTTCCAAACGTCTCTTTGATTTCCATTTTGTTAGTTTATAGTGAATTGCACGTATGAATCTAGTTAACAGATATATTTTATAATCCCACAAGGTTTAATACCTCGAGGTTGCAATGCAGTTTGTGGGAGTGTTTACGCGTGTATAGCTGTAGTTTGCCTTGTAGCCACGCTTCCAAAGGGCTTGTGTTTGTAACAGTTTTGTCACCAAAAAACCAGAAAGTTTTTAACATTTATATGTTGCAATGTGTTGTGTGGCTATGACAACTTTTAATATATGCATTCTACATTATGTTATATTATTTAGTGTTTGATATATGATTTTTATATTGTTATTTGAACCAGGGTGTTGGGAATACCCTTAAAAGGCATTACGAAACTTACCTTCTTGAATACGAATTGGCTCATGATGATGTAGGCGGAGAGTGCTGCTTATTGTGTCACAGGTTCATGCTTTTCTCATCCCCTACTATGACTGAAATATACAAAATGCATATACATTGCTAATAATGATTCTTCAAACTTTTGCCAGTGGTGCGGCTGGAGATTGGGTGAACTGTGGCCTATGCGGTGAGTGGGCCCATTTTGGCTGTGACAGAAGGCCCGGTCTTGGTGCCTTCAAGGTTTGTATCTAACAGTTTGGTTGTAGAATATATAGGGTCTCAAGCTCTCAGTGCATTGGGTAAGTGCACTGGGCTTTTAAGCCTAAAAAATTCGCGGGTCAGCGGGACGGGGTGCGGGTCAGCGGGGATTTTTAAGGCTTAAAAACTCAATGCACTGGTGACTGGAGAGCCTTTCCCTATATATATATATATATACACGGAAAGTCTCTAAAACGGACGGTCTGTTCACGGACCGACTTTTAGGGACAATCCCTAAAAGTCAACTTTTTTTTGTTGCTAAAGGTGTTGACTTTTAGCGATGAAATTGTTGACTTTTAGCGACGAGATTTTGTCGCTAAAAGTCGCTCCGTAAACAGACCATCCGTCGGAGAGTCGGGCCTATATATATATATATATATATATGGGTTGTGCAACCACATTAAGTACTATTTTGATCTGAATTTACAGGATTATGCAAAATCGGATGGACTAGATTACATTTGTCCGCAATGCAGCGTTTCAAAATTCAAGAAGAAACTGCAGAAAACTGTAAATGGTCATTCATGATCATGAGAGATCAGTGTTTTGTTAGCCCCTCTTCTCAATCGTTTCTACTGATCTGTGTTTCTTTTGATTATCAGGTTGATTTTCGCACCTTTTATTGTTTTAGGGTTTTGGGTTTTTTTTTTGTGTTACCAAGTTCTTACGACATTTTCGATAAAAGGGACAGAAAGTGGGATGTATGAGTAGTAGCCGTATAGGTGGGAGGAAATTGGAGAATGAAGGCGTAGGGTTAGGAAGCCCATTTTCTTAGAGGGTCATGTAAAGGATAACTTTTTCAACATACAGTTAACATTTTGTAGCCTAATGAATATTTTTAGTATGGAGCTGTGTCAGTTATGAAATGTTCCCATTGCCACATATGTATATTTGGGTAGGAAGCATTGCATTACCCGTGCATTAATGCACTTTTGTGTGTAGCAGCACTCTTTCTATAATCATTTTCATCCTTCGGTGATTTTTTTTTCTTACAGATATTTATTTATTTTTTATTTTTTTTGAAAAAAATTACGTTAATAATTTTTTTTAATTATAAAAAAAGTATTAAAATACAACCTTAAATATATCAAATTACCGGGGAGAGCATTATTACCAAGAAGTAATCTGAAATGTGTGATTAGCCGATGTCACATTGCCAATTTGGTTTGAGTAAGGCTTAAGAAAATACACATAAATTTGCTCACAAATACTTAGGGTGTGTTTTATAACCCAATTAAGTGGTGAAAATGAAAATTTTTAGCACTTAATTTTTTTCAGTGCGTTTGATAATGTATCACTTAATTGGGAAAGCAGCCAAAAATCCACTGAAAACGTTAAGTGAAAATTTTCTACTGAAAATAATCACTGAATGCAGTCTATTTTAATTCTTGAAACATTGTTTTCAGTATTGCAAATACAAATCACTTGCAATTTTCAGTACTTAAATTTAGTACTTATTTTTCAGTTTTATCAAACGCACCCTTAGTCACTATCTCACCAGGAGAGAGAGAGAGAGAGAGAGAGAGAGAGAGAGAGAGAGAGAGAGAGTCACAATAAGCTTTTATGATTAACTTTATGCGGATGTTTTATGTGTCCTAAGCATACTTTTGGTTTGTGCTACTGTCAGTTTTTTTTTCCCCTCTTGTTTGTCAATATCTAGTGCTTTCCTTTTCTTTACCATCTAGCTAAGAGGTTGTTTGGGTTACACAAGAGTCGGGTTTATAGTTCAAAGAAGAATTAGTTTTAAATAGCTATTTGTTAGTGCAATTGCTTTTTAGTTACTCGGAGTCCATGCTTGGTATAAACATGTCCCAATAACTGGTTTTTTTATCAAGCAAATCTATTAACCAAGAACTGGCTCTGTATCAAACAAATCTATTACTAGTTTTTTTTTTTTTTTTTTACGAATCAGATTAAAAAGAGACTTTTCTTGCGCCTGATTCTGTTTTCATATTCCCAAACAGACCCGAAGGAAAGGTTCTGTTTTCCTTTTCATAAAGAGTTTTTGTTTATATGTACGTTACTCAAAACGAATTTTTAATCTTACATCTATAATTACTATTAAAAACATTTTTAAGTTATAAAAAAAATTGATTTTATTTTTTGCACTGATAACACAGAGTTTTCATTATATTTTCAGAATGAAATTCAAAGTTCAAAAATCATCTATTCAAATGCAAAATGGCCTATAATGGGGCACTACCTTCAAGTGATCATAATGCTTTTCCTTTCTTTAGTAACTTTGCCATCACATTCACAAATCTTTGTTTTTTTTGCAAAAAAAAAGTAGTTAAAAGATTAGAGCATAATAATTGAGAGAGCAACAGTGGATCAAGAGCTAGATAGATGCAAGAAGCTTCTCCACAAACTCAAAGTTTTCTCATAGATAATTGTGCTTTAAAAGTCTGCAGAGCAACTTTCCTTTCAACAGCTTAATAGATGAGATAAGATTAGTTATCAAAAAAAAAAAAAAAGATATGATAAGATTCAAAGAACATGTAAAAAAGAATAGGTTTCTCAAATATAAAATATGTTTGCTTTGATTTGAAACCAAACCTTAGAGGTCCATACCTAAGTTTCTATCTTTACTTGTCATTATGAGACTCTCAATAATTGCATACGTGAACTGTACAAACCCCACTTTCCTTAGTCCTCTTCTCTCTTCTGTATCCCATTTTTAACTTAAAGTCACTAATTCATGGGACCTCATGTCACATATGACACAACATACCTTTGTTTTGAGGCCAAGTCCTTTTGGCCCCTTCTTTGTTTTTACCCTTTGATCACTCCAAATCTACAAATGCAAGTATTAGTGCTTGCTTACTTTAGTTTGATTCTCTTACCTCCAAAGGAAGGAATTGTGAAACTGGGATATTCATTTCAAATTCAAAAATGGTTCATTTTGTAAGAGGAAAAAAGAAAGAAGAGAGATCAGCAGAATGTTAAGAGGTTGTGTACACACTGTGTTTGAGGATGGTTGGTCTTAGGTCAATACAATTTCTAAGTATGAGTACGATTTTGTTACGAGTGATGTTATGTTTCTCAAATTTCTATCTCAAAAAATACTTCTCAAGTAGGGTCAGGTAAACAACTTATAATAAAAAAATTCAATTGATCCCACTGCATTAGACCTGGTCACACTTCTACATCATTTGAGAAATACTTTTAGAATAAAAATTTAGAAAGTATAGCATTACTTAGTTGTTACATTAGAATGATTGGTCCATGGTATGTCTAGTCAAAGTTGTATATATGAATCAATTAATTAAAAAATTCATGATTTCTAAGTTAGGAAGAGAGGGAGGGAAACATGTACTTCAAGTCCACCAAATTCTTTTATTTCAAAAGCAAAATAAAATGAGGAAATTTGTTGTTTTTTTGGGCTAAATAGAAAAATAAATAAAAATAAAAATAATAAATAGAGACTTCTGAAAAAATATAGACTCCTAAATACTATCCAAACA
This sequence comes from Hydrangea macrophylla, assembly GCA_033977485.1. Lineage (NCBI taxonomy): Eukaryota > Viridiplantae > Streptophyta > Magnoliopsida > Cornales > Hydrangeaceae > Hydrangea > Hydrangea macrophylla. The sequence continues at coordinate 135,284,366 of CM066991.1, forward strand.
GCCCTGAGGAGTGTGTTTGAACCTCGTGTGAATCCTACAGTTCCTACTCGAATTTTGTCAAAAGTGCCATTTGAATTCTAAGCCACAACATAATATAGAGGACTATACACTCCGAAAGAGGTCTACCAAATGGACTTTCAATTTTCAACTATAATGGTTAACAGATGTAGGACCCAATAATTGGGTGATTCTAAGTATAAATAATCATGTTTCTAAAAAAAAAAAGTATAAATAATAATAACAATTGGGTGATTCTGCGCATGGCATGGACAGTTGTCACTTGTCGATCATAATCTAGCTTCATCATTGTAAGTTTGTAATATTTTGAGGAGTACTGTTATGTTTCTCATTTTTTTTTTTTTTTTTTTTTATATCTAAAATATGATTCTCAATAAATGTTATATTAAAGTTAAGAACTTAAGAGTAATACTATATTTTTTAAATTTAACTTTTAAATTTTAATCTCAAAAAATATGATAGTGGGCCTATTGAATTTTGGTTCAATAATGTTGAAGTGGTCCTATCATTATTAAAAGTGATCTCACTATAGTGATAGTATTAGGATTAGGATTCACCATTTTTTTTTTTTAATTTAGGCCCCCGGATTTTTATATAACATACTCCTCGGGGCTGTTTGGATGGTATTAGGATTCACCATTCTTTTTATACTTCCTAGGAAAGGAGCAGCAAATAGATATGGTCCCAAAATTTTGATGGGTTAGACTGGTTAGTAGAAGATCCTCATGATGTGAGACTAGTAGAGAGAGAAGATTGAATCATTTGGAAGTTTTTGTTCTCATGGGCATGGCCCTCTATTAATTTGGTTTTTTTTAAAAAAAAGGTAATGTTATGTTTTTTAAATTTTGTATTTGGGTAGTGGAACACACTTTAATACTCCTTCCGTCTCATATTTAGAGTTTTTTTTTTTGAAAATTTTAATTTATTAAGGGGACAATTTTGATTTTGGTGAGATTTTTAACTTTTCAATATTACCCTTTTTGAAATTCAAAATTATAGTGTCACATAAAAAAAGGGAAAAATTGGATGTAATAAAGGGCAAATTTGTAAAGTGTGTATTAAAGTTCTTTGACTTTTCAAAGAGGACTCTTAAAATAGGACATCAAAAAATGACATCAAAAATTTTTAATATAGGACAAAGGAGTAATAATAGAATCACTATAACATCTTTTAATAAAAATAAGTAGACTTATTGTCACTTGTGTTGAAAATCCCATTTTAAAATACAAATTTGAAAAGTATAATATTAATCCTAAAAAAAAAATAACAATGATGAAGCTAGATGATGATCGACAACTGTCCTAGCCATGCACAGAATCACTCAATCCACCCACTGATTGGGTCCCACATCTGTTTACCATTGTAGTTGAAACTTCAAAGTGGTCCATTGACCCATTTGGTAGACCTATTTCGGAGTAGTGTGGTCCATTATATTATGTTGTGGCGTAAAATTCACGAGTAATGTTGGCGATACAAAAAAAATTCATATAAAGTTATTCATACAAATTTATGAGTAATATTTGGGACATAAATTTTATACAACTTTCATACAATTTTCTTAAAATATGTGTTTATCTCTCTTGTGATGTCATTGGACCCCACAGTGACACAGGAGAGAGATAGACACAAGTTTTAAGGAGGTTGTATGAAAGTTATGTCCCAAGTATTACTCCAAATTTATTGTGTGTTTCTCTTTTTTGGTGGAGTTTATTAACACTATGGAGTCTGTTGAAGAGAGAGATATGCACAATAAACTTTTTTTTTTTAGTCTAGACCACCAGTATTCGGAACCACATTATAAACTTTTGAAAGCAACTTTATGTGTATGTTTTTTGCGTCCCAAACATTACTCAAATTCAAATGAAATACGATTAGGATTCACAAGAGTTTCAAACACGAGTAAGGATCCTTGACCACCAGCATTTGGGGTGTTAATTCGGTAGCACCTATGTGACTTTTGGACGGCCCGAGACTCTAAACTAGGGGTGTTCATAGTCGGTTTTTGGTTGGTTTTTTTTTTCAGTTTGGCACATGAAAAAACTGACCAATAGGCTCGGTTCGGTCGGATTTGGGGTGTTTTTGTCATACCCGTTCTAGAATTTCATAGTTTTAGCATGCATGTTTATTATTTTTATAGAACTATCAATGTTATTTGATAATTGGATTCAGGTTGACTGTGAGTCAACGGTAAGGTGTCAGTAAGGACACGAGAATTCAGTAATCGAGATTGCGTTAGCATGAGTAAATGACATTTATGTGAGCTAAATGTTATTTGACTTTTCTGGTATTTCATAAATAGTAAATTATACCTGTGTAGTATAATTTCTGGTAATGTTGATGTTGTTAAATACCATTTAGAGAACTGTGGTGAGAACATGAGTGTCACATTATATAAAAGGGTAGGTTGTGTAGAGCTTCCACAGAATTTAGTTTTCGAACGTAATTTTGGACCCAAACGAGACTTAGTCGAAAACTTATGAAATTGATAATTTTCACTCATAAAGTCATAAAATGGGCGTGTGCGACGTTTCGGGAGTTAGTTAGAAGCTTGAGAAACTCGCGGGGAGGTAAACATAATTTCAAGAAAGTTTGCCTATAAATAGATGAGGGTGAGTTTGCATTATTTGCAAAACTTATATAATATCTTGGGAGAAGAGAGAGAAAAGGAGATTTGATCCTACGAGCTTTGCGACGACGATCGGTGACCTTTCGTCCGTATGATTTTTACCAAAATTTGGATTCGAACTTTCCAAGGTAAGGGTTACGTTGTGATAGTCTTTAGGCCACGTTTGACTAAGTTTTTATAAAATTTTAATTCTAGACAATTGGGGAAAACGCGTGTAAACTCGTAGGTTTTGCGTAGGATCGGAGATTCGGTGTTTAGTCGGGCTTCTAGTCGTTCCCTCAAAGTTATACGACGATAGCTCGAGGTATGAATTTCTAACCTATGTTATACGGGTGAAATACATGTTTTATATTTCGGCGACGAAATCGTGATCCGGGCAAAATTCATGTGTTAATCTTAGGCCCGTTAACTATGCACGCGCTTAAATGTGAAAAGCATGTATAAATTTATGTCAGCACGTTGAGTTGTCTATGCGGGTCAAAGGGGGGACTTATACAAATTCATGCCGGAGTAAGCTTCTCGATGTTTGAGAATTTTAGTAGCGACTGCTACTGTGCATGGTTTAAGGGTTGGACTTGTCATGGCACTTGTGGATATAATAGTTGTAGGCTTGGACCAGGGTCGGCCCTGAAATTCCTAAAATTGTATAAGGTCTCATGCGAACTTTTAAAGGCGGGCCCCTCTATATTAAATTTCATAAGCGCCAAAATTTTATAAGAGTACGTAATAATTTTCATTAAAATGAAAAGATAAACACATAATTACATTAGTGTTGATCAACTTAGGTCCAAAATATACAACACCTTAGCCCCAAAAATCAAAACTCAACTTTATATCAAAGTAAATGTGATCGTCTTGCATTTTGAGTAGCAAAAGTATCAATTAAAGAAGGAAAATCAAGTGTCTCCAACAAATTTTTTTCAATAGAAATCATAGCCAATCCATTCAATCTCTCTTGTGGCATCGTCGACCGTAGATAAGACTTGATTAACTTCAACCTTGAGAAACTTCTCTCAGCAGATGCAACTGTCACTGGTATAGTTAATAATACTCTATAAGCAATCCAAGCATTTGGAAAATAACAATCTAGCCTCTTTATAAAATTCAATACTTGAATAGCCTTTTTTGTTCCTCTTGGTAAAGCTTCTCTTAAGATTTTGAGCTCAAAAAGTAATTCCGCCTCATTAATACTCATGTCATGTTTGAGGAGATCTTCAAGATTATTACATGAACACTTCAAACTATCATTGTCGGCAGACTTCAACCTCTCCAAATTCAACAAGAATCCAAAAGTTTCGTCATATTGTTGAAATTGTTCAAATCTACTCTTGAGTGAAGAAAGGGCTTGATCAACTATGTATATGAAGTAATTGACCCTAAATGATTCTTCAGCTGACTGTGTCATCTCTTCACTAGCAGTCTCATCAAATTGCTTTTTTCTACGAATGACACGTCGTTCACGAAAAACAGGTTCAACTTCCATTCTAATTGCAATCTCCTTAGCCTCAATCATAGCTTCTTCAAATCCATTTTCTCTATAGCTTTCAAAAAAAGAAATGAGTCCTCTTAAGAGATCTATAGCAACATCAATTTGCATGTCCTCTGTTTGCATGATTTTGCTTACTTTATTAATATCATTCAATATTTCAAACCAAATAACCATGCCAAGCAAGAACTCAAAATTCTTAATTTCATACGTCGCTAAGCACTCAGCATCACTCTTTGTCTTGGGATCTTCACTAGTACTTGCTAAGTTATTCAAAGCATTTCTTATATCAGGAGCTTGGAATCTTATGGCTTTAACACTTTCAACTTGACCTTCCCAACGAGTTTGTGATGGTGGCTTAAGTGTAAAACCTTTGACATTATCTGTGAGAACTTTCCACCGCTTGGTAGAAGATGAAAACACTGAATACATACGTTGCACCACTCCGAAAAAAGATGAAGCTTTAGAACAAGAGTTTTCCATATCACAAAGTGCAAGGTTAAGACTATGACAACCACAAGGCGTGTAGAATGCTCTGGGATTTATCTCTAACATTCTATTTTGCACACCTTTGTGTTTCCCTTTCATATTAGAACCATTATCATACCCTTGTTCTCTTACATCATCAATATCAAGTTTAAGATCTTTCAAAACATTGACAAGTTCACCAAAAAGTCCTTGCCCCGATGTGTCATGCACTTTTAAAAATCCTAAAAAGAACTCCTCTACAATTATTGGAGTTGTTGAAACATTCATACATCTTAATATGAGGGACATTTGCTCTTCATGGCTTGCATCCGGTGTACAATCAAGAATTACTTTGCATCTTTAACCCTTTTAATGATTACACATTTGATCTCATCCGATATTCGAAGAATAAATTCATTTTGAATTTTGTGACTAAGATAATGATAATGAAGTTCTTTCTCTTTAATTCGACGAGTGTTCTCTTTCATTATTGGATCAAATTCGGCAATCATTTCAATTATACTTAAAAAGTTCCCATTATTTTCTTCATAAAGCTTCTCGTTGTCCCCACGGAAGGCCAAACTATTTTTAGCAAGTGTTTTCACAACAACAACTATTCTCACTAATACTTGCCTCCAATGTTCTTTTTCTCTATTGATTTGTTCTTCAACACTTTTATTAATTGTTGCTTTTTGTCGAAATCTAGTCTCCAATTCAATCCAACTCCTCATGTGAGCAATGTGATCTCTACTAGTTTCATGCCTTTTAAGCATGTTACTAAGATTTCTCCAGTCACAGGCTCCTTGATTTGCCAATTGAGTGGTGTTTCCATCATGTTTGAATATCTTACAACAAAAGCAAAAGACCTTATCCAAAGTATTTGAATAGATTAGCCATTTCCTATCATATTTTTCGCCGTTTGATAACTGACGAATGTAATATGTATAAGAGAAATGCCTCTTTTCTGAATCCTTTGGAAAATCAAGGTTGTCATCTCTTTTAGGACATCTTTTAACTAATAAATCTCTCAATCTTTGATCAATCTTTTTCCAATTTCCTGGGTCATCTATGTTCGGATTGCTTTCAACATTTTCTTCATTTATGGCATCTTCATGTTCATTTACAATTTCTTCATTTACCACATCTTCGAGTTCATTCACATTTTCTTCATTTATCGCATCTTCATATTCATTCACAATTTCTTCATTTATGACATCTTCATGTTCATTTACATTTTCATCATTTACCACATCTTCGAGTTCATTCACATTTTCTTCACTTACCCCCGTCTTTAGGTTCATTCATAATTTATTCATTTACCACATTTTCATGTTCATTTACAATTTCAATATTTGCCACATCTTCATGTTCATTCAAGTTTTTATGTTCTTCATTTATATTGGTTTTTAAAAACTTATGAAGAGCTCCTTTTTGAGATTCAATCAATTCAAGTTCTCTCCTTTTTCTCTTCCTTTTTTCATTTCCGGATTCATATCTTTTCAATGTTTTCATACCTATATTAACAAAGAAAAAAAATGCACACAATTGGAAATTAAATTGCTGACAAGAAAAAAAAAATAAAAATTTTGACAGGGAGCTTCATTCGTACGAATCATACCTTCTTGGTGGTGCCACAGTCAGAGGTGGGCTGGTGGAGAGAAGTGGTTTGTTTCTGAACTCTGAAGGGGAGGAGAAATTAGGAAAATATTAGTAAAAAATATAACAAAAAAAAAGTTAGGGTTTATAAGAGAAAAAAATAAATAAATAAAAATTGGGGTTCAATAATTCATTCAGTCAAAAAATTAAGAAATTAGGAATAAGATTAGAAGAAAATGCTTTTCAAAAAAAAAAAAAAAAAAAAAAAAAAAAAGAAAACAAAAGTTAGGCAATTACCCTTAGGGTTCAAGTTTAACAATTCTTCAATGAGCTCAATCAATAGATTCAATGCTATTGAAATCTGAAGCTGAAAAAGAACAAATTGGAATTTGGAAGAAGATTAGATTATTAGAAATTTAGAAGGAAAAAAAAAATCCTAGGGTTCAATTTCAAATATACTTACCAACTGTGTTACCGTATGAACTGTGGTCCTGTGGGCAGTGGGTTGTGGAGTGGAGTCCAAAGTCGTGACTCTTGAGAGAGAGAGAGAGAGAGGGAGAGAGAGAGAGAGAGAGAGAGAGACAGAGAGAGAGGTCTGAGAGGATGAGAGGATTTGGACCTGGAGTAGTCAGTGGGGCGGAGTCACTGCGGGAGACTAGAGAAAGGAGAGGGAGAGTCACTGAGTCAGCTGTAAAGTGATTAGAAAGAATATATATATATATATATGGGTAGGACAAATCACAATTGTTGAATAACTAAATAAACAAAATAATAAAATAAAAAAAAAAACAAAAAAAAAAAAACAAGGGGCCCCTTGCGGCCTTGTTACAGCTGGAGAAAGTGAGCTTTACAAAATGGGCTTTTGGCCCAATGGCAAAACCAAAAAAAAAAAAAAAAGAGAGAGAGAGAAATCAAGCTCTACAAGGATAGGCCTCATGCTGTCGCTTGATTGCATACTGCCAGAGCCGGCCCTGGCTTGGACTAGCTATTGACATCGCGGTTTAAGGCTTGGACTTGCCGCTACCGGATGAAGGCGTATTTTTCTCCCTAGAGACTATTTATGTGATTTATGAGATTAAAGCATATTTTGTCATTTATGCATATGTTAGAACTTGTGCACTTAACATATAGCTGAGCAGTGGACTTACTCCATTGCAGGTAAGAAGAAAGATAAGAAGAAGTGGGAGGAGTGAGGCCGATAAGACGACGGGAATCACTCTTGTTTATATTTTTGTTCTTTTTCTAAACTTGTACAAAGATTTGGGAAGTTGTAATAGATTGTAATAGAATCATGGTTTAGTTTCGTAGTATTGAAATCTTGTTTTTAGACAACTATAATTATGTTTTAAATCGTTAGTGTATCGCTGTGTTTGTGTTGGTTTTGAATTGGAGAAGTGTAGCTTGGAATGATGCAGAGGATTAGTGTGCTAATGCGAATCAGTCAATTGATTTTTGTTTCAGTCGACTGGATCACTATATGTAACTCAACACTGCCTTGATATGTTAGGGAATCATCGACTGAGTTGATAAATCAGTCGACTAGATAAGGTCACAGAACACCAATTTATGTTAGAATAGAGTATCAGTCGACCGGACAGTTTCAATCAACTGATAAATTTAGGTACCAGTCGATTGGGTCCCCGACACAGTCGACTGGACCAGGCTGTTGATCTTTTTAAACTTACTGCCTTTGGATGGTCATTCGACTGGGTTCCCGATCAGTCGACTGGACCTCTGTTCTTCAAAATGTATTCTTTTGGAAGTATTTCCAATTGGGCAAAATTTTTTGTAACTCAAATTTTAAGGTTGGGACTTATGTTTTCCGCTGCTAATTTCATACATTAATGAACTAGATAAGCCTTGATGGCGTGCCACGTGTCCTATTTCCGCACGTTAGCGGGATGGGTCGTGACAGTTTTGGTCGATTGATTCGATTTTCTTCCTGGACTATACATTTGAAAACCGACCGAATGAGCTCGGTTTGCTCGGTTCAGTTGGTCGGTTTTTATGAACACCCCTAATCTAAACCCATACTTATAGGACCTTTGGGTGGAGGCTTGGAGTCCTTGATTCTCAAGCCCGGCCTGACCTGGTCAACATTCCCAAGCCCATCAACGGCCCGCTTGCCACCAATCAGCCCGGGCCATTTTTCCATGCCTAGTTGTTCCATAAACTCTCAACTCATATTCTCATATGCAAAACACTATCTCCAACTTAACAGCAGAAGCAAGTAAAACTTGCTTCTCTAAAAATGTAAAAATTTGTACTCCGTATTTAAATGCATGTTCAAAATAAGTTGCTGATAAAAAAAGATTATGCAAACATAATTGATAAGAATGCATTCCGAAGTTATTATTCCCTAAAATATCCACTTGATGTTACACATGAACCTAAAATCTGCATTGTGCATATTTTGAGTGTAAATTCTCAGCCATGCGCATGCATTTATTTACATGAAATCATATATATAGTGGTACAAAGGATGCATGTACACTACACTAAAATGAATTTATTGGCATCAAAATGTTAGTTTGGACCTTATAGTGTTCAACATATTAAAGAGCAAGGTCACGTACCTTTAATAGACCAGGCAACTGAATCGACAACCTTTTCTCTGCGTATAAGGTAGCCTTTATAAAGATCACCACCACCACCACACCATAGGGACCAAATTAATTGTATGTTGATATGTCTTCAATATGTCTGTCAATATAGAAGGGTACCTCTGTTGGCCGAACTGCTTATAAATTTGTACTTTAAAACTGAGTGTGTTGCTAACAATTTTGTTGTAATATAGCCAGCCTGCTTGGACTGTACAAAACAAGTTCAATTCAGTCTCATTTTCATTTCTATTTATTTTATATTGATGTTAAATATTTACAAATGTCGATCTCGCCTGAGAGTTCCAGCATGCACAAAATGGATTGAGATAATCTCTTGCAAAACAGAAAAAATTTCACCCAAAATTCCTCTGATGAGCAAGTATGTCTATGAGGTGTAAAGTTGAGTACCTGGAGAGTGAATAAATATGTCAAATACTTTTGCAGTTGTACCACACATAGTGGTATGTGGTACCACTACCATAACATGTGGTATAATTGTTGAAGTATTTGAAAATCAGTTTCGGGATTCAAATTTAGGAAGTGGAGCATTATTCGGTTGTGGGTATTCTGTTTATTTTGGTAATAACCTTTTCTAAGGGTGATTATATATATATCAATAATGCTACATCAACCAAGAGATACCGAGAGATATGTACCGAATTAATTGGGGACCACCTGCTGTGCACACTCCCGGGTCATTTTACCCATTTCGGTTCAAAAAAGAAAACCCACCCAAATCAAGAAATACCTGCGAGAATAGCAACTCTCCTGTATCAAATTCATTCCTCTTTATTCATATAGGGCTACGATTTGCTTGCTGCGAATTGATTGTTGCAAAGACAAACTCTCTGTATCAAATTCATCCCTTTCATTTATCCAAAGTTGAAGTGAAATACCCAAATCTCAACACCGAAATGGCAATTGTTGGGAGACCCAAAATGGAGTCCTCTCTCTCATCATGAACTTCACCCGCATGAGCTCATCAACTGCGATACTCTGCAACAATTGGGATTTGGGTGCTCAGGCATGAATGATCTCTCTCTCTCTCTCTCTCTCTCTCTCTCTCTCTCTCTCTCTCTCTCTCTCTCTCTCTATCTATCTCAATTATTTTACTCATTCGAATCTATGTCGGCTTAGGGGGGTTGCGATTAGGGTTTGATTTGGGGACCACCATTACTGCGATTTGTAGGAAAAGAATACATGTTTGAAATATCACTCTCACACACACACACACACACACTCCCTCTCTCTCTCTCCCTCTCTCTCTCTTTGTTACTCTATACCCATTAGAAATACATCTTCTGTCTCCTAATCAAGCCTTAATCGCAAGAATGAGTGTGATTCTAGTGAATGATTGTTTAAAATTTTAAATCACTTTTGATTGGGGATATAGGGTTACTTGCATATAGATTTGTATTGATGTATGTATGATCTTAGTGAGTTAGGGCAATTATTTGAAACAATTACATCGATTAACTGGTTATATGTTGCTAGGCATCTATGATCTTAGTGAGCTAGGCTCACCAACCAATGGTCATACCCAAATTTTGTTTTAATATTATTACAAAATCCTTTTCCAAGTTCTCTTTTGTAGCTAGACACATCAACTGAAGCCTCGGTTCTCGTCAATGTATCATCCTGATATTTCATTGATCGAGTACGTAATCAATAATTACAAGCAACATTAATTAGTAGTTAACTTCACTGATTAATTATTTTCCCACAAAGAACAAAATAGCCTAATTAATTAAGCTTACTTGAACTCGGAGATAGTTCTCTTCTGAATGGAGGGCTTGAAAAATCACAGAAATATGAAAATCAACCATATCTGTACTTGCTTCTGAAAATACCTCAATTAATGGAGTGGAATCCCCATGAATTAACCGATCATCCAACTGGGGCCATGTAGCTCCTTCACTTTACACACGTAAGTTCTATTTAGTAATGCCCATTCTGCTGACGGATTTTCGTGTGCATTTGGTTACCAACATTATAATCCTGTGAAGCAAGACCAGATAGACCATATTGTTGCAACTTATTAGTGATCAGTCCATGCCTGGCCCTTGCACGACATACCAGTAATAACTTAGTTACCCCTATATTTATATGCATCTATATATAAGCTCTGCATTCATAAGGTTTTTCGTTAAAAAAAGTAAAGAGAGAAATGTGTTGTTACTCAGTATACACAATATTATGAGTAATAGGGAATGTCCTCATATAAATATTATAAATCATAGTAAGAAATATTTTCCTTAAGTGATAACCCAAATCTCGACTTCTTTAACCCAAATCTTCAACAAAATCTTAGTCCCAATTTTTATCTAGGATTCTAGAGCAGTAGTTTCTGGGGGTGCTGCGATTAGGGCTGCGATTTGGGAGCAATTTGGGTTACCACCTAACCAGGTTCGAAATCTCTCTCTCTCTCTCTCTCTCTCTCTCTCTCTCTCTCTCTCAAAATCTTATTTATACAGTTAACATGAGCAGAAATGGTTTCACAAATTTATTTATCAGTCAATGTTGCCCCCAACATTCCCATGAGTAGCCAATGGGGTACATCACAAACTTTAAAAAAAAAAAAAAAATGCGTTAGAAGCTCGATTGAAAAGTGTCTATCATGATCAACTCCAACTAAATCATAAAACTTTTAACTTATGTAGCACTATTCTATTATGGTTCATGAGCTCATGATTGACACTATAAAAAACCTAGACGCAAGTTTTAGCGCAACACAAATAAACAAGTGAATTGCGGGAACGTGTTGGTGCAACTAAATCATTATTACTCTGTATTATCTTATCCTTGTGCATTTCAAGTTCTTTGTGTGAAGATTGTTTAGTGAATTATTTTTAGGGACTGAGAACATGGAAATGTGTATTATTTTTCCCCATTGATTTGGAGTATTTTCGCTGCAACTTTTAGTACTACTCTTTTCCCATTTCAAGTTCTTTGTGTGACCTTCTAATACTACTCTTTTCAAAATTTTAGATGGATTCAAACACATACTGTGGCATTGTCACGCCCCGACGTAGCATAAATATGGAAAGCATTTAATTTCCTTTATGGACCCGTAGGTCGCGACAGTTTGAAGGATCGATTCCGTCCCAAACGTCGAACAACATAAAACCATTAATCAGAGTAGAGCAATCAGGGCTTATAAAATTTTTCTAACTTATTACATCTTATGGTACGGGGTTAACTAAGGCACAGACCGCCTTGAAATAAGACAATAACTTAAAGTCTATTACAGTCATCCTTATTACAAAACTAATCATAACTTAGAGCACATAAACTTAAAGCATATAAAAGTAACATCTCTTCTCAGCAACTGATCTCAATTAGCATAATCATACGGTTCATCCTGATTATTACCTGCAAAGCCTGGACACGAATGTCCAGGACGCATCAACGCCGTCAGCTTCAAGAAGCTGGTGAGTATTAAAAACATAGCTTTGAATGTAAAAACATGCCCATTTACCTTTTTCCCATTTCCATTTAAATACCACAAGTTTATATTTATGATAAAGAGCTTGTTAGAAAAACAACCACAACAATAATTAAAAGATAAATTCACACATATGTGACCGTGTATGAGAACAATGCACCATCTCATCTAACCGACTCTTTTCTCTCGACAAAACCCAACAACCCTCTATCCTACTCCTGGTATCTTTGAAATACTAAGATAGCCACACTTTAGCAACGGGGCGCCAGGGAGTGTCCAGTTTGCCTCACACTTTGGTCCGGGGTACCAGGGAGTGTCCAATGCCTCACACTTTGAATACCCTAACCGCCATGCAAATACCGGGGCAACCCCCACACAGGTATCCAGACTCGAGTCATTCAGGGAGTGTCTATAGGCCACACTTTAGCACTTCCATGGGTGCCAGTGAGTGTCCAAGTTCGGCTTCACACACTTTAACGCTTCCATGGGCGTCAGGGAGTGTCCATTTTTGCCACCTTCGCATTTCAAAGACACCCTCATCCTCTTTTTCAACTCCAACCACAATCACATCCACAACCACAACCATAACCACAGCCACAATTACAACCACAACCACAACCACAACCACAACTCAAACTCATACTCTTTCCACACAATCATTACTCTTTTCCACACTATCATTACTCTTTTACACACTACCAACACTCACCATGCATGTACAACTGACTCCACACGAATGTCATCAAACTTTAAACATAAAGGAATTCACAGAATTAAAGAAACAATACGCGTACGGGGATTGAAAATTCGTAATTCATTGCCTTAATCATTTTAAACATAACTAATAGCATTCTAAAAACTGCTACTGAAATCCTCGTTTTCTGTCCAAACGGTGCAGAATCTGAGAAAATTGCATTAGACGAAAAGTGTGCAGAATCGAGTTTTGCTTGGGACAACGCGGGCAGAACCTTAAATTTCATTCGTTTTCCTAACAAAAATCTGAAAACAAAATTCTGCTACTGTTAAAATTAAAAGAGAAAATATTAGATTGAATTTCTAATATAGTTTTTCTGCTACTGTAATCCTCATTTTCTGCCCAAACGGTGCAAAATCTGAGAAAATTGCATTAGACGAAAAGTGTGCAGAATCGAGTTTTACTTGGGACAACGCGGGCAGAACCTTAAATTTCATTCGTTTTCCTAACAAAAATCTGAAAACAAAATTCTGCTACTGTTAAAATTAACTACCTAAATCAGTAAATAAGGAATGAGTTACATTTGGAGTGAGTTAGTAATACTCACCGTGATGTAGATTGAAGAAGTTGTTGAGAAAGAAATACAAGAATTAAGAATCTCCAATTTCAAGCTTGGCTATGGAGGATTGAGCTCTTCAAATTCTGAAATTATTATCTCTCTATGTGACTCTCTCAAACTCTCTATGTTAGGAGTGTAGAATGTGTAGTGTGGTTGGGTGTATAAATACTCAAACTCCCACTTAGAAAACATTTGCCTAACATCCCACTCATTCTCCATTAATCTCCACTAATTACAAAGAAAGTGCAACAATGATGTGTAAATATACACTTGCAATTCATAATGCTCCATTGATAATTGAAAGGGTAGGTGGAGTTGGTGTGGGTCAAGGTGTGTTTGGAAATCAAGCTTATGGCATTAGGACAACACACATACTACAAGCATTTGCCAAACAAGGCCTAAGGGAAAACTTTAGCAATAATAATTGGGTATAAAGAAATTTGTCCAATCAGTTACTCCCAAAATTCTGTGGAAGTTTAACACTGCGCGGTCAGTTTTAAACCTAAACTAGTATTTTCGTGACACGGTGTTTATCACAAAAATACAGAAAATTCATTTTAATGTTAGAAATAGTTTTCTGATTTTATAAAAATACAGTTTGAGTTTTAAAAGAAATAATTCCACCGTTTTGAAATACAGATTTGAAATTTAACACAGGTATTGCCAGTTTTTATGAAAATTGCATTTTGACCCCAAAAGTAATTTCAATAATGAGATTAGTCAAGAAATAAATTTTTCACATAAGAATTTAAATAAAGGCAGACAATGTATATTTAATTTTAAATATGGCAATGCAAGAAAATGGGGGTTATTACACCCTTCCTCCCTTAAACAGGATTTCGTCCCCGAAATCAAGACTAACTAGTAAGAAACGTTATGACTCGTCTCAATATCGTCATAATTAACCACGTGCGAGGGGTCTCGTATGTACTTTCTTAGCATACTCACATGGAATACATTGTGAACCCCAGACATCTATGGTGAAGTTGATAGGTCGAACGTTCCAAAGGCTTGTGGGGTATCAGACTGTTGGTATAGGGTTTAGAAACAATGCATGTACTGGATGGATGGGAACAACACATATGATTGTTTGCTCATGTATTTACACGATCCTTGATCGGCACAGATGAGGGAAGAGTTGCGTTCAAGGAGGAGGAGTGAATAAGAAATGAGGGAGAGAGAGAATATTTATACCTTTTTTTTTTTTTTTTTTTTTTTTGAAAGAGAGTAAAAGTTTTGAGAAAGTGGAGCAACCTATTGATTTGGCAATGAGATGATTTGGACAATTGCGAATGCACTAGTGCTGTTTTGGATTTGGTAATATCAATGTTCGCAGTATGGATTTGCATGTGCTGCCATTGTATCGAATTGGGCCTGAATGAAGGATTAGGAATGATCAAGCATGTCATGTCAGCCTTTGAGCTAGTTTAAATTGATGATAGCAAACACAAGTGGATCGTGAAAGTGATGGGGATTAGAACCCTCTTTTTAGAAAGTGCACTTATGTTACTAACAAGAGATAGTATTTCCACAGCTGATTCTTGAACTGATAGCCCAATGTTTAGGGTACATTACATAAGAAGCGAAGATAGTGCTAAGGAGGGTTTTTTTTTTTTTTTTTTTTTTTTTTTTTTTTTTAGATATGAAAAGTTACAATGATACAAATGTACATTTGGATTTTGCTAAGTGGGAACTGAGTCCTGCCAACGTGAGGCTTCCCTCCAGAGATCGAATGCTAACGACATCCTACACACTTTTCAGCAACCATATAGATCCTATAGTCCGTTCCACAGAACCCTGGGTTAATGTTCTTCAGGACTTACTTCTGAGGACAATACCGTCCTGGGATGCTTACCCTCCCAGTTGCCCTATAAAACAATACCCAATGATCCAAACTACATTAAGCTGGTGGAGGGACATGCATAGTAAGACATATGGGCTCAATCCCACGCACACTCGACGTACAGGGACTACCTCGAATACGGACCATGATGTTCATTCCATTTTTTTTTTTTTTTTTTTTTTGAAGAAAACACAAAAAAAAAAAGAGCCTTAGTTTTGAGGCTCAAGCCACCTCGCGACCTTTTTTCCTTTTCTTTTAGAGACACGTTGACTCTCCACCATGTCAATTAAACCCAAGAAGGAGCTTTGAGCTAAGTTATTAACAGTGAAGAAAGAGTAAGGATCAGTGGAGGGAGTAGGTGTTTTTGATGAACTTGCTTGAAGATTTGGGAGGAGATTTGGATATCTTGGGACCTCTGGTTTTTTCGTTTGCTCCAAGGGAATCCGGGACTTGTTAGATTGTGAGTGTTTAGACCAGCATGAGCAAGTTGGAGTAACAGAGGTGGTGGGGGCAGGACGAGAGACTGGAGAAATTGCGTCGGGAGTAGCGAGATCCAGTGGTGTTGGAGAGGTTTGGTGGTTGGTGCTAGATTGTAAGGACTGGACTGGAGAAATTGTGTTGGGAACAGCGAGATCCAATGGATTTGAAGAAGTTTGGTGATTGTTGCTAGATTGTAAGGACTGGACTGGAGAAATTGTGTTGGGAGTAGCGAGATCCAACAGACTTGGAGAGGTTTGTTGGTTGTTACTGGACAGTAAGGACTGGATCAGATTAGACCAAGGAGAGGTTGTACAAATTTGAGTGACAGGGGGAATACAGGTAGGGCTAGAGATTTCAGAAGAGATTGGAGTAGTTGTGGTGTGAGAAATGAGATTGGAACACTTTCGAGGGTTTTCTATGTCGTGATCTAGATCTACCATGGCATAGTTGAGCCAAGGATCTGGATCAGGCTCTTTGGATTGTTTGGGTGACTCTTCTTTTGATTGAGCTTGAAGTTGTGAGACTTGTTCTTTCATTTCGAGAACTTGTTGTTCGAGAAAAAAGATGTAAGAAACACAACCCAAAATGGGATCCTGAAGCCTAGCTGTGGCTTCAAACGCAAGGGATTTGATAGTTTGTAGATGATCTACCTCAGGTACCCTTTCAATAAGGCGTAGAAAATTCCTATATCCGAAAAGGCCGTGAATTGCCTCATAATCCTTCACACTCCCAGCATATTGAAAGTAGGGAGCCAAGGAACAGTCACTTCTGCACCGTCTTCTGTTATACTCGCATGCACCACAACGACTTGTGTTAACAACCTTCTTAGAAACCATTTTTGGCTTGTTTTAGCTTCCTCTTATTAAGATATGGGTTGGGTGAGGTTTTTTTTTTTTTTTTTTTTTTTTTTTTTTTTTTTTAGGGGAGAGATGAGTTTCTGCCAAGAGGCAAAAGGAAGAAGAAGAGAAGAAGAAAGAGATGGGGAGGGTCAGACGGAGAAAGGCTCATGGTGAGAAGGATAGAGAGATATGGGACATGGATGGTCTTTAAAAGGAGAGAAAGAGAGAGAGAGCACGAGAAGAGTGACAGAAAGAGAGAGGGCAGGTGAGAAAGAAAGAAAAGAGAGAGAGAGAGAGGATCACTGAGAGTGACAGAGAGAGAGAGAGAGCACGTGAAGAGTGACAGAAAGAGAGGGGGCAGGTGAGAAAGAAAGAAAAGAGAGAGAGAGAGAGAGAGAGAGGATCACTGAGAGTGACAGAGAGAGAGAGAGAGAAAGAAAGAGAGATAGTGGGGCGTTGAGAGTGACAAAAAGGGAGAGAAATAGGGGGTTAGTGAGAGGGTCATAAAGAGAGAGAGAAAGAGAGCGGGGTCGGTGAGAATGAGAGTGACAGAAAGAGAGGGGGCAGGTGAGAAAGAAAGAAAAGAGAGAGAGAGAGGATCACTGAGAGTGACAGAGAGAGAGAGAGAGAGAAAGAAAGAGAGATAGTGGGGCGTTGAGAGTGACAAAAAGGGAGAGAAAGAGGGGGTTAGTGAGAGGGTCATAAAGAGAGAGAGAAAGAGAGCGGGGTCGGTGAGAATGAGAGTGACAGAAAGAGAGGGGGCAGGTGAGAAAGAAAGAAAAGAGAGAGAGAGAGAGAGAGGATCACTGAGAGTGACAGAGAGAGAGAGAGAGAAAGAAAGAGAGATAGTGGGGCATTGAGAGTGACAAAAAGGGAGAGAAAGAGGGGGTTAGTGAGAGGGTCATAAAGAGAGAGAGAAAGAGAGCGGGGTCGGTGAGAATGAGAGTGACAGAAAGAGAGAGAGAAAGAGAGAAAGAGAGAGGGCAGAGAGTGATGCATGTGTAGAGAGTGAGACCACATGGAGAGAGAGTGATGTATCAATAGTAATGCACGTGTAGAGAGTGAGAGCATGTGGAGAGGCTGATGTCTAATAGTAAAGAGGTCGTATTCTTATTCTCCATACTCTGGGTTGTGGGCCATACTGACTGTTCTGAGATTTGACTCAGGAAGTTGGTCAGTGCCTAAGCTATTAATGAGGGCTATGGTATGCTTTAACTCCTTAGAAACTCGGCTACTATATGTCTGTAGGGGCATCATAAGTTATGGTTATCTCGACTAATCCTAAATGGATATGTCTGAAGGTATATGGAAATTGCTATCATTCTTGTCGATATGACAAGACAAACGGGTAATCATTTCTATGATAAAACCAACTTAGAATTTTAGTTTCTGAACTAAGGGTAATCCGTACTAAACTAACACTAGAACTTGGTTGTATAGCTTAGTAAAACTTAAGGGTAACCTATGTCACTAATCTATGGCGTGAATAACTGAGCCTGGTCAATCTAGAAAACCTATGGCTCTGATACCACTAAATCCTGTCACGCCCCGACGTAGCATAAATATGGAAAGCATTTAATTTCCTTTATGGACCCGTAGGTCGCGACAGTTTGAAGGATCGATTCCGTCCCAAACGTCGAACAACATAAAACCATTAATCAGAGTAGAGCAATCAGGGCTTATAAAATTTTTCTAACTTATTACATCTTATGGTACGGGGTTAACTAAGGCACAGACCGCCTTGAAATAAGACAATAACTTAAAGTCTATTACAGTCATCCTTATTACAAAACTAATCATAACTTAGAGCACATAAACTTAAAGCATATAAAAGTAACATCTCTTCTCAGCAACTGATCTCAATTAGCATAATCATACGGTTCATCCTGATTATTACCTGCAAAGCCTGGACACGAATGTCCAGGACGCATCAACGCCGTCAGCTTCAAGAAGCTGGTGAGTATTAAAAACATAGCTTTGAATGTAAAAACATGCCCATTTACCTTTTTCCCATTTCCATTTAAATACCACAAGTTTATATTTATGATAAAGAGCTTGTTAGAAAAACAACCACAACAATAATTAAAAGATAAATTCACACATATGTGACCGTGTATGAGAACAATGCACCATCTCATCTAACCGACTCTTTTCTCTCGACAAAACCCAACAACCCTCTATCCTACTCCTGGTATCTTTGAAATACTAAGATAGCCACACTTTAGCAACGGGGCGCCAGGGAGTGTCCAGTTTGCCTCACACTTTGGTCCGGGGTACCAGGGAGTGTCCAATGCCTCACACTTTGAATACCCTAACCGCCATGCAAATACCGGGGCAACCCCCACACAGGTATCCAGACTCGAGTCATTCAGGGAGTGTCTATAGGCCACACTTTAGCACTTCCATGGGTGCCAGTGAGTGTCCAAGTTCGGCTTCACACACTTTAACGCTTCCATGGGCGTCAGGGAGTGTCCATTTTTGCCACCTTCGCATTTCAAAGACACCCTCATCCTCTTTTTCAACTCCAACCACAATCACATCCACAACCACAACCATAACCACAGCCACAATTACAACCACAACCACAACCACAACCACAACTCAAACTCATACTCTTTCCACACAATCATTACTCTTTTCCACACTATCATTACTCTTTTACACACTACCAACACTCACCATGCATGTACAACTGACTCCACACGAATGTCATCAAACTTTAAACATAAAGGAATTCACAGAATTAAAGAAACAATACGCGTACGGGGATTGAAAATTCGTAATTCATTGCCTTAATCATTTTAAACATAACTAATAGCATTCTAAAAACTGCTACTGAAATCCTCGTTTTCTGTCCAAACGGTGCAGAATCTGAGAAAATTGCATTAGACGAAAAGTGTGCAGAATCGAGTTTTGCTTGGGACAATGCGGGCAGAACCTTAAATTTCATTCGTTTTCCTAACAAAAATCTGAAAACAAAATTCTGCTACTGTTAAAATTAAAAGAGAAAATATTAGATTGAATTTCTAATATAGTTTTTCTGCTACTGTAATCCTCATTTTCTGCCCAAACGGTGCAAAATCTGAGAAAATTGCATTAGACGAAAAGTGTGCAGAATCGAGTTTTACTTGGGACAACGCGGGCAGAACCTTAAATTTCATTCGTTTTCCTAACAAAAATCTGAAAACAAAATTCTGCTACTGTTAAAATTAACTACCTAAATCAGTAAATAAGGAATGAGTTACATTTGGAGTGAGTTAGTAATACTCACCGTGATGTAGATTGAAGAAGTTGTTGAGAAAGAAATACAAGAATTAAGAATCTCCAATTTCAAGCTTGGCTATGGAGGATTGAGCTCTTCAAATTCTGAAATTATTATCTCTCTATGTGACTCTCTCAAACTCTCTATGTTAGGAGTGTAGAATGTGTAGTGTGGTTGGGTGTATAAATACTCAAACTCCCACTTAGAAAACATTTGCCTAACATCCCACTCATTCTCCATTAATCTCCACTAATTACAAAGAAAGTGCAACAATGATGTGTAAATATACACTTGCAATTCATAATGCTCCATTGATAATTGAAAGGGTAGGTGGAGTTGGTGTGGGTCAAGGTGTGTTTGGAAATCAAGCTTATGGCATTAGGACAACACACATACTACAAGCATTTGCCAAACAAGGCCTAAGGGAAAACTTTAGCAATAATAATTGGGTATAAAGAAATTTGTCCAATCAGTTACTCCCAAAATTCTGTGGAAGTTTAACACTGCGCGGTCAGTTTTAAACCTAAACTAGTATTTTCGTGACACGGTGTTTATCACAAAAATACAGAAAATTCATTTTAATGTTAGAAATAGTTTTCTGATTTTATAAAAATACAGTTTGAGTTTTAAAAGAAATAATTCCACCGTTTTGAAATACAGATTTGAAATTTAACACAGGTATTGCCAGTTTTTATGAAAATTGCATTTTGACCCCAAAAGTAATTTCAATAATGAGATTAGTCAAGAAATAAATTTTTCACATAAGAATTTAAATAAAGGCAGACAATGTATATTTAATTTTAAATATGGCAATGCAAGAAAATGGGGGTTATTACAGGCATTGTCAAGTGTTTGCTGCAAAGACAAAACTATAAGAGAGAGAGAGAGAGAGAGAGAGAGAGAGAGAGAGAGAGAGGGTATTTATCTAGGCATCTCACTCTTATGCACTTTCAGTACCTGCTATGTACAATGGGCAACAATTATGAAATGTTCACTAAAATGTCATTGAACAATACTTTTTGTGTTAAAGAAATGGAAAGAATGAGAATGACTCTTTATTGCACTGAATATACTTATAAGATATGTCATTTTGTACACTTGCTCTTTCTTTAGTTGTATGGAAATTTTATTTTGCTCTTTCCACTGTCTCAAAATCTTGTACACTTACTCTTTGTTCGAACCTCTCTCTCTATAGAAGTTGGTGGAGTCTTGTGATTGGAGTTTTTGAGATATACATGAAAAGCTCTGGTTATTAATTATTTATTTAGTGATTAAACATGTTCAATTAACACCCTCCATGAAACTGTAACAAAGACGGGAGGTTATTGATACTTTTCAAACTAAAGAGAGTCATAGTCTTATTTGACCCATGCATGTAGCAGGGACAAAACTTGACCCAATATCCAAATACAATAAATGAGCTAGCTCAAAGAATTCCACAAATTTTTAAGGCAATAAACTCCTGATACTTAATTGACACATATTGTACCATGGCATAAAGAATTCAAATTTCAAACTGATACACAACACAACAATTTGTTCAATAAACGAAGAGGGCAAACTAGAAAGAAAGAAAGAAAGGAAAAAAAAACACACACTACTCCTACATAAGTGAGAGAGTTTGCTGGTGAGGCTCACTTGCAAAGGACCCTGTAGCCCCATTGTGAAACACATTCTGATTGGAGTTGAACTAATTGAACATGTTTAAATTACTTTCCACTACTAACGAATGAAACCTATCAAAACGTGAAAGTATTTTCTTGTAGCAAAATGGAATCCCGCTCAGGAAAATATAGTATATCAGAAGGATGAACAAAAAAAAATGGAAGCATAGAGACAATGTTATTAATCAGAAACACATCCAAAAAGCTATGCAAAAGTTGAGGAAATATCTTACCAGCTGAAGAAATGACCTGTCAGCTCAGCTGTCAGTGTCACAAAATTAGGAGAGGTAAACAAGTTATTCTCATTGACATTCTTGGGTAGGAATATCAACATTATGAACATTTGGTTCCAGTGAGTAGAATTGATGATTAACTCGGTTCCGATGACTTTAATCTAAATATAAATTGACATTTAGATGGTGCTTCATACTAAGAGTTCCATAATTCCATTGATAGTAATATGCATAGCAGCATAGAATAACTTCATCCAACCAATTAGATATACCGATGTTAAAGCAAAGCTCAAGTGATGAATACAATGATAATACATTAATACTGGTGATTGGTAAAGTAATGAAGACCATGCACTTGAAGATAGTGGTTGATTGAGATTTGGGAACAAAAGAACTAGGGTTCAAGAATTAGGCAGGTTTTTGAAACTGGGTGTTGGTCCCAACGGTTTGGTCCTATTTTTGGTGAATTTGGTGAATGGCTTTGAGACATGTCTAATTATTGTATATCTGAATATTATCAATAAAATATCTAAAATGCCCCCAAACCCTTTACTTCCATTCCCCCTCTTTGTAGCCATAGCCCAAAGCTAAAGCTGCCATTCACGACAAATATGCTCAAAAAATTTCAGTTCATAAAGCTGCCATTAGAAATACATAGATGCATATATGTGTGTATATGCACAAAAATGTTCAACCCCTAAATCAAAACTTTATACATATATCATATCTAAATCTCGTATTTACATATCTGTGCATATATATATACATATACATATACATATACAGACCTGTGTAAATCTCGTATATCTATATATAAAAATCTATGGGGAGAGAGAGAGAGAGAGAGAGAGAGAGAGAGAGAGAGAGAGAGATAGATTGATCTCAAACTTGAGATGAAGCACCCCAATCGCAGCAATGGTCGTCTCCCTAATTCAACCCTAACCGTAGCCTTACAGAAGAGTGAGTTTGTGAAGATTTTGAGAGAGAGAGATAGAGAGAGACTCAAACCTGTTGCTTCTCCAGCAGATCCCCCAAATCGCAGCAGTAAGGTGAGCTTCTTTCTTGTATAGTTTGTGAAGTTGAGGAGGGGAGAGAGAAGGGCATAAAGCCTGGGATTTGGTTTTTTTTTTTCAAATGAGTTGGGTTCAAAAATTTGACCCGCCCAAACCAAGGTGAAACAAATTGGGACCCACCTTTTAATTCGGTGCAACTCTTCGGTATCAGTCGGTTGATGTAGCATTATTGATATATTACAGATTAAATATAGACTCCTTTGTAATGTAAGGGCATTTACCACATATATAATTGAATGAGTAATTCTTTGGTGATAATTTTCATATAAATTTCATACAACCTCCTAAAAAGATGTGTCTATTTCTCTCATGTGATATCACTAGACCCCACAGTGGCACATGAGAGAGATAGATACTCCCTCTGTCCCATAATAAGTGTCCACATTTCATTTTTTAGATGTCCCACAATAGGTGTCCACTTTCCTAAATTGGCATATAGCTTTTACTTACTTTCCAAAACTATCCTTATAATAAAGACAAAGAAGCATTTATTTGTGATCCCAAAATAAGCAAAAAGTCAAACACCCATCACATCTAAGGGTAAAATTGGAAAGTGACTCTTTAATGAACCAAATAAATTAATATAATACAATTTTCTTAAACATTGTGCAAAAAGGAAGTGAATACTTATTATGGGACGAAGAGAGTACATCTTTTTAGAATATTATATGAAAGTTGTATGAAAGTTATCACCAAAGAATTACCTTAACTGAATATTTAAAACTAGGTCAGATCAGAGCAGTAGAAAGTGTTGTAATTCTTTAATTTGTGTCATTTGAATATTGTAGCACTAGAATATTCCTATAGTGCTTCTAACAACAATATATTTGCAAATTTTCAAGTATAGAATATATTCTATAACATGGTCATGTGTGGTCAAAATACTAAAAACAATTTTGTTTAACAAATTGACCAAACCCATGTAAACCCAACTCAAAAAGTACTAGCATGTTGCTATACTTTTAAATTTTGTACTATTTAAATGTGATTCTCAGCACATGTAACAGTAAAATCATTTTTAATAATTAGGAAATTATTTGAATATCCTCCAATAATGTCACATGTGTTGGAAATAATATTTGAGACAATTTTTTTTAAAGAGTAATGATACTCACACTTTTGTACACTATACAATCGTGACCATTAATTTCAGTAAACTCTATATAGATTTTATATGAGTCTCACGCAGAGCACATAATCTATTAAAATCAATAACCCGGGACCCGGGTTATATGATGTACAAGAAATGTGCACA
Source organism: Hydrangea macrophylla (assembly GCA_033977485.1). Taxonomy (NCBI): domain Eukaryota; kingdom Viridiplantae; phylum Streptophyta; class Magnoliopsida; order Cornales; family Hydrangeaceae; genus Hydrangea; species Hydrangea macrophylla. The sequence goes on from CM066991.1 coordinate 135,308,570, forward strand.
GAAGTATATGTATACCTTTTATCAAATAAAAAAAAATGTGTATCACTATTGATTTTTTAAAACCGCACCATTACTTGTTTTTTTCCCAAACCTTGAGTCACATAAGCGTTGTTAACGAAGCTACTGAAAGAATGGGGCACGTGTGCATAGCAGATTCAACTTAGCTTTTGTGTTAGAGATAATTTGACAAGTCCCTCGCATTAAAATTGTTTTTTTTTTTTTTTCACTACTATCTTTTCACGTCTTCCAAGGCAACAAATTATAGTAAATGCGATGCTACTTTTTAAAATTGTTTTTTTTTACCACCAAATCAATGGCTATATATATATATATATATATTATTACGAGGATAAATATTTCTGTTTGTCCGTTGTGATAAATTTTTAGACATGTGTACCGAATTCACAACATATGCACCAGGTAAATCAGAGACACAAGTTAGTGGTAGAATCTGAACTCACACAAAGCTAGACATATTTTAAAGTCTATCTTGAAATCCATCCCTCTGACTATCTTATACAACCCCCATGGCCGGCCCAAAGGGAGGGCGAAAGGGGCAAGCGCCTCGGGCCACCAAAGTTCACAAAATTTTGAGGACTTCCATGAAATTGTCATAATTATATTTTTTCTTTAAGATTTTTAGTATTTTACATTTAGGTTTCTCCAATGCCCAATTTAGTGTCATTAATTACATATATATTGATATACATGTATATAAAACTCAAAATCAACGGCCTTAGAATCTTGAAAATTATATTTTTAGTGTAAGAATTTTTAGTTTAGAAATAAGTCCGTCTAGAATTTTGAAAGATATCATACAATGTTTAAGTTTCACAAATAGACTCATATTATAAGTAGACCCCCAAAAAATTGCCAATTATATATAAGTAAATCTTTAAAAAATCGCTAATTATGTATAAGTAGACCCCAAAAAAATTACCTCAAGGCGTTGCCCCAAACTCCCGTATAAGGGCCTCCTTTTTAGTAGTTCGTCCCGGTCCTCCAAATACTCGGGACCGGCCCTGACAACCCCTGAGAATTTTCGAATCTCTGGCCTTCCTAGAAAGTCAAGAATTCTGACCAAAACTACTTATACCTATATAAAATTTCAAACCCTCAATCAAAAGAATATAACACCACTGTTGAGACTCGCTTACACTTACAATAGGTGATCGTGGTTAACCAATGCCAATTACCACCGGCACAATGACGACGTTCTTTATGATGTAGTTTGTCACGGACTCAAGGACCGAACATTAAAGAAAGAGTCACACACAAAAAAAAGAAAAAAAAAGAAAAAGAAAAGAGTAGTCAAAAAAGGTAAGGACAAAATATCTCACGCTTGTTGGTAATGTCCAAATTCTCAAATTTTAATTGATCCGAATCAGACAGATTAATAAGGAAATAACTCAGGTATATTTTTTTTTGTGATTTATAATTTTTTTTTTTTTTTTTTTTTTTTAAGTAGTACTGATATGTGTTTGAATGAGTTATGTTAGGTACACATAAACGGGATATCTAAGTTATCTATTTGCTAATGTGGATTTCCAAATTCATTTATCAGTTACCAAAAAAAAGTTTGAATTGTTTTCCAAAATCAGCAGGTGGATAATTTAGGTATCCCGTTTAGGTGTACCTAATATTACTCATGTTTGAATAGTAACTCTTTATTGCTTTGTGATATCACTTCAATACTTATCCGTTACAAGAAATATTTCTCCTCGTATTTATTGATTTTAAAGAGAAGATTAATTTGAATTCATAGCAATTGTGTCTTAAAAAAAAAAAATACACACATGCACACACACAAAACAACAACAACAATAATAATAATTATAATAATATTGATTAATGATTTAGATGAGGTTGATTGTGGGTCAACGATAAGTGTCAATCGAGCACACGAGAATGTGGAATTCATGAGGCATTGACATGATTAAATGACATTTATGTGACTTAAATGTTATTTGATATTTTCTGGTAAATGTGAATAGTGATTATACTTGGTTTTGTGTATTTTCTGATAGTTTTGATCTTGTTAAAGATCATTCTGAATGATATAGAGTTAACGTAAATGATACATTGCATAAAAGGTAGGTTATCTAAAAATTCTACAAAAATAATTTCGGAACGTAATTACGAACCCAAACGGAACTTAGATGGAAACTTTTATGATTTAAAGATTTTCACTCGTGAAGTGAAAATTAGACGTATAAGATATTCCGAAGAGTAATGAGAAGTTTTGAGAACTCATGGGGAGGAAAACGTAATTCCCGAAAGTTGTGTCTATAAATAGGAGAGGTGAGATATTTTATAAAATATCTCAAAACCAAAAAATGGAGCTCAAGAGAATTGAGAAGATTTTGAAGCTTCGATTTTCCTGGCGTAAATCGACAGACTTTTGTCCTTTTATTTTCAACTAAATTTCATATTTGAACTCCTCAAGGTAAGAGCTACGTTTTGATAGTTGTTAGGCTTCATTTGGCTAAGTTTTATGAAAATCCTAATTCTAGAAATTTGGGAAAAATATGTGAACACTTGTAGGAATCACTTGTAATCAGAGATCCGGTGTAGAATCAGACTGCTAGACTTCCCCTGAAATTATAGAGTCGTAGCTCGAAATTCTTGACTTAGGTTATATAAGGAATTTTGGATATTTTAGATATCATGTATGAAATTGTGATCCAGACAAAACTCATGTGTTAATTTAGGTCCGTTAATTTTACACGCGAGTACGTATGAAAAGTATGTTGAGATGATTATGTGAGCATGCTAAGTGATAATGTGGGTCAAAGGGGAATCTGGTACAAATTTATGCCGGGGGTAGGCCTCTCGATGTTTGAGAGTTATTGTAGCGACGGCTACAGTGCATAGTTTGGGAGAAGGCCCTGCCAGGGCATAATGCATGGTTTGGAGGAAAGCCCTACCAGGGCACTTGGATGAGTGGTTAGGAGATCCATGGCATCATTTTCATTGTTCCATTACCGGATGAATGCGTATCTCTCTCCCTAGAAACTAGTCTATATGGGTGTCGATATTAAAGCATGAATTGCCTCATATGCATATGTTTAGAATTGTACACTCTGTATATAACCGACCAGTGGAGACTTACTCCATTGCAGGTGAAAAGAATAAAAAAAAGAAGAAGCGAGAAGAGTGAGGTCGACGAGATGCTAGGGATGTCTCTTGTTATACTTTTGTTTTCTATTCCAAATTGTAATAGGAGTTTTGGGAGAAGTCAAAACCATGTGTTTAACTTGAACTTCGAAATAGATTTTTAGTATTGTAACTCTTGTAATTATACTTTTAAGATGTTGTAATAGAACTAGTATTACTTTGGGTTGAGTTTCATGTATACTTAATCTTGGTTGAGAGTTGTTTAAGTTTTGGAGCGAGTAATTGTGCAAAATGTACAGCAGTAGCGGAAAATTGTCGACTGGGTCGGGACCACAGTCGACTGGATCCACTGTTTAAATGAAAATTCCTTCCCAGTTTTAGAAAACCAATCAACTGACTGGTTTGCAAAATAGTCGACTGGAAAGTGTTTAAAAAACATGGCATTTAGCTGGATCAGGTCCAGTCGACCGGACAAGTACCAGTCGATTGGAAGATTGATGCCACAGTCGACTGGACCCAGAGGACAGTCGACTGGATTGGGTTGCTGAGGTTCTGAGTCTCTGCAATAGCCAAAGCAGTCGACTGGGGACCCGACGTGGTCGACTGGATTACTGTTTGTAAAATGAACTGGTTCTTTAAGTGTTTTAATGGGAAAATCTTTTTATAACTCTGATTTTATGATTCCTACTTATCTTAATCCACTACTATTTATCTTTAACTGAACTGGTTGAGTCTTGGTGGCATACCGCATATCCTATTTTTGCCCGTAGTGGGATGGGTCGTGACTAGGGGTGTGTTTCGGCCGGAACGGATCGGAAACACCCCTTTCGGAAAAAATTCCAAAATTTTCGGAAGCCAAAAATGCATTCCGAATTCCGTTCTGAAATTTCGGAAATTCCAAAATTAGTTCCGATTCCGAAATTTCGGAATTTTCGGAATTTTCGGAATTTTTCAGAATTTCATCAGATTCGGAATTTTTCGGAATATTCGGAATATTTTTGGAATTTTTCGAAATATTCGAAATTCAAGCTTAATGGGATTTCACTTGAGACTTGTAGGCCTTTTATAGAAGCACATCACACCCCCTCTTTTATGTTTTTTCGATGTGGGATGAACACAATTTTCGGAATATTTCGGAATATTTTCGAAAAATACAATTTCGGAATATGTTCGGAAATTTTTCGGAATTTTTCGGAATATTTTCGGAAAAGTTTCGGAAAATGCAATTTCGGAATATTTTCGGAAATTTTTCAGAATTTTCGGAATTCTAAAAATAATTCCGATTCCGATCCGATTTTTTTCGAAATTTTCGGAATTCGGAAAATCGGAATTCGGAATGCATATTTAGTTGCCAAAATCGGAATTTTTCGGATCGGAATCGGTCGGAATCGGAATTTCCGTTCCAAATGACACCCCTAGTCGTGACATTTATTGATATTAGAGCAATAGGTAACAAAACTTTGGGAACGTTCGACGTCGAGTGGAGTGTTGAGTGATTTGACGTATTCTCTAGAATGCATTCTGTAGACACCCCGATTTTGACTGACCATCGAATTTAGGGACGATTACCTCTAAAACTGATGATGACAATGTCCGGCAAAATTCGAAATCTTTTAAGGTAATTCAAGCTCTTCGATATGTTAAAATTGCAAAATTCAAAAAAAGAAGGGAAAGACCGGGTGTTCCGAAAAGTTCGGGTGTAGAATACGTATAGGAGAAATAAAAAAAATCAATTTGGAAAATATAATGTAAAAATGGATTTTGGTTTAAAATATACAAGAAAAAGAATTTTGAAAAAGGAAAAGAAAAGAGAATTTCAAAAGAAAAAGAAAAAAGAACACAAAATATATATGGATTTTGGTTTAAAAATATTTCAAGAAAAAGAATCTTGAAAAGGAAAAAAAGAAAAGGGATGAGGCGGCACTGTGGCACTCGCAGAGTGCCACGCCGGTAGTTCGTGAGTGCCAAACCGGGGCTCATTGAGTACCGCGGAGAATTCGGTGAGTGTCGCCTGCTGTAACAGTTTGTTTATTAAAAAATACGTATTGAACAACCAAAGATACTATTGCACATGGGTTTTAACCCCGAATTTACTGAATTATTAACCCCTCAAGATTGGTCTATATAAGGAGATATATATCTCCATTACAAGGGGGAGGATTAAGATACAATTGGGTTGAGTTTAGAGAGATAATCAAGAGAGATTTGAAGAACAAACCATTGAAAACGACTTGAGAGCTTGAAGAAGGCTTGAAAACCCTTGAAGATCTTCATTAAACCAATAAAATCTAAGGATAATTGGAGGTAATCCTTTAACCTTAGTTTTTTAAGTCTAAATTCAATCACAATTCATAGAATTCTCTAGGATTTTTCCACAATTTTCAAAAAGTCTCTTCTAACCTCATTTCATCACACACCACTTGAATTGTGATTAAATTATCATTCATGTTTGTTGATTTGGATTTGATTAGCCTCGGGTTTGATATGAAACAACTCTTCTAAAAGAATTAAGACTTGAATCATTCAATTGACTTTGATTTCACATTCTCTCTCTCATACTCTTCTCTTGGAATTTATGGAATCCTTAATATTCCATGTGAATTCCTTGAATTAGATCCTCTAATTTTCTCTAAATTTATATTTATATGAGGAATTGAGTTGATCTAAGTCTTATCTATTAATAAATTAGTGGATCTAAACTTTGTTCATGGTTTTGGTTCATCCTTTTGGAACTCTTGGAACTAGTCCCTGTTTCATTGAGTTCTATGCAAATTGGTTCATAATCCTCAAGGATCATATATGTGGGAGATGAATTAGATGTAGATCTAGTTGCTTTTTCATAATTTGATTGTTGAATTCAAGTGTTCAAGTTCACCTAAGGGATTGAGTAAGTCCTTAGAACCCATTTCTAAGCTCTCTTGAGAGTTTTATATTGGAGTTTCTTTAAGGCTAAATCTATAGGAATTCTACACTATGATGATGTTTTTATGTTGATCATAACCGCACTTGGTCTAGATTCTTCATAGAGCCATGGATTTAGTTAGGTTTGGTTCAAGAATATTGATTCAATAATGGTGCAGTGAGTTCATTAACCAATTGTGATCAAAGATTTTTAATTAAATCATGATCCGTTGATTTTGAATGAGACCAATTGGAATGTGCTCATAACACTTAATCATACTACATAAAATTTTGTTTTGACTAGATTTCATGGTTAGCATGGTTTGATCATGAGTTTTGTTAAGTAACTACTCTTTATACAAAATTTCATAATAGTAACTTAGTATTAAATTGTTTTGATCAGAACCATGAACAAACATTTTGAGCTTCAAATAATTTTTCCATGAAGTACAATGAGTAAGTAAGACCCTCTAAAAAGATTAGAAGGATTAATGTTTGTTTACTATTTTTAATAAATCATATAAAATCTCTGGACCGAGAGTTGATAAATCTTAAGTGGTGTCTAGTCTTGGTCCCATTTCTGGAGATTGGACCGTTTGATCTTCGATTTTATTTTTGGGTTAGAAACTAGACTCACAGAGGCAAATAACCAAACCAAACCAAACCTAACCAAGCCTTGTGTCCCAATCAATTGGGGTCGGCTGTATGAATCCTTTTTCTCCATTTTGCACGATCAAGAGCTATATGCTCATTTAAATTATATATATTCATATCTTGTTGCACCACATATTCCCAAGTCAGTCTACGTCTGCCTCTCCCTCTAACCATTCCAGGCACTACAATCTTATCACTCTTTCGCACAGGTGCATCTACAGGTTTTCGTTGCACATGGCCGAACCATCTAAGTCTATTCTCCCTCAACTTATCCTCAATATGTGTCACTCCTAAAGTCTCTCGGATGTACTCATTTCTAATTCTATCTTTCCTAGTCTTACCACACATCCATCTTAACATCCTCATCTCCGCTACACTCACTTTGCTAATGTGTTGTTTCTTAGTTGCCCAACACTCTGTCCCGTAGAGCATAGCTGGCCTAATAGCTGTCCTATAAAATTTTCCTTTCAATTTTGCTGGTATTCTCCGATCAGATAATACTCCAAAAGCACTCCTCCACTTAAGCCAGCCCACTTTAATTCTATGGGTCACATCATCACCAATCTCTCCGTCTCTACTGATCATTGAACCTAGATAGCGAAAGTGTTCCCTCACAGAGACAAATCATATCCAAAAATCATTAAGATCCAGTCATGGGAACTATGACTTTTCTCTTTTTTAATATTTGGTTTCATATCTGTAAATCCTGAATGCTATGATAGATTTGATGAACTTAATCAATGATGATCCAAATAATTTCTCTATGACTTAAGACTTGAGACATGTCTTAAATAAAGTTGATTCTTTTTTTAAATCCAGAGGCTAAAAGGTCCAAATCAAGGAATAATTCATGTCTTGTTCACATTCATGCATTCATGATCATCATGTATGATAGTAGTAATTGTATCTTAGGACATAGATTAGTTTGTATAAAAATAATTAAGTGAATTGGTTGAACTTATGTCATGGATTCTTTTTAATCATGTTGAGATAATATCATTTCTATATAGACATTACATTGGCACCTAGTTGGGATTTATATATATCTATAGGAATGTTGTGGTTTCAACGAGTTACAAGGAATTCATGATTTCATTGCACTCCCCATTTTGTTAGATCTAAGCTAATAATTTGGTATAATATTTAGAATTTGATATTATATTGTGTTCAAAGCATGTGGGCTTATTTTTGTTTTGTAGCACTATTAAGGTATGGCTTCTTGAACCACCCTTTTTTTGCTTTGTTTTTTATTTGATTTTTTTAATTTTCGACTTCATGCGCGACACCTTAGATTAGGGTCCGCCTTATGTGTATATATGTGTTAGAGACATTTTTATTTAGGTTTTTTCTATTTAATTATATGCATTGCACGTTTCCTTTCGTAGCTGGATTTCGGGTAAGTTTCTTTGTTCCTTATTGCATATCATTTTGCTTGCTATTTGAACTATGTAATTTTGTATGCCATTTTATCGTTAACAGTCTTGCACCTCTTTCGACATGCTTTTGAAATGCGCGTATATATATATATATATGTATTAGTTGAGGGCATGCTTTGATTAATAATTCGATTAAAACGGAAATTGAGTAGAGGCCTATCATGAGATAGGATGAGAGGGGGTGTTTTAGTCCACCGGGCTCCTTCCCCTTTCATTTCATAACCTCCGGACCTAGAAATCTCTATTTTCCAAAAGATTAGTTTACTTTTAAAATGGTTTCTTAATTTTTCTTTAAAAATTAAGTGGCGACTCGTATTTGAATTTGAAAAAGTTAAAACTGTTGGGTTTGTGCCCTCAAACCATCACTTTATGTATGAGACATTGACATTTTAATATATGGATATCAGCTTTATATTTCATTGTGTGTGTTTCTTTCATGAGATGATTGTTAATTCTTAAGTATCATAGTAAGTAATTTGTGTATGTATGAGATACATACAAGCGAGATACGAATTACTATTCTTTGATACTTAGAATTTGTCACAGTGGACGATGAGACTGGATATCTCACCAGGTTTACACTATAGCATGATTAACTACCATTGGATGAAATGATGAATCTTAATCACTAGAGTATAGCTCTTAGTTAATATGCTAGTGCTTATAGTGTATTGACGGACCTGAGCTTTCCTTTTGACACTTAAGGCTATCAACAGTCGATAAGAACTTATAACTTGTATAAGGTACGTGTTCTCAATCTTGAGATGATTATGAACACAGATTATGGATATGACTGCTTTGACTTACCAATCAGTGAGGTCTTAAAGATCAACACCTAGGTATCATGGGTATGTCATGTTCATAGGGTTGTGAACATATATTGTTAAGATCGAATCTACCCTCAATTAAAGAGTAACCATTCCCTTGAGAATGTCACCAAGTTGATTACTGAGAACTACAGTCTTGTTGATAAGTAGTTATCAACACGTTTACTAATCATGAGAGGTGAATGAGACCTAAAGAATACAAGAAGTAATCATGATTCAGGTTGACAATAATAGTTATCCGACTACCTGAATATGATTATGAATGCTGACGGTAGAGGGATATTAGTACACCATACAAGTCTAGTTATCACTTCGGATATGTTCTTGCATTGGAATTCAGTTATCGTTTTGTAGTGGAGTAAACGTTAACTGATCAGTTGGTTAGTTTGCTGATCAAAGAGTTTGGTCAGGGAAATTAACAATTGGTCTGAGTCAACAATAAATAGCCTAGGAGGTCCCACTTATAGCTCTACTAGGATGTTTGGAAAGACACATGAGATGTTGTCAAGACAAGTTAGTTCGATTGAAGTTTGGCCGATCGATTGAAGTCATGGAAAATTCGATCGATCGAAATTGTTCAATCGATCGAATGTTCGATCGATCAAACACACTTCGATCGGTTGAAAGTAAGGTCGGTTCTAGGAATCTATAAATAGGGCAGCTGCGTCCAGAAAATAGAGTTCATCATTTTATTATACCAGAAGCTGCAGAAATAAATTTAGGCTTCCTAAACCTTCTCTATCCTCTCTATTAGGGTTCCCACCAACCCTAGTCTCTCTAGGAGCATCCATAGGAGTCATAAAAGTGAAAACAATCTAGTAGAGGCTGCTGCACCATAAAAAAAGAATAGAATCAGAATTGGGTTCAAGAGTTGAGGTGTATACTCTTCTCCCTCTTGTATATACATCTATAGAGTTAATAAGAAGTAGATCCGGGCATATCAATAAAAGCTTCGTACTTTGTTTTTCCATTGTGCATTTAAATCAATTTTAAACCTATTTTTCCTTCAATTGGTATCAGAGCCACGCTTGTTTGGATCTATAGATGTAATACCCTAAATTTTTGTGATGTTTTATATGAATAAGACCTTGTAATGCTTCTTTTAATACTTGTACGAGTTTCCCCTTGCCTTTGGTATAATTCGGATACCAATCGATTGGCAAGATTATCAATCGATTGCCACTTTTTACCAATCGATTGGAGCATTTATACCTGATACCAATCGATTGGCAGCAGCTGGGCAGATTCTCTTGCTTTGGCTGGGGTTTGTCCACGTGAACACTTGAATCTTTATATATATTAGCCTATTTTGGGCATATTTCTGTTTCCAGAAATCAGAGAGAGGGAGAGAAAGTGTTTGTGTGTGTGTTTATATATATACACACTCATATATATATATACATATATATATATATATTCATACACTCTTATACACACACATAGGGATGGACTGAGAAGAAGAAGAAGATCAAGAAAAGAAGAAGAAAGAAGAAAAGAGAAGAAGAGAGAGAGAGAGAGAGAGAGAGAGATTGACAAAGAAGGGAGAGAACCACCATTGGAGCTTCCAAGCTCCAAAACACACAACTAAACACACCCTCTAATCCTAAAGTGGGTTCTAAACTCACTGAGTAGCAATATACTAATGTTAGAACGTGTTTAAATGAAGAAATGGAGTTTAAATGATGATTTCTCGTATTTATTCATGTTGGACAGTCTTTACTGTGAAGAAGACAAAGTCTCAATCGATTGGACTTGCCGCAATCGATTGATATCCCAATCGATTGCTATTAATGGCAATCAGTTGGCATAAAATCCAATCGATTGGACTTTTTACCAATCGATTGATACTATTTTTATACCAATCGATTGGACCCTTGTCCTAATCGATTGGAAGTTGCAGAATGTTGATTATCTTGTTTAGTTTATATTATAACTGTTTAGTTCTTTATTTACTGTTCAGTATTTCCAGCATGCTTTATTGTTGTAATATAGACGTGATAATGAGATAATGCGACGTAGGATCTTAGTAACGACGAGATTAACGGATAATGGTTGTGACGTTAGATAATGTTGTAGTTGTGAATCCTTTGGAGTTAATGTTCATTTCATTCAGAGTAGTCAGGCCACATTGGGATTGTCATGTATTGATGTTAGAGTTGAACTTAAGTAGGTTTGTTAAGATTTGGGAATCTTACGTGGGCGGGTTTTGGTCGATCATATGTTCTTAAAAGTGGTAGACAGACAAAGGTGTCTATGACTGCGGTGGACTGGACCATTTGCCCTAAGATAGCCAGATGATCTAATCATATGTTCTTAAAAGCGGTAGATAGACGAAGGTGTCTACGACTGCGGTGGACCGTGATCACTGGTAGACGTCGCTAAGTCGTGGCATAAAATGATGTACTGTTGCTTAAAGCGTTATATCTCTATAGTGCGGTGAACTGAGCATATGTTCTTAAAAGTTGGGGATGGACTGACTTGGTATCCATGACTGCGGTGGATTGTGCATATGTTCTTAAAAGTGGTGGACGGAGCAATGGTGTATCCTTAAGCATGAACTACTGTCGAGTCTGTTCCCCTATCATAATGTATTGTCAATCATAATATGAGTAAGACGTTAGTAATCGGATCATCGGTTTGATTTAAGGAGTTACCCTCACTAAATCTTAATGGTTATCTTTTATAACTAGTAATAACTTCAATAGTTGATACCCTGTTAGTATCTAACTCACTCAGCTTTCATTAAGCTGATGACGTTTATGCCGCTGGACATTTCCATGTTCCAACGCACCTGGTTATGACTATATAGGTGGAGGACCTGCTGGCGAGGACTACTGTGCTGGTGACGATGTCCCTTCGGAGGATTATCCCAAAAAAGGCCAGGCAGAAGAGGACTACTACGCCGAGGACTACCTTTATGCCAATTGAAGATTTGGCTAGGCTACAGTTTAATTATCTTTACTGCCTTCCAGACCTTTTGTAATCAGGCATATGTTGCCTTGACAATTAAACTTCTGCTGTGTTTTATTTTGATTCAAGACTCTGATGTGTAATAGTTAATAACCTCTTTTGACATCTAGTTATGTTTTAACCAGAGCGTAGATTTTATTCTTGTCATATCCCTTGCTTATTGTTGCTTAGTACTGCGTGGTATAGACAATTGTGTGACTTCACCAGTTGCTGCCTTTGGACCCAAAAAGAAAATTTATTCTTCTCTATTTTTTCCATTCCGAGGCATGACAATAGATGCGTTTTGGAATACTAGTTTGATTTGCCTGTTGGTTTTTTAGTGCTATTTTTTAAACTGCATCGTTACAGATCTGTTTCTGTAGCAGAAAACAAATCTGTGATAGCATTGGAAGCATGGCAGTTTTGATTGATCGAACTTGTTTCAATCGATTGAAACTATCTGTGTTCAACCGATCGAAAGAGTTTCGATTGATTAAACCAATGCAGGTTTCGAGCGATCGAACAAGCTTCGATCGATCGAAACTGTTTATCTGTCTAGGTGTCTTTTTCACAGTTTTAAAGTTTTTTAAATTATTTGCTTACTATTTTGAAAATTTTAAATCAGTCTGTGACAGAAAACCAGGGATGTTGTTTTAGACTACTAATTACTTCCATAAAGATTTTATGGTGTATGCAATTAAATTAGTAGTTCCAATGGTCGTATATTTTGTTATACATGTGCGTGGTTGTATGTACAACTAACCCTCTTGTAGCAAGATAATTCTTCTATCTCCCATGGTACCAAGTTCCGACGATTTAAATTGTTGTGTTTAAATGTTTGAGATTGGTGTGTTTTATTTTTTGGTTTGGTTTAAGACATGTGTAAAAGGCGCTGCGACTTCAATCCTACGAATAGGAAAGTCGCACCGGTTTTCCTAGCCTCTTTTTATTTTATTGTTGTTTTCTATTTCTAGATAAATTTTTAGCTTCTAAAGAAGCATAGGACTAATGTAATAGAATTAGAAAATCCATAAAGATGGAAGAGCAAGCCATTGTCCATGAAGATGGAGCTGGAGGTGATCAAACAAAGAAAGAGGTTCTATGGAGATAGAGCCATGCAAGATAGAGTCATCGTTTGGATATCTTTATTTCATTTTAGTTTTTGTTTTATGTGCTTGGTTTGTGATTGGAGTTCAAACATGTTACCACTTACATGCACTTAAAACAAGTTTTATAAAATAAAAATCAAAAATCATTTTCAACGTATTAGTAAACATTGGATGTTTATGGGTAATGTGTAGAAACAACTTTTTCAAAAGCAAAATCCTTTACTATTAAATCTAGTGGGAGAGGGACTTATTATTATTACTCCCACGATCTTCCATTAACGGTTCACTGTAAGATGAGTAGTGCATTCTGTATCACCTCGCCAGGGGTGATCATTCAATACCTACTCATTGGTTACTAGATGTGAACTTCCTATGGATAGGATCAATCAGAATTGTTATAGGGTGACTACCACACAGAGGTGCTACTTGAGGCGGTTGTGATTGGATCCTAGTTAATGGTACACACTAACTAAGCTACGAATAAGGGATCCCACATGAGGCATTATTCAGAAACTTAGAGATCAAATAGGTTCGGGAGTCATAACTTGTTTTGCAAGAGTTGTATAGTGGACAAGTCATGATTAATCAAAAGATCGAACATTAACCACCACATGGAGGCTTTATTCTTTTGTTTTGATATTCCAGCGAATTTGTTTTAAAATAAGAGTTTTAAGGATTCTTTATTTCAAATTGTCAAATTCTGATATCCAAATTTATTTTATCTGTTTAATTTTTCAGTAATCAAATGTCTGGATTTGCATTTAGTCCACTTGCCACTGTACTCACTCAGAAGAAGTTAACTGAAAATAAGTACATTGAATGGAAACGTAACCTTGACATCGTTTTAACTACGGAGGATCACATATATGTTCTCACCACCCCGTGCCCCGAAGAACCCGCTGCAAATGCTACGACTGCTGCCAGACACGAGTTCGACAAATGGAAGAAATCGAATGGAATGGCTTGTTGCTACATTCTGGCCTCTATGGCTGGTGTGTTGCAACACCAATTCCACTCAAATGAATATGCTAGTACCATTATCAATTCCTTAAAAGAAATGTTTAGGGAGCATGGTAGACCTGCTAGACAGGTTGCCATGCATAAGATAATGAGTGCGAATATGTCAGAAGGGACTCAAGTCAAAGAGCATGCTTTAAAAATGATCAATTATTTAAACGAACTGGAAGCCTTGGGAGCCAACATCGACGCACAGACCCAAGTTGATATGATCCTCAATTCGCTGTCACCGTCATTCACTCAATTTAAACTTAACTACAATATGAATCAAATGAATTTTTCAATGAGTGAATTAATGAGTTCTTTACTGGTAGTGGAAGGGGTAATCAAACCTGGGGGCAATGTTCTGAACGTTGAGAAAAGCTCTTCTTCTTCCTAATCTATGCCGAAAGGCAAGAAATGGAAGAAGAAGGGTGGCACTAGTGATCCAAGTGTTGGAGTGGTCCCTAAGATTGCAAAATTTAAGGGAAAGGGTAAGGGTAAGGGGAAGGTGGGTGGCCAAGGCAAAGGAAAGTGTTTCCAATATGGTGAGAAGGGCCACTAGAAGAAGAACTGTCCAGAATTCTTAGCTACAAGAGTTCAAGGTATGATTGAATCACATGTGATTGAAGTAAGTTTTATTACGGATACTTCAAACACTTGGTGCATTGATTCTGGTGCGACTAACTATATCTATAATTCATTGCAGAGGTTCAGATCAACCAGGATGTGCAGTGATGGAGAGATCGTACTTACTCTAGGTTCTAGTGTAACCGTATCTGTGGTTGCTATAGGAGTAGTAGCTTTAGAATTTTTGGATAATAAAATTTTGATTTTATCAGATATACTTTACGTCCCTTCAATGAGACGTAATTTAATTTCAGTTTCAAATTTATCGAATAAAGGTTATTCTTTTCATTTTGGAACTGAAGTTGTGATAAAAAGAAATGGTTCTTTTGTGTGTTCTGGTGTCAAATCAAATGGTTTGTATGTGATTACTCCTAATATTTTTAAAGACTCTTGCATGGAACTTAATAACTCAGTGGTAACTGTACCATCTAAAAAAAAGGAACCTTCTACTAATCCAACAAGGATTTGGCATATAAGGCTTGGCCATATCAATCTAAATAGGATTGGTAGACTAGTCAAAGAAGGGGTCTTAGGCGATTTGGTTCTCGAACCAATGCAAGTCTGTGAGTCTTGTTTGGAGGGTACAATGACCAAAAAGCCCTTTCCCGCAAAGGACAATAGGACCAATGCATTGTTGGAATTTGTTCATACTGATGTGTGTGGACCAATAAATATTAGAATAAGGGGTGGTTATGAGTATTTCATAACATTTACTAATGACCACTTAAGGTATGGATATGTATAACTAATGCAACACAAGTCTGAAGCCTTTGAAAAGTTCAAAGAGTTTAGGGCTGAACTGGAAATGCAATTGGGTACACATATTAAGGCCATTTGATCTTATCGAGATGGCGAGTACCTCTATAATGAGTTTATTGATCACCTCGTACAGAATGGGATACTGTCACAGTTAACTGCACCTGGTACGCCTCAGCAAAACAGTGTAGCGGAGAAAAGGAATCAGACTCTTTTAGACATAACTAGGTCGATGATGAGTTATTACGAGTTGCCATTATTCCTTTGGGGTTATGCTTTGGAAATCGCTGCATACATACTAAATCTAGTATCAAGCAAATTTGTTCCCAGGACACTACGGGAGATGTGGATTGGGCGTAAGCCTTCTTTGTAACATCTCCATATATGGGGGTGTACGGCACATGTGCTGAAAGGAAAGATGAGCAAGTTGGTTTCTAGATTGGAGGTATCTTACTTTGTAGGATATCCAAAGGGTACTTATGGATGGTATTTTTATGATCCAAGAGAACAGAAAGTGTTTGCTAGCACAAATGGTATTTTCTTGGAAGATGATTATATCAAGAACCATAAATCTAAGGGAAGGATAGATCTTAAAGAGATAGAAGGAGAGCCCTCATTGCCACCTGCAGTTGATAACGATGCAAGACAAGAAAATACCACTTCTTCACCCATTTCTGCACCGGTATCTCATCGTAGTGGGAGGATTATCAGCCAACCTGATAGATACATGTTCTTAGGAAAAGTTTTTGAAACTGTCTCCATAGAATCTGAATCTGATCCTACCACCTACGAAGTGACAATGGCTGATGTAGACTCAGCCCATTGGGTTATAACTATGAAGGCTGAATTGGAATCAATGAATTCTAAGAGCATCTCCAATGGGGCTACCAAATCTACTATCAAAGTCATAAAATGATAGCTCATCAAATTTAACCCACTCCAATGCTAGGCTAAATGCTCTACCAAAATATGACAAAGTCATTTACATTGTCAAATTTGAGAGCTCAAATGACTTTTGTCAAATGAGTGGGCCCCACGAATATTTGCAATATCAATAGATATATTTTGTGCTTTTACTTTTATACCCTCCCAAATGTCTATAAATAAAAAACTTAGAACCCAATTTTTATATTGTGCTCTCTTGTCCAATTTTATTATTTATTTTTTTTTCCTTACAATGGTTGGTTGAGTGTCACCCAAGATCTAATTGTTGGTAACTTGCAGGTACAAAATAATTTAGTGTCTCCATCTCCATGATTATGTAATTTTTTTTTTCTAGATTAATGAAAATGTTAAGTTCTTGTTGAATTCATTAAGCCGTAGAGATTCATAGATTAACATTTTATTACAAGCATGCATACTAGCATTTAGCAGTATTGTAGGTGAAAGTTGAGAATGGTAGGTGAAAGCTGACTAGGAAAATGGTAGTTGACCTAAAATTTGGTAGTTTGGATGAAATCTACCATTGGAGTAGTATTGTCAAAATATAGCTTTTTGGTACTGTAGCAGTGTTAAATTATAACTTTGAGATGGAAAAAATAACTTTTTGCATTGGAGATGCTCTAATCAGGTTTGGGATCTTGTAGAACTTCCAGCCAATATTAAACCTATTGGTTGTATGTGGGTCTACAAGAGGAAAAAAGGATCCGATGGAAAGGTTGAAACCTTTAAGGCAAGGCTTGTAGCGAAAGGTTATACTCAAAGAGAGGGCATTGACTATGAGGAAACCTTCTCGCCGGTAGCCATGCTTAAGTCCATTAGAATACTCTTATCCATTACTACATGCTTAGATTTTGAGATCTGGCATATGGAGGTCAAGACTGCATTCTTGAATGACAATCTTGAGGAGGACATCTATATGCAGCAACCAAGCTGGTGGGAAAGGTAACTTGGTATGCAAGTTGCAAAAGTCCATTGATGGGCTTAAGCAAGCATCCAGAAGTTGGAGCATCCGTTTTGACCAAGCGGTCAAGTCGTTTGGTTTCATACAGAATCTAGATGAGCCTTATGTATACAAGAATTGTGAAGGGAAAGTGGTGGCTTTTCTTGTGCTTTATGTTGATGACATTTTACTCATTGGTAATGATGTAGGGGCATTGTCATCAATTAAGGTTTGGCTAGCTAGCACTTTCAATATAAAGGATTCGTTAGGGATATATACTAAAAGCCATGCTTTATGTAGTTGATTTATTATTAGTTAATCCATTTTTATGAGAATCTGTGTGGGCAATATTTGTATTATATTATTTATTTAATATTATGCATGTGTGTCTTTCATTCTACATAGTAGGTGGTTTGGTGTGTAGAGTTCGGCTTACACATGGAAGATCAGACCATCGGATCTTGTAGAATGTAAGATTTTGGTTTATAGTCTTAGATGGATTGGACACACCATTGGTAGGACTGCAGCATGGTGTTGTAGTAGGTTTGTCTTGACTACGGAAAATGGTATAGTTTCAACTCACCATGCTGGTACACTTTGTGTATTAAACGGGACCGACTTGGGGTAATTATCTTTATACTGACTTATAAGATAATTAATACCTCATGACTATTATGAGTGATTATGCTCTAAATCCTAAGTTAATTTATAGATACGTACATTTGATACTTACGCTTTGATCCCTAAAAGGGTGAGATCCTTAAATGGGTCAATATCTCATTAGATTAGGTGACAATATTAATTGTGTGGTGGATATTAATAAATGATGGAATCATGTCTCAATTTTGGGATTGATGATATCCCCTTGAGAAAGCTTATAAGTTTTGATTATGTCAAACCCTGCAGGTGGATTTTGTATCCGACATATCAGATAAGTTAAGCAGAGGATCTCAGGAAATTTTAAGAGATTAATTAAATATGATTGTCTGTAATTATATTTAATTAATAGATATATGTAATCTTAACATGAGGAGATAATAAGCATTTAATAACATGGAGCTCGAAATATATTTTTGAGATAAGGGTAGGAGTGCAATTATAATTCTTTAGTGGTATGAATTATAATTTATGAAAATAGGAATATGATTCAGTTCGAATTAGGGTTTCCTAATTCTATAAGGAAGCCTATTCCTTATTGACTTCTTATGGTCCCTATCGTAGCCTATATATATGCTGCTTTGGCTCTTTCCTCAGTTTGCGTTTTTCCATCAAGAACATTATAACTCGGAATAGAAAAGAGAGCGTAAAAAGATAGAGCAGAAACATAAAGGATTTCGAAGGAGCCCACACTCAGTTCGATATTCTGGCAGCAAAGGAAAACGGTAGAAGATCGTGAGCTGTTATCGAGCCCGTGTTCTCGATTCGTCTACTACAACAATCTGTTTTAGCAGTTTAAGGTAACCCTAGTTCTACCCTTATAGGGTTATTGTAGTTTTCACGTAATTTTTGCAATACCAACTTATACGCGCTGTCAACAGATTCTAGGAACGCAATTTTCTAACAGGATCTACGAGAGGCGAGCTATATCCTTGGGATAAAGCTCTTTCGAGATCGCAAGTATAATACCCTGTATGTTCAATAACTATTATGCAGAGAGACTCCATATACTTTCCTTGGTCATATGTGAAATTTTATCTTCGATGATCGAGGCTCTTTTGAGCGATCGAGTATATCTAACGTTTAAGCAATCGAACCTTTCTCGAGCGATCGAAACCCTACCGACCTAAATTTAGTACGTGGCCCCCACTTTAATCGATCAAACTATTTTTCTCAATCGATCTAACCTGACCGATCTGCTCTCGATCGATCAAACACACTTCGATCGATCGAACGTGTAATCATTTGAGTCCCAGTTTCTGAGCAAACAATGCCACCTGCACCCCCATCCTTGCTATATAAACCTTGTGCTCGCGTGTGTGTGAGGTTTGCTGAATCCTTGAGAGGTTAGAGAGAGTTGTAAGCTTGTGTGTTCATATTATACACACATACACCTATATTATACACACACCTATATATATATATCTATATTTTCTGTAGGAGAGAGAGAGAGAGAGAGAGAAAGAAAGAATCAAAGAAGAAGAAGAAGAAGAAGGAGAAAAAGATGCAGAAAGAATCTGAGAAAGAGGACAGAGTAGCAAAGAAAGAGAGAGAGAGAAGAGGAGACCACCATTGAAGCTTTTAAGCTCAAAGCTTTGCCAAATGCTCCTTAAGTGAGTCTTTACTCACTTGGTCTCTCTATTGTAATGTCTTACAAGTATTTTGTATGATTAGACGTATTAAATGCGTCCCTAAGAAGCTATTTATATGCTGTTCAAAATCTACTGGAGAAGACGACTCCCGAGCGATTGAACAGAGTTCAATCAATCGAAGGTTCAATCGATCGAAGTGACTTCGATCGCTCAAACTTTAGTTTTCCTCAATTGATCGAAATGGTTTTAATTGATCGAAATTAGCAGAATATGGTTTGTTTCTTTAGTTATTTATATGAGGTTCGATTGGTCGATTCTCGATTTGAACTTCTATTATGCGATTTTGGGTGGATCAAGGATAATGTGACAATACAGATAAGTACGATTAAGAATAATGGATTAACATAATGACGTTAGATACTATGCGGTTCTTGTATGAGTTCGATATTCGTTCTTTTTAATCAGAGTAGTCAGGCCACATGGGAATCGTCATGTATCGATAGTAATACTGAGTTTAAGTAGGTTTGATAAGTTCTGGGAATGGTACGTGGGAAGACGCCTGGTCATGATATGCGTTCACATACGGTGGATGGGTTATATCCTTAACGAGCAATGAGCGGGACCATGTAGTCCTAAGGTAACCAGATGATCCATGTTATATCCTTAATGAATAGTGAATGGTTTATATCCTTAACGAGTAATGGATGGGGGATCACTGGTATACAGCGATAAGTCATGGCAATAGTATTGATGTGCTGTTATTCAAAGCGTTGTATCCCTGACATGCAGTGGATGGTTTATGTCCTTAATGAGCAGGGGATGGACTGACGTGGTGTCCATGAACGCGGTGGATGGTTTATATCCTTAACGAGCAATGGACAGAATGATGGTATGTCTATATATGTGAAACGATTGAGTCTGTTCTTTCTAGATAGAGTATGTTGATTATCAGTCTTAGGATAACAAGACGATAAGGGTTGAATTATGACTATTGGAATACAAAAGAGATATTATTTAGTAGAACTATATCTTATGACTTCAATAACTTGTTATACGTTATATCATTGATACCTTGCGAGTTTCTATTCACTCAACTCTCAATAAGCTGACGGTTGTTATTGCCTGGACATTCCCCCGTCTAGATTACCCTGTCCCTTCTAATGCAGATAATGGAGCTTATGACGACAGCTACTACCCGGAAGGAGAATACGCAGAGGATGGCCCCACTGATGCCGGTTATGCTGGAGAAGGCTGTTATATTGACAACTACCCTTATGCCAGTTGAAGATATGAAGATAGTTTATCTAGTTTATGTTTAAGCTTCCTATTATTGTCGAACTTTGTTAGTTAACAGGTACTTGGGCATATGTTGTCTCCAGACCTGTTGTGATCCTGTGGACCATACTATGATGAATTGTAATAGTTAGAAATGTCTTATATTTCAGTTGTTGTTATTACTATTCCTATTGTTTTAGTTGGACTAGTACTGCGTGGGGTGGATATTTAGTGACTTTTACTTGTCATTCCCTATGGACCCAAAAAGGAAATTTATTTTTCTCTATTTTTGCTACTCCGGGGCGTGACAACAAGCGAAAGATAATGAGATTATCTCAAGCTGGTTATATCGATAAGGTGCTAACTAGGTTTTCAATGGATAATTAGAAAAAAGCTTTGTTACCTTTCAGGCATGGTTTAGCATTCTCCAAGGACCTGTGTCCAAAAACACAAGAAGAGAGGAATCGCATGGCAGGAGTTCTTTATGTTTCAGCAGTGGTATGTCTTATGTATGCGATGTTATGAACTAGACCAGATATCTATTTTTCCGTTGGCATGGTTAGCAGGTACCAATCAAATCCAGGTCCAGAACACTAGACTGCCATTAAGCACATTCTTAAGTACTTGACAAGGACTAAAGATTACATGCTTATGTATAGCGGCGATGAGTTAATTCCTGCGGGATACACTGACTCGGACTTTATGCAAATAAAGATTCAAGGAAGTCGACATCCGGATATCTCTTTACCTTGGGAGGTGGTGCTGTTAGTTAGAAGAGCCTTAAGCAAAAAATGCATTGCAGACAACTACAGAAGCTGAGTATGTGACTGCTTAATTGTGAAACCTCAAAGGAAGTTGTTTGGCTCAAGAAGTTCTTTATGGAGCTCGAGGTGGTACCAGCATCGCTGTCACCTATTATGCTATACTGCGATAATGTGGGATAGTGGCTCAGTCCAGGGAGCCAAGGAACCACAGAAAGGGAAAACAAGTAGAGCGAAAATATCATCTAATTCGAGATACAGTTCAACATAGAGATGTAACTATCGCCAAGATTGCCATTGCAATCTTGTGGATCCGTTTACAAAGGCCTTGCCACAGAAGGTCTTTGATTGTCATCTAGATAGTCTAGGTCTCAAATGTAGTCTTGAATGGTTATGAATGCAAATGGGAGTTTGTTGGGTTTGGGCCCTCAAACCATCACTTTATGTATGAGACATTGACATTTTAATATATGGATATCAGCTTTACATTTCATTGTGTATGTTTCTTTGATGAGATGATTGTTAATCCTTAAGTATCATAGTAAGTAATTTGTGTATGTATGAGATACATAAAAGCGAGATACGAATTATTATTCTTTGATACTTAGAATTTGTCACAGTGGACGATGAGTCTGGATATCTCACCATGTTTACACTGTAGCATGATTAACTACCATTGGATGGAGTGATGAATCTCAATCACTAAAGTATAGCTCTTAGTTAATATGCTAGTGCTTATAGTATATTGACGGACCTGAGCTTTCCTTTTGACACTTAAGGCTGTCAATAGGGGTGTATACGAGCCGAGCATTAAAGGCACGGCTCGACTAAAAATGTGCATGTTCAAGCTCGGCTCGAGCTCGTCTAATTATCAAACGAGCCGGCTCGAGCTCGGCTCCACAAAAAACAGTCAGATCAACCTTGGCTCGAGCTCGACTCGAGCTTGGCTCGTTTCAGCTACATGAACAAGCTCGAGCTCAAGCTCGATTATGAGCTCGTTTATGAGCTCGGCTCGACTAGTTTATTTATTTTATTTTTTTTCTATAAAAACTGCAACATTAACATAGCCTACACTACTTTTTTTAAAAAAAAAATTATGCAACACAACATGCACTACTACAACTAGTCTACTAGTTTATTGAACTTTAAAAAAAATGATAATAAAAATAAAAGCCACCAAAAATTATAATACTCCATCTCCAAATCTTGCCACTTACTAATACCAACACTCACATGATCACATCACAATTCACAACATAAAAAACAACACAAAAGACAACAATTTCCAACAATCTAAATATTACAACTCCATAATGTAGAAAAAAAGAAAAAGAAAAAGAAAAAGAAAAAGAAAAAGAAGAGTAACAAGAAGCTCCATAACAACTTCCTCGTCCACTTGTTCCTGAAACAGAAATAACAAAAGGAAAAGAAAAATGAAAAGATTGTTATAACAATTTATATGAAAAAGAAAAGAAAAGAAAAGATCATAAGTAAGCAAGTTGGATTCAATCATACCAAACCTAGCTAAGGTAAAGAGTAATCCTGGATATCTTCTTCAAATTCTTTCTAGAAATGAACAGAAAGTAAAAAGATATCATTATCATTAAAATAAATTCCTGAATAAGAATTGTTAGCCTTAAGGTATATTAAGGCATATTTAATTATGTTTTGATGATGTCAAATATGCTATGATAATTACATGATTCATATTGATTCATTCCTTGTTATTATCATAGTCATTTTTATGCTCATATATAATCTCATGTTTTAATATTGTATCAATGTTTTAACATCTTTGTGTGCATGAGATTTAATTGATGTAGATCAAGATTATAAGGAGCTCAAGAAGGATCAAGCTTGAAGACTTGAAGATATTTCATCCTTGGTTGAAGTCTAGGACCATCATTGTAAGGCATCTTGAACTCACACTCATAGGGGCTCAAACAAACTCTAAAAGTTAAAATTTTGGAAATAAATTTTAAGTGGATCATCTTTAAAGCAATGCCCCAACCAATTGGAAAATAATTAAATGTTGAATCTTATATGGTTGGAAAGGTATTTGAATCTAGTTTCCAAAACATCAAACGGATCGCAAATCCGATTTATGTAGAGAGAGTTATGGCCATTTTAGTGGAGATGTGTCAGGCTGTCAAACATGGAGGGGCAGTCAACTGAGGGCCCGATGCAGTCGACTGAATTGAGCAGAATGCAAACAGAACCCTCTGTAAACACATCTCATTCGGCTGCTTCAAGGCCCAGTCGACTGCTTCAAGGTCCAGTCGACTGAATCGACCTGAAAGGCAATAACGGCTAGTTTTCAAAGGGGTTTTTAATTACCAAACTTGCCACCAACGACTATAATCTTCCAAGGCCTATAAATACATGTTTTCCTAAGCTATTTGGGGTTGAGATTTTGATTGGAAAACATAGTATTGATCACACATCTCTTTGATCTTTAAACATTATCATTTGAGCCCTAGTTGTGTGAGTTTATCAATTTGCTCAAATCTTTGATTTGTATTTCTTGAGAGAGCAAAATTGTAGTGAGCTTTAATTGTATTATCCACTCTAGAGAGAGAGTTATCTATTTGTATTCATATCAATTTGTAAAGAGTGAGGGTTAGTAACCCTTGATTGCAAAGAAGAGGTTTTCTTCTTTGGGAGAGATTGGAGGCTCTTGTAACGGTTTGGTGCACACCTGTAAGTGCTCCGGGAACGGTTTGGTCTACACCCGTGAAGTAGATCGGATTAAAAGGAATCCTCAAGAGGTGTTCTTGAGGGGTGGACGTAGGCCGCGGGGTGCGATTGCCGAACCACTTGAAAAATTGGTTTTGCAAGTATCTCTTCCCTTATCTCTTTACATTATTGTTTGTATTTGTGTTTAATTTGCAATTAAGTTTTAAAAGGTTAATTTCCGCTAAAACCTTATTCACCCCCCTCTAAGGTTTCCATATTTAGGCCAACAATTGGTATCAGAACCTCGACTCTTCTTTTTTCAAAAGTCTTTGAAATTTTTTGAGTTAAGATCCATGAAATCAAATATATAACTCTTAAAAAGAAATTTTTCCAAACTTTCAAATGAGTTAAATATTTTGAAATCCCAAAATGAATCTTTAAAGATTGAAAATTAAAAACTTGTATTAAGAGCACAATCTTCAAATAAGATTGAAAAAGAAAATTTGGAGTTGAAAAGGCAATTGGATGATTTAAAATCTCAAAATGAAATTTTGAGAAAAGAAAAGCTTGTTTCAACCAATCAACCTTCAAGTGAATTTATTGAAAAGGAAAAGGTTGAATTGAGAAAGGAGGTGGATGATTTGACAAAAACTTTGGCCAAGTTTACCCAAGGTGAACAAAATTTGAATATGCTTTTGGGAAAACAAAAATGTGTTTTTGATAAGGCCGGTTTGGGATTTAATCCCACATATAAGGAAAAGAAGTACAAAAGCTTCTTTGTAAAGTCCACATCCTCTACTTCAAATTCTCAAATTCCTCACAAGAAATTCTTTGTTAAGAAATCAATCTCAAATGAGACCCTCCCCTATGTAACTTGTCATTATTGCATGAAAAAGGGGCATGTTAATTATAAATGTTTATTTCGAGAGAAAGTTAACATGGTTTGGGTTGTGAAGGGATCCTCTCCTACCTACTCGGCAAATGGAGCATCCAAGAAATGCTTGGACAAAGGTTAAGTATTGATTTGGTAATGGTAGGTTAGTAGGTAATTTTGTTTTGATTTGTTTTCATCATCCTACTTAAATTTTCTTTGATTTCATATCATACTCTTATTTGTTTCAAATCACCTTGATTTTGTTTAGATATGCATACTTGATTTTTTATGCATAAATCTTGTTTCATCCACTTGTGATTTGGATATGTCTTTACATAAATCATCATGCTCTTGATATTGTTTATTTGAAAAATGATGATATGCTTTTGTTTGATTAGACAAAGTTTTTAGAATAGTTAGACAAAATGATGTTTTGTGAATCATTCAATTTTTTGCTTCTGAACTGTCATTTTTATGGACTGCTGAACAAAGCAGTCGACTGGTACCCCGACACAGTCGACTGATTCCGGTGTGAGGCTTTGAACTTTTTGATTCTGCATTGTTAAGTCGACTGAGGAGTCGACTGATGGAATGCACAGTCGACTGATCCGACTGAATTTTTGTTTATCTTATATTTTGAGTTCTCCAACTTTATTATTGGTATCTTTTGGGAGAATATGCTCTCTATTCATATCTTTTATCATTGCACATACTTAGGGGGAGCACTTTCATGTTTCATTAGCTCACATGTGGTTATATATGTTTTTTTGGGTATTATTTTAGCCTTTTGATTCGTATGCCTATTGTGAGGGGGAGCTTTGTGTTTTATCCCCAAATCTTTTTGATAATGTCAAAGGGGGAGAAATATGAGAAGTATTGGGGAGAAGCATTTGTATGAAAATGACCAAATGTGCTTATATTGGCATATCCTTCATTGGTTGTTTGCCATCATCAAAAAGGGGGAGATTGTTAGCCTTAAGGTATATTAAGGCATATTTAATTATGTTTTGATGATGTCAAATATGCTATGATAATTACATGATTCATATTAATTCATTCCTTGTTATTATCATAGTCATTTTTATGCTCATATATAATCTCATGTTTTAATATTGTATCAATGTTTTAACATCTTTGTGTGCATGAGATTTAATTGATGTAGATCAAGATTACAAGGAGCTCAAGAAGGATCAAGCTTGAAGACTTGAAGATATTTCATCCTTGGTTGAAGTCTAGGACCATCATTGTAAGGCATCTTGAACTCACACTCATAGGGGCTCAAACAAACTCTAAAAGTTAAAGTTTTGGAAATAAATTTTAAGTGGATCATCTTTAAAGAAATTCCCCAACCAATTGGAAAATAATTAAATGTTGAATCTTATATGGTTGGAAAGGTATTTGAATCTAGTTTCCAAAACATCAAACGGATCGCAAATCCGATTTTTGTAGAGAGAGTTATGGCCATTTTAGTGGAGATGTGTCAGGCTGTCAAACATGGAGGGGCAGTCGACTGAGGGCCCGATGCAGTCAACTGAAGTGAGCAGAATGCAAACAGAACCCTCTGTAAACACATCTCAGTCGGCTGCTTCAAGGCCCAGTCGACTGCTTCAAGGTCCAGTCGACTGAATCGACCTGAAAGGCAATAACGGCTAGTTTTCAAAGGGGTTTTTAATTACCAAACTTGCCACCAACGACTATAATCTTCCAAGGCCTATAAATACATGTTTTCCCAAGCTATTTGGGGTTGAGATTTTGATTGGAAAACATAGTATTGATCACACATTTCTTTGATTTTTAAACATTATCATTTGAGCCCTAGTTGTGTGAGTTTATCAATTTGCTCAAATCTTTCATTTGTATTTCTTGAGAGAGCAAAATTGTAGTGAGCTTTAATTGTATTATCCACTCTAGAGAGAGAGAGTTTTCTATTTGTATTCATCTAAAAATGTAAATGTAAATTTCATTATCCGGGCCCTTCACTGGGTTCCATTTCTATACTTGTCCCTCCCTACTGGGGACTTTCAACTATGTTACTTAATGAGCAATTTCCACAGGTGAGTTCCATAGCCTCCCTTTAATCCACCCTATACACTAATTAATATTAGTTAATGCATATTACGAGATAATTAAACCTTTTCCTCGAGTACGGGTGTTAGAAGTGATGAACAGTTGAATATCTAAACGAAAATAAAATAGTTTTGATCAAATCGGTGAATGTTTTAAACGACAGTGATGAGTGTCCTTTGGGGGGGATCTAACCGAGAACGGAGTTTGAATATAGGAGATTTCTTTATAGTTCACATAGAGAATGAAAGTGATTATTCATAGTTGAGTTTTAGGATTGGGATTGGTTGATAAGAGTTCTATTTCTGACATGGGTTAAACGTCGTGATGAGAGAATAGAAATGAACAGTTGGGTTTTATGATAGAAAGATAGTCCAGCAGCATGTATTGCTTGTGTATGGGATATGTGAGAAATCTTTTACCTTATCTTACGGTGTTAACCTACGATGTGATCGTACAAAGTTATCTTATGATGTTACCTTACAGTATATACGGTGTATGTCGGGTAGTTGAAGGATCTTTTAACTTTTTGTATGATATTGAGACGATTGGATGGTTGAAGAATCTCTCAACCTATCTTACGGTATGTGTTGGACAGTTGAGGAATCTCTCAACCTATCTTGTGGTACGTATTGGGGATTGAGAAATATCTCAACGGGTTATAAGTATTGTGGTTGTTGAGGAATCTCTCAACTGAACCTGATTTTGAATGATCGTGTACTATAGAGGATTCAGATGTAGTATAAGGATTAGCAGCGAATGCTACCAGATTGATGGCATAAATAAAAGTGTTGGGATTTGAAGGTTGACCTAAGATGAGTACTTAAGAATGAAAATGAGATAGTATATTTGAACAGTTGAAGCTACAGTTGGTAGAAACGTAATTGATGGTAAAATCCTGGAGTAGTGCTTAGAGTGGTGGGTCATACACTCGTGAATAGACTGAAAGTTAATTATCCCTTGTTCTTAAACCAGTGAACGGTATATGCCAAAACAAAAGCTGAGATTGCACCCTGTTCCATGTTCACCCTCAACGCTTTGTCTCCTTAAAATAATTAAACTTAGTATATAGCCCCCCAAATAATATTAGTTAGGCTAAAAAAAAATAATGGATTTTATATGTAATATGTTGACCCAATTATACTTCATTCTCCCAAAAATTGAAAGAAAAAACTTATTATATGTACTCTTTCCATCCCATTTTATGTGTCCATATTTCCTTTTTTGAATGTTCCAAAACTAATATCCACTTTGATAATTTTTTAGCTACTTTCCAAACTTATCGGTATTGATTTTTGAAATACCCAACAAAAAGTAAAAGGGAACAGAAAACAAGTAGGGGTAATTTTGGAACAATTGCATTTATTTTAAGTAATCATTATGTTCCCTTAAAAAGTTGATATCCCAAAGATGAACACATAAAATTGAATGGATGTAGTAATAAAAAATGGCATAATTACAAATAGAGCCAAAAAAAAAAAAAAAATTTCCTCAAGAACGCTGCCCCCAAACCACCATGTAACTCTAGACTCTTACACATAGCCCATTGACCGAGATTCTTGGATCCGTCACAACATACTGTCACATGGCATTGTTACCCTACTACAGACAAAGGTAAGAAGGCTTTTCAATATTCACTTTTACGTTATTGTAGTCAAGGATCTTGACTTATCACAAAAAAAAAAAAAAAGAAGTCAAATAATTCCATTTCTAACCATATTACAATGGATAAGTTTAAAACTTCATCCAGGAATAATCTCCCTTTCACATAACCAGTATTTTGTGAGACCAACATTTTGTTAGTTTCAAAAAATAATAAATCTAAAGAATAATTATGCCATAAAACTAGTCTAATTAGTATGACCTCTTTATTCTCAATAGGGAGATTGACCCTTTTAAGAGAATTTTTTTGCTTACTACTCCCTATAATCTAGGTAAGTACAAAAAAAAAAAAAGAAAAAAAAAAAGAAAGAGCAACTCCATCACAAGAGTTTACCTTGACCTTGTGTTCAAAAAATGAACAAGCCAAAGATAATTTTGATGACATGGTAACATTGATTCCTTGAAAAATATCTCCGCTCCAAATCTTAATTCACAATGGCAATTAAGTGATTTATTTTAGATTTTTTTTTTCTTCTTCGAACTTTTCATCCTTTTAGTCTCTACACGTGTTTGCAAAAACAACTTCCCATTGTTCAATTATGAATCTTTGCAACTAATCCCACATTGGATTTAATTATGGGTATAGTGTATACAAGTCAAGCTATTTAATACGTCATTGTGAACATATTTATATTTATATTTAATAAAAACTCGACTCGACTAGACTCGGTAGCTCGTTAAATAAACAAAGTCAAACTCAAGATTAAATTATTTTAATTCATTTAATAAATAAGTCAAATTCAAATATAAATAAAGTTGTCTATACCACCCTAATTCTGTGATAGAGAACAACATAAAAAATACTAAATAAAAAGCACCGAGTGTTGTCCTATTAGGAGGTTACATATGCATCACAAAAAAACTGGTAAGTATAACTGTAAAGGGGAATTCATAGACAATAGTTAGCACATTTCATGCTATAGTTGGTTAGCAATTGGCAGAGATGAAAGAGACAGGACCTGAGGAGAGCTAAACCAAAATGAGTATAGGAGGGGGCATTTGATGATGTAAAATGATAATTTCGGGGTATATAGAAGAAAGTAACAAAAACTTGCTATTAATTCCAACTCTCCTCTCCCAGACTGCCACTGTTACTATTTTTCTACTAGTATATTCTTTTCCATTTTTAAAAATAAATTTTTTTTATTTTTTTTTCAAATAGATATGGTACCTCCTCCTGTTTTACGTACTACTACTTACTGATCACTTTTGAATCATGGAATCTAGTAAGTAGTAGGAGTACTCCAGTAATTTATTTATTTATTTTACACAAACACTCTCTCTCTCTCTTCACTCAAAAAAAGCACACTAGTCTCTCCTGTCTCCCCACTGAAAACTGTGCCCACTTAACCACAACATCCAAAATAGCTTCTCACACACAGTCACACACACACACGTACACATACACATGTCTAGAGGTTTATAATTATACATATATAGATAAAGAGTAAATTGAGTATTAGGACAGAACAAATTAAAACTCGACGCAGAGAGGCACTTCAATGGCGATGTCTCCGACTCTACTCCTCACTCTTCTTCCCTCTCTCTTATTCATATTAGCACTTTCAGATTCATCGCCTCCTTCCGATCACAAGACCTTCATCGTTGTCGTCCACCACGACGCCAAGCCCTCAGTCTTCCCTACTCACAAGCACTGGTACGAGTCCTCTCTCAGATCTCTCTCTCCCGCCGATCATATCTCCGGTGAACCAAGTCGCATTATCCACACTTACCACACTGTCTTCCATGGCTTCTCTGCAAAGCTCTCTGTTTTTGAAGCAGAGAAGCTCCAAACTGTCAATTGGATCGTCGCCCTCATTCCCGAACAAGTCCGCCGACTTCAAACCACTCGATCCCCTGAGTTTCTAGGTCTTAAGAGCAGCGACAGTGCCGGTCTGTTGAAAGAGTCCGATTTCGGATCCGATCTCGTTATCGGAGTCATCGATACTGGGATTTGGCCTGAGAGGAAGAGCTTCAACGATCGAGACCTTGGTCCTTTACCGCCCAAGTGGAAGGGACAGTGCGTCGCCACTAAGGACTTCCCGGCCACCTCTTGTAATCGGAAATTGATCGGAGCCAGGTACTTTTGTAATGGTTACGAGGCGACCAACGGTAAGATGAACGAGACGACTGAGAATCGTTCTCCGCGTGACACCGACGGCCACGGGACCCACACGGCGTCGATCGCCGCCGGTAGGTACGTGTTTCCGGCATCCACTCTCGGCTACGCCCGCGGCGTTGCCGCCGGCATGGCTCCCAAGGCTCGCCTCGCCGTCTACAAGGTCTGCTGGAACGCCGGATGCTACGACTCCGACATTCTCGCTGCCTTCGACGCCGCCGTGGCGGACGGAGCTGACGTGATCTCTCTCAGCGTCGGTGGCGTCGTCGTCCCTTACTACCTCGACGCCATAGCCATCGGCGCATTCGGTGCTTCCGACTCCGGCGTCTTCGTCTCCGCTTCCGCCGGAAACGGTGGTCCCGGCGGTCTAACAGTCACCAACGTCGCGCCGTGGATGACAACCGTTGGTGCCGGAACAATCGATCGGGACTTTCCCGCCGACGTTAAGCTCGGAAACGGAAAAATAATTTCCGGCATGAGTGTGTATGGAGGACCAGGGTTAGCCCCAGGGCGTCTCTACCCGCTAATTTACGCCGGAAGCGAAGGGGGTGACGGTTACTCATCATCACTGTGTTTAGAGGGCTCATTAAACCCTAACTCGGTTAAAGGCAAAATCGTATTGTGCGATAGAGGAATCAATTCTAGAGCTGCGAAAGGCGAAGTAGTGAAAAAAGCCGGTGGAATCGGAATGGTATTAGCTAACGGTGTGTTCGACGGTGAAGGGTTAGTCGCCGATTGTCACGTATTGCCGGCGACCTCCGTCGGAGCTATCGGCGGCGATGAGATTAGGAAATACATCACAGTAGCTTCAAAATCCCGATTGCCGCCAACGGCGACCATCGTGTTTAAGGGCACTCGCCTCCATGTCCGGCCAGCCCCTGTTGTGGCTTCGTTTTCAGCCAGGGGCCCCAATCCAGAGACGCCGGAGATTTTGAAGCCAGACGTAATTGCTCCCGGATTGAACATTCTAGCAGCTTGGCCTGACAAAGTGGGACCCTCCGGCATTCCCTCCGACAAGCGTGTAACAGAGTTCAACATATTGTCTGGAACTTCAATGGCTTGCCCACATGTCTCCGGGCTGGCCGCCTTGTTAAAGGCGGCCCACCCGCAATGGAGTCCGGCGGCTATTCGATCGGCCTTGATGACAACTGCTTATACAGTCGATAATCGGGCCCACACAATGCTCGATGAATCCACCGGAAATTCATCGACTGTGATGGATTTCGGAGCTGGACATGTTCACCCACAAAAGGCAATGGACCCGGGTCTAATTTATGATATAAGTTCGTATGATTATGTGGATTTTCTATGTAATTCAAATTATACAGCGAAGAGCATTCAAGTGATCACTAGAAAGATTTCAGATTGCAGTGGAGCGAAAAAGGCAGGCCATGTTGGGAATTTAAATTACCCATCTCTGTCAGCTGTGTTCCAGCAATATGGGAAGCATAAGATGTCCACACACTTCATTAGGACAGTGACTAACGTTGGGGATTCGAACTCGGTTTATACGGTGACGGTGAGGCCGCCGACGGGGACTCTAGTGACGGTTGAGCCGGAGAAGCTTGTGTTTAGGAGGGTGGGTCAGAAGCTCAACTTTCTAGTGAGAGTGGAAGCTGTGGCAGTGAAGTTACCTACCGGGAGTTCAAGTGTGAAGAGTGGTTCTGTAGTGTGGTCTGATGGGAAACATGTTGTCACTAGTCCTATAGTTGTCACAATGCAAGAGCCTCTGTAAATTCAATGCTTTTTTGAGTTTAGGGTTCTTTTCCCTTTTTTTTTTTTTTTAATTAAGTTTTTGTTTTTTGTTTTTGTTGTTTTTTTTTTTCCCTCCTCTCTCTCTCTCTCTCTCTCTCTCTCTCTATATATATATATATATATATATATGATATGAGCATGTTGTTGGAATGAAGAATGTTTGTAGAAATGTTGTGTGATGAGAAGAAGAGGGGCCGAGGAATGTGGAAGGATATCATGTTTTGGTTCTTTTCTTTCTTTTTTGAATATATATATATATATATATATATTTTGTAAGTGTATCTGAGTTGTGAATATTCAACTTGTTTTCATTTGTTTAATGCATTTGTCAAACTATCTGTACATTTAAGGTCATCACTATAATGGTAGTGGTTAGGCAAGACTCCATTTGTGTGCTATATTTGGGAGCTTTATTTGCTGTCAATGTGGTATGGTAATGAGAGTGAGAGAGAGAGACAGTGTATGTGTGTGTGATTGCAGGCACAAAGTATTTTTGCTTGATGGGGACAATAAGGACCATTATTGTGATTCATAAGTGAATCCGGTATGATTCATAAGTGTTTCTTTTAAAAAAAATCTATCCAAAAAAACTTATGCTGATTTTTAGGGAAAAAAAATGTACAAAAAAAATAGAAATGAGCTTTATCCATGAGCAAAGAGGTCAAGGTTTTCTCGATTGTTTGGGTGATGGTCTGGTTGAGCCTCATATTCAAATTGGTTATGGGCTTTTAGGTTGTCAATGTTTGAAAGTTAACTGTCTGGGTAGAGGCGGAGTTAGGATATCAATTCAGTGGGGTACATTTACATGGGGCTTAAGAGAAGCCCGACCCCCTCCTTTTTTATTATTTTATTTTATTTTATTTTTAAAAAATAAGTAATATGCTTTCAAGTCTTAAAAATTACATGATTGGTACATGTAATTCACGTGTAGTTGATTAAGTGTTAAAGTGAGATTTTTGAGTTTAAAAGGGGTAAATTTAGACAAAATCAAATATCAGGTGAGATTTGGACAAAGATTAGACAAATTTAAAGATCAAAGTTAGATTTTTGAATTTTGAGTTTAAAAGTAATAAATTTAATAATTCAAGAAGGGTACAAATATATATAATTTTAAATATGTAGGATAAAAAACATAAATTCTAAAATTTCGGTCGGGGCATGTGCCCCACTAGCCCCTCTGTCCGGGTTGTGGACAAATACATTCTTTGCGACAAAGGGTCTTATCTGTAGCCTTCAGCGAACGATCATCCTATCAATTAGATAATCGAAGTCCATAGCGGATGATTTCGAGCATCAAAGAGAGATCTTTTCACATGGCGAGGAAGAGTACTCTCAGAGGGGGAGAAGTAGAACTGAGAAGTAACAAAACAAAAACAGAAAGGTCAAGTGAAATTGTGTTATTTTGATCAAATGTGTTTGGTTAAAAGTTACCAACATTGTCAACGATGTGGCCCCAAATGTTTGAAATTTCAACACCCAAAAGACTGAAAGAGATCGATGAATACAGAAGTAAAGGTAAGAGGCTACAATGCACTGCACTGAGGCAGTAAACACGTTTCAGAATTATGCTTTTGTTTGTGAAGACTGAGAGAACTAATCACGATGCGGTTTTTTTTTTTTTTTTTTTTGAGTGAATTTCTCTCCTATTAAAGTTAATCATAAATTAAAAAACAAAAATTAAAAACTAAAAACTATAACGAAACCAGAAGGCCATAAAAAGAGCAAAAAAAAAAAAAAGTTGAAAAGAAAGAAAACATAGCACTTCACTAGTAGAAAGGCTTATTTGGCGGGTGATGCTATTGCCACTCCATCATTGAACCAATGCACTCCATGGTACCATTCTTAAAGCATGTGGTACATGCATGTCATGCATTATATACATGGTACCACGGAGTGCATTGGTTCAATGATGGAGTGGAAATAACAATTCCCTATATATATTGATGATGTGATTTTTGGGCAAGGAGATTTTTATGTGATTAGAGCAGATCAAAGAAGGAGAGAGAGTGTTTGTATGTGGTTCGGTCCTGTTAACGAAGGAGTCTACATTCCCGTGCGTGTTTGAGAATTTGTACTATAATGTAATGTGTCCTAATCTGTTTAGGAAACTATCCTTGGAGGGGGTGAGTGGTTTCTTTTATAGTCATAAGAGACGCACTCATTCAAGGAAACCTCTTCTGATACGGTGAGGCAATCGGATTTGATCTGATTGATACGAGTTAGGATAGTTCCCTAATCTGTTTAGGAAACTATCCTAGGAACTATCCCAGCTTTCCATTAGTCTTCTAGCCAGCGTAGGAAATTGCTGGAGTCCGAGCGGCTCGGGATGCGCCTCTGGGTGTGCCTGGCTTAGGGATGACAATTTTCCCTGCCCCGCCCCGCCCCGCCCCGCTCCGCTCCTAATAGAACGGGTTTGGAGGAGTTATAATAGGAGTAGGAGTGGATTTGGTATGGAAAAACAAAAACCCTATCGAAGTTAGGGCGGAGTTGATATACATGAAATACTACCATTTACACCCGCTCCGATTAAATCATTAAGTTACTAAACTACCCTCATACTTACAGTTATTTACAACAAATTAGGGTGTATATATACATCTCTTTCTCTTCAGTATTAAAATTTAATTTCTGAATTGTGATTAACAAATTTAGAATCATTTGCGTGAGTGATTTTTATGAAATCAAGCTAAAATATAAGTGGGTTTTGAATTATAAAAGAACATTTAATTTTGGAATGGTGATTAACAAATGGAGTAGGATTGTAGGACTGTAACACGAGTACCCGATAGTAAACGGAGTAGGAGTAGAGTAGGAGTTGGTATTTTACTTAAACGGGACAGGACGGAGTCGGAGTAAGAGGATAATAAACGGAGTAGAAGTTGGTATAGGGGGACTCCGTACCAACTCCGACCCGTTGCCATTCCTAGCCAGCTAGTCCCAAGCTGCGTTGTGATAGGATGTGGATATCCCCACCTAAAGATCGAGCTTCTCTTCTGGCCCAGGCCTTGTGCTGCAGGTCGAGGTAGTTTTGGACGACTCAAACTGCTCGGGATGTTATGTGTTCAAGCACTTGGGAGCGCTTTAGTCTGAGTAGAGGTGAGCCACTTATTGGAACTGCTTGGGAAAATAGTAGAGTCAATTTTAAGTGTATCACATATATATATATATATATACATATTGTAGCAATTGCGATTGCAATCGTAACTAGAATCGTGGTTTTGCCAAACACCTGATTGCGATTCAAAATCACGTTTGAGGCTTCCATAAGCGAAGCCAACTAGGCTTTGCATGTTTTTCTTCTTCATTGGGATATAATTTGGGTCCGAGCTGTTTTTGGCATGGGCTGCTGCTTTTTTACCTAAGCATGGGGCTTAAAATAAATGTTACAGCTACGCAATGAATTTGTTTGATGAAAGTTGAAACCAACTCAGCAAGAAAGACCACTCAAGATGGCAACATCTTTACAACTACGAACCATAATTATCATTAATTATGCATAGTTAAATAGCAGGTTTTTCTTGTTCTATAACTTGACATATGATTCTGTTTCCTTTTTTATTTTAATCTATTTATGTTGTTAAATGATCTTTGACAGCAGCTTGTTCTCTTTTGACTCTTTTATGTTTTTCTTTGTACCATTTTCTTTTTTTTAAGACTGTTGATTAAGAATGTTTTGGATTGATTCTAATATTTTCCCGACAACTTTTGTTTTGTCTTTTTATGAAAGTCTTTTGGGCCCATTATATCTTTTTATAGCCCAGTTCAAATAGAAAATTTTAGATTTCCAAACCTAATCCACAACATCGGCCCAAAAATCCACCATTATGCTTCCACTACATCAATTGTCATATTTGACCCTTATTTACTTGTCACCTACACCTAAGGCCTCATTTTAAAGTAACTGAATTAAAAAAAAATAAGGGGCAATTACTGGAAAGGACAATTAATAATTTTAAAGTTAATTTAAAAGTACATTTAATAAAAAGGACAAAATGTTGACACCTGGTGCTCGCACAGTATAAGTGTGCGCACCATAGAAGATCCCATGCACACCCTGTCATCCCACGCGCGCCCAATCGCGGTTTTATTCAGGACTGCTCGCACCGTGCGAGCAGTGTACTGTATGATTTTCAATTTCGAAAAATATTTTTAAACTTTAAACATCCATAACTTTTGACCTACAACTCCATTTTTCGCAAATTTTATACCGTTGGAATCGTGTCGACGAGAGCTACAAAGCTAGTACCATTATTGATATGTTTTGAGAAAAAAAAATTCATGTTTTTACATACATGAATAATAAGTGAAATTTCACTTGATATACATAAAATATTAAGTGAAATTTCACTTAATTTTAGAGCTTTTAAAAGCTCTCCTAAAAAAGCCATAAGTTCAATTTTAGCAAAGCTCATAACCTAGTTTCCAAATGAATTAACATGAAATTGTGCTTTAAAAAATGAGAAGCACCAAAATGGGGGCCAAACTAAGCCTTAATGTTTATGTACGAGTTAAGTGAAATTTCACTGAATATTCATATAGGCATGGTGATTTGTGTTTTTTTTTTTTTTTTAAACAATGCATATTTTGTTAAAATAAGCAAATTTCATAATCAATTATAAAACACAATTTTTCAACCAAAACAAATGCAGGAATTCTTGTTAAAATTCGTCTTTTTTTTTTAAATTTATTGTTGATATGTTTTGAAAAAAAAGATTTTCATGTTTTTATATACATAAATATTAAGTGAAATTTCACTTGATATACATAAAATATTAAGTGAAATTTCACTCAATTCTAGAGTTTTTAAAAAAAAAAACTCCCCAAAAAAGCCCTAAGTTCCATTTTTGCAAAGCTCATAAACTAGTTACCAAATGAATTAACATGAAATTGTGCTTTAAAAAAGGAGAAGCACCAAAATGGGGCCAAACTAAGCCTTAATGAGGTAGCAATGGCTTTATTGCTATTCGTCTTTTTTTTAATTTTTTTTTCTCAAAACATATAAATTTGGCATACATAAATATCAAGTAAAAATTCACTGAACCCGTACATGTTTTCTTCCTGAAAAACTTGAAATTAAACTTAACATTCGTGTACACGTTCAGTGATATTTCACTTAGTGTGTCAAGTGAAATTTCACTAACTATCGTAAAAATCGTTAAAAGTAACTCTCTAGAGTTTAAGGTCTAAATTGATACTTACTTTGTTAAAAAGTTCCTCAAATGTCAAGTTAAGTAAAATTTCACTTAATATTAATGTACAAGTTCAGTGAAATTTCACTTAATGTTCATATATGCCAAGTGAAATTTCACACTTTTTTTTTACTCTTTCATATTAAACAATGCATATTTTGTTTAAATAAAAAATAAAAAAAAATTTAAATTTCACAAATCAATTATAAAATATAGTTTTTCAATCCAAACAAATGTAAAATTCTTGTGAAATTTCACTAAAACTCTCATTAACAACCAAGTGAACATTCGGTTTTTTTTTTCTCACAACATATCAACTTGGCATACGTGAATATTACATTAAAATTCAATAACCAATACACGAATATTATGTGAAAATTCTATTAGGTTCGTTTGGTACATGGCATGTAAAAATAGAGTTTTTTTCTTTTGCTTTAATGTATCAATAATGGTACTAGTTTTGTAGCTCTCGTCGACACGGTTCCAACGGTATAAAATTTGTAAGAAACAGAATTGTAGATCAAAAGTTATGGAGGTTTAAAGTTTAAAAATATATTTTCAAAATGGATATCATATGGTACAGGCACTCACACGATGTGAGTGGCTGAAACCAACAAAAGCATGAGGGCTGGGGGGTTCCATGTGGGATTTTTTATGGTGCATGTATTTGTACCGTGTAAGCACTGACTAAGATTCATTTTGTCCTTTTTAAAAAATGGTCAAAACAATTGGAGTTTAAAACTTTTGGGCCACGTTTGGATGACGGAGCCGGGATTGGACAATTAGTCCTTTTTAAAAAATAGTCCTGGGACTATTAATACCACCTCCTCCATGGTATAACTTAGTCCCCCGTATGGGGGACTATTCTTTTAAAATGGACAATTAGTCTCGCGCTCCATAACAATGCCAAACACTGGACTATTCGATTAAAATAGACTATTAGTCCAATCCCCCTCTGTCCCCCTTTTAGTCCTGCGAAACAAACGAGGTCTTGAGAGTTACTTCTAGGGATTTTCCAATAATTTTCTATTAAAAATATTACTTTACTTTCAATCTGTTTAGTTTAACAAAAGGAGAGAAAAGAGGAGAAGAGAAGAGAAAGTATAGTTCTCTTCTCAGTGTTTGGATGGACATGAGATTGATAGAACAGAAAATAAATATAACTTCCTCTTGTTTTGTTATTTTTATCAGAGAAGAAAAGAAATTATTTAGAATCGATTTTTTTTTATCGTTTATTAAACAATGATACTTTGCAAGTACAATATAAACAATATATTTTGGGGGCCTTTTCCAAAAAAATCTTATTGTGATTATCTTCTCTTTTCTCCGGAATCTCTCTAGTTTGAAGAGAAATAAAATTACACTCCTTTCTTTTTTACTCTCTCCATTAATCTTCTCTTCTCTCTCAACTTAATTTATTAGGTTATAGAATTTTTCAGTAGGTTTTCGGGTACTTATTAGTTAAGTGGTAACACACTTAAAAAATTAAACATTAAAAATAATTTATTTTTAACACTTAATTGGATTCCAACGCACCATTAATATGGGACAGAAATTGGCAATATTAACAAACACTTGGCAGTTGGCAAGACATGCTAACATTGAACCAACTTTTTGGGCTTGGTGTTAGTAATGACAGCAGCCTAACAAGTTACCCAGCCTTTGATAGCAAAATTTAAAATCATCAACAGACAATTAGATTTGGCCCACCATCCATATAGACTGACAACGATAGGCCGTACCACCTACTTGGCCCAAACTTCTTCACCTGATTGAGAGAAGTGCTGGACAAATATCTTAAACCACATCTTAAATCACATTCTATGTTTTAAATGCATGTACTCTGTGCTGTTTGAATTTTTTACACTTTTCTGTGCACCACTTACACAGCACAATATACATACATTTAAAATAATGATATGATTTGAGATATAATTTAAAGTGTGTGCCTAACATTTCCCCCTGATTGAGTGATTAAATATTTTTCATTTTTTTTTCAAAAATAATAATAATAAGCATATACACTCTTACACATACGAAAGCACACAAAAGAGTATATCAGCAATTTTTCTTTTGAAAAAATGGGACCCACACTCCAAATTGGTCAAAGAAAGCCCTAGCAAACCCATTTTTCCCAAATTCTTCAATTTGAGAAGAGTAATACTTGAGGCACAACCAAAGTCATAACTATTTTTGCACAACCTCTATTTTGTGTCTATCTCTCTTCTAGTGGACACTGTGGGGTCACTGGCACTGTGGGACCCATCAAGAGAGAGATAGACACAAAATGAAGGTTGTGCAAAAAAGGTTGTGGCTTTGGTTGTGCCCCAAGTATTACTCATTTGAGAATAAACCCTCCCAGCAGAAAAAGCCCATGCCCCAGCAGTGCCCCCTCCAAGCACCGTCACCGTCGAAACTGGCAACCGTCGCCGTCGAGACCGGCGCCCCCTCCCAACTCCGACCAATCGCCGTTATTGACTGTGAGAGTTCTCTCTCTCTCTCTCTCTCTCTCTCTCTCTCTCTTCCATTTTTTCACAGCATCTGAATGTCATGTATTGCATCAACCAATTAATAATCTTGACCAATGATCAGCTCTTGGATACCCACCAATTGAATATTCAGAAGGCAATACGGGTATAGCTAGAATCCATTTGATGATTGGCAGGGTTATTCTACAAGTTTTGGTTTTATGCTTTTTTACTAATTTTTTCTCCAAATATATATATATATATATATATATTTAGGACTGAATCATAGTGTTTGTCTTTAAATGCTGCAACTTTCTTTTTAAGATATTATTGTCATTAACTTTCTTTTTATTAATCATGGGGTTATTGTACTGCTAAATCTCATTGTTTTTTTGTACACTCCAATTTGTTTCTCAAACTCACTTAATGATGATTGTATGCTACA
The DNA here is from genome assembly GCA_033977485.1 of Hydrangea macrophylla. Classification (NCBI taxonomy): domain Eukaryota; kingdom Viridiplantae; phylum Streptophyta; class Magnoliopsida; order Cornales; family Hydrangeaceae; genus Hydrangea; species Hydrangea macrophylla. The sequence continues at coordinate 135,349,364 of CM066991.1, forward strand.
TTGTAAAGAAATAGAAGAAGAAGTTTCAAGTGGTTCGGTAAGCATTGATGAGGATACTATTAAAATTGATCATGACAAAGAGCAAATAAGAGATGTAGTGAACCAACCGAATGAGGGAATGGAGTTTGATTCTTTGGATGAGCTCATGGCGTTTTATGCAGGATATGCCAGAGACAAAGGGTTTGCCGTGGCTAAAAGAACCTCTACAAAGAAGGAAGGGGTCGTGGGATATGTGATGTTTCAGTGTACTCGTGGTGCGACGAGAAGAGTAGATCAACCAACCCCTTTAATGTGCGCCAAAACTCAAAAATTGATTGCAAAGCTAAGCTTAAGGCATTTCATTGTCCCAATGGAAAGTGGTTTGTGAAATTAGTTGAATTTTTTCTTAACCATGAAATGAGCCCAAGTAAATTTCAAAATTTTAAATGCAATCAGTTCTTGCAACCACATGCGAAAATGAAACTAATGTTGAGTGATAAAACAAAAATTAGAATGAACAAGAATTTTAATTCGTTAGTTATTGAGATTGGGGGACATGAAAATCTGTCATTTACTGAGAAAGATGTAAGAAACTATATCAATAAAGTTAGGCATTTACAACTTGGAGAAGGTGATGCTACTGTAATGCACAACTATTTTTTTTTGAAAATGCAATCTAACAATTCTGACTTCTTCTACATGATGAATTTGGAAGAAAAGGGTCGCCTAAAGAAAGTTTTTTGGGCTGATGTAAGGAGTATGGCAGTATTCAAAGAATTTGGTGAAAACTAATGTGAAAATAAATATACAGACACTTATTTTTTACTTTGCATTTTTCTGTAGGGATACGACGAGCACAGGAACAAGCATGGTACAGAAGAGAGCCAAATGGAAATAGAAGGAAGTGTTGCATTTCAAGATAGCCAAATGGGAATAGAAGTAAATCTTTCATTTCTACCAAATTTGGGAATGAATATGATGGGTTCATGTTGTGTACTATGACTTTATTTGATGGTTTGAATTTGTATATTATGACTTTATGTGATGGTTATAGCTAAGTGTAGACACCCCAATTTTGACCAAACGTCGAATTAAGGGGAGTATTACCTCCAGGTCCAATGATAACAATGACCGACTAATCTAGGGCTTCCAAAAGCAACTCAAGCTCTTCGAAAGGCTCTTCAACTCAAACAAAAATAGAAAGAAAAAAATAAAAGGGGAAAGAAAAGAGAGAATGGTAGAAAACGGCATGTGAAAGAAGTGCGGCAGTCACGCGATGCCGCTGCGACACTCACCAACTACCGTACTGGCAGTCAATGAGAACCGCTGCGGAGCTAATATCCTTAAAATGCTGCTTAAATCAGAATTCCAGAAAAGACGGCAGTCCGAGGAGTTGTCCACGACATTCTTTGAATGCCGCATCGGCATTCACTAAATGCCGCGCCGGCAATCAGTGAAAGCCGGTCCGGCATTCATTGAGTGCCACTTCCATCTCCGCCGAGTGTCGCGTTTTGTGTCTGCCAGCTTTGAAATAGTACATTTTGTACCTTCAAAAAATGACATCCGAAATTAGGGTTTTTACTATGAAATCACCAAAATAACCCTCTAAGGTTTGCCTATATATAGGGGATGAATATCCCATTACAAGGGATCCTTTTTTTCTTTCTAGTCTTTGATTTTAGAATTTCTATCTCTCTCTCTCTCTCTCTCTCTCTCTCTCTCTCTCTCTCTCTCTCTCTCTCTCTCTCTCATTTTTAGATTTGAATCTTATTTTGAATCTTCTTTTAAAAGGTTATAAGAGTTAGAAGAAGAGTTTGATTAGCCTTTAGAATATCCTAAAAATACCAAGAAGTTGAGGATAGCTGGAGGTGATCCTCTAAATTTTAGTTATGTTTTCATTCTTTTGTTTCTTTCTTTGGTTTGGACCAATAATGCTTATGAACTTGAAGTAAACAAGTTTTCCAAAAGGTTCTTTGATGGATTTATTCTTAGTTTTCTTTATTTCATTTCTTCTTTTTGTTATACTTTTCTCTTGAGATTCTTGGAGATCTTCAATATCTCTCTTAAAAGCTCTTGAGTTTGATCTTTTGAATCTCATGTAAGCTTCTGCTTCACATGTGAGTCAAAGTTTGATCATCACTTCATTTTATAAGCAAATAGATGGATCCAAATCCATACTTATGATTTGGGTTCTCTAGCTTGATGTTTCATGGAATCTTTTCTATATTCCTTTGAGACTCAGAAACAACAACAATCTGTCCAGAGTTTCAGAACAGCAACACCCTCTTGAAGTGATTAAATCAGAACCCTAATCAAGTATTAATGGCCCCAAATACTTTTATCTATGAATTTTAATGTGTTAATAAGATCTCCTAAAAAGATTAGAGTCTTCCTGATTTGTTTACTATCTTTAAAAAATCGTACAAAATCTCTGGACGGAGATTTGCAAATCTCTGAGTGATGTTTGGTTTTTGCCCTTTTCCCAGAGATTGGACCATTGATCTTTGCTTTTTCTTTTTGGGTTGGAAACTAGACTCACAGAGTCATCTTGTGTCCAAAATTCACCGACATCAAACCATGGGAAGCATGCTTTTTATTTCTTTGAAGTTCTGGTCTGCTCTCTGTAATTTTCAGAATTTTATGACAAATTTGACCAACTTTGTAAATAATGGTCCAAATGACTTTTCTATGACCTAGGACTCAAACCATGTTTTAATAATGATTAATTAAACTTAAATTCAGAGGTTAAAGGATCCAAATCAATGAATGACTTCATAGCCTACTCTTGTTAATTTTCATGTATTCACCCATATAGATTTATACTTATAATTAAAGTCTACTTTGTACTAAGAATTCATAGTCATGTCAACTCTTTCATACTCGATAGATTTAAGCTAGAAGTTTATGATTAATTATTTGATATCTTGTTTGAAGCATGTGGACTAACCCCTTTGTTTTGTAGCGCTGTTAAGGTATGATTTCTCAAAACCCCTCTTTAGTTTATTTAATTCCTTAAATGTATTGATTTTTCAACCTCATGCATGACACCTTAGAATTAGGTATTGCTTTATGTGTATATATGTGATTAGAGACCATTTCTTAGGTTATTTTTTTTTTGTATGCATTGTACGTCTAAGATATTCGCAACTGGATCCCGGGTAAGTTCTCTCATTCCCTATCACATATCAATTCGCTTGCTATTTGAATTATGTGATTTTGAATGATATTTTTACCATTACCAATCTTACACTCTTTTAGACATGCTTTTGTAATGTATATTTATACATGTGTATTAATTGAGGGCACATTTAGATTATTAATTCGATTAAAAGGATGTTGAGTATAGGCCTATCGCGAGATAGGATGAGAGAGGGTGTTTTAGTCCGTCGGGCGCCTTCCTCTCTCATTCTATAATCCCCGGACCTAGTTAATCTCTAGTTTCCAAAAGATCGGTTTGCTTTAAAATGGTTTCTTAATTTCCCTTTTAAAAATTAAGTGGCGACTCATGTTTTGTATTTTGAAATTGGAAAAGATTTTTTTAGAAAAAAAGCTGTGGGTAGAAAAAATTGCGATATCCACACTAAGCAGTGGAGATTTAGTCTATTGCAGATGAAAAGAAGAAAGGAAAGAAAAAGCGAGAAGAGTGAAGCCAATGGGATGCTGGGGTTGTTTTTATTTTTGTTCTCCATTCCAATAATGTAAAATGAGTTTTTGAGAAGTTCGAACTACATGCTTAACTTGGAAACCTTGGAATGGTTTTGGAATGTTGTACTATGTAGTTAAACTTCTTTGGTTAGGTTTGAAACGAATTGGAACTCACGAGTTCGTGTTTTTGGATGCTTACTTATCAAATTCATGTTTTGAGTGAATGTTGATATTGTTTTTAAGAGTTGATCCAAACGAGCCTTAACTTATTTAATTCGCGTTGTTTTTCAAAGTTTAATTAACAAGAATTATGTATGTTCTTGCAAACTTGACATAGTTTGAAAAGATTGGAATTAAATATGTATGTTTGAGGTGTTGCACAGGAGTGAGGTTGAATGACTTCTAGGCAAAATTCTGCAGCAAAGGGGGAATGACTTTTGAAATATAATTAATTTTTCGATTTTATACGGATTTTACAGACTCGTAGTCCAATGTCTTCCAAACGAACTTACGGCCCGTTTGGTTCATGGATTCTGTCACACCCGTTCCAGAAATTTTATGATTTTGAAAATGCATCCTTTGAGATTTTGAAATTATTAATGTTATTAATAATTTGAGTTGGGGTTGACTGTGAGTCAACGGTAAGGTGTCAGTGAGGACACGAGAACATGGTAGTTCGTATGGCATGAGCATGAGTAAATGACATTTATGTGATTTAAATATTATTTGACTTTATCTGGTATTTGATGAATAGTAATTTTATCTGTGTTGTGGGAATTCTGGTAATCTTTGATATTGTAATATCATTTTGAAAACTGTGGTGAGAACGTGAGTGATCGTGATACAAAAAGGTATAGAGATTCCACGGAGATTTAGTTTTCGAACGTAATTTTTGGACCCAAACAGAATTTAGTCGAAAACTTTTATAAATTATAGTTTTCACTCGTAAAGTTATAAATTGGACGTATGCGACGTTTTGAGACTTGATTAGAAGTTTTGAGAACTCGAGGGGTGGTAAACGCAATTCCTTGAAAGTTTTTCTATAAATAGTAAAGGATAAGAATTCATTATCCACAACTTCTAAAAATATCTAGAAAGAGGAGAGAGAAAGAAGATTGGAGCCAACGGGCTTTGCGACGACAAACGGCGACCGTTTGTCCGTCAGTTTTTCTTCAAATTCGAGATTTGAACTCGTGGAGGTAAGGCCTACGTTTTGATACTACTTAGGTCGTGTTTGGCCAATTTTTGAAAAAAAATATTAATTCTAGACTTTTGGGGAAAATCAGGTAAAACTCGTAGGAATCGCGTATAATTTGGAATCCGACGATTAATTAGCCCCCTAGTCGATCCTTCAAAGTTTGAAGAGAATCGCACGAGGTATGAATTCTAGATCTATGAAATATATGGATTTTCATGTTTTGAACATCAACTTTGATATTCTTGGATCCGGGCGAAATTCATGTATTAGTTAGGCCCGTTAATTATGCACGTAAATTTATGAGAAAAGCACGTATAACTGTTTATGTGAGCATGTTATGTGTCTACTTGGGTCAAAGGGGAGTTTGGTGCAAATTCATCCGGGGTAAGCTCCTCGAACCTTGAGGATTGTGATTGTGATGGAATTGGAATTGTGGTTGTGTCTGGATTGGAGGTGGGCCGAACCAGGACACAGTACCTGGTATGGAGGAAGGCCCAACCAGTGTATGAGATGCGTGGGAGAGGTGGGCCTCCTACGGCATCGACCGGATGAATGCGTACCACTCACCCTAGAGACCATTTCTATGTGTTTTAGATGCTTAAATCATGAACTGTCATATAAGCATACATTTAGAATTGTACGCTCAGCATATAGCTGAGCAGTTGAGATGTACTCCATTGCAGGTAAGAAGAAAGACAAGAAGAATCATGAGGAGTGAGGCCGAGGAACGCCGGGGAACCACATTTGTATATGTTTTTGTTTAAATGCTAAAACCTTGTGTAAGGATTTGAAATTGTAATAGTACGTTGTTATAGATCTTTGGATTTGTTCTGTAACATGGTAATTCTGTATTTGAACATCTGTAGTTAAGTTTTAAATGTTGAAAATCAGTTGTGGTTGTATTGGTGTTGTGTGGAGAAAGCATGAGTTGTTAACTATCAACACAGGGCTGCCCAGCAGGGGAGCAGTCGACTGAACCCAGGATCAGTCGACTGGATCTCGTAGGATGGAGATACTGAAAGTGAATAGTAAGAGAAGCAGTCGACTGGACCCTTGATCAGTCGACTGAACCACTGTTGAATTTGGCCACTGCCTTGATTAATGGTAAAACCAGTCGACTGAGCAGTCGACTGGACCCCTTTTGAAATGTTGCATTTTTGGTTCTGCTTAACACAGTCGACTGGGGACCTTGATCAGTCGACTGAGCAGTCGACTGGGTTTCCTGATCAGTCGACTGGACCTCTGTTGAGAATTTTAGGTTTTGGTTTCTGCTCAGTTCAGTCGACTGGACCCTAGGAGCAGTCGACTGAACCCCTGTTTTCAAAAATGATTCTTTTGGACGTGTTTTCAATTGGCCAAATCTTTTTATAACTCTGATTTCAATGGATTTTACTACTCAGAGGGCAATGTTTCCCAAGTTTTATTATACCCAGGGTTGTTTTATAATCCTTTCCGCTGCATATTATTAGATGGTGTTTGGATGAGCCTTGGTGGCGTGCCACGTGTCCTATTTTCACGCGTAGTGGGATGGGTCGTGACAGATTCTTAGGGTGGATTTTGATTCCACCCGAAGATTACTAGTAATCTTAAAATATATCTTTGTTTGGTTCATGGAATATTTAATGAATTGTGGGTCCCACTGGATTTAGAATCCACCCAAATGTGGAAAATATGGTAGATTCCAAATCCTAGCTTGGAGGTGGTATTTCTAAGGATTACTGGGGTTTTGATTTATTATTTTCATAATACCTAAACTAGCCTTTATTAGACTATTAAACAAACAAATATTGTGATAAAAAAAATTTATGATTATAATTATTATTATTTTCTAAAATGGAGAGAGTGGTAGATGAGATTGTTTATGATGATTTATTATGCTTGAAATATTATATTTGATGTTAGTTTAATGACTGAATTCAAATTTTGGTTGCTAAATGTTAATGATTGAAAAGTCTATATAATAATACAATAACTACATATTTGACATATTGTGATTTGTACGTTAGACCTATACATGTTTTATGCTTAAAAATATAATTTATCTTTTGTTATTATTCAAATATATTTTAACTACATGTAATAGTTTAGACTCATGTTAATGTATTAATTACTCTATTTATCTCATTTTTTATGTGTCATTGATTTTTAGATTTATTCCATTATTTTTTTTAATCACCCTCCATTTTTAGAGGGTTGACAATTTGATTTTAACTTATACATTCTTTTAGCCTTCAAGGGTAGCTTAGGCATTTAACAATATTTTCATTTCATTTTCGTTGACCCAACCAAACACTGGATTCTAAATCCAGCTAGAATTTTATTGTTGAACCAAACATTATGCAGAGATTCAAATTCCTGGTAAAGTGATTACTGTTATTATAATTCCTAGTAATCAGAATCCACCTAAAATAATCTGTGAACCAAACGGGCCGTTAGTTTAAAGAGTTTCGTTATGTTTCTACTTATGTTTTTCCACAGCTATGATTATTTAAATTGATTGGATAAGCCTTGGTAGCGTGTCATGTGTCCTATTTTCGCCCGTAGCGGAATAGGTCGTGACAGTTCATGTTGTGTACTATGACTTAATTAATGTGATGATGGATTCAATTTGTTAGAAAGTTGCTATGCTTAAAGAATATCCAAAAAATAATATGGATTACATAATGTTTGACACATAACAAAACCCCCAGAAGCCTAAATACTATAAGTCTAATTACAAAATAGCTCAAGCTAGCTTCAACACTAAGATTTCAATAGGAATTATGCAAAACATAAGGGTCGTTGTCAATAGTGTCTGCATCACTCCTTGCTTTGCTTCAATCTCTTGGAGTTGGCAAGATATTACATTGTATTGAAACTTTAGGTCAGAAACTGAATGATCTAAATTCTGGTGACTTGATTGGTTAAATGTGGATATGGGCTTACACCAATCCCATAATTTGCATATTCCCTTCAAACAAGTGAAATACAACTTCCCTTTGTTGCTTTTCTCGTTGAACTTGGTGTTTTAACCATACAATGACAAAAACGAACCACAATAGGAACTTTAGTTGCATTTGAACTTGACGAAAACAATGTTGCTCATGTAACATGTCAATGCAATACATACAAATTGGTTAAATCCAATGAGTCACAAATTGTAAAACAACACGAAAAATTGCACCAATAGGAACTTTAGCTTCCTACAATGAACAAGTTGTAAAACAGCAAGAAAAAAAAAATAGAGGTGAAAAAAAATATGTAGGGCCAAGACAACAATTTAGTCCACAACTGCTAATGGTCAAAAGGCCTCCATACATGCTCATCAAAAAATGGTACCAATAGGAACTTCTTATGCATGACGTTTATTACATTTTCAGTCCAAGAAACCTCATATCGAATAATTTTTGGCATAAGATATTCACTAGCATTTTTCTTTAATACGTATTACCTACCAAATATGGAAAGAAGATTTTAAGAATATTCAATCAGCCATTTTTCATGCTAGAATTGCAAGTATTAACTTTTTATCCATAGAACTTAAATAAGCACAAATTGCCATCATGTCAAACAATGGTTTTAACATCCTACCAATTGCTTGTTTTGCCTACCCTTTAGATAGTCTAACAGGAACCAAACTCTTGAGTTCCTTTATTTGGAAAATACATCATCAAGAGTTAGAAGACACATCTTGAGTTGAAATTTGAAATTGTAGAGGCTCTAGCAGATATAAATAGATGGCAAAAAGAAAAATTAGACACCAAGTATCATATCACAGCATAATCGGGAAAGTTATTTGTAAAGTAAAAATTCCAAATTCCATTGGTAATTTATGGTTGAAATTTTTTGTTAGAACTATTTTGATTTTTAAAATTTGTTTGTTTGGGGATATGAGAGAATTAGGGTTCCATGGATTGGATGAATGTGGCAAATAATCTCTAACCTGGAAAACTCAATGTCCTAAATATGCATAATCTTATAAAAATCAAATCTTCAACATTTGATTTTTAGTGTTCTATATCAAAGTGCTTGCTTGAGCAGAGAAAGAAGAAAGGGGTAAATGGGGTCTATCAATGTGGTCATGGAGTAAGAGAGAAGAAAGGGAAGAGAAAAAGAGAGAGAGAGAGAGAGAGAGAGAGAAGAAGAAGAAGAAGAAGAAATGGGGGGGGGGGGGGGGGGGGGGGGGGGGGGGGAGGGGGGGGGAGAGAGAGAGAGAGAGAGAGAGAGAGAGAGAGAGAGAGAGAGAGAGAGAGAACTTACTAGTGGCGGAGCAACGACGAAGGCTCGCGAAGGCGACGAAAGGGCTCGGGAGGAGGGGACACTAGTGGGGGGTGGATTGTGTGTGCGTAAAAGGTTTAGGGCATTTGATTTGGGGATTCAATTTAATTAAATTTGGGATTGTGTGGTTATGCATAGTATGGGCCCTACCTAATTTTTAAAATATTTGTTGAGATACCCTTTTGTGTGCTTTAGTGTGTGCAAAAGTGTGTATGTCTATCATTATTGTTTCGAAAATGGGAGGTGGGGGAAGGCGGTGTTTCATTTTCAATAAAAGCAGTCCCCGACAAAAGGTCTTTTTTAAAAATAAAATAAAATAAAATACAAACGAACTGTTAAACTTCCATGATACAACATTAGTGGTTCATGTTGTGCTTTTCTAAGTCTCACTCCATTTGAATTATTTACATGGGTTTTAGTCTCATATGGAGAAAGCCCATTTATAAGCTTAACTTTTTATGTTAATATATATACTGGGGATATTAGTCACTTGGTCTAAGGAAATACTTTGAAATACAAGAGGGGTGTTTGGAAAGACAAATTATCTACAAGAGAGGGGTTGCTTTCAAGGGTTTGAAGAAGGCGGCTTGAATCATGATCTCTACATTTTCATTTGGTGTTCTCAAACCAGGTTCCTTTCCAATTTCCAATTTGTTGTTGGAAGGTATTTCTATCGCTTTGGTAGAGTTCTAAGAATTGGGTTTTGTACTCCCTTGAGGTAACACTCTATTTGCTCAGTTTCATTATTGTATTTCCTCAAGTTTACACTTGAGAAGACCTCTTGTACCCATCTTTCATACTTAGTGGATTGTTCTCCGACGCCAAGTGGTTTTTCCCTTCCTAAGAAGGGTTTTCCATGTAATCGGTCTCTTGATTATGTCTGTTTATTACTTGTCATTGCTATTTGTGTTTTTGGTAAAATTTTTTTATCACATGGGGAGGGGGAATGTTCGAACATAGAACTTGGATACACATGAGGGCACTAAGTGCCAGCCATTTGCCACTTGGATTATAAGTCCACATTGTTCTTGGTGTTGGATATACTATATTGCATTTATAACTTGCTTAGGGAGAGAAGGGGTCACTTCCCAACATTTCGATCGTATCATACAATCTAAATATGACTATAATGTTTTGAGACTTGAGTACAATATTTTGGGACCTAAGTATGGGTACAATATTGCGATAAAAAAAATTATGGGTACAATATTTTGAAACCTAAGTGTAATGCTTTTTTGTTTAAAATTTAGACCCAAAATTGGAGAATATTTTAAGGGGTCTTAGAGGGAAAAAAAATATCTCCTATTTAATACTCAGTATAATTTGCGCATTTGTGGGTATCACACGGTATCCACAGTAATCAAGGAAACATAGTAATTGACTAATTATCAAATGTTTAGCAAAAAAAAGGGTAATATTTGGGGCACAAACACTCTCTATCTCTTTCGTGGGTGGCACTGTGAGGTCCGAATAATTTCAATAGACCCTACAATGCCACCCAAAAGAGAAATAGAATGCATTTGTAAGTATTTGTGCCCTAGCATTGTTGAAAAAAAAAAAAAGAGAAGAAGGCTAATTATCAAATGAAGTGGTGGTCTAAATGGGCTGACTTTTGAGGACTATTTCAATCTTTCCTTTTTTTTTTTTTCCCTCTCTTCTCCCCTACTAGTGCAATACTAAATCTACGATAATGCCAATTCAAAATGGGTAAGGGCTTTGTTTGGTTCATAGATTTAATGAACAAAAGAAAAGAAAAATAGGGAGAAAATATTTTTTCTTGTATGGTTAAAAGAAAGAGAACTGTGATAGCAATAGGGGGAGGGTAGTGAGTCACTTCCCTTCTTTTCTCAAGTTAAATATTATATTTTAAAAAATTAAAGTTTTTAATGTCATTTAAGAATGGATGAAAGCACAAGAAATACATGAGGGAAATTGTTTTCCTTCTGATTTTTGTTTTTTTTCATTTCCACACTAAATCTATGAACCAAACAATGACTAATGGAGGATTCTTTTTCAATTGTTGCCAATTAACTTAATGGGCAACCCAAAATTAAATTCGGGAAAACTAGGTGACAAAAGAGAGCTATGGCCTACGGGTTTGTTTGGGAACAGAACCAGGTTTAATGCAAGTCTCACTTTTTATTGGATTATTATTAGAATCAATGTTATGTTGATTTGACAAAGAACCAGTTTTGAAAGAATTATTAGACTTGGCATAGGCTACTATGCGAGAAATTAACACTTACCAAACACCTCGTAGAACCTGTTTACTTATGAACCAAGAACCGATACTTTGCTATCCCAAACAACCTCTAACTTTGGGTAACCGAAGAAGGGAGAAGTTATAGCATGGTTCAAGGCAATCGGTCATGTGGTAATCCCGACCATAAGGCACTGTCATGGGAAAAAATGCAGAATTTCTGGCCCACATTAATGACCATTTGGCTACATAACAACTTTTTTTTTTTTTTTTTACCGAGACCGAGACCACCACGTAATCATAGTCCAAGCTCAGACAATAATTTCTGGCTCCAAATGACATCGCTCTTAAGCAATTGATGCTAGCGAGTAGGTAATTTAGTACACCCCAAATATTTGGCCAAACCATTCTCTAATCACTAGGGATGTAATAAAACTGACCGGATCGACCAATTCGGTCGATTTTCAAAAACTTCATGCCGTGATGAACTAAACCAAAAATTTACAGTAAATCAAATTAAACTGAACCAAAACCGATCGATTTGAGTCGCACCAAACCAAACCAAACCGTTTTCACCATTACTAATCACACTGGCAGTTTTTAGGAGGCAGAGCCAACCAGTGACTTATTCCCAACGACCCCAGTTAGCAGATGACACAGCTGTATATATATATATGAGTAATACTTGGGGCACAACTAAAGCCACAACTTTTTTTGCACAACCTTCATTTTGTGTCTATCTCTCTCTTGATGGGTCCCACAGTGCTAGTGACCCCACAATGCCCACTAGGAGAGAGATAGACACAAAATGGAGGTTGTGCAAAAAAGGTTGTGGCTTTGGTTGTGCCCCAAATATTACCCTATATATATATACATATTTGTGGGAGTGTGTATTTTATAATCCAACTTGCTGCACAACTTGGTCAAGTGGACAAGGTACTCTAATAATCATGTGATTATCAATATAAGAAGTGCCACTTAGTGGCAAATTATCGACATCTTAGCATTATTTTATGCAACATACCTAGTAAGTAGTAACTAGCAGCTGGTTTGGCCCGTTTGGGATTCACAAAGTGGCCAATCTGTGGATTAGCTTTTCTATAATACATGAAACTTGCAATTTGCTGAAGTAGTTAAACCAATTACTCCAGAGTCCAAAGCCACCAAGTAAACAGATGATTCACTAAATTGTTGAACATTTTGGTTGTCATATTCTATACATATCTATATAATAAAAGAGGAATGCCTTTACGAAGAGATATTTTCAACGTTTGAATTTTAATTCAAGGGTTAACAATTACTCAAGGCTTTCCTATTATTTCTCCAATGATCCAAACAAACTCAGCCAAATCCAAACAAATTCAACCCAAGTCTTTAATCTAATGGTCTTAATTGATTTAATTATTGGACTTATCTGCATGTCATCTTTGAAAAATTAATATTTGGTCTTTAAAAAAAAAGTAATTTTTGATTTAAGGACTATTTAGATATTAGAGTCGAAGGCACGCGGAATTAATGTTGAAGGCACTCAAATAATTCAATTACCGTAACATCGGTTTTTTTTTTTTTTTTGGCACCGTACCGCCGGACACAGGTGATTATTAGTACATATATATAAGGTCCATTTTATTGCCGTCAATTTTCAATTAACAATTGATTTAGAGAGAGCACAACGGCTTAGCCCATTGTTAAGGGTGTTTCATATCACGCTCATTATCTGGGTTTTGAACCTCACCCTCTCTCCTCGTGTATCGAACTTATGTCCTCATGGCACACGACTACTACACTAAGGATTTAAAAAAAAATAGAGGGAGAGAGAGGAAAGAGGGATGTATCTCCATATATGTGTGGACACTAAGTCAAATAATCCAACTTTATATTTTAAATGCTTTACAAATTGTACCACAGTGTGTGATAATGGTATAGCATCTCACTGCATGCGGTACAATTGAAAAAGTATTTGGAAAGTATAGCATTACTCGTAAAAAAAATTTCCTAATCTAACTTAAAAATCTTACAAACTTAATTCATTTCCAAATGTAGGAATCAAAGTGTGAATAGTGTAACAAAGTGGGTAAAACTCGATTGGAGCCGAGCTGGATCTTACGCCCCTTCATTACATAGGTCGAGGGTTAGATCCCACCTCTTCCTCTTATAATAATAATTAAATAAATAAATAACTAATTAATTAATAAGCTATTCTCACCTTGAAGTGTGAAGAGTGCATTAAATTTTAATTCAAAAAATAACTCTAAGAACAAGTTGTACGTCTATATATATTGATTTGTCAATAACAGTAACAAGTAGGGCCATCCCACTGGCCAGCAAATCTATCAATAAAATTATGTTTTTAGGGCATGTTTGGTAGTCCTTGAATGAAATAATTCCATTCATGTTTTCGTAGACAATTTTATATAAATAGATGAAAAGTATGAATGGTTTCATTTAGAAAACGGATGTTTGTCTCAAAAATGATGCTTGCAATCATAAATTTTGGCATTATAGAAAAATGAACAAATTGCCTCATAAGAAGAAATATGGTGAAATCTCCCATATTTATAAATGGATTCATTCATGGTGATGAATTTTGCCTTTAACTTCTATACAAAATTTGAATGTAACCATTCAATTTAAAGGAATAACCAAACATGCTATTAGTGCATAATTATAAACTTGTCTGTCTCATCTCAATATATGTGTGAATATATATATATATATATATATATATCAGTCTCATCTCAATATTTGAGTTTGTCCATATATATTCCTCAATTCAGGAATTCAATAATTGGCAAGCACTACAAGTTTGCCCAATATCGACCTACTCCACCTTGTTTAGTATTACTTTTGACACAGACACATACATCTTTTAATTACTATTACACCCTGTAATAAAAAAATTGAGTGGGGCCTCACCATCACACACGTGTTTCTTCTTCATATTTGCCTTGAAGTGGAGGTTGGCCTTCTTTGTACTCCATATTTGTTGCATCACCCATATCCATGTATAGCCTAGGGTCCATTTGGCACAGTATTTGTATTATGTTACAGCTTTGGTCAATTGTAAATTTGTGTTTCTTCTTCATATTTGCCTTGAAGTGGAGGGTGGCCTTCTTTGTACTCCATATTTGTTGCATCACCCATATCCATGTATAGCCTAGGGTCCATTTGGCACAGTATTTGTATTATGTTACAGCTTTGGTCAATTGTAAATTTGTATGATTGACTCATATAAATTTTTTGTGATTGAATTATTGAGTGTCGATAGTTGCTACTGAAAAGACCACATGAAAGATCCATATTGTTAAATACGTATCAAGACCATAGCAAAATCCACATTGGTATACGGTGGCCAAAGACCACGAATAAAGAAAAATCGTGGCCAAAGACAGACCACGGGAAACACACGCTGGTATATCATGGCCAAGGACCTGCATTCGCGTGATCCTCACACGAGGTCATCAGTGCTAGGTGCACATAACCCAAGACCCTGGGTTTTTCACTCAGTCAATGCACATTGTTTCCACACGGTTACCCTTGCTTGGGTTGTCACCACCGTCGTCAAGCCAATGCAACGAAGGACCTCGAGTCTTCTACTGCTCAAGCACACGATCAAGATCGATAGAGAATCACCACTGAAGTTGGACCAGCATCTAGCCTGGGTCCCAAGGTAGCACTCGAGATTTTGGACTCTATCGAGACCATTATAGGTCGGGGTTTAAATAAGTCGATTTTGTGGTTGTTTCAACACTGGACAAAGGGGTTCAGTTTAGTCGGCTTTAGGGTATTTTTTCGATTTCGATTCATATATTCCACAGGTGCCCCTCAACGTAAACCGACCAACTTGGATATGGTTTGGTCCCTTACTTTTTTCTTACACCTCTAGTCATAGGGTGTAATACCTTGTATTTTAGTACTGTATAATAATGAATAAGACCATGTATTCTTCATTTAAATGTATGTATGATTCTTACCTTACCTTTGATACATTTTGTGTCCTAATCGATTGGACTGCCTTACCAATCGATTGTCTTATCTTGGACACTAATTGATTGGCATCTTTTTCCAATCGATTTCCACCTTATACCTACCACCTGGACCCAATCCATTGGACTTCATCGCAATTGGTTGGAGTCATTAATATCAGACCCCAATCGATTGGACCCTTGTCCCAATCGATTGGTTCCATTACTACCTACCCTAATCGATTTGCAGCAGCTATTTTGATTCTTTTGCTTTGCCTAGGGAGATGCCACGTTAACCCTATTCGTCTATATATATGTGATCATTTTTTGAGTTTTTCTGTTTAAGAAATCCAGAGAGAGATTGTGGTGTTATATATATACAATCATATATATATATACACACACAACATACACTCTCACACACACACTCATGGACTGAAAGAGAAGAATGAGAAGGAATCAGAAGAAGAAGAAAGAAGAAAAGAGAAAAAAAGAAAGAAGAAAACAGAACATATTGGACTTTTCCCAATCGATTGTTATTATTTTTATCTCAATCGATTGGACCTCTATCCCAATCGATTAGCAGTTACAGAATGTTGTTTATTCATGTTGAGTTGTATTATATCTATTTATTCGTTTAAATAATGTTCTGGAACCCCAACATGCTATATTGTAGTAGATAAGAGATAATGCGACGCCGAACTGTAGTTATATAAAGGATAACGGATGAATGTTCATACGTTAGTTAACGTAATAGTCGCGAATCATTTTAGAGTTATCGTTCGTTTCATTCAATGTAATCAGGCCACATAGGATTGTCTTGTATCAATTATAGAGTGAAACTTAAGTAGGTTTGCTAAGATCTGAGAATCTTGCGTGGGAGGACTTTGGTCATTAATATGTCCTTAAAAGCAGTGAACTAGTAATGTGTAACACCCGTACCTGGAAAAGAAGGTTAATGTAATGTTAATATGTGATAATTAATGATAATTATTGTTTATGATGGTTTAAGGTGTGGTTATGAACCCACTGGTGAAAAGGTGTTCAGAAGGGAACACAGATGAAAGTTTCAAGTCAAGTGAAACTAGTATAAAAGTGGGACCTAATGAAGATCCAAATAATGTAAATTGCATTTAGATGTAATAATATACTTAAATGACTACTTGTTTAAATGCTTAAAGATATTGCTATGTCATATATCAAGTTTTGGGGACCAGTTTGGGTACCCATGTGAGGGCATATTTGAAAATGATTCATAATTGGTAGGTTTAATAGCAATCTCATAATATATGTGGGACCATGTTTGGGACCCATAAGAGACATAGAATTTTATCATTTAGAAATGTTGGGTAGTTAATGGAATTAATTTGGAGGTTTCATAATAAAGCTTAAGAAAGAGGGGGGGGGGGGGGTTCGAGGTGTAAATGGAAATTAGGGAAAAAGAGATGTATGTCCCTTAAAGAAGTCACTTGGTGACTCATTTTGAAATCAAAGTAGATTGAGAGGATTGAGACACGTAGAAAGAGTACCGAGAGCTTCGACAAAGACGACGGGGGTTTTGCACGACTTCCCGACACCGTATCTTCGCCATCCGACGTTCGTTTTTCGATCCAAGATCGGATTTGGACTCATGGAGGTAAGAGGATCACATGCATGTCTTTTATTTTTAGTTTCGACAATATTTTTTCGGCAACATTTCTTGATTGTTAGCAATTGATGTATCAAAATAATGTAAAATTAACTCTAAAACAAGAATTGGACAAGATTCCAGAGGTGAGTGTTATAATCCCAAAATTAGGAGTTTATATGTATTAATGTGATAATTGTTAGTTTAGAATGCTTAACTCATGCCTATGTATCTTTGATTATGATGAATTTAGGTAAAAGCATATCAATAATATGAAATTGCTATGCTTATATACTAAGTTGCTTAAATGCTTACATGGATCAAAGGAAAGTTAAGTAGTGGTCACCATTTATTGGTCCCATATGTAAGGGATAGGAAGCCCTCAAGAGAAAGGGCGTGGTGACGACCACAATGAAATGCCGGTGACGCCTTCGAGGTCACAAAAGAGTGTGTGTTGCGCTATAGGCAGTGTTCTAAAAATCGGCCTAGGCGGCCGCCTAGGCGCTAGGCGGTGCCCGGCCGCCGAGATTTTCGCTAGGCGTTTGAGAAAATCGGCCAGTGGATTAGTCGGCCTCTAGGCGGTGCTAGGCGGCGCCTAGGCGGGCTAGGCGGTGCTAGGCGGGCTAGGGTGAGAATGCTAGAGAGTCTTATTTGGGTCCAACTCTTTGAAAAAAAAACCCTAACATTAGTATATATATACACTTAAGGTTTAAGTTAATTATGGAGAGATCCCTAATAGTTTTTTAAATACTAAAACCTTCTAATAATCTTTACTTATTTAAAAAAAAACACCACATAACCTTTATATATATGTATGTATCTATTATTTGAACCACAAATCTATAATTTATTTTAATTAACACCACATAACTGGTATATATATCTATTATATAATTAATTTTATTTATAAAACAAATCCGCCTAGGCCCCGCCTAGGCGTCCGCCTAGGCCCCTAGGCGCTAGGCCCCCCTTCGCCGCCCGACTAGCGCCTAGCGATTTTTAGAACATTGGCTATAGGTGCCCAAAAGTGAGAAAGATCCGGGGTGAAGGACCTGCGGGTGGTGTCTGGAGTTACTTGACTTTCCAGAGATCATTTTGTGGATGTTTATAATGATTGTTGCATCTTCATATTGAACATTCCAATAGCATGATTAGTTCTCTCACTAAGCAAAAGCTTAAACGAAAATATATTTTCTGTTGTGGTTATTGAATAATCATCGCAGGTACCGAACGGGAAAATGAGAGGAAATGACCGACACGACGGGTTTGGGAATGGGAGTTATAGAGTTATTCATAGACTTAAATGTTTTGGCTTCCTAATGTAGTTGTGTCTATGAATATTTGAACAATTTATGTTTTGGAAAACTTTATAATATGTCAAGTTTAATTTAGTGTTGGTTGTGTCTTATGATGTGAGTTGTACTTGCAAGTCACAAGTTGTGTGTGTGGTAAGGAAAGGACTTGGGAGAAATGGGGTGGTTTTATTATAAGACTAATCTTGATTTTTCCCATGTTGATTGTTTATGTTTTGTGCTGGGTTATAATATGGATTTGATGTATCCTTGAGCTTCTAGTTGGAGCATTATGAGTTTTGGGTATGTGACTAGCTAACCAAATGTTTGAAAAAGATTTTGAAAACTCTTTTGCTGTTTAGTTAAGGTATGGAGACACATGGGAATGCTTTAAAATGATTTTTAGAAGTTCTTATATTGTTTGGGAAGAATGTTGATGTTGGGAGTAAACTCATGATCCTAGGAATGAATTTATATGTTTTGATTGGTGATGTTGTCAGTATCAAGATATAAAAAGTATACTTTACTTTTCTAAAGATTTGCAGTGTGGAAGTAAAGGTCGAACCCACAGAGATTGAAATACTACAGTGCTTTAATTTTAAAACCTAAATTTAATTAATTAAGAAAACGGAATTGTATTTGAATTTTAATTAAACTAATAACAATAAAAATAAATCTAAATTACGAAAGCAATTAAAAAGTGTTTTTATCAATATGTTTAAAGGAACCTAGGATTGCAAATCCACCACTAGCTTCATAATAGGAATATTTATGAATTACTTTAGCCTATTAAGTTGGATGATAATGGGGAATTGTAGCTACAAGCCCAATTCCTCCGTCAAGAAAATAATTATGGTTCAAGCACCAACATAATCCATCTTCGGTTAGCACAAATTATCCCACACTAAACTAGGGTTGTGGCATAATCCGTCTAATCTAGGCATGGACTATTCGGATACTTGATAGCACAATTCAATTTAAGCACCATTACATGTAAATAATCTAAACAAGCACAGCAAGAATAGATCATTGAGCACATCACAGCCAAAATAGATCTAAGACAAGAATAAACTTTGAAAGTAATGATTTTAATCAATAAAAGCACGATTTATTTATAGAAATCCTCAGAACATGTAATCATCATCCATACATAATAAAACTAAAATAAAAACATAAATAAAACCCTATTACTTGGCTAGGGTTTCATTGAAACCCTAGATCTAGAGTTTAGTTGGCCATGGAATTGATGAACGGCAAGAGGTTGATGGATGAGGCCATAGGAATCCTTGGTCTTCTTCTTCTTCTCCTTGATTTCCTCCCTTCAATGGCTGAAAGTATGGTTGTATATTGTGTGTATAATATTTTCCAACCCTTAATTTGAAGTAAAATAGGGTTTTTATAGATTTACAACAAGTTTTTGGAAGCTTTCCTAACCTGAAGCGCACTAAAACTGCTTTATTTAGCTTTCCAGACGTAATTAGGCAGTTTCGTTCACGTAGGAATCATCAGTATACTGAAATACGCAAGTTCTATTTTTACACATGTCGCGCGCGCGGGCCGCGCGAGCGCGATGTTAGGACCTCGCGCGAGCGGATCGCGCGAGCGGTTTCCTAGGTTTCGCGCGAGCGGGTCGCGCGCGCGATGTGGATTTCTCAGCTTCTTTTTGCTTGTTTTTCACCCAATTTAGCTTGGTATACTTGATTTCTTCCAAATCCTGTCAGAAAATAGAAAACAAAGTAGAAATATACAAAAATAGGATAAAAAGGTACTAACAAACGTATGTTAAGGCGTATAAATAGGATCTGTTCTCTCCCGATCACACCCCCAAACCTACATTTTGCTAGTCCTCGAGCAAAACTAAAAATAAAAACTAAGCTACTAATAAAATACTACTCCATTTTCGCATGGATCACGATTGCATTTAGCATATGCAACAAGCCTTTTAAACCCCTAGGTGTCCCTAGTCGGACGAGTGAAGTCTCGTGAGGGTTCTCGTGAACAAGTCACCCACAACCATCTTTATTAACTTATCAATTAAAAAACTTTTATTAAAAACAAAGAACATAATATTCAATACACCTTCATCATGTAACAAAGATTTGAAATAGAATAACGAACATAAAAAAAAACATAATGAAATATCCACCTAAATCATGAAAAACAATCTCAAGCATATGCATCGTATAAATCAATAGAGTTCCTCATACAATTGCACGTGTGTGATATGGTAGTCAAATAAACACGCGCATGTCATGAACTTGGAATATACTTCGGATAACCATTTAACTATGTCTCGACTACGAATCTCACAATGTTAATTACACTCTCAAATGAAACACTCAGAAACATGTGTAATTTTTCTAATATATGGGAGCAAAGAAATATATTTTCAAAACGAGAAATGCTCACATATGACTCAAAAAAGACGCATGACACGAAAGAACGGTAGTCTCATGGATAGGATGCCAATAATCAAGAAAAATTAATCATTACCATGTTTTAATCTCCCTCCCATCGTTTTCATATCCGAACCATGTTTCCTAGGATCAAATAGGACTTTTCAAAGGTTGTAATGTGGCTTAGGCAATAAAAAATGATAAAAAGGATTCATTAGGTAGGTAATCTCATAATGGCAAAGGCATGTAAGATTTCTTTCATTCGTCTCTTCTACCAACTTCATCTTTTCATATTTCTTTCCATATATATATTTTTTTCTTTTTTTCTTTCTTTTCTATCTTTTCTATTCAACCTTATTTTTTTTTTCTTTTCTTTTCTTTTCTTTATTCTTTTCCTCCTTGTTGCTGTTGAAACGAATATTCAATAACAAAGTAACCACCCCAAACATCATCTTATTTTCTTCTTCTTCTCAAACGACACATCGCCTTAACACCACTAAAAGTTGATCAATCTTTCAGGGGTGAACTCCAAGTTGGCCAAATCGGAGCAAAAACAGGATAATGGTAATTAAAGAAAGAAATGGCATTTTAACGGCTCAAGGGGCGAACTAAGGACATTTTATCATTTATCGGTCGGCAGTAAACAAAGAAGGGCCTAAGATCATTTCCTAGGGTTATATAATTCTTCAACATTTACGACGGAAGATTATTTAGCATGATAACAAATATTTTAACTTGACTATCAACCAAAACAAGAATAATGAGACTAAACAACAAGTTAATGCGCTATTTCAAGTGAAATTCGACAAACACAAAATGTATTTATAACCCTCTAAAAAGAAAAGATAGGCTCAAAAGCTCACCGGGTCTAGTCTCCACCTTTTGTTATCTAGAAATCCGAATCATATTATAGTTCACATCAAAAATGTATTCAGTTGACTACGTGCAGTGCATAGGTTTGTGCGCAGATCTATGATATAAAACTACGATTCAAACGATACATGACCTAAAACATCATATCATGACTTCAGCAAATATTTAATCACATATTTCCTTGTTTATCATTCTATAACAATCAAAGTTATTTAACAAGATGTATCAAATCAAGATTGCAAAAATGTCGGTAATCATCGTTTATTTAAGCACAAGTGTCAAAAATTTTTGAAAAATTTTGAAAATTGCAATGTAATGTGCATGTGTGTGCATACCCCCAAACCTAAACCTTTCATTGTCCCCAATGAAACAATAAAACAAAAGAAAGGAGAGTACGTAAGAAAGGAACGATAATACCTCGATCTTGACAAGCATAGAACAGGTGAACACAAAGGAATATGGCAATAAAGTTCAATGTTACCTGTTACTTCTTGATAAAAGAAAACAAACAAACAAAATAATAAAAGCAGCTAAAAGAATTATAACTAAGCTAAACTAAACTAAATAAATTATAAGACCAAACAAAATTATGAAAACAAAAAGCCAATAACTATAAAAGAAAATAAAACATAACTATAAACAAGAAAAGAACACATGACTTGATCTAAAAGTACCTAAGAAACAGAAATAGAAAAGTAAAAACTACTAGAACAGGTGTGGGAGAAAGATATAGAAAACAAAAGAAAAAATCAGGAAAATGGGAGATCGCGCGAGCGGTCCACGCGAGCGGCCGTCGCGCGCGCGAATTCCAAATTTTATTTTATTTTTTTTTTAAAATTCGCTCGAGCGAGATACCTCGCGCGCGCGAAACCTGGCGCGAGGAGAACCCGAGAGCTCATAAAAAGGTAAACCAAAATTTCACTAAGGCACATTCTCGCCCCAGCGAGCCGCGTGAGCGACGTCTCGCGCGAGCGGGCCGCGCGCGCGAGAATGGTATTTTATCTCGGTTTACTTATTTTATGTATATAAATTAAAAACAACTTTACTCCAACCCCCAAACCTGCCAGAAACTCAAAAACAGACTAAAACAACCCAAAAGTAGTCAAAAATCGTTAAAACAAACGAATTAAAGCTTGGGTTGCCTCCCAAGAAGCGCTATCTTTTACGTCTTCAGCTAGACCGTTCTAGCTCACGATTTATGGAGGTTATAACTCAGATTTTGTACCACTGAGGGTATCAGGAAGAGCCCGGTGGTAAGCAGAAACCAAATCGCTACGTATCAATTCATTCAACGGTTCATCCTTTTCGATTTCCAATCGATTCTTCACCTTTTGGGTAAATTCGTCATTAGGATCTAAATTATTCAAATTCGTCCGCTTATCACTAACCATAATATTGTCCTCACACGTATTTATTCCTATATTAGGTTCAATATTCCGTCGTACCTCACTCTCCGCTTCACATAGGTAATTGTCGTCTTTAGGAGGTTGATCAATAGCGTTGAAAACATTCAATTTCAAATTCATATTCCCAAATGACACTTTCATTACCCCCGTCTGACAGTTAACACGAGCGTTAGCGGTTGCTAAGAATGGACGACCTAGAATGACAGGAGCGAACTTCCTAGAATCTAGTACAGGTTCAGTGTCAAGGACCATGAAGTCGACCGGATAATAACATTTATCAACTTTAACCAAGACGTCCTCGACGATTCCTCTAGGTATTTTAATAGAACGATCCGCTAATTGTATTGTAGCGGGCGTAGGTTTAAGTTCACCTAGTCCGAGTTGTTTATAAACGTGATAAGGTAAGAGATTAACACTAGCTCCTAAGTTAAGGAGAGTCCTATGAATGATAGTGTCACCGATGACACATGAAATAGTTGGCGTACCAGGATCCTTATACTTTGGAGGTGAGTGTTGAAAAATTGAGCTTACTTTTTCCGTGAGAAAGACCTTTTTCGGAGTATGACTCCGTATTTTACGTTTTTGAGTGCATAGGTCTTTTAAACATTTAGTGTAAGAGGGAATTTGCTTTATAGCATCAAGGAATGGAATATTAATTTTTACTTGTTTAAACACCTCGAGTATATCTTCCATTTTTGACCCTTTCTTAGACAAATGTGACGGTCCCTCAACATTAGGTGGAAAAGGTAACTTTGGAACATAGTTGGTTGGGATTGGTTCTTTTGCTTTCCTGACTCTATCCACGTCATCACCCTTTTCTTTGTTCAAATTTATATTTTTATTTTTCTCACCCTCATCCGGAATTATAACAATCTCCTCATCTCGAATTGTCGTCCTAGTCGAAACGGCATTCACTTGCTTACTCGACCCCCCATTCTCGTATTGTCCCTTAGGATTTTGAATAGTTTGCGTAGGCAACTTCCCCTCGTTTCTACGACTCACCGCAGTAGCTATTTGTCCCATTTGGGATTCAAGCTTCGCAATGGATTGTGTATGAGAGTGCACTATTTGTGCTTGTGCTTGGACTTGCGTTTCTATGTTTTTAAGGGAAGACAACACCTTCTCCTCGAAAGCGTTAACCCGTGGAGGGTTAGGATTAGGAGGGGGTTGTTGGTATTGACTTTGTTGATATTGGGATCGATAAGTATTAGGAAAATTGTTTGACGTAGGATTATAGTTATTTCGTGGGAATTGTTGCATAGAATTAACGTGTTGCTCAACAAATTCCGAGAATTGAGATGCAGAAGGACATGTGTAGACACCCCATTTTGTCGGCTATCAGATTTAGGAGACCCATATCTTGGTGGTTCACAATGATCGTAAAAGACTCAAAAGGACTCCTGGAAGTCAGCTCTATCTCTCAGAATGCTCAGAGTGACCAAAATGCCCCTAAAAGCCCGAAAACTCCCAGACTTGGTCCCGAAGTTCTGAAAACATGCTATGTCGTAAGAAAAAAATGATAAAATGAGTTTTTAAATAAAACCGGATGAAATCGTCAGCTCCCAGAGACCCCCGGAAGTCCCGGAAGTTCCCCGAAAGTCCCCGTTGACCGGTTTGACCAAGGTTTGACCAGAGTTTGACCAAGTTTGACCGGAATCGTCCGAATTCACTGGAATCATTATAAAAGTATTAAAATGAGTTTTAAAAGAGAATCGAGCGAAAACGTCGGCTCCTGGGAGCTCCCGGAGGTTCCCAGAACTTCCCGGGAATCCCAGGTTTGACCAGTTTGACCAAGATTTGACTTCGGAATCGGGGCACCGAAACAATTTTCAAATATTTTTTATGGATACTAGAGGTCAATAGCTTTCCAACGGTATATCACACATAATTCCTGGATTTAAAACGAATTTATTTTGAATTTTCGAAGGCGAAAAAAGCGATCAAATTGGCTTTTATCGCGAATACCGTGAAACTTTTCAAAGTGACCTATCCCTAAACTATTTTCTATATAAATTAGACTCCATTACCTTTCCAACGGTATATCATAACCTCAATTTGGAGTTCGTATGCATTTTCTGTGAATTTCGGACAAAATAGGGCCTTTTCGCGAATACCGGAATCTCTGGGGGCCTAAACGTAATTTTCTGGGCTTCTGAGGAGCAGTGCCGCCGCGGCACTGGCCCAGTGCCGCCGCGGCACTCAACCCTCGCAGAGTCCATTTTTGTAATTTTTTTGGGGGGCCCAATTTGATTAATTGAAAGCCAAAACGACATAGTTTTGTGTTCACAGTTGTTTGGGACCAATGAGAGTACTTCTAAAACCCCAAAACCACCCCAAATTGGCCTATTTAAACCCCCCATTGCTCTTCATTTTGAAGGGGGGCCAAGTGCAAAAGCTTGAAAAGTTATAGAGAAGAAGAGAGATAGAGATAGGTTTAGAAAAGAGAAAAGGAGCTTCCTCCTACTATTTTGCTATAGAAAGTGAGTTTTAATCTTGTGTTCTTCCATTAACTCTCTTATACTTCACATCTCAAACACCCCCAATCACCATTCTTGAGCATTCTTGAGTTAGGAAGCTACTTCCATGTCTAAATGTCAAAATCTATGAGTGAAACACCAAGTTACAAGCCCAAAATCACATTGATTATCATCTATTGATTGTTATTTACTTACTTGTTCATATTATGTTCATCTCTTCTTACCTCATTTCTTTTTTATTTTTCTTTATTTTCTTACTAGTTCATCATCATCTAAGTGATGACATGAAGTTTGGGGTGAGTGAATCCTTATGGATAGTAGCTCTTGACCTCAAAAACATGTTTTATAGATGATGATCATAACCTCAATACTTCCAAGGTATTCTTGAAATGTATTGAAGTTATGTTCAAAATAAAAATAAATCTCTCCAACAATCTTGGAGGTTCTTGATGATGAGTTTGATGTTGGCATTTTAAGTGGCTATAATCCTTATTGAGTATTGAAAATATGCTTTCAAAACATCTACTTTAAAACCCCTCTCAATCCCTCTTCTTTTGGTTTCAAGAAACAAAACCTTGTTTTCTCCAAAATCTTCAAAATAATGAGTCAAAACAGTGAGTGAGCTGAGTTCAAAGATTTCTCTAGAACTCAATACTCAACATATGGATGCAAGACCACTTGGAAAGTCTTCCTAACTCATTGGAGAACACCCATGATTTTTGGTTTGACTTGGAAGTACTTGGAAATGGTCCATTTGGACCTAAACATTCCTTCCAGACATTCTGTCTTTGCTGTCACAGCAGCTAGGGCCACTTCCAACTTGTTTTACAGAAAACTTTTCCAAGAGGGATGGTCCTAACTTATTTTTTCCTTAAACTTCAATGTCTTAGGGAACTGTCTGTATAAAATGGGCCTCTAGATCATTAGTTTTCATTTTCTAAGATTTTTCAACATTTCAGTCGACAGTACGGACTCTGTTTCTGAGTGACCTTCATTGTTTATATGATTTCTCTCCATCTGTGATAGCTATCCAAGATTGTCTTTTTGGGTTGTATTCTAGACACAATAAGGAACATCTCCATAAAAAATCATGCATTTAAAGCATTCCTAACCCCTCTTTTCAATTTTCCAATGATCTAGTTACTATTCTGTCCACTATTCACAGCAAGCACATTTTAACTTTCATTCTTTGATTTGATGCTTATATGCCTTCCAAATTAGTTCATATCTTAGGAAGTAGTTCATACTACATTTGTACATATCCCATGATGATTTCATTCATTCATTCATACACATTATAGACTTCTAAGTCATTTTAGGAATCCATGAACACAAAGCACACTACAACCTTGGCACATTCTAGATACATACATTGCATCCATGCAAGATTTGGGGCCTTCATGGCTCCTAATCTAAGAAGATTATAAGGAATGAACTTAATCACACGTTCATGCTTCCCCCGATCTAATCATCCTTTCTCATCCGTCCCGGGGATTGAGAGGTCTTCTTTTCTCAAAGATTAACATGCATCATACTAGCTTGCTAAGCATTTTTTGATTTCTTTGTTTATTTGTTTCAATAACAATTCATATCCCCCTTTAGATTAGGAAGTCTTGATTATTTGATACATGATTAGACGATTTTTCCTAGGTTTATTTGTGTGATCTTTCACTTTGCATTGTGTGATATTTGGCTTAGATCTTATGAATGATATCTTATCTTTAGATCTTCCATTTTCAAATTTTCTTATGTGATGTAATATACTATCATAGTATTATTTGTCGAACCAAACATAGTATAAGATGATTATTTGGATGCTAATTGAGACCCGTCGAAAGACGGGGCGAGTTGAGGGTGTTTTAGTCGCGACAAAGGCTCCTTCCTCTCTCGTACCAAAACCCCGAGCCAAGTTCTTTGGTTATGAAGGGCCGGTGCCCTTTATCCATTTGGGTGAGTCAAATTAGGTTTCTTGGTTCCTTAAAGACCAAGTGGCGACTCTGTATCTGTTTTCAACAGACCTTTTCTCTTTCCTTGATTCAAAAATCAAACAAGTTTCAAAACAAACAAAGCGGTGGAAGCCCGATGTCCACAACATGCAAAGATATTATGAGACGGTTCAGAACATAATGCACATACTTCAGAAGAGGGTGGAGTGGACCTAATTCCCATCCTCATAAGTTGGTCAAGTGTTCTATTTAATTCTTGTATTTCAATTAATTGACTTGACTCAAACTTTACCTCTCGCTTAGTTCGAAGGTACCCCTCAGAAAGTACCGACACAACCTGATGCATCGAATTCTCACTCAACGTTTCAAATATTTTCCAGGCCTCGTCGGCGCTTTTGTGTAGGAAGGTACCCGCACAAACGGCATCGACGGTATTCCGAATAGAGGGAATAAGTCCCTCGTAAAAGACCTGTACCAACTGCCACTTAGGAACCTGATGATGTGGACACGAACGTAATAATTCTTAAAATTTTTCCCATGTGTCATAAAGTGTTTCCCCATCTTGCATCACAAAATTTGTTATGGATTTCCTTATCTGATTTGTACGCATAATAGGGAAAAACTTTTGTAAAAATGCGGTGTGTAAGGCTTCCCATGTTTTAATTGTGTTTGGCTCAAGTGATTGAAGCCAATGCTTCGCTTTCTCTTTTAAAGAGAATGGAAAGAGCCGCAATTTTAACTCATCGTCAGTTAGATTTTGGATTTTCAAAGTAGAGCATATATCCTGAAAATCTCCTAAGTGTTGATATGGATCTTCATTTAGACGGCCATGGAAAGAAGGAAGTAGCGAGATCGTAGACGACTTTATCTCAAAGTGAGATGCTGTCGCCTCCGGTAATTCGATACCGGCTTGTGGCGTATAAGTAGTAGGAATAAAATAATTTATAAGTGGAAGAGGTGGTGGTATATTAAGATTATTCATATTATCTCCATTGTTATTTTGGTTGTTATTGTTATTGTTATTTCCAATGTCTGCCATTTTAATCGGTTCTATGTTATGAAAGTGTGGTTTCTTTAATCTTGTAAGGGTGCTACGTAATTCGGACTCAAATAAAGACGTTGGTTTTGGTGTCAAATCGTCGTCTATTAAAAACCTAGCTCTAGAAGTTAAGTTTGAAGACTTATTAACTCTTAGGGTGCGTTCAAGTTCAGAGTCGAAAGGTTTTAATTCCGGTTTATTTGAACGTGTACCTAACATAAACTAAAACAAAGGAAAAGAAACTAAAACGACTAACTAAACAAAAGAAACGAATAGCAATCACGCAAATAGGCAACAAGCACACAACTTACTATGATGCATGCAAATTATCCTGTAATGCAATGACCACGTCAAAGCCCATGAAGAAAACTTGCAGGGGTAGCTTTATCTAGTTCAGAACAACCTCCAAACATGTGGTCTTGGAGTCCAATAGTGAGCAAGAAGTGGCCGCAATGGATGTGATCTTCAACCGAAACTTTGCCTCCCAACTCGGATTGCCAAAATAACCTATAAAACACTTACACAACCCGTGTAAAAGATGTAAACAGTAGAAATGAGGGTTATGCATGAAATGTGCATAAAGGTTTGTTACCTTTTGCTCTGATACCAATAAATGTCACGACCCATCCCACTACGCATGGAAATAGGACACGTGGCACGCCACCAAGGCTCATCCAAACATCCTCTAATGATACGCAGCGGAAAGAACTTTAAAAACAACCCTGAGTATTTTAAAACTTTAGGGAACATTACCCTTGAATTGAAATTCCCTTGAAATCAGAGTTATAAAAAGTTTTGGCCAAGTGGAAACACATTCAAAAGAATCAGTTTTGAAAACAGAGGTTCAGTCGACTGTGCCTAGGGTCCAGTCGACTGTACTTAGCAGAAACCAAAACCTAAAATTCTTAACAGAGGTCCAGTCGACTAATCAGGGGACCCCAGTCGACTGTGTTATGCAGAACCAAAATTCATCAGTTTTCAAAAGTGGTCCAGTCGACTGAGTTATGGTACAGTCGACTGGTTTTTCCATTTATAGAAGCAGTAGCCAAAAATCAACAGTGTTCAGTCGACTGATAAATGGGTCCAGTCGACTGCCTCTCTTACTATTCACTTTCAGTGTCTCAATCACACGAGATCCAGTCGACTGATACAGGGTCCAGTCGACTGCTCCCTTGCTGGGTAGCCCTGTGTTGATAATACTAACACATGCTTCTCAATATCCACAAACAATCACAACCAACGCCAATTACAACATTTAAAGCATAACTACAGACATTCAAATACAAGATTACCATACTACGGAACTAATCCAAAGATCTATTACAACGTATTACATAACCCAATTCCTTGATACCAGTTTAGGAAATAGAAACAACATATAAATAAGTGATTTCCCCGACGTTCTTTAACGGCCTCACTCATCACGCTTCTTCTTGTCTTTCTTCTTACCTGCAATGGAGTACATCTCCACTGCTCAGCTATATGCTGAGCGTACAAGTCTAACATATGCAATATATGATAAAACATGCTTTAATCTCATAAATCATATCAATAGTCTCTAGGGAGAAAAATACGCATTCATCCGGTAGCGGCAAGTCCAAGCCTTAAACCGTGATGTCAATGGCAAGTCCAAGCCTACAACCATTACATCCCCATAAGTGCCATGGCAAGTCCAAGCCTACAACCATGCACAATAGCCGTCGCTACTAAAATTCTCAAACAACGAGAAGCTTACTCCGGCATGAATTTGTATAAGACTCCTCTTTGACCCACATAGACAACTCAACATGCTCGTGTAAATTTAGACATGCTTTTCACAATTTAGCGCGTGCATAATTAACGGGCCTACAATTAACACATGGATTTTGCCCGGATCTCAATTTCGTCGTCGAAATATAAAACATGTATTTCTCTATATTTCACAGGTTAGAAAGAACTTTATACCTCGTGCGATTTTCCCCAAACTTTGAAGGATCGACTAGGAGGTCAATTAATCGTCGAATTTCGAATTTGAGACGATTCCTACAAGTTTATACCTATTTTTTCCAAATTCCTAGAATTAAGATTTTTACAAAAATTGGCCAAACACGGCCTAAGTAGTATCAAAACGTAGATCTTACCTTCACGAGTTCAAATCTTGAATTTGGTGAAAATCTAACAGACGAAAGGTCGTCGATCGTCGTCGCAAAGCCCATGGCAACAAATCCCCTTCTTTCTCCTCTCTCTAGATATTTTTGGAAAGTTTGGATGAGAATGAATCTCATCCACCACTATTTCTAGAAAAACTTTCTGGGAATTACGTTTACCTCCCCGCAAGTTTCTCAAAACTTCTCATTAACCCATGAAACTTCGCACATGTCCATCTTATGCCTTTACGAGTAAAAATTATAAACTCCAAAAGTTTCCGACTAAATCTCGTTTGGGTCCAAAACTTACGTCCGAAAACTAAATCTCCGTGGAATCTCTATACCACCTACCTTTTTATGTCACGATCACTCACGTTCTCACCACAATTTTCAAAATGATATAACAATATCAAAATTACCAGAATTTACTAAACACAGGTAAAATTACTATTCATAAAAATACCAGATAAGTCAAATAACATTTAAGTCACATAAATGCCATTAACTCATGCCCATGCAATATGATATACCACGTTCCCGTGTCCTCACTGACACTTCACCGTTGACTCGCAGTCAACTCCACCTCAGATTGTTAATAAACATTAATAAGCGACAAAATCTTAAATATGAAATGATAAACCATAGAATTCTAGAACGGGTGTGACAATAAGGAAAAGAGATAACAAGAATGTAATCTAGATTCTGGTTAAAACATAACTTAAAGTCAATAGAAAGTTACTAACTATTACACATTAGAGTCTCGAATCAAATGAAACACAACTATAATACAAATGTCAAGGCAACATACGCCTGATTGCAAAAGGTCTGAAAATAGTAAAGATAATTAAACTACTATCTAGCCTAATCTTCAATTGGTATAGAGGTAGTCTTCGGCGTAGTAGTCTTCTTCGGTCTGACCTCCGTTAGGAAAATCCTCTGTAGGGGCATCATGACTGGTATAGTAGTCATCGCTTGCAGGTCCTTCACCTGTATTGTCATAACCACGGTGCACTGGAACGTAGAAATATCCAGCAGCATAAATGCCATCAGCTTAATAAAATCTGAGTGAATTAGACTAACAGGGTATCAATTATTGAAGTTATTACAAGTTATGAATGATAACAATTAAATTCAGTGAGGGTAACTCCTTTAATCAAACTGATCATCCGATTACTAACGTCTTAATAGATTAAGACTGACAACACATTCTAACAGGATAACAGACTCGACAATAGTTCACTTTTATAGATACACCATTGCTTTGTCCACCGCTTTTAAGAACATATGCACAGTCCACAGCATGTCATGGACACCACGCTAGTCCATTCCCAACTTTTAAGAACATATGCACAGTTCACCACACTACAGAGATATAACGCTATAAGCAACAATACATCATTCTAATGCCACGACTTAATGACGTCTACTAGTGATCACGGTCCATCGCATGTCATAGACACCTTCGTCTATCTACCGCTTTTAAGAACATATGATTAGATCATCTAGCTATCTTAGGGCTACTGGTCCGGTTCGCCGCAAGTCATAGACACCTTCGTCTGTCTACCGCTTTTAAGATCATATGATAGACCAAGGCCCGTCCATACAAGATTCTCGAATCTTAACAAACCTACTTAAGCTTAACTCTAACATCGATACAAGACAATCCCATGTGGCCTTGACTACATTGAATGAAATGAACGATAACTCTAAATGATTCACAAATATTACGTTATCTAATGTCACAACCATTATCAGTTAATCTCATCGTCACTACGATCCTACATCGCATTATCTCATTATCACGTCAGGATTACAACAATATTGCATGCGGTGATTACTGAATAGTAAATAAACAACTAAACAGTTATAATATAAACTAAACAAAGAAGACAATATTCTATAACTGCCAATTGATTGGGACAGAGGTCCAATCGATTGGTATAAAAATTGTAACAATCGATTATACCAATCGACTAGGAAAAAGTCCAATCGATTGTATCATAATCCATGCCAAACGATTGCTAACTTTGGGAATCGATTGGGATATCTACAATGGCAATCGATTGTATAAAATGGCAATTGATTGGGTTATGAAAGATGGCAATCGATTGGGAAAAGTCCCAAACAATTGGAACTTCATCTTCTTCATAGTAAAGATAGTCCAACATATAAAAATACGAGAAAACATGATTTATGTATCTCTTCTTCATTTAAACATGCTTCAACATCAATAGGGTGTTACCAAGTGAGTTTAGAACTCACCTTAGGTGATAAGTGGGTGTTTGGGTGTGTGTATTTGGAGCTTGGAAGCTCCAATTCTGGTCTTCTTCTCTCTCCTCCTTCTCTGTATGTCTCTCTCTTCTCCTTTATCTTCTTTCTCTAGTCTTCTTCTCTCTTCAGCCCATCAGTGTGTGTGTGTGTATGTGTGTAGGTGTAAGGGTGTATATATATATATATGAGTGTATATATATAAACACACACAAGACTCTCTTTTCCCCTCTCTCTCTCTCTCTCTCTCTTCTGTTTTTTGAAACAGAAAAATGCCCAAAAAGGGTCTCTCATATATAGAGAGATTAGTGTTCACGAGGACAAACCCCAGCCAAAGCAAGAGAATCTGTCTAGCTGCTACCAATCGATTGGCATGAATGGCAATCAATTAGTGTTAGGTATTAAATGCACCAATCGATTGGGAAATTTTCCAATCGATTGGTATGCATATTATACCAGAGGTAAAGTGAAACTTATACAAGCATTTAAAAGAAGCATACAAGGTCTTATTCATATAATACATTATAGAAATACAGGGTATTACATTATTCGAGGTGAGTTGGTGGAGATTCAGAATTGCTAGAAGCTGAAATTACTATGGAAATTATGAAAATAAGAGATGGTCGTAGTTTGAAATCAATCAAAAATATTATATCAGATTATAAGAGGTTGGCCTAAGAATCTGTGTTGTTTGTTTGCTCTATAAAGGGGATGTAATTAGTTATTGAGGAAGAATGATTAAATTTTGCATTACAGTAAGATGTAGTGAATCTAGAAGTTAAATTTATATATTCCGCATGAATATAGCTCAAGAAACGAGATTCATAAGAAATATTGAAGTCGTAAATGAGATTGTGGAGAATAAGTTGTTAATGATTGAGTATTGAATGGTATTGATCGTATTTTATTATATATGATGACTTGATAATCAGTTACAAGGGGTATAAGTCTTCTTGAAGATTTATTTGGAATCTAGGTATTATTAATTCAAAGCTGAGATATTGTGACGATTATTTTAGATGGGAATTGTAAGTCACCCTATGTGACGTGTTGCATAATGAGGGAAAGTAAGGCAAACATACTGAAGGTTCGCAGGAGTATTGCAAATGATATTCATGACCAAGTGAAGATGAATATGCATTATGATAAATTTTATGATGGGGTTGTTAAAGTTAACGAGACTTAGATGTCAACAAGTGAATGATTGTGAACAGGTTGACCGAGTCAGTTAACGGTTACTGGTTAAAGCTGTGGATTTGCAAGGGTTAATTGAATTGTATGTGAGAGGAAACTGTAAGATTGTGTAAGCATTAATACTTTCCATTCTGGAATGACGTATTTGAATGTACTGAAATTCTGAAGTTGTACAAGAAGAAAAAAAAATGATATTGAGTTATAGCAGAGCAATTTCTACAAGCTGATGATTGACAGGAAAAATGTATTACAGGTAATTGAGTTTCATTTTAAGAATGATTGGGGAAAAGTATCTATGGTGGGAAAGAAATGTTCCAAAAGGTGTATCTTTGGTAAGTAATACGATTTGAAGGATGGAATAAGGTTGTTAATCCAATTCATGAATTGTTAGAAGTATAGAAAGGAATGTGAACTGGTAACCTATCGATTAAAGTTGCAGTCAGAATCGACCAAAGGGGTGTGATGTGTTTCAAGCCTTCATGTTATAGTGTTAATTGTCAAGTTTGAATCACGACAATGCTTATGAACTATTAGAAGTTTGAGATGGAAATGTATGTATATTGATACTACAAGATGAGGAAAGTTTGGGGACAAACTTCTTAAAAGGGAGGGAGAAATGTAACACCCGTACCCGAAAAAGAAGGTTAATGTAATGTTAATGTGTGATAATTAATGATAATTAATGTTTATAATGGTTTAAGGTGGGGTTATGAACCCACATGTGAAAAGGTGTTCAGATGGGAACATAGATGAAAGTTTCAAGTCAAGTGAAACTGGTATAAAAGTGGGACCTGACGAAGGTCTAAATAATGTAAATTGCATTTAGATGTAATTATATGCTTAAATGACTACTTGTTTAAATGCTTAAAGATATTGTTATGTCATATGTCAGGTAATAGGGACCAATTTGGGTACCCATGTGAGGGCGTATTTAAAAATGATTCATAGTTGGTAGGTTTAATAGCAACCTCATAATATATGTGGGACCACGTTTGAGACCAATACTAAACATAGAAGTTTACCATTTAGAAATGTTGGGTAGTTAATGGAATTAATTTGGGGATTTTATAATAAAGCTTAAGAAAGTTTGGGGTGTAAAGGGAAATTAGGGAAAAATGGATGTATATCCCTTAAAGAAGTCACTTGGTGACTCATTTTGAAATCAAAACAGATTGAGAGGATTGATAAAACACGTAGAGAGAGAACCGAGAGCTTCGGCAAAGACGACAGGGGTTTTGCACGACTTCCCAATGTCGTGTCTTCACCGTTCGACGTTTATTTTTCTATCTGAGACCGGATTTGGACTCGTGGAGGTAAGAGGATCACTTGTATGTCTTTTATTTTCAGTTTTGACAATATTTTTTCGACAACCGTTCTTGGTTGTTAGCAATTGATGTATCAAAATCATGTAGGATTAACTCTAAAACAAGAATTGGGCAAGATTCTAGCTTGGAATTGGAGTCTAGGAGCATAATTGGCTAAGATTTGAAGAGGTGAGTATTCTAATCCCAAAATTGGATATTTAGATGGGATAATGTGATAATTGATAGTTTAGAATGCTTAATTCATGCCTATATAGATTTGATTATGATGAATTTAGGTAACAGCATGTCAATAATATGAAATTACTATGCTTATATACTAAGTTGCTTAAATGCTTATGTGGATCAAACGAAAATCAAGTAGTGGTCACCATTTATAGGTCCCATATGTAAGGGATAGGAAGCCTTCGAGAGAAAGGGCGTGGTGACGACCACAATGAAATACCGGTGATGCCTTTAGGGTCACAAAAGAGTGTGTGTTGCACTATAGGTGCCCAAAAGTCAGAAAGATCCGGGGTGAAAAGGACCCGGGGTGGTGGCTGGAGTTACTTGACTTTTCGGAGATCATTTCGTGGATGTTTATAATGATTGTTGCATTTTCATATTGAACTTTCCAATAGCATGATTAGTTCTCTCACTAAGTGAAAGCTTAAACGAAAATATTTTTTCTGTTGTAATTATTGAATAACCATCGCAGGTACTGAACAGGAGAATGAGAGGAAATGATCAACACAACGGGTTTGGGAATGGGAGTTGTGGAGTTGTTCATAGACTTAAATGTTTTGGCTTCCTATTGTAGTTGTGTTTATGAATATTTGAACAATTTATGTTTTGAAAAACTTTATAATATGTCAAGTTTAATTTAGTGTTGGTTGTATCTTATGATGTGAGTTGCACTTACAAGTCACAAGTTGTGTGTGTGGTAGGGAAAGGACTTGGGAGAAATGGGGTGGTTTTATCGTAAAACTAAACTTGATTTTTCCCATGTTGATTATTTATGTTTTGTGCTGGGTTATAATGTGGATTTGATGTATCCTTGAGCTCCTGGTTGGAGAATTCTGAGTTTTGAGTATGTGACTAGCAAACCAAGTGTTTGAAAATGATTTTGAAAACTCTTTTGCTGTTTAGTTAAGGTTTGGAGACACATGGGAATGCTTTAAAATAATTTTTAGAAGTTCTTATGTTGTTTGGGAAGAATGTTGATGTTGGGAGTAAATTCATGATCCTACGAATGAATTTATGTGTTTTGATTGTGGAATCACACTTGGGTGTCTTGTGTTAGCGTTTGGAATTACTTGGGTATGTTTGAAATGGTTGTTTTTAATGTCCCATAAAGTTTGGTATTGATTTGACTTGTAAAAATGATGTTTTTAGTAGCAGGAAACTATTCTGCCCAAGCCGAATCGATCTAACCTTTGTCGCAGATTGATCCACCCCTTTTTCGGGGACATTCTACTAGAATATGGCAATCCGGATTGATCCAGCCTCAAAGGGCGGATAAATCCGCCCTTGTTTTCAATAGCCGTCGGCTTTTACGAAAATAAGCATAACTCTTTCTAGAAAATTTGAATTCACGTGCCATTTTTTGCATTGGAACCAAGACTCAAAAATATATCTTTTGGTACAAAGTTTGGCTATACTTTATTGAGGTCATTTTTGCCCCTGGGGCTATTTTGTGTCAAGAAAGTTCTTTTATGGAGTCTAAATCATGTTTTTCTTAATGATTAGTGTAAACTTTGGTGTGTGGGCTACGTTACACATGTCCAAACTCGCCCGAGGCAGGCTGGGGTGTGACATAATATGTCTCTTTTGACATTAAGTTGTGTTTTATCTCATAACCTAGATTATTATATCGTGATCTCTTTATCTTTCCTATTGCTTAGTACTTAGTGGTGTAGACAATCATGTGGCTTCACCAGTCACTGGCTATAGACCAAAAAAGAAATTTTTTTTTTTATCTATTTTTGATGTTTCAGGGCATGACATAGGTACTCTATAGATACTTTGTAACACCCGTACCTCAAAAAGAAGGGTAATCTAATGTTACTATGTGATAAGTAATGTTAACCAATGCTCATGATGGTTTAAGGTAGGGATATGAACCCACAGCTGAAAAAGGTATTCAAATGCGGACACAGATGAAAGTCTTATATTAAGTAGGACTGGTATAAAAGTGAGACTTGACGAAGGTCTAAATGATGTAAATTACATTTAGATGTTATTATATGTTTATATGAGTTCTTGTTTAAATGTTTAAATATATTATTATGTCTTATGATAGGTTGAGGGGACCAATTTGGGTACCCATGTGAGGGCATATTTGAATACAATTCATAAATGGTAGGTTTAATAGCAACCTCATAATTTATGTGGGACCACATTTGGGATCCACATGGGACTTAGATTAAATCCATTTAGAAAGGTGGACGGTTAATGTAATTATCTTGGGGGCTTCATAATAAAGCTTAAGAAAGATTGGGGGGTGTCCTCGATGATGTTTCTTGTCATTCCTTCGCCGTCCGACATCGGATTCACAAATCGAGACTGGATTTGAACTCGTGGGGTAAGAGGATCACATACATGTCTTTTATTTTCATTTTTGACAACGTTTTTCCGGCGACCGTTCTTAATAGACGATGTTTATTGTACCAAAATTTGTGTAGGATTACTCTAGAATAAGAATTGAGTTTGGTTCTAGCTTGAATTGGGAATTTAGGAACTTAATTGGTTAAGAATCGAAGATGTGAGTGTTCTAATCCCAAAATTGGGTGTTTACTCATGTTAGTGTGATAATTGTTAGTCTAGCAAGCTTAATTCATGCCTATGTAGCTTTAATTATGATGAATTTGGGTAAACACATATCAATAATGTGAAATTGTTATGCTTATAAGCTAAGTTGCTTAAATGCTTATGTGGATCAAAGGAAAGTCAAGTAGTGGCCACCATTTATAGGTCCCATATATAAGGGATAGTAAGTCCTCAATGAGTGGGGCGTGACGACCACGATGAAATGCCAGTGACGCCTTCGGGGTCACAAGAGAGTCTGTGTTGCGCTATATGCGCCCAAAAGTAAGAAAGATTCGGGGTGAGAAGGACCCGGGGGTAGTGGCTAGAGTTACTTGACTTTCCGAAGATCATCTTGTTTATGTTTATAATGATTGTCGAATTTGCATATTGAACATTCCAATAGCATGATTAGTTCTCTCACTAAGCGAAAGCTTAAACAAAAATATATGTTTTCTATTGTGGTTATTGAATAACCATCGCAGGTACCGAACAAGAGGATGAAAGGAAAGGAAATGAATCATACGACGGGTTGGGTTTTGGAAGTTGTGAACATATAGATATGCTCATGAGCTTAGGTGTTAAAGTCCTTAATGTAACTCTTGTTTTGAAAATGTTTTGAATTGAGTTTTGGAAGGTTTGTAAAATGACAAGTTCAAGTGTGCTGTTGGATATGTCTTTAGGTGTGAGTTGCACTTGCAAGCCACAAGTCATGTGTGTTGGAGGAGTTTTGGGGAGTTAAGTAACTCTTGATGTAAATTAAACTCAGCATCTCTTGTTTAAGTGTTTATGCTCATGTTGGGATAAAATGTGGATTTGGTGTATGTTTAAGCTCCTAGTTTGAACATTATGAGTTTTGGGTATGTGACTAGCTAATCAAGTGTTTGAAAATGATTTTGAAAACTCTTTTACAGCTTGGTTAAGGTTTGGAGACATATGGGAATGCTTTGAGATGGTTTTAGAAGTTCTTTATGTTGGTTGAGTTGGATTAAAGAAAGTTGGGAGTAAACATGATCCATGAAAGAAATTTATGTGTTTAAATTGTCATTTCATACTTGGATATCTTGTGTCAATGTTTAAAAACACTTAGAATTGGTTTTGGAATGATCTTAGACGTTTTCATAAAGTTTGGTGAAGTTGGGTTTTGATTTGGACATGAAAAAGTGATGTTTTTAGCAGTACGGAACTGTTCTGCAGAAGCCAGATCGATTCGGCGTTCCCGCGGATCGATCCACCTCTTTTTGGGAACATTCTGTGTGAAAAATAAGAAGATGGATCGATCCAGCCTTAAAGGGCGGATCGATTCGGCCATGTTTTACTCAGTCGTCGGCTTTTACGGAAACAAGCATAACTCTTTCCAGAAAATTCAGATTCGCGCGCCATTTTTTGCGTTGGAACCAAAACTAAAAAATCTATCTTTTGGTATAAAATTTAGCTATATTTATTAAAGACCATTTTCCCTTGGGGGCTGTTTGTGTCAACAAAGTTGTTTTAGGAGGTCTAATTCATGGTTTTTCTTATAATTATAGGATGATTTGGAGTGTGGGCTTTGTTACACGTGTCATAATCTACCCAAGGTGGGTTGGGGTATGACAATTTTTGGTATCAAAGCAATAGGTTAGAGACTTGGGGACGAGTGACGAATACGACGTGTAAAAAGAATAAAAGGATGCATAACGATGAAGATCATGCATACACGTTTATTTAGCATGCTTAAAAGTTGTTTAGCATGCATAGTGTGTTATTTATGTTAACATGCATGGAAATGATCATGAGGATACCAGGCTTAATTGTCAGGTAGTAATGGAATCTGAGAAAAGACAGATATCACATGAAATGGGTAAAAAGAGTTGTGAAGATTATAGTAAGAGCAGTAGGAAAAGCATAAAAAACTCCGAATTCAGAGGCAATAACAGAAGAGTAGTGCTACATACACACACTTTTTGACACACAACTTTAAATGCATGTACCTTATGCTATGTAAGTGGTGCACAGAAAAGTGTAAAAAATTCAAACAGCACAAAGTACATATGTTTAAAGCATAGTGTGTCAAAAAGTGTGTCAAAAAGTGTGTGTACCAAACATTTCCCATAGCAGAACTACCGATCATAGAAGAGTTTCTAAAAGAATTCCGATAATGACATAAGGGTAAAAGAGTGGAAAAAAGTCAAAGTAAAAATTAAGATAAGCTTAACGAACAAATGTAGAGGAGTTCATTCGTAGGAGGTATTCCGAAAGTAAATAGGATGCGTTGTACGATGTGGAAAAAGCGATATTGGGGTATATATTATATGATTTGTTACGATTATGGACAACTTGGGCACTTTATGAAGAATTGTCCAAATAAGGGTAATTGTTATGAATGTAGTCAACTGGACTACTGGGTATATGACTGTTTTAATAAATGACAAGAAGGTCCAAACTTTTCGATATTTAAGACCACCTCGAAAATTGTTTAACCGTCAATGGGGAGAGAATCACAAGAAGTTAGAAGCTCTTAACTCATGTTTGAGTCACCATGAATATCGAGTAATGTGTAAGGTTATTTATTTATTCGTCTACAATCCATGCAAGTAGTTCTGATTCCGAAAGAACCATGTGTTGATTGCATCGTAACGATTGTTGAATAATCAAGTGTAATATTAGGGATCTGGGGAGGTTGGCTTAGTTAGTGATATTTTTAATCAGGGGTATCCATGATTGGTTTTGATATATTAGGGGTAAATGATGTGAAGGTAAAACAAGACCGTTAGCATCGATTATAGTGTTGTCCTTTGAATGCACAACTGGGTATGACTGGGTCGCAAATCTAAAATTGTAGAGTTGATTGTTTAATGATTATACTAAGTCAAATGGAGTTTTATTTTCAAGATAGTCAATATGATGTTGTCATTAGATATTGCGAGACCGTTAGAGTTAGTCGGCTAACTAAGGGGGGGTTGTTAGAAGTTTCTACAAATGAAACATGCGTATCAAGAAAATGTGGTATAAGGGAAATATAATAGTATTAACCATAGAATGGTGTTGATAGCTACTCAACATTTGAGGAAGCACTGGGTATGATAAGATTGCCAATCAGGTAACTATAGTATGATGGGTAGTAGATAAGTGTTGAATTGAACAAGCTTCTATTTTTTGCGAAATTGACGTAATTTGATTATCTCATGTTGTGTCATCATTTAAGTTACCGTATCATGAGGAGGAAAAGTCAGACGTTAGTACTTGTCACAGTAAGAGTATACATTGAATTGAGTTTGAGAATATTTTGACAGTGGGAATTTTGCATATGCATATGCATATGGGCTATTTTGATAATGGGTGAAATCTTGAATGCATTATGAGTAGACTAATTAAACAACTTGTTTAGTATAGGATAATTGAATTACAAAAGGCTTGAATTTGAACTATAATTAACACTTGGGGTAGTGTATTGAAGGGATTATTGGCATTATTACGAAAAGACAAACGGAACAACTAGTTGGGTATTAAAAATTGGGATTGAATGAAGCTACAATTGAGAATAGCTATGAAATATCGAATGAATGAATTGTTGTCTAATCTTAGATGAATTAGTACTTTGACCAAAATCCAGAAATGGTTAATGAAAGATTAAGGTAGGAGATATTACGGTGATTTTGGAAGGAGATTAGAGCAGATGATAATTATGATGACATTCAAAGTAACCGGAGTATCCTTCGTGACTATTGCTACTATAAACTGGATATTTGGAATACATGGAAATGAACTTGTAATGGAATTACACATCAGCTATTTTAATGATACCGGAGGAATTTCATTCGAGGTGAAAGTTTGTGTTAATGACTAGGTTATATTCCGATGAAGTATGATTGTGAGGTTTTTGGTACTTACCAATGGTTAACACTTTGTGGACAAGAAAGGAAATGATAGAAGACTAGAGGTTGATAATATTTATAATCGCAGAACAGGTTTGATTGGTAACTCGAAGTACGTATAAATGTTTTTGGGAATTAAAGAATTGATTTGAGAAGAAAATGACCTTAATTAGATTGATTAACATTAGGTAATGTGCTAGTTCGGATGAAGTATGATGTCAGAGGTTGGACTACATGGCGTTGAAACGATTACTTGTGCTTCATAAAAGATTGAAACCTGATGGGAATACTATTTGACATAAGGTTTGGAATAGGCAGAGATATTTCTATAAGGAGTTAATAAGGACTATTGGGATTCAAAATATGACTTATGTAACAAAAATTGAATACATGGTAAATAAAATAGTTGAAATTCATGGTAAGCAACGATATGAAAACCTAACACAGACAAGCAAAGTCAAGTGGTAGTTGAAGCTACCAG
The DNA here is from genome assembly GCA_033977485.1 of Hydrangea macrophylla. NCBI lineage: Eukaryota > Viridiplantae > Streptophyta > Magnoliopsida > Cornales > Hydrangeaceae > Hydrangea > Hydrangea macrophylla. The sequence goes on from CM066991.1 coordinate 135,391,693, forward strand.
TTAGTGATTGATGAGGGAAAGTTAGTATATGCTTTGATTATTCGAGGTGAGGTGGTGGAGATTCAAAATTTCTATAAGCTGTAATTACTCTAGAATTGTAAAAGGAAGAGATGGTCATAGTTTGAAATCAACCGACAATATTGTGTCAGATTATAAGAGGTTGGTCTAAGAATCCGTGTTGTTTGATTGTTCCATACAGGGGATGTAATAAGTTGTTGAGGAAGAATGATTAAATTTTGCGTTACAGTAAGATGTGGAGAATCTAGAAGTTCATTTATATATATATATATATATTTCGAAACAAGATAGCTCAAGGAAGAAGACTCATAAGAAATATTGAAGTTGTAAATGAGATTGTGGAGAATAAGTTGTTAATGATTGAGTATGGCATGATGTTGATCACATTTAATTATATATGATGACTTGATAATCAGTTACAAGTCTTCTTGAAGATTGATTTGGAATCTGAGTATTATTAATTAAAAGTTCTTATACTATGACGATTGTTTTAGGTGGGAATTGTAAAGCATACTATGTGACTTGTTACATAATGGGAAATTAAGGCAAACATACTGAAGGTTCGCGGGAGTTTTGCAAATGATATTGATGATCAAGTGAAGATGAATATGCATTGTGATAAATTTCATGATGGGGTTATTACAGTTAACGAGACTTAGATGCTAACATGTGAATGATTGTGAACAGGTTGACTGAGTTGGATTGTTGTAACTACCTAAAATTGTAGACCTGCAAAGGTTAACTAGGATATACATGAAAGGGAAATCGTGGGATTGTGTAGATATTGAAACCTACCATTCCAGAAAGTAATATTTGATTGTATTGAAAATTCTAAAGTTGTGCAAGAAGTAAACGGAATGAAATTGAGTTGCAGTAGAATACTTTTTGCAAGCTGATGATTAGTAGGAAAAATGTATTACAGGTAATCGAGTTTCATTTTCAGAATGATTGAGGAAAACTATCTATGGTTGGAAAGAAATGTTCTTAAAAGTGTTATATTTGGTAAGTAATATGATTTGAAGGAATGAAAAAGGTTGTAAATCCAATTCATGAGATTGGTTGAAGTATTGAAAGGAATGCGAACTGGTAACTTATTGATTAAGATTGCAGTCAGAATCAACCAAAAGGGGTATGATGTGTTCCAAGCTGTCGCGTTATAATGTTAATTGGCAGATTTGAATCAGGACAATGTTTGTGAGCTCTTAGAAGTTCGAGAAAGAATGTCACGCCCCGACGTAGCATAATACATGAAAGCATTTAATTTCCTTTATGGACTCGTAGGTCGTGACAAGTGAGTATGACCAATTGTCCCTGCAACAAATAACTTAAACAACATTTCTAAAGGAAAAGATACTAATAAACATAAGCTCCGAGATTAAAACTTACTAAACTATTACATAAGTCCAGGTCTTAGGCACAAACGCCCTTATTCAAAATCTAACATAAAGTCTATTACAACTCCAAAGTAAAAGACATAAGAAATATAAAGCAGCCTCCTGGAAAGTCCCCTGCCTCTAACTAGCATAGTCGAAATACCCTGGCTGCTCCAGACCCTGAAAATCTGGACATAGAGTCCAGGACGCATCAACGCCGTCAGCTTATGCAAGCTGGTGAGCAAAATAAACAAGTGCTCGCAATGTATATATAAGCAAATAAACAATAGTGCAATTTAATTTTAAAAGTAATAAATTCAAGGTTCCAATTCCAACATAAGTCACGGGGGATAAAAATGAGCAATAAATATGTGACCGTGCATGCACAATGTAACATCTCATCTTTCTGACTCTTTTCCCTCAACAAACTCGACTTAACCAAACCACTACCTTGGATACCAGGAATAATATCCGATCGATATCCAAGCCGCACACCATACCATCGCTTCGGATACCATGAATAATATCCGATCGATATCCAAAACGCGCGCCTTAGATACCAGGAATAATATCCGATCGATATATAAGTCGTACACAACACTGTCGCCTCCAATACCAGGAATTATATCCGATCGATATTGAGGTCGCACACCACGCTATCGCCTCAGATACCAGGAATAATATCCGATCGATATCTGGGTCGATCACGATCAACCATCGCTTCGGATACCAGGAATAATATCTGATCGATATCCGAAACGTGCGCCTTAGATACCAGGAATAATATCCAATCGATATCTAAGTCGTACACAACACTGTCGCCTCCAATACCAGGAATAATATCCGATCGATATTGAGGTCGCACATCAGACCGCCACTCTTTACTCTTTTTTACGCTTTCTCACACACATGCATGTCGACACAACCTCGACCCTAATATGTATGTCAATGTTCACTATTTGTAGTAACAGTTATTAATCTCAAAGCTGGATATTCGTTCAACATAAATCTCGGTCTTAATCATTCTTATAAGTCCAATTCCTAACAGTGAGCCTTTAAAACAGTATATCTGTCAAACAGTTCTTTAAAAACTTTCAAAACCTTTTCCAAACAATCCCTTATATAAAAATACAAAAATTGCTCAAACGACCCAGGTCGCGCGAGCAGGCCGCGCGAGCGAGGGAGAGGGTGGTCGCGTGAGCGGGCAACCCGCTCGCGAGCCTCGTGCGAGCGGGTCACGCGCGCGATTAGGCTATTTTCGTAAAATCTTTTAAAATTTCCTTTCTGCCCAAAACAACGCAGGTCACGCGAGCGGGTCGAGCGCGAGTTGTTGCAGAACCTCATCTTCTTCGTTTTTTTCCCCTGTTTTCAATTTTCAAAACTGTCACAGACCCAATTTCAGATTCTGTTTCAAACATGTCGTGCAATATATGGATCTCTTCGGTTTTCCTCATAGATTAAGAATATGTGATCAATTTAAACAAAAATGAATTGTATCTCTAGATATTCGCGATTAAAGTAAGGGTGTCAAAACTTTAAATCAACGATACATCGCGATACGAATAAATTACATCGTAGAATTCGAACCGTAGCTTATTGGGACAAAGATCTTCCATAATCAATTCACAGAATTGATTTTGGTTGAGTTTTGTAAAACTCCAATTCAAAGCCTTCATGGTGTTCTTCACCTATATACATATATACACATCTATATATATATATATATTGAAATATACATATATAGACATGGCGAGTGAGTTTATAATACTCACAAAGGTGCTAGTATAAAGAATTTGAGACCGAGAATTCCGCCGCAATAAACCGTCGTCTAAGAAACTTACTCCTCCGTTCTTGATCTTGAGATGTATAAATATATATATATATAGCTATGTGTATGAATCTATGTATGTACTGTGTGTAAGCATATAATGTATAATATGTGTGTGTTGTGTTAATCCATGGAGAGATCAAAAGTGAGTTGATAGAAAATTTGCAAGAGATTGAGAGTCTGTGAGAGTTTGAGAGTTATACCAACGTATATATATAAACTCACTGTTTTGGGCCCCAAGCAAAGCCATAAGAAACGCACGGTGTGGTTGAGCTCACGTGCTCCTACACCCAAGACGCGATATAAACGCAGATTTAAATCAAAACTGGTATTTTACGGTTGATATAAAAATACAGAAAATTACTATTAGCGTAAAGAATAAATTCTGGTTTATACAAAAATATAGATATTGTCTTTAAAACCATAAAAAGTATTTCAATATTTAAGAAAATTATGGTTTGACCCCAAATAAATATTTTGAATAGAAAATAAATTGAAATAAACATTTATTAATGGAAAAGAAATACATGGTGTTACAAAGAAAGTGTAGTAACCCGTATTTTTATGTTTAAATTGACGATTTAGACTTCGTATGCGATTTTAGTGAAAATTGGTCACAAGGGTATTTTGGTGGTCATTTTTTCAATTTTGTAAGTCATGAACTTAAAATATAATTTTTGGTAAAAGTTGCGTAAGGTTAAATGATTTGGTATTCCTGTTGGAAGTTAAGAGTTTTCGATCTCCATTTAGAAGACATCTCAATTTTAGTCATTTTGAGAAAATATTCGTTTTGGTATTTATACGACATTTTTTGTATTTATACGACTTTTTAAATTATATTATTTAATATTTATAATTACAAGAATAATAATTATAATATATTTTCCTAACTAGATTTCCTAAACTAAACTACCCAACCCATATGCATTTGTGTAGGTGCTATGTGAGGTGTGTTGTGTGCTTGAGTGTTTGTGTAGGTGTCCATGTGAGGTGTGTTGTGTGCTTGAGTGTTTGTGTAGGTGTTATGTGAGGTGTCTTGTGTGCTTGAGTGCTTGTGAGGTGTCTTGTGAGGTGTTGTGCATAATATATATACATATTGGTAGCCCTCCCCCTCCCCTATAAAACCCTATCATTCTCATTCTTTGGCAAGAAAGAAAAAAAGAGAAAGAGAGAGTTAGGCCAAGAGAGAAAAGAAAGAAAAAGAGAAGTGTTTGGGAGTTGCACAACATCATTTATAGGTATCGGTTGTGTACAATATGCTTTCTAATTCTCCATAGTATTTCTTGTTATCTCTATTTGTATTATTTTGCAGTTTTGTTGTACTTTCATTTAGAATCCATGAATATGTGTTGTTATTGGTCTAAAGGGTCCATAAGCAATGACTACCTACCAACAGGCCTCAGGGACCGACGTACTGGAGACGGGTGAGGTGAGGTGAGGTGGCTCTTTGCTGTGTGACTTCTTTGGTGAGAGCGGTTGAGTAAGTGCGATGGAACTGAATGGTTCATGAGTAGGGGACACTTACCAACATGCCAACATGCCCTAGGGACCGACGTATGGAGATGGGTGAGATAAGGTTGGTGGCCTTTGCTGTGTGACTAAGAGGAACTTGGTATGATACTCTTAGTATGGGTGGTTGGCTAGTGTGAGCAGTTGGGTTGTGAGACTGGTCAATTGATTTGATGTCGTTCTATTTATTTGTTTGTCATTATCATTTTGTGCCTTTATTAATTCTGCCATATTATATACTTTCCGGTGTGGTTTTTAGATGCAGGTAGTGGTGGTAACCGAAGCCTGGAATGGAGATAAGGCTAAGGATGATATAGGAGATCCGTGGAGAATTTGGGTCTGTTGAGAGTTTTAAAGAAATATTGTACTTTTATTTTAAAGAATCAAAGTATAATTCATTTTATTTTTCAATAGAAATACGCTTAATTTTTGCGGGGCGTCACAGAAAGGTACATTTCTTTGATCCAACATGGTAAGGAAAAATGTGTATATTTCTTTGATATTATGAGACGAGAAAAGTTTGGGGAAAAACTTCTTAAAAGGGGAAGCTAGAAATGTAACACCCGTACCCAGAAAAGAAGGTTAATCTAATGTTAATTAATGTTCATGATGATTTAAGGTGGGGATATGAACCCACAACTGAAAAAGGGGTTCAAATGCGAACACAGATGAAAATCCTGTGATAACTGGTATAACAGTGAGACCTGACGAGGGTCTAAATGATGTAAATTGCATTTAGATGTTATTAAATGTTTATATGAGTACTTGTTTAAATGCTTAAATATATTACTATATCTTATGATAGGTTGAGGGGACCAATTTGGGTACCCATATGAGGACATATTTGAATACAATTCATAATTGGTAAGTTTAATAACAACCTCATAATTTACGTGGGACCACATTCGGGATCCACGCGGGACTTAGATTAAATCCATTTAGAAAAGGTGGGTGGTGTGGATATCGCATTTTTCTTACCCACAGCTTTTCTTTTCGAAATTCCAAATTCAAAACAAATGAGTCGCCACTTAATTTTTAAAAGGAGAATTAAGAAACCATTTTAAAAGCAAACTGATCTTTTAGAAACCAGAGATTAACTAGGTCCGGGGATTATGGAATGAGAGAGGAAGGAGCCCGTCGGACTAAAACACCCTCTCTCATCCTATCTTGCGATAGGCCTCTACTCAACATCCTTTTAATCAAATTTATTAATCTAAGCATGCCCTCAACTAATACATATATACATATACATCACAAAAGCATGTCCAAAGGGTGTAAAATTGCAATTGACAAAATACCATTCAAAAGCCACATAATTCAGATAGCAAGCGATATGATATGCAATAGAGAACGAGTGAACTTACCCGGATCCAACAGCGATAGTAAACGTGCAATGCATCCGAACAAAAGAAAATCCTAAAAAGAGTCTCTAATCACATATACACATAAGGCAAAACCTAATTCTAAGGTGTCGCGCATTAAGTCGAAAAATCAATAAAATCAAGAAATTAAGATAAACTAAAGAGGAGTCCTAGAAATCATACCTTAATAGCGCTACAAAACAAAGGGTTAGTCCACATGCATCACATAATAATAATATGATATCAAACAATCAATCCTAATTCTCTAGGTTATACCTAGCAAGCAATGAAATCCAACTTTATCCAATTACTAGTTCTAATTATAAGCATTAATGTACATGAATTCATGAATATGAACAAGAGTAAGCTATTAACTATGAATTTATCCATTGACTTGAATCATTTAGCTTTGAGATTTAAGTCTAATTAATCATTATTAAGATATGGTTTAAGCCCTAAGTCATAAGAGAATCATTTGGGCCATTATTTACAAAGTTGGTCAAATGTGTCATGAAATTCTGAAAATTGCAGAGAGCAGACCAGAACTTTAAGAAAAGAAAACGCACGTCTCCCATGGTTTGATGTCGGTGAATTTTGGACACAAGATGCCTCTGTCAGTCTAGTTTCCAAATCAAAAAGAAAATCAAGGTTTCAACGGTTAGATCTCCGGGAAAAGGACAAGAACCAGACGTCACTCAGAGATGTACAACTCTCTGTCCAGAGATATTGTTTGATTTTTTAAAATTAGCAAAAAGATGAGAAACACTTAGATCTTTTTAGGGGATCTTCCTAACACATTAAGGTACCCAGAAAAAATTATTAGAGACCCCAAAAACTCCATTAGACTTCTGATTTATGAATTTCAAAATCATTTTACTGTTCTGAAACTATTCTGAAACTCTGGATAGATTGTGGTTGACTCACAAAACCCATGATCAAACCCTTCTAAACATAAAACCACCTTAAAAAAAAAATTACAGTGGTAGAACATTGTGTTATTGACACTTTCCCATTGGTTTCACTTGATTTCAATGGTTAGATTTCGAACTAAAAATCTTTGATCAAAAAACAGTTTGTGAACTCACTGTTTTCATTTGTCAAGTTCAACTTTTATTTGTTAACTCCAACTATTAAACCATGAAGTTGGGTTTAAACCAAATCACTTCTCCTACCATTTGATGGTCATTGGAGATCAAGACATGACTAAAACTCATGAGTCTCAAAAGAATATGGAAAGGATTCCCTAAGACATCAAGTTTAGAGGACCCAAACCATGGTAGGGGTTTGGATTCATCTACTTGTTCTCACTAAAATGATGATCAACTTTAAATCTTATGTGAATCATAAACTTACATAAGATTCAAAATATCAAACTCAAGAGCTTTCAAGAGAGATATTGAAGATCTCCAAGAATCTCAAGAGAAGAACATAAACAAGAAAAAGAGAAGAAGAATCAAAGAACTAGCTCATGAACTTCAAGAGGATATAGAGAAAACCCCATGAAATTCCAAGTTAGAGAATCCAAGTCATGAATATGGACTTGGATCCACCTATTTGTTTACAAAGTGAAGTGATGATCAAACTTTGACTCCCATGTGAAGCATAAGCTTACATGGGATTCAAAAGATCATATTCAAGAGATTTCAAGAGAGATATTGAGGATCTCCAAGAGTCTCAAGAAGGAAGTATGAACAATAAGAGAAATAAAACAAAGAAAACTAAGTAGTTTAGAGACTTAAAAGAAAGAATGAAAAGAAACAACTTAATGGTTAGAGGATCACCTCCAAACTATCCTCAAAGCTTTTCTCCTTTGAAGATTTTCCAAGCTCTTCTCTCTAGTTTCCAAACTCTCTCCTTTTCTCTCTAAAAAATGTTGGTGTAATGGTAGTGTTTTTTTTGTATGTGTTCTTCTTCTTTTTTTGTCCCTCTTTTTTGTATTGTCTTTCTCAATGGAGATACCTCTTCTTATATAGACAAAAATACCTAGGTAATTTCAGTAAATTCGGAGTAAAAGACAGGTGTAAATCCCTCATTTGGTGGTACAATGTGTACTTTCTGAAATTAGGCAGACTGCTGCCCAGCGCGGCAGTCCAGAAACTGTCGCGGCAGTCCGTGAATGCCGCCGCGGCAGTTCATGACTGCCGTCGCGGCACTACGCGACTGCCGCGCGGCATTCATCAAATGCCGCGGAAATTAATGGATTGCCGCGTTTTTGTCAGTCTTACTTTATCAGTTTTTTGTTCTTATTCGCATATGCATACGTATTGCTCTGCAAAATACAGACTTTAAAAGTGAACGGTAGTCAGAAATTGTTGGCGGCACTTAGTGAATGCCGGCCCGGCACTCTATGACTGCCGTGCGGCACTCAGTGAGTGCCGCGGCAGTCCGCCGTGTGCCGTTTTTAGCTAAGATTCTCTCTTTTAGATTTTCTTTTTCCCAAAGCAAATGATTTTTGAATATCTTTTCCGAAAATTGTGTTTTTTACCTGAATTCTCCTAAATACCTGGTATTTTCCTCTTTCTGTGAAATTTTACTGTGTTTAGAGAACTTTCTGAAGAGCTTGGAAATACTTCGAATCTTTCGGTCCTTATCATCATCGGACATGGAGGTGACACTCTCCTAAATTCGACGTTTGGTCAAAATTGGGGTGTCTACAGGTGGTTAATGTAATTATCTTGTGGCTTCATAATAAAGCTTAAGAAAGATTGGGGGTATAAACGCAATAAAGGAAAAGTGAAACTGGTATAAAAGTGGGACCTGACGAAGGTCTAAATAATGTAAAGTGCATTTAGATTTAATTATATGCTTAAATTATTACTTGTTTAAATGCTTAAAGATATTGTTATGTCATATGTCAGGTAATAGGGACCAGTTTGGGTACCCATGTGAGGGCATATTTAAAATTGATTCATAATTGGTAGGTTTAATAGCAACCTTATAATATATGTGGGACCACGTTTGAGACCCATACTAAACATAGAAGTTTACCATTTAGAAATGTTGGGTTAGTTAAAGGAATTAATTTGGGGATTTTATAATAAAGCTTAAGAAAGTTTGGGGTGTAAAGGGAAATTAGGGAAAAAGGGATGTATATCCCTTAAAGAAGTCACTTGGTGACTCATTTTGAAATCAAAACAAATTGAGAGGATCGATAAAAACACGTAGAGAGAGAACCGAGAGCTTCGGCAAAGACGACAGGGGTTTTGTACGACTTCCCAATGTCGTGTCTTCACCGTTCGACGTTCATTTTTTAATCCGAGACCGGATTTGGACTCGTGGAGGTAAGAAGATCACTTGCATGTCTTTTATTTTCAGTTTCGACAATATTTTTCGACGACCGTTCTTGGTTGTTAGCTATTGATGTATCAAAATCATGTAGGATTAACTCTAAAACAAGAATTGGGCAAGATTCTAGCTTGGAATTGGAGTCTAGGAGCATAATTGGCTGAGATTTGAAGAGGTGAGTATTAATTCTAATCCCAAAATTGGATATTTAGATGTGATAATGTGATAATTGATAGTTTAGAATGCTTAATTCATGCCTATGTAGCTTTGATTATGATGAATTTAGGTAACATCATATCAATAATATGAAATTACTATGCTTATATACTAAGTTGCTTAAATGCTTATGTGGATCAAAGGAAAATCAAGTAGTGGTCACCATTTATAGGTCCTATATGTAAGGGATAGGAAGCCTTCAAGAGAAAGGCCGTGGTGACGACCACAATGAAATACCGGTGATGCCTTCGGGGTCACAAAAGAGTGTGTGTTGCACTATAGGTGCCCAAAAGTCAGAAAGATCTGGGGTGAAAAGGACCTGGGGTGGTGGCTGGAGTTACTTGACTTTCCGGAGATTATTTCTTGGATGTTTATAATGATTGTTGCATTTTCATATTGAACATTCCAATAGCATGATTAGTTCTCTCACTAAGTGAAAGCTTAAACAAAAATATATTTTCTGTTGTGATTATTAAATAACCATCGCAGGTACTGACCCAGGAAAACTGATGAAGATGGCAAGAAAGGGTATTACATATAACTCAAAAATTGTTAAATAATGCTCAAATTTGATAATAAAAATATTAATTGTTTTAGTTCTTGATCACTTTCTGCTCTTCAATTTCAGATTTTTTATCTCGTTCACTTTTTCGGAGTACATTGTTCCATAATTGATGTGTGAAAGAGTCTTTAACAATTGTCTATCTAATCATTAATATTTTTTTGTAGACATACAATAAAAGTGAGAAATTTCTCACACGTTTTATGATTCTTAGGATATGCCAAAGTGAGAAATTTCTCACACTAGCTTTAAAAGTCTGAACAAACGGTGAGAATTTTCTCACACAGACAAGTGAGAAATTTCTCTCAGAAACTGTTATGTTCATCAATTGTTTTAGAAATTACTCACCTCTTGATGGAACTAAAAAAATAAATAAATAAAAACCCATTAATGCTTTTGTTATATGAAGAATCAAACAAATTTCTAGTTTGAAAATGAGAAATTTCTCACTTAATAAGGAAAATTTTTCACCTTCAATGACAATTGAGTTAAAAAAAGGAGAAGACCAAAAATTTAGGGATCACAATCCTCTTATCCATTAATGCATACAATTCAGCTACCAAATAAATATAAATTCCATATATATATATATATATATATGCATGCAATGTCCATTTAAAATCTGTATATAATATATATATATATACATGCAACAGAATGATGAGAAATTACATAGAAAAACACGAAGTGAGAAAAAAAATCCTTTAAAATAAGTGAGAAATTTCTCCTGATTAGGATTACTAGTCTTAATAATCACTATCGTAAAATTCTTCACATGTCACACAAATTCCAATCACATATTTCAAAACAACCTCGGTTATTTCAATATGAAATGGATGAAATTTTAGATTGCAAAAAATTTTGAAAATATGATTAGCCTATATCAACATATATTTCAATTTAAAACCACATTTAACCCACAATCAAATCAAACCTCCACGATTTTAGGAACCCACAACCCCATCATAAATATGGTCTAAAAATAAAACAATTTCAAAATAACTTCTATTTAAATACAAAAAGGGTATGAAGGTAATGAAATTTATACAAATATTAGGGAAAATGACTAATTCCTGAACAACAACCCACATCAAGGATTAATTTCAAAAGTATCAAATTTATCTGGACTAAACACACTATAAATGCACTATGAGGGACTAAATCATATATTTATATTCTTTTTTGTCGCTTTTGTGTATTCGGATTATTCCGGAGTACATGCGCATGTTCCGTGTATCCTGTTTAAGCGTGTCTACCACGAGCCTTTTTCTTATTTTAATGAATAAAAAAATAATTAGCATATAATGTAAGAGTAATGCTATGCTTCTCAAAAAAAAATTCGAAAGTATTTCCCAACACATATGATAGTGGGCCAGTTGATTTTGATTGGTTGATATGGAAGTGGTTTCACCATTATTGAAGAAGGTTCCATTGTCACATGTGTTAGGATTCAGGAAGCACTTTTTGAGAAGAAAAAAAAAAGTTAGGACGCATAGCATTACTCATAATGCAATGTGACAATTTACAGATTTTCAGGAAAGGGCGGCCTAAGTATTAGAGAAATTATTCTATGGTCTGGGACCATATGCCATGTGATGGTCCTGGCGAATAGTGTACTACTATGTGGTCAAGTATAAGCCTTTTGTCTCTTAAAAGTCAGGCAACGTTGCCACATAATAGTCCCGTACTGGTCGAGACCACCATGTGACAACGGTCCCGAGCCATTGAATAACTTCACCAAAACTTGGGTTGCCCTTTTTGTGATTAAGTACATTGAACACATTTTTCTAGAAATATATTTACCATTATACATGTATGTATTTAGTAAAGTTCATGTATAGGAGTTAGGGAGATAACATTAATTTGTTTTTGATTAAATACATTTCACACATTTTCCCTATAAATGTATTGAGCATTATACATGTATGTATTTAATGAACAAAAACTCTTATACATATATATATTTATTTAGTGAAATTCATGTATAGGAAATGTGGAGATATACATATACTCATCAAGTGCTTACTATTACTACTCACTCTCCTTTTTTTCCCCTATATTTTAACCATTCTCCTTATCTTTTCTGGGTTTTTAAAAGAAGACTTGCAATTGTGATTGTTCTGGAAGTTAGACACTCAATTAGCAAAAGATACGCATACACTACAGTCACAGCTATTATTTAGTCCCAAATAATCTGATTTTTTTTTTTAACTTTTGAACATAGCCCGTGCATATAGCGCGGGTCCTTGCCTAGTAAGTAATATATATTTTCCCAAAATTTTGCAGGACCATGACCCCTTGGTCTCCAAACAGGTCTGCCTAGGGTTGGACACACTTCGGGTCAACCGAACTTTCAAACCAAAACTGAAGTTTCAAATTAGTTCGGTTCGGTTTGAACCCGAACTGAAGTAAGTTCAGTTTGAAACCAAACCAAACTTCCAAGTTCAGTTTGAAACCAAACCAAACTTCCAAGTTCAGTTCGGTTTTCGGTAGGGTTTCTCAACTCGAACTCGAACCGAATTTTTGAAGTTTTTCAAAACATATGAAATGTAATTTCCCAAAATTAGGCTAAATCCTAAAGACCCCAAACGGCTGAAGGCTTCCCTCTTATCTTATTCTCTCATCTCTCATAAGGGCAGTTGAAGGCTTGAAGCTGCTGCGGGCAAGAGCCGCAAGACTCCCAACTCTGGAACTCCTCAACAGTCAACTCCCACCATCATCGACATGATTCGGTCATCATCATCATCTTCATTCTTTATCCCTCCGATTCGGCGATGGCTCGTCCTCAGATAGCGACTCCATCAAGTCCGGCGGCGGCGGCTTGGTCTCAACCTCTCAACCTCTAACTTCTACGTCTTGAATCTTCACAAATCAGTGAAATTACAGAGCCACAGAGGTGTACACTGGTACACAATCCTTCTCAATCCTCTCTCTCTCCAATTTACTATTTAGACTATGTAGTATGTAGTTGAATCTTCAATCTTGATTACCAAATGGAGATTTTTTTTTTGTTGTTGTTCTTGAATCTTGATTTCCAAATGGATTTTTTTTTGTTAAGTCTTGAATCTAGAATTCCAATTTTGAGTTGTATTTGAGTTGTTCCTTCATTAGTTTATAGATCTAGGGTTGTAAATTTTTATTTTTATTTTTATTTTATATAGATCTAGTCTAGGGTACTTCTTGAAACTTGAAATGCATTTTTTTATAGAGATCCAACTGAGTTTTTGATAGAGATCCAACAGAAAAAAAAAAAACTTTGGTTGAATTTCAATCCGAAGTTTCGAACCGAACCCGAACTTAAATTTTGAAACCGAACTACATTTTCGAAGTTTATTTCAGTTCGAATTTTGGTATCGAAATTCTCAACCCGAACCGAACAACCCGAACTGAAATTTTCGGTTCGAAACCGAACCGACTATTTGCCCACCTCTAGGTCTGCCCTGAGGCTTTTAGTTTGATACACTTAATTGTCTTAAAAAAAAAAAAAAAGATGACGATGTAAAGGGTACTTTTTGAAGAAAAAAAAATAATGGGAAAACTTTTTAATTTCCTTAGTACAATTTCTTACAAATTTTATAAATTGCTTACAAATGGTCGTACTAGAAAATTTATAGTTGCGTGCAAGTGGCACCTTTGTCACCAAAAGCAACAAAAAGGGAAATCATAATGCCAGAGCAGTTTTCTTTAATGCCAGAGCAAATTGTAACACTTTTTTATTTGTAACGGAAATATCCGTTAGTAATGCTAAAAATCCGTTAGAAAAATTGTGAGTTGCTCTGGCATTAAAGAAAGTTGCTCTGGCAATATGAGCAGCCAACAAAAAAAGTATTTTCTTTAAATATAGTATTCCCTCAAATCAGGGGGAAAAAAAAAAAAAGACAGCAATTTCTTTTTTAATTATTTGTAGCACCAGCATGGGTCTAAGGCTAGAGTAACGTTTGTTGTTGTTGTTTATTTATTTATTTATTTTTTTGTGTGTGTGTGTGTGTTTTGTTTGTTTGGGTGGTAAAAGATGGTATTAGATAGTTCAAAATGCATAGTTCTAGTTATCCTTATTATTGAACCAACAATTCAGGTGGATAAGGCCAAAACAAAAAATCAATTTACAGCCACTCCAACTCATGACTTATATAATACGATTAAAGAATCACTCGAAGTATTTGAGAATAATCCCCCTAATGAAACTTTGTGCCAAATACTATAAGATTACAACACATGCTGTTAATTTTCATGGACTTCTCATTGTAGCTCTTTTTAATTTTTTAAATTAATGTATAAAATGTTAAATGGAGTATAATACATGGAGTGAAGTAGAAGTGAACAATATTAAATAGTATAGAAATTGATATAATTCATAAGATGAGATGGATTGGAATTGGAATAGCCATATATATCTACTCTATATAATAAGAACTCAGCCACATTTAGCAAGCACGTCAAAAAATATGAACTTCTTATTTTGTCCTTCACTATATCATAGTTACTCATACATCTATCTATACATCGTAAGGATATATTGATTTGTGTGAGGGTATATCGGTCATTTTGGACAAATAATTATATTCAAGTCAGCTCTTGAAATTTTATTTAATATAATAATGAGGTTTTAATCAACAATCTTGTGTCTAATTACATTTGGGTCAACAATTTTTGGGAGATTTATTATTGACTTCAAAAAAAGTCAACAAAAGTGGTTATTTTGGTGGCTATTTAGAAATTAATAACTAATATTTACAATTTGGTCAACTTCTTCTCATATGAGGTTTCAATCAACAATTTGTGTCTAATTACATTTGGATCAATAATTTTTGGGATATTTATTATTCACTTCATAAAAAGTAAAAAAAAAAAAGTGGCTATTTTAGTGGTTATTTAGGAATTGGTCACTAATATTTCCAATTTGCTCAACTTCTTCTCTCAAATTTAGAATTCATATATTGTAATATGTGTAACTGCATTTAGGTCAGCAAGTTTTGGGATATTTATTATTCACTTTAAAAAAAATTAAAAAAGTGGCTATTTTAGTGGCTATTTAGGAATTGGTCACTAATTTCACATTTTGGTCAACTTCTTCTCTCAAAATTAAGTTTGGTATATCTAAAATGTCAAATAAAGTGGTTATTTTAGTAGCTATTATGAATTGATCACTAATATTTACATTTTGGTCAACTTCTTCCCTCAAATTCAGGATTTATAGATTGTATTCGAATATCAATTAAGGCCTACAAACACATTCATGCCATTTTTTAGAGGAAATACCCTACTTGTGTCATATATTTTTAGTGGCGCTTTATTAGTTACATTTACTACTCATTTATAAGATAGTCATAATTATCAATTTCTTCTGTCAGAAGAGTTTTAGATTAAATAGTTACATTTATAATTTCCTATTTAACCGTTTTAACATCTTATGTTGATTTTTACAAGTGGACCTTATTTTGAAATATCAAAAAAAAAAAAAAAGATGGAAACGTGACACTTATTTTTAAAATATCCAAAAAATGAAACGTTGGCACTTATTTTAGAACGGAATGAGTAATTATACCTCTCCAAAGACCTCTAATGTCAAGATTAATACACAATATATCTAGAAATACAACTATCCGACGGGCACGTGCCTTGCACATGCACCCTCACTAGTATATATATATATCTATATCTACTATACTATACAAACGAATAAACAAGTACGTCAAAAAATATGAACTTCCTCTTTTGCCCTTCACAACACCATAATTACCCATATATCTATCTATACATCGTAAGGATATATTGATTTATCTGAGGGTAAATCTGTCATTTTGGACAAATAATTACATTCAAGTCAACTTTTGAAATTTTATTTAATATAATAATAAGGTTTTAATCAATAATCTTGTGTCTAATTACATTTGGGTCAACAATTTTTGGAATATTTATTATTGACTTCAAAAAAAGTCAACAAAAGTGGCTATTTTGGTGACTATTTAGGAATTGATCACTAATATTTATAATTTGATCAACTTCTTCTCTCAAATGAGGTTTCAATCAACAATTTGTGTCTAATTACATTTGGGTCAATATTTTTTGGGATATTTAATATTCACTTCATAAAAATTTTAAAAAAAAATGGCTATTTTAGTGATTATTTAGGAATTGGTCACTAATATTTACAATTTGCTCAACTTCTTCTCTCAAATTTAGGATTCATATATTGTAATATGTGTAATTACATTTAGGTCAGCAAGTTTTGGGATATTTATTATTCACTTTTAAAAAGTTTTAAAAAGTGACTATTTTAGTAGCTATTTAGGAATTGGTCACTAATTTCACATTTTGGTCAACTTCTTCTCTAATATTTATGTTCTGGAATATTTAAAATGTCAAATAAAGTGGCTATTTTAGTAGCTATTATGAATTGGTCACTAATATTTACATCTTGGTCAACTTTTTCCCTCAAATTCAGGATTTATAGATTGTATTCGAATATCAATTAAGGCCTACAAACACATTCATGGCCTTTTTTTTTAGAGGAAATACCCTACTTGTGTCATATATTTTTAGTGGCGCTTGATTTGGTACCTTTGCTACTCATTTATAAGATAGTCAGAATTATCAACTTCTTCCGTGAGAATAGTTTTAGATTAAATAGTTACATTTACAGTTTCCTATTTAACTGTTTTAACATCTTATTATACACTTTTAACAACCACTTAATTACATGAAACGACACAATTAAATTTCATGCGCAACGCGCAAGACTCTAACTAGTATATATATAGACAAAGTGAAGTTAAAATATAGCCAATTCTTACCAATTCCATCCTGTTATCATTCATAATTTTATTTGACCGTACAGTTTGTGATAACTATTGTAAAATTGTAATATCTTTATTTTCGTAGGTCATACTCCATATGAAACCTACTAAATACTCAATGGCAGTGCAAATCACACGATTGTGACCATACATGAAATAATATCTCTCAAATAAATAAATAAATCCACGTCAGCTAGATGGTCTTAGGGGATGACCATATAGTATAATCAAAATATTTTACTCTTTAATGGCTCTGGACAGATTCATTTCATTCAGGTGTCATTGGCCCCCACATCTCATGTTGTGGGTCCCATCTTCCTCTTTCTCTCACTTTTATATTTTTTTGGACTTCTTGTCGTTTTCTTCTTCTCTCGTTTATTCCAATTACCAAATTTTCGTCAGATTCCGGTGCGTGCACCTCCTTTTTTTTTTGGTCATCCTTTTATACCCCTCTGCCGACCTCATTTCACGTTATTACCCTTCACCTTTTAGGACGGCATTGGGCCGAGTTTAGTGCGGATTAGCCTATTTTTAATTATTATTTTTTATTAAAAAGTTATTTATCAAATGTGTTTCAATTCTATTAGTTGTGGAGTCAGATTTGGTCCGTTTTTTATCAGGGCTGTGACTGATTTACTACCGGGGTAACTTAAATAAACTTTAAAAACTTATACTTTAATAAATTAATGGATTGAATAATAAATTGATGTCACAGTCCGGTCCCACAATAGCGAAACCGAAGCCAGTGGCACGCCACCGAGGCTAAACCAATTCATTAACGTTCCCAAAATTAGGTTTGAAGAACACACGCAGCGGAAAAACAAAACACATTTTCGAAAGCAGAGGTTCAGTCGACTGCTCTGTCGACGGGAGAAGGCAGGGAGTTTTCACAATGTTTAATAGCAATTCCAGTCGACTGAGGCTGGGGGTCCAGTCGACTGAGGCTGGGGCCCAGTCGACTGCTTTTGCTATAATAAGAAGCAGTAGCTAACAGATACAGGGGTTCAGTCAACTGAACACAGGACCAGTCGACTGCTCCCCTGGCAGCAGCCCAATCTGCAGAATTTCAAGTTTAAAAGCTTTCTAACTTTCACCAATGATCAACCACTCAATCCAAACTCAATCCAAAGTAATCTTAGTTGTATTAAAACATTTCTAAAGCAGGATTACAACATGTCACTAACTATTACTACGGTTTAAAATCCATTCTATCATACGAAGTTAAACATAAGTTAAAACAATAAAAAGTCTTATTACAACATCCAATTGTCCCAAAACTACAAAGTTAACATTTAAGTTGCCTCTCAAGCGAACTCCCAACCCTCGTGCTTACTTCTGCGATTCCTCGCCAGCATTTACACCTGAAATGGTTATTTGAATAACCACACATATTTCGATTTGTTTAAGCTAATGCTTAGTGAATAAAACAACATATGCACATGAATGATAAACATGTCCGCATTCACATCTCTACAATTCATACTAGTCGCCGGAGACTCACGTGCCCGTCCATACTCCCAATCCGCGACTCCTCGCCAATAAGTCCACGCGAAAGGGTAAGACCCACGATTCTTCTCTTCAATCGTGCGACCTTAATGCCTATATCGGCTCCACAAAATGGCATGGTGACCACGTGCTCCTTCTGACCCAAATAAGCAACTTAACATGCTCAAATACATATCACCATGCTCGCGGTAATCAAAACATATCACCGTGCTATTGAGCCTACTTATCAATATAAATGCCCAATATGAACTACACAATATATCTCTAAGAATTAATACATGCTATTCACACAAAACATGAATACATGTCAAGAAATCATTCCAAAGACATAGTTGAATCACTCACCTCCGAATAACGCTCCTATAATTCAATCTGAAGAAAACCCGTGCACAAAGAACGTGCAGAAATCTGTCTAGTACAATTCCTATGGATCAAAATTCCATTTATCAACTTTTATGAAAAATTCTAGAAAATAACTTTTCGGAAAACTTAGCCAAACAGGCCCTAATAGGTATCAAAACGAAGCTCTTACCTCGAGGAGCTCGAATATGAAATCTGGGAGAAAACAAACTGACGGAAGGTCGTCGTTTGGCGTCGCAAAGCTTGAAGCAACAAAATCTTCCTCTAGCCCCCCTTTTGGCCTCCTTTTAGAATTAGGTTAAGAACTTATGAAAAACCTAAAGTCATCACTTCCTATATATAGGCAAGACTATTGGGAATTTACGTTTGCCTCCCCACGAGTTTTCAAAATTCCTAATCAGTCTCTGAAACTTTCTATACAGCTTAGTCATAGCTTTACGAGTGAAACTTCGAAATTATAAAAGTTTTCGACTAAGTTTCGTTTGGTCGCTAAAACGCGAATTTCTATATGACGTTTTCCGAAGTTGCTAATTAGCCTACCAAATTAATAGCGTGTTCATTCGTTCTCACCAGGATACTAAATCTAACAACAGAAATATATTCTAAGCCAGAAAATAATACAGATATTGCAATACACAGGTAAACATTTATTTTTAGATAAACATTTAAAATGTTCCACAGTAACCATCTCATACTCGGAGAGACGTCAAAACAATAAATCCCCAATCACAATAGTTTCAAAGGGTTCTCTAATACAGACACCCAAATCAACTCATGAGTCAAAACTCACCCAACCATGTGCCAAAAGACACGCCACATC
Source organism: Hydrangea macrophylla (assembly GCA_033977485.1). Classification (NCBI taxonomy): domain Eukaryota; kingdom Viridiplantae; phylum Streptophyta; class Magnoliopsida; order Cornales; family Hydrangeaceae; genus Hydrangea; species Hydrangea macrophylla. Next base: position 135,411,328 of record CM066991.1, read on the forward strand.
ACATTACCATGCATGACAATGTAATGAAATTGTAATAACACAAATGCGGGTGTTATAATTGACATGTAATTATGATAGCTTTCTTTTATTTCATGAGTAAAACTTTTAAAATTTTGCTATACGTAGTATATTTCTTTCTTTTTTATATGTCAACGTATAAGGTACATATATAAGTCATGGTATTTCATTATATAAAGGTAAAGTATATGGGTATATTACTACATTTGATACTTTAATCGGGGTGGGGAAGGTTTCAATCGGGGGTATTTTTAATTACCACATCCGTCCCAACTCCTATAAGATTTTCATTTTCACTTAGGGTTAAATATATTTTACACCCTTGTAGTTTGGTACATATGTCATTTTAGTCCCTCAAGTTTTAATTTGGTCAATTTGGTACTCCAACTTCTTTAAGCAATTTGAACCTTCCGTCCAAATCCAATATGAAATCTAATGGCAAGGCTAAAATAAAAGGGTATAAATGGACTTTCACGAAAATCCCATCATTTTACCCATCAGACCTCTCATTCACTGTCACACCCCAACCTGCCTCAAGCGAATTAGGACACGTGTAACAATGCTACAAGCACCCCCAATACACTAATTAGGACACGTGTAAATCCTTAAGAAAAACATGAATTTAACAACATAAAATGACAAACCCTTGCCCGGCGATTGCCGTTCCCCTCGCCTCTGTGCAAGTCTCCCTGGGCCGATCCCAGTCTTCTCTGTCCGGTGGTTCTCCAACCTCTCTTCAGGTACTTTTGCCTTCACTCTTCCTCTTCTTTGATCCCCTCCTTTGTTTCTCTGTTCCTTTTATTCTCAATTCCTTATCCCTGTGTCTTGTTGGAGCTGGTGCTGGTTCAATGATATCCGTGTCCTTTGCATTCTGATTCAAAATTTTCAAACCCATAATCCATTGTTCATTCGTCATCCTCCTTTTGTCGATGATCTGTTTGTTGGGATAAAGTTACGAACTTCATCTTCATCTCATCCTCAGCTTCTATATTTTGCCTACTTTTTCTTATTTTCTAAATCCTTTCCTTTATAATTTATATAACTCTTGGTTTGAATTTGGGTGCCTTTGGTGGAAGGGATTGAGTATCTGGGTTGATTTCTTGACCGAATTTCAGTCCAGTTTGGCCTTCTCTTTGAGGCAGAAAATCCGTTTTCGAAGTTTTTGTTGTGAAAGCTCCCAACTCTTCAGGGGGCTGGGTGGTATTCGTCACGGCGAACCCACTATGAGTATTATCAGTTGGAACTGCAGGGGATTGGGGAACTCCCGGGCAGCTAGTGCATTAGCTGACATTGTCAGGTCTCATGATCCAGATATTTTGTTCCTCTCAGAAACAAAATCTTGTAAGTGGCAAATGGAGAGAATAAAATATCGGCTCAAGTTCACCAACATGCTTGTGATTGATTGTAAGGGTAGGAGTGGTAGATTGGCTCTTCTCTGGAAATCTGAATGGGTTATTAATGTTCAATCCTTCTCTAACCATCATATTGATACCATTGTGGTTGACAAACAGAATCAGAAGGATTGGAGATTGACATGCATCTATGGCCATCCGGAAAGTAGCAAAAGACACAAAGTGTGGAATCTTCTTAAACATCTCCACACTCTATTTTTGGTTCCTTGGCTCTGTATGGGATATATGAACGAGATCTTATTCCATTGGGAAAAGCAAGAAGGGGAATGTCGTTCGTCTTCGCTGATGGCGGCATTCCGCGAAACACTTGATGAATGTCAATTACAAGATTTGGGATACTCAGGAAACAAATTCACTTGGTGGAAGGGGAGAGGTCTGGATGGTTCGTTGGCGGAAAGACTGGATCGGTTTGTGGCAAATCAAAAATGGCAAGACCTGTTTATCACGGCCAAGGCCACTCACCTTTTTTCATGCTATTCCGATCACGCACCAATTCTTATTCAGATAACACCGTCTCATTTTGTCATGACAAAAGGCCCCAAACCTTTCCGGTTTGAGGCCTTCTGGGCAAAAGAGGAAGAATGTGAGGAGATTGTGAATTTGGAATGGAATACAAATGTGAGCTATGGTCGAATGGGCATTTTCGAGAAACTCTCAAAGACAGCAAAAGGTTTAAAGTACTGAAGTGCTAGGAAATTTGGGAACATCCCAAAGCATATAAAGGTATGCAAGGATCAACTTGAAGCCTTAGAAACAGAAATTTCCCGGGCAGAGGCGAGGAAGAAAAACAGCTCAGTAAGGAGTTAAATGATTTATTGGAAAAAGAAGAGATCCTTTGGAAACAAAGATCCAGGGCAGAGTGGCTTAAGGAAGGGGATCGTAATACCCCTTTTTTCATGCAAAAGTAAACCAAAGGCAGAGGAGGAAAAGGATTGAAGGTATTTTTAATTCAAACAACGTGTGGGTTTCCAAAGAGGAGGAGGTGGATGTATCTATTGTGGATTATTTTGCAAACATTTTTACTTCTAATGGTAATCTCGATCCAAATCCGGTCATAGAAACAGTGAATAGATCTATTACAGAAGAGATGAATAGTTGGTTGCTTCGAGAATTCACGATGGAGGATGTTTCCTTGGATATTAAACAAATGCCTCCTACTAAAGCCCCAGGCCCAGATGGAATGCCAGCCCTCTTCTATCAAGCCCACTGGCATATTGTAGGTAACTCTGTCTCTTCTGCGGTGCTTGATTTTTTAAATAATGGTGTTATGCCTCTCAAAGCAAATTTCACACACATTGCTCTGATTCCTAAAAATAAATATCCTAAAAGAGCTTCTGATTACCGTCCAATCTCGTTATGTAATGTGTTTTATAAGATTGTCTCAAAAATCTTAGCGAATCGTCTGAAAAAAGTTTTGAATAAAATCATCTCTCCCACTCAAAGTGCATTTGTGCCCGGAAGAATTATTACAGATAATGTGATTCTTGCCTTTGAAACTATGTACCACATAAAGCAGAAGAAAATAGGGAGAAATGGTTTTATGGCTATAAAGTTAGACATGAGTAAAGCCTATGACCGTGTTGAATGGGGTTTTATTGAAGCCATGATGAAAAAAATGGGATTTCAAGATCGATGGATCTCGTTGATCATGTCATGCATCTCTACTGTGACTTATTCAATTTTGATAAATGGCTTTCCAAAAGGTCACATTGTTCCTTCTAGAGGACTCAGGCAAGGTGACTCGTTGTCCCCATACTTGTTTCTCATATGTGCAGAGGGGTTCTCTGCCTTGCTAAAGGATGAAGAGAGGAATCACAGGCTGAAAGGGGTGGCGATTTGTAGAGATGCCCCTCGTATCAATCACCTTTTCTTCGCGGATGATAGCATGTTATTTTGTGATGCCACGCCAAGGGACTGTCAAGCTTTAAAGGAGGTCTTAAGGAAGTATGAGGTGGCCTCGGGACAGAAGGTCAACATTGATAAATCAAGGGTTTTCTTCAGTAATAATGTGCAATCTGATTTGAGAAACAATTTAATCGGTATGCTTGATTTCCAATAAGTGGAGGTTCATGAAAAATATCTGGGGTTGCCTACTGTGATTGGTAAAAAGAAGAAACAGATATTTAACTTCATCAAAGATCGGGTTTGGAAGAAGGTTAAAGGTTGGAAGGAATCATTCTTGTCATGCGCAGGTCGTGAAGTGTTGATTAAGTCGGTTGTACAAGCAATACCATCGTATATGATGAGTTGCTTCAAGTTGCCGATTGTTTTATGTCAAGACATCCAATCTTTGACTAACAGATTTTGGTGGTCCAATGATTGTGAAAAGCGCAAAATCCACTGGGTGAATAAGGAAAATCTGTGTAAACAAAATATTCACGGAGGCATGGGATTCCGGAGTGTGGAAAAATTTAATATTGCTCTTCTTGGCAAATAATGTTGGAGATTGTTGAAACATAAGGACTCGCTGTTGTATAGGGTTCTTAAGGCAAAATACTTTCCTTCTTGTGACTTTTTTCAAGCTCCTCTCAAACAAAATTGCTCCTATGCTTGGAGAAGTATTTGGTTCGCCGGTCAACAATTATTTAGGGGCTTTACTTGGAGGATTGGTTGTGGTGACCAGGTTCGTATTAGGGAGGACCAGTGGGTGATGCGTGAAAATCCGGGCAAAGTAATTTCACCAGTCCAAAATTTGTTGGAAGGCTCCACGGTTGATCAATTGATTGATTTTGACCATCGATGGTGGAAGGAAGACGAGGTTAGATAGAATTTCCTCCCATTTGAAGCTGATCAGATTCTTAAAACCCGGTGGATGCTAGAAATGATGATTCCTTTTTTTGGCATGGCAACTCTCAAGGTTGCTACACGGTTAAAAGTGCATATCGCATGTTATCCGTATGGCACGAGGAAACGTTGGGTGGTGTTGGTTCGTCTTCCTCTTTGGCAGCTTCGGTATTGTGGAAAATGATCTGGAAAGCGAATACGACCCCGAAGATTCAACACTTTGTTTGGAGAGCATGTAGGGGAATTATCCCAACTTTTAGTGAGCTAAAGAAAAGAGGTCTAGAGGTGGAAAAATGGTGTCCCAGATGTAAAATGTACGAAGAATCTGTTACTCACGCTCTTCGTGATTGTAAATAGGCACACAAAGTGTGGAAAGGCTTACTTCCACCTTCTCTGTTATCCAAGGTTTCTTGTATGAAACTTGATACTTGGTTGGAATTTATTTGGAATAGAACAAATTGTGACTTGATTACTCGCATTTTCTATGCGCTTTGGTATATATGGGTCTCTCGTAACAAGCTTGTGCATGATAATAGCAGGTGTTCTCCAGAAGATGCACTGAACGTGATTGAGTCTTTGGTTACTGAATTTGTGTCTGGCAGGACGACAAATAATGCACTGCACAGCGTGATTGCCCCATCCAGATGGTCCCCACCTCTAGATGATTTTCTGAAATTTAACTGCGATGGCTCCTTTAAGTTTGAAGGAACATTATTTGGAACAGGAGTTGTGGTTAGAGACTGCAATGGGAATGTCATCGGGGCGTTGGCGAAAAAAGAACTACAATGCTATTCGGTGGCGATGGTTGAAGCTTTGGCTCTCCGAAACGCGGTTAAATATGCGATTGATTTGGGAATCCGAAAAGCCATCTTTGAATCTGATGCGACCACAATTATTAATGATATTAATGCGGAAGGTGAGTGCCACACAATTTATGGAAATATAATTGAAGAAATCAAGGACCTTCTACCTAAGTTCGAAGAAAGTAAAGTTTGTTTTGCTAGCCGAAATTGTAACGGAGCTGCTCATTTGTTGGCCTGTCATAGTTTAGCTATGGAGGAAGGTATGTCTTTCTTCAATTCATGTCCTCCTTGTATTTTGAACATGGTTCAGTCCGATCTGAATCATTAATGTTATCATCCCTCTATAAAAAAAAAAAAACAACATAAAATGACATTATTTTGATAAAACAGCCCCAAGGGAAAAATGGTCATAAATAAAGTATGGTCAAATTTTATATCAAAAGATAGCTCTTTGAGTCCCGGTTCCAACGCAAAAAAGGGCGCGCGAATCCGATTTTTCTAGAAAGAGTTATGCACGTTTCCGTAAAAATGAACGTGCTGTGAAATTGCAAGCGAATCGATCCGTCCTATAACCCAGATCGATCCATCTTAATATTTTTCTAGCAAAATGTCCCTCGAAAAGGCCAGATCGATCCGTCCTTTAACCCGAATCGATCCGGGTTTTGCAAAAATGTTCCCAATTGGTAAAAACTTTGTTTTTCAAGCCCCAAAACATATCCAAACCTAAACCAACTTCAAGAAACTTTAGTAAAACATTTCAAACTCATTTCCAACCACACTTTAAACTTACCCAAACATAAAAAAACACCATTGCAACTACACAAGATACAAAATCAACCTCATTTGAACAAAAATAAGTATTCAAACTCTTAATTTGACCAAAACTAACATTAACATAGGAACTTGTGGGAAATAAGTTCATAAACTTAGCAAATAACTTGATTACAATCAAAACTCATTCAAAACATATACACAACCTCTTTTGAGTCAAAACCACCCATATGGAAACATCCAAATCATTTCAAACGTGTTCCCAAACGTCTCCAACTATTAACCAAACACCATGAGAGTTTTCAAAAGTATTTCAAAATAGTTGAGAAGTTGTTTTAACATTTAAAACACATGAATCCCTTACTAGCAATATAAACTTGCATCAAACTTCTCATTTTTCCCAAGCAATATACATAAACGTTCAAGCATAAAAAAAAACAAGCTAATTAACATGCATAGTTAACTAAATCCCAACCCCCCTTCCAATATACACAACTTGTGGTTTACAAGTGCAACTCACATAACAAAACTCATAAACATCAGCAACTTGGACTTGACATATTATACCCTCCCAAAATTCAAGTTGTTCAAATATTAGAGTTACATTTTGAAACTAAAACCATCTAAGCATATGAACATAACCACATATATTTACAACCTTCAAGTCCAAACCCGACATGCCGGTCATTTCATTTCCTCCTCCCGTGTCGTACCTGCGGTGGTTATTCAATAACCACAACAGAAAATAGTATTTGCTTAAGCTTTCGCTTAGTGAGTAAAGCTAACCACATGTATGAGTGTATGTCATATTCAATGCACAAGTCAACAATCAACATATTATTTAGTCTCCAAAAGACCAAATATCAATTCACTATGACGTCGCTCTTGCCTTTTTTCCTTATGTGCATATAGCACCTCTAAATCACACCATCTCGCCCTTCCACAACTGGGTCGTCAACCACACACCTTTACATAGTTAAGTGGTGACTACACTTACACCGTTGGGCTTTTCCACGTCTCCTTATTATGGAGGTAACCCACAGTGAATCAACATAAGGCTTTCTTCAACCCACATAATAATCACATAATCAGCTCAACATGGCAATCCTTGTAAATTTATGCATAATAACTTCCAATTTTGAGTAAATTAATCAAAACCCACACAATTTCACATGCTAATATTCACAATTCTATTTACATGCATTAATCTACAAGAATTCAACATACTAGATTAAAATTAACACATTAAATATGATTTTACATTCAGCCCATGGATTAGAGTCACTCACCTCTTATAGATTTTACCCCCAAATAAGCAAATCCCTTAATGTTTCTTGCCCAAATCCTACTCCGAAGTAATTCCTACAAGTTTTCAGCAACTACTTGTCACCGTTTAGAATGAGCTACCAAAATCCTATGATTAAAATGTCAAAGAAATGTATAGAAACAATCGCATCACCTCCACGAGTCCGAATATGGCTTCGGTTTGCGAATTGGATGTCAGACAACGACTATAACACCCGTATTTGTGTTATTGCTTTTGCATTTCATTGTCATGCATGATAATGTGATGTGGCGTGTCTTTTGGCACATAGTTGAGTGAGTTTTGACTCACGAGTCATTTTGGGGTGTCTGTGTTAGAGGATCCTCTAAGAATTTGCTAGTGAGTGTTTTGTAGTTGTGAAGTCTCTCCGAGTATGAGACTGTCACTGAGGAACATTTTAAATGTTTATCTGGAAATAAATGTTTTCTTGTGTATTTCAATATCTGTATTATTTTATGGCTTAGAATATATTTCTGTTGTTAGATTTAGTATCCTGGTGAGGACGAATGAACACGCTATTAATTTGGTAGGCTAATTAGCAACTTCGGAAACGTCATGTAGAAATTCGCGTTTTAGCGACCAAACGAAACTTAGTCGAAAACTTTTATAATTTTTGAGATTTCATTTATAAAGCTATTAATAAGCTGTATAAAAAGTTTCAGAGACTGATTAGGAGTTTTGAAAACTCGTGGGGAGGTAAACGTAATTCCCGAGAGTTTTGCCTATATATAGATAGAGATGATTGAGATATTCTCACAAGTTCTTAACCTAAATTCCAAAAAGGGGGTCATAGGGAGATTTTGGAGCTTAGAGCTTTGCGACGCCAAACGACGACCTTTCGTCAGTCTGTTTTCTCCCATATTTCATATTCGAGCTCCTCGAGGTAAGATCTTCGTTTTGATATATGTTAGGGCTTGTTTGGCCAAGTTTTCCGAAAAGTTGTTTTCTAGAATTTTTCATAAAAGTTGATAAATGGAATTTTGATCCATAGGAATTGTACTAGACGGACTTCTGCACGTTCTTTGTGCACGGGTTTTCTTCAGATTGAATTATAGGAGCGTTATTCGGAGGTGAGTGATTCAACTACATTTTTGGAATGGTTTCTTGACATGTATTCATGTTATGTTTGAATAGGATGTATTAATACTTAGAGATATCTTGTGTAGTTCATGTTGGGCATTTATATTGATAAGTAGGCCCAATAGCACGATGAGATGTTTTGATTACCGCGAGCATGGTGATGTGTATTTGAGCATGTTAAGTTGCTTATTTGGGTCAGAAGGAGCACGTGGTCACCGTGCCATTTTGTGGAGTCGATATAGGCATTAAGGTCGCACGATTGAAGAGAAGAATCGTGGGTCTTACCCTTTTGCGTGGACTTATTGGCGAGGAGTCGCGGATTGGGAGTATGGACGGGCACGTGAGTCTCCCGCGACTAGTATGAAATGTAGAGATGTGAATGCGTACATGTTTATCATTCATGTGCATATGTTGTTTTATTCAAATAACCATTTCAGGTGTTAATGCTGGCGAGGAATCGGAGAAGTGAGTACGTGGGTTCAGAGTTCGATTAGAAGACAACCCGAATGTTGATCTTGTAGTTTTGGAATAATAGGAATGTTGTAATAAAGATTTTGAATGGTTTTATCTTATGTTTAACTTAGTATGTTAGAGTGGACCTAAAGCATGGTAATAGTTAGTAACTCATTGTAATTATATTTTGGTAATGTTTTAATACAACTAGGATTACTTTGATGTGAGATTGGAGTGTGTGGTTAACACTTGGTTGTTTAAAAAGCTTTTTGAAACTTGTTTTCTGCAGAATTGGGCTGCTGTCAGGGGAGCAGTCGACTGGTCCAGTGTTCAGTCGACTGGACCCTTGTGCCTGCTAGCTACTGCTTTTTAATATGGCAAAAGCAGTCAACTGGGCCCTGCCTCAGTCGACTGGACCTTTGTAGGTTTTGTGTTCATTTTGGTTCTGCTTGCTTCAGTCGACTGAAAGTTGGAGTCCCAGTCGACTGGACCCCAGTCTCAGTCGACTGGACCCCAGTCTCAGTCGACTGGATGGTCTGTTAAACCTTTTTGAAAACTCTCTGCTTTCTTCAGTCGACTGAGGTACAGACCCAGTCGACTGGACCCCTAGTTTTGAAATGTGTTTTGTTTTCCGCTGCGTGTGTTCTTCAAACTAAATTTTGGGAACGTTAATGAATTGGGTTAGCCTCGGTGGCGTGCCACAGGCTCCGGTTCCGCTATTGTGGGACCGGGCTGTGACAGCGACGGTACGACGTGGAATGTTCGTCGACCTCTCGTGCTCATCGGTTCTCTTTCTTTTCTTTCTATTTTCTGTAAATTCCTTTTTGTTTGAGACACTTAGCCTCCTCTTAACACACATGCACATACATGCAATGTGTTGTCACCACATTTTCTCTCCCTTTTCATTTATACCCCGGGAATTCTTAAGCTCTTATTATCAAATCCCCAAATATTCCATTAACTACCAAATTACTAAATGGGTGTTTGTCTAAGTCTCATATGGGTCTCACACGTGGTCCCAAATATTTTGTGAAGATGCTATCATACCTACTAATTATGAATCATTTTCATTTATGCCATTATTAACAGCAACCAAACTAGCATTTTAACAACTAACATATTAATCAATATAATATGAAAGCTATGTACATATCCCCAATTAATCTTATAAATGCATCTAATTATGTAAATGCAATTTATTTTTGTTAGGGCCCATCACTGGGTCCCACTTACTACCTATCCCACCTTACTGGGGACTTTCTAACTGTGTCCTTCTCTGAGCACGTTTCACGGGCGAGTCAAAAGCCTCCCCTTAATACATTTTATACACTAATTATATAAATTAATGCATATTAAAATGATAATTAGCCCTTTTTTCAGGTACGGGTGTTACATTCCCCCCCCTCTAAAAAGAAGTTTGGTCCCCAAACTTTGCTCTACTCAAGTTTCAACCACTTATATATGTTCTCCCCAAACTCCAATTTTCCATCTTCTAATTATCGTCTCAACTAAATGATCTAGTAACTACACATGTCGCCTCCTTATCCGTGGTGGCTGTCCTTGCAGTTGTGAGTTGAAAATATCTAGCTCCCCTCTGTTCTCTTTCCACCGGTTGCTGCATAGATCCTTGAGTTGTTTCTCCCAACGCAAAAGAACCCGAACCTCCTTGTCGTTTATCAGGACATTCCCGCGCTCGATGACCCAGTTGATCACATTCATAACAATTACCCTTAATCACCTTGCTTTGATTTGGACAGTTCCTCGTGATATGTTCGAGTTCTTGACAGATATAACAAGTTATCGTTTAATAACACTTTCCCAATGTTGTTTATTTCACGTGGAACACCATGGTCTTTCCTCACTTGAACCACTACTTGTCGATTGGCTTCCAGTGTTTTGTCTTTTGAAACTATCATGTCCACTATACTGGCTTGACTCTGGCCTCTTGTTTTGTTGATTTATTTGAACTTGTGGATTCAATTGATACCCTATATTCCTTTCAGCAATAGAAGCGATATCCAATTCCGCAGAGAAAGTCTGAGGTCAAAACACAGTTACTCGTCCTTGAATATCTTTTCGGAGTCCAGCCACAAATTTCCTTGCTTTTACCTTTGCACTTGTTATCATATCTCCAGCAAACCTTCCCAAATTTGTATATTGTGCCGAGTACTCCCTAACCGACATCCCGTATTAACTCCATGAACTCTTGTGCTTTCTGATCATTGAAGGATTCTGGAAAGTATTGCGCATTGAATATCTCAAGAAATTGATCCCAAGTGGTCGGTTGCCCTGGGCCCAGCTTGGTATGCCACCAATATTGCACCTCATCCTTCAATGTGTCAACTGCAAACAAAACTTTTTGCTCTTCCGTACATGGTAACACTCTGAAAATCTTCTTCATGTCTGAAATCCAGAAGTTTGCCCTCATCGTATCGACTTCCCCACGGAATATTGTTGGCTTTTGCTTATGAAATTTTGAAATAGTAACAACTTCCTTCCTCAGGTTCGTATTTGGTTGTACCAGTCTTTCCTCAACTACACATGTTTCTGCCACTCGGACTAACCCTTCAATTGTCCTTTCAACTCTTTCCATACGATTTGGGTTCTCACCTCCAGACATTATGCTCTTAGCACCCACATTATAATACACACACACACACGTTACTTTTAAGAAACACATGACATGCTAATCAACATTAAAAGCATGCTAAGTAAACGTGTATGCATGTTCATGTAACTACATGACGTTGTGTGCACACTACAGGTCGTATATGTCACTCGTCCCAAAGGCTCTAGCCTATTGCTCTGATACCAAAAATTGTCGCACCCCAACCCGCCTCAAGCGGATTAGGACATGTGTAACAATGCTACAAAACACGAGAAAATCTGTTACATTACCAAGTTTTCCTCCTTTTTGGTTAATTCAATTAATTGCTATTTTCACACATCACTGATTCACTATCCATAAAAATAGAGTAATGCTAAAAACACTTCTTTTTATAAAAGCTAAAAAAAAAAAAATTAGGAACAAGTCCCTTATATTAGATTACTTAAGGTTAAGGGATAATTTGTTTACAATTTTGGTCAAATGTCAAATGGACAGTGGAACTTAATTAAATCAAGTTCTTATGCTATAAAATTCATATAATTAGTTAAAAGAATTTTTTGGTGGTGATGATGATCCTTTTAACTATAACAAAAAATGAGTTGTATATGAGACAAAAACAAAAAAAGAAAGACTATTTTATAGGACTTTTAACTAAAATCCCCTCTTAAAAAAAAGGCCAACATAGCCACCATTACAATTAAAATGGTTTTTTGCATTATTTGTAATACCAACATAGTCACAATTACCTTATAACTTTGCAAGACTGATGCGCAAGTTCGAATCCACCTTCTCCGTTTTACTTAAAAAAAAAAATAATAAAAATAATAAATTGGCTAGTATTATGAAAAGACTCTCTATTGCAAGCTGTCAAAGTGTGAAAAATCTATTGACAAACCTGAAGATACAATTTAGTAGTTCTAAAAAAATCACGAGTAGTTATGTGTATCAACACTATACTATAAAAGAGCCTTAGGTAGTTTTCAATTTCAATTTTGTCCTAATTTGGAATTCTTTAAATTGTTTGCTCCTTATATGTAATTTTGCCTTTACTAATACATTGAGATGCTATACCTTGTTTGTCAAACCGAATTTTGCCTTTATTTGTGTTTGTGTTTTTTTTTAAAACCCAAACAAGGCACTTCAAAAATAATAGGGTTTATTTGGCAAATCAGTTGTGGCTTTGTTTGTCTTGTTTGTTTTCACTTTTTCCCAAACAAGGCACTAAATCCATGGATCAATAGTCAACAATTTCGGCTAACATGTTTGGCAAACCCATTTTGTGCTTTGTTTTTGTTTTTTTGTTTTCGTTTTTCCCAAACAATGCTTTACACACATATATTGGATCAAAAGTCAACAATTTTGATTTCTTGTTTGGCAAATCGATTTTGTGGTTTGGTTTTTGTTTTTTTGTTTTGGTTTTTCCCAAACAAGGCTTTACACACATACAATTTACACTTAATAAATTTAATTCATTTGTTTTATAAAATTATTATTTCATACAATTCATATCTTTTCCCAAACAAGACTTTTTGGGTGATTTTTTTTTTTTTTTTTATTTCATGTATTTCTTTGAGATCTACACAATAGGAGAAGAAATTTTCTGAAAAAAGTTAAGTTGTAGCCTGATTTGGAGGTTTTACAGATAATATTATCTATATATGTGTGTCTAACAGATAATATTATCTGTTAACTTTAAATTACCATAACTTTCTCAATTATTTGATTTTTTGGGTGATTTTTTTTTTTTGATTTCATGTATTTTTTTAAGATCTATGCATCTATGGTGCCAATTGTATGAAAGAAATATGTTTTTATTAAATGTATCCGAAAAAAATACAATTTTTCATATTTGTTTGATGTTTAGTTTTTTGGTCCCTGTATTTCACGGTCAATATTGAACTCGTTTGATGGATCTCCTTTTGTTGATTTCAAAACATCAAATTTTACGAAAAACGGACTTATATAACAAAAGTTATAGCAATTTGAGTGTGAAAAGGGCAAAATGCGATAAAAAATAAAAATAAAAAAAAAACTAATATGTGTTTTAGCTTTGAAGAGTTTTATTTGCGGGGGCTATGGCCGAAGCTCCCCCTTTTTTTTTTTAGGATTTAGTATTGTTTGATTTAATTTTTTTTAAGTGACAACTATAAATGCATCAACAATGAATATATCTAATTTATATTCCAATTTTGACGGACCCGTGCATTGCACGGGCCTCTATCCTAGTATATATACAAATTTTTTATATTTATTTTTCCGTAAAATAAGAGTATAAACTTACTACAATTGCATTTAAGTGGAAAGACGAGCAACATTATAACCTAGTTGGTAAAACGGCTTTCCATGTCATACTCATGTCAGGGTTCAAACCTTACACCCTCTCCAGACTCTGAAAATTATGTCTTCTCGCGAAAAGATACAAAGAATTGAGCACAATAAGTAGATTGTGATCAAATGGGATGAATCCATTATGGTCTTCAAATCAAGGTGAACTGGCGGTCAAATGTGATAATTGTTATCCAAAAATTTATTAAGATGTATAAATGTGAAATTTAGAAATAATAGTGAAAATTGTAAAATAAAACAAAACCTGGTTTAGATGCAATCCAGAATATTATATCGAGTCTAGTGTTGGACATTACGTCCTTAAAACAATTATGTCGTGCATTGGTGCTCGCGAATTTGCGTCATTTGTCTCCTAGGATACAACAATTTCGCCCTTACTATAGAAGCACTTCAAATAATAAAATTCCAGGAAACCATACTGATGTTTGTACTCTCTCAGACACTTGACACACTCTAGATGTACATATAAACTACTATTAATTTTCTATATATTTAAATGAATTAACAAGACTCATATAATATATATATATATTGTAAAAGATTGTTCATCAACAATCACAACCTTTTGAAAAGAGACTATTAATCAACAATCGCATCCATTCGACTAGGAGTCTGTTTGACATACCAAAATATCCATTCAACTACAAGGTAATTTCCCATTCAATTTTCTCAATAACAATAATACTAACATTTAAAACTAAGCACATTAAAGATATACGGATTTTTAGCCAAAGTTATTCGTTGGAATGGTAGCGCATGCAATGACGAAGTGTTGGCCTAACATGTAAAAGATGGGTAAAAAAGAGTCAAAGGATTAGTTATTATTAGCGGCTATAAAAATCAAAAAGTTAGGAAAGATAAATTTGGGTTTTGACACCAAATATGTGTAAGTGGCGTGAATAGTAAAGAGAAAATATTCAACACATCAACTATTTTGATGACATAGTAATACAAACCAATAGAATATCAAGATTCAATCTGTCTAACTTAATTTTATGGAAAACAAGTTCATGTATACAACACACTATACCCACGAGTATAAAAAGCATTCATAGTGATGTGAATCATACCACAGCTTAGGACAAATTAACTTAGGTTTTTGATTCCACAGTTGTGTAAAACATACCATAAATTTTAGTTCCGTAAGATAGTAGCCGGAACTTAAGTTTGTAGTAAGAGCAAACTGCTGAGAGCAAACCGTTCAAAAAACAAACGGCCAAGTGGTAGTCGTTTGTCATCAAATGACTGAGAGTATACTATTCAAGCAACAAATGGACGAGGGATAGTCGTTTGGTGCCAAACAGCTAAGTAAGTATACATCAAATGGTTAGTTATACCACGGCAAAACCTTCAAAACTAGTAACACAACTTCGCCTAAGTTATTCTAAATTTTACTACACCACTATAGATACTCTCAACCTTAAGTGTAGCGATAGAGATAACCCGACATCACTACTCCATTGAATATTTTTCCGTGAGTGGGGACATTTGTTGTGCTTCTAAGAAGTTAAAAAAATTCTTACAAAAAAAAAAAAAAAAAAGTGTATGGTATTTGAATTAAATGGTACGGATCGACTAGGAGAAATTCTGCTGTTAGTGTTTGGCAAAGGTGATTCAACAGACAACATGTCCAGTCAAATTAGGTGAGTCCGTTTTTGTCTCTTAAATTAGGTGATTGTACGATTGTTTCAAATCCAAACCTTCGATATATAGTCACGTGATGAAACAGAGGATGGCACCCTATTTTTAAAGTTTGACACCAAACACCCCCCTTACCCTTTTTTTGTTTTCCTCCTTTTTCCCCCTAAGTTTGTCCTTCAAAGCAGATATATATATATATATATATATCCGTGTGAATAACAATATATATATATATATATATATTTGCTTTATTATGTATTTTTGGTCATGCTGTAACATATTATTAATCCATTTCTATATCATATATATTATATGTGCCACGTACACATATTTATACACACAGACTAATTACATTTCAAGATCGAAATTTACCTAAAACTAGTTGGCATAGTAAGAGAATCTGTAGGGTAAATGTCACTTAAGTTCTTATACATAAAAGAGAAATCCAATAACGTTATGGGTTAATTTCAAAAACACCCCCTCAACTATGACCCGTTTTTTACTTGTCCCCCTAAACTATTTTACCCGACGGGTTGACCCCCTTAAGTATTTGTACTTGACACATTGCCCCCTCCCGTTAGCCTGCCGTCTAAAACACTAACAGATTCCAAAAATTTTTGTCCATTGTGACGATAATACCCCTCCAAAAACACCCCCTCAACTATTTTTTCTGACAAATTAACCCCCTCAGTTTGTCTTACATGACAAGTTGACCCCCTCCGTTTGTCTGTAATAGAAAATGGGCATGTGCCCATCACGTGAGAGTAAAAGTGGACACATTTACCCTTTGTGCCCAAAATGGGTCTGATCTGTCTCTCTCTACCGTAATTTCTTACTCTCCTCTCTCCCTCTCTCTCTTATTCCCCTGCCCCACACTACCACAACCACCACCAGCCACCACCGAACACCACCAATCACTACTACAACATCCAATGATCACCCAATGACCACCACACCATCCAGTCACTACCATTGTCCCACCCATTGACCCCCCAATTACCACCATCCACACCCAAAATCATCACCAAATCACCACTACACCATCCAATCACTACCACCCATACCCAAAATCATCACCAAATCACCACTGGACACCACCAATCACCACTGCACCATCCAATGATCACCCAATGACCACCCACACCCAAAATCATCACCAAATCACCACTACACCATCCAATCACTACCATCCATACCCAAAATGGGTTTGATCTCTCTCTCTCTCTCTCTCTCTCTCTCTCTCTCTCTACCCTGATTTATCACTCTCCCTCTCCCTCTCCCTCTCCCTCTCCCTCTCTCTCTCTCTCATTCCCTTGCCCCACACCACCATGGGGGGGGGGGGGGGGGGCGCAGTGGCCACCCCTGGCTTTTGAAAAATTACACTTTTACATGTGTATTTTAGGAAATTTTCAAATTTTATTAAACTTTGTCCCCCCCCCAATTATACTTCATTCTCCCAAAATTTGAAAAAAAAAAAAAATCTTATTATATGTAATATATTGGCTTAATTACAAATAGACCCAAAAACCTTATTATATGTAATATATTGGCTTAATTACAAGGAAAGAATAATGCTATGCTTCCCAAATTTTGTATCTCAAATGGTTCCCAAATACATGTGATTGTAGGACCACATTCAATAATGGTGGGACGACTTCAACATCCTCCAATCAAAATCAGGTGGGCCTACTACCGCGTGTTTGAGAACCACTTAGGATACAAAATTTGATAAGCATAGCATTACTCATATTTGAAATATTATTAGTTTTTGATATTATTAATCATGGATGAAATACAAGGGAAAATACCTGAGAATTAATTTTCTTTTTCGATTTCCTTTCTACTTTTCTCTCTCTCACTAAATCTATGAACCAAATAAAGCCTAACAGTAATAAAGGTTGATAGTTGATTGAAATTTGTAAAGTTTGGTATGATGGTAAAACAATTAGGGTGGACTAAACTAAGAGATGAGATGAAAATGAGTTGGGACAAATGTACGTTTAGGGTGTGTTGGATTATAGGTGGACCAATATTTTATATGTAATGGGATGAAGTTGTTCACTTTTTTTAGATCAGGGGGTGTACTCGAAAATGGGTCATAGTTGAGGGGGTGTTTTTGCAATTCAGACCAAGGGTATATGCGACATTTTATTACTTCCGTTAACAGCGTTTGAGACAAAATCAATTTTGATAGTTGAGGGGGTGAAGTTGTTCACTTTTTTAAATCAGGGGGTGTACTCAAAAACGGGTCATAGTTGAGGGGGTGTTTTTGAAATTAACCCTAACGTTATATAATAAAATCAGCTAAGGGAATGCCACTTAGGCGTGGGCCGGCTAAGGGAATGAAGTTTGGTTATTTTTTTTTTATAATAATTATATCCATTAATTTTTTTAAAAAAATTTCAAACGGTTAAGAGAATATCGACTAGGATGGGCCGACAGACCCTCAATTATCGGTTGATCTGTAAGTTAAAAAATTTCGCGGAAAGGTAAACTTAACCTCCACTAACATACATGACACAGCCACTTAAGTTCTTATACAGGAAGAGTAATATTTGGGGCACTAACAAATTTCACTAACACTCATATTCACACTCTATCTCTCTCCTAGTGGCACTGTGAGGTTGCCTCACAGTGCCACTAGGAGAGGGAGAGAGTGTGTCACGGTGCCACTGCCTCTAGTGCCACTAGGAGATAGATAGAGTGTGGGTGTGAGTGAGTGTTAGTACTTCTAGCATTGTTGATATAGGAAACACCATTAGGAGTGATTTTTTTTTTTGAGAAGACTAATTTAAGTTGGGTTAAACTATGTGCATATAAAATGTGATCATAAAAATCTGGGTCATTCATTTTGATGGGGTCCATGCCTGCATCAGATCTTTATGTGCACACTTTATATGCACATTTTATGTGCATGAATCATTTACTCATTTAAGTTGCCTTACGTGCTACGGGCCTACAGCCCTACCACAGTATCACTAGAAGAGAGATAGAATGTGGATGTAAGTGTTAGTGGACTTTGTTAGTACTTCTAGCATTGTTGATACAGGAAACACCGTTAGGAGTGATTTTTTTTTTAGAAAGGGTAATACTTAAAACACACCCAAAGACTCAATTTTTGGGACACAACCCAATAGATGTGTTTATCTGTCTGTGTCATTATGGGATCTAGTGATATTGCAGGAGAGATATAGACACATCTTTTAAGTTGTTTCACAAAAATTGTGTCTTTGGGTGTGTCCCAATCTTTACTCTCTGAGAAAACTAATTTAAGTTGCCCTACGGGCCTACGGCCCTACCCTTTTAAAATTTTTTTTTTTTTAAAGAGAAATGCTAGGCACATATTTCAAACCACACTCTATGCTTTAAATGTATGTATCCTATGCTGTTTGAACTTTTCACACTTTTCTGTGTACCACTTATACAACACATGGTACATGCATTTAAAGCAAAGGTGTAGTTTAGGGTGTGATTTGGGGTGTGTGCCTAGCATTTCTCTATTTTTAAAGCTTCATTGCGAGGGTATTATAGTACCAACAGCTAATTATTGTAATTAAACACAGCTTCAAGGGCATTACAGTAAAAAAAATTACTGGAGAGTCGGATGCTTCCTCGTTCTTACCGATTGCTTCCATTGCTCAAAACTATAATAAAGTCTCATCTTCCTCTTCCTCTTCCTATTCCTCTCTAAAAGTAAACCCTAAAACTTTCTGTTTCTTCCGACTTTTCCTGAACATTTTCTCGAGAAAATTCTCTCTCCTTCCCGAAATCGATTCAGCCTTTTAGCTCAAATTTCAATCTTTTTCCTTCCAAAAACTCCACAACAGTAGAAGAAGAAGAAGAAGAAGAGGATGTGTGGTGGTGCGATCATCTCCGACCTCATTGCGCCGAGCCGATCACGCCGGCTCACCGCGGATTACCTATGGCCCCCATCTGATGTTAAGAAAAACCCTAGCAATTACTACTCCAAGCCACTCCGATCTGAGATCGTCGATCTCGACGATGACTTCGAGGCCGATTTTCAGGATTTCAAGGACTTTTCTGATGATGATGTTGATGAGGACGTCAAGCACTTTGCTTTCTCTTCTTCAAATCCTGGCCTTTCTCAAAGTAAACCACCATTTCTTATCTTTCTTTTCATTTCTTTTGAGGTTCAGCTTTGAATTATTTGTTTAATGTATCTATATATTGTTATCTTCATATATATATATATATATATATGAATTAAGGGCTTTTTAAAGGGGGTTTATGGGGTTCTTAGTGCAATTTTCTGGTTATTTATGTATTTATATATTTTTGGTTTTTTTTTTTTTTTAAATTTTTTATGCGACATCCTTTTTCTCTCTGTATTTTGTGGGGGATCAGCTTTATTTTTGTGTGATCATGTTTAATTTGTTCTGTGTTTCTTTTGATTGCTAATTTGCTAAAGTTAAACGGTTTTTTTTTTTTGGCGCTCTGCGCTGAGTTTAGAATAGGATTAATTACATTATACGTCCTTCGGTTTCGTATATGTTAATTTACCTGGAAAAATGTTCATTTGAGGAAGAAAAAAAAAAGTGGGGGTTGAGAAGGCCTATCAGCCTGTTCTACGAAAATTAGAATGGGATAAAATAGGTCGGTTGCACCTAAACTTAATTTTTTTGTCTAATGAAATTAAATCAATCGAAGAAAAATAATTTTTTTTTCCCTTTCTTTTTGGAACGAGTTGTTGGCTATAGTTAAATTCTAGTAATTTTTTTTTTTCCCGTTGTTTCATTCTTTCTGAAGAAAAGCAAATTTTTATTTAGAGGTAGTCTTCTTGGCTGTGAAACGGTCCTTGTGAAGTAAAGCTAAAGTACGGAAGGTGTTGAATCTTCTTAATGGATGTTTGATTTCCTGACTAAAGCTAGTGAAATCAGATTTTGTTCTCTTAATCTGGAATTAGATTCAATACTTTCATTACGTGAAATCCTGTTGCTAATTGATTACTGATCATTTACATGATCATCTTTATAGATATGTTGAGGACTTTTTAAGTGCTCCTTTTCAATTAATTATTAGCTAATAGAGACTAGTGAATTCAATCAGATTTAAGCAGCATGTGAATAATATTGCGCGATTCACAGTATTGAAACATCAATACTGCTTTTTAGTATAATATATATATATATACACTTAGATATAGGGCAAATAAAGAATTTGCTCTGTGCCTTTTTTCCTTCGAATATTTGATTATCCTTCTGGTAGTCTGTCTCTAATGCTTTGATCTTTTGTGATTTATATTTATGCACTTTTGTAGTGTAAAATCTGGGAAATCTGTTATTTATATATATTTATGCACTTTTGTATCTGATTCCTGAAGGCACTAAATCTGTAAAATCTGGGAAATCTGATGGGCCAACCAAAACATCCACAAAGAGAAAGAGGAAGAATCAGTTCCGAGGAATCCGGCAGCGCCCATGGGGTAAATGGGCTGCTGAGATTCGTGACCCAAGGAAAGGGGTCCGGGTTTGGCTTGGAACCTTTAACACTGCAGAAGAAGCTGCAAGAGCTTATGATGCTGAGGCCAGGAGGATCCGTGGGAAGAAAGCTAAGGTGAATTTCCCAGATGAAACACCGTCGACTGCCTCAAAGCGCACTATCAAGGCGAAAAATCATAAACCACTCTCCAAACAAAGCGTGAACTCTGTTCAGCCCAACCTGAACCAGAATTTCAATTTTATGACCAACCAAGACCTTGACTACAGCTCAATGGGCTTTGTGGAAGAGAAACCACCAACTAAACGGTATGGATTTGAAGATACGTACAGTGCTGCCGGTGAGGTTGGACTCGAATCATTTTCCCCATCAGACGGTGCAACCATGTATTTTAATTCCGACCAAGGAAGCAATTCATTTGATTGTTCTGACTTCGGATGGGTAGAACATAACGCAAAGACCCCTGAAATATCATCTGTTCTTCCAGCTACTTTAGAAGGTGATGAAGCTCAGTTTCTGGAACATGCCAACCCTGCAAAGAAACAGAAGTCCAATCCTGGGGATGTGGTGGTACCTGTTGAAGGAAATACTGGAGCGAAATTGTCAGAAGAGCTTTCTGCCTTTGAATCCCAAATGAAGTATTTGCAGATGCCATATCTTGAGGGGAGCTGGGATGCTTCAGTGGATGCATTCCTTGGTGGAGACTCAACTCAGGAAGCTATGGATCTTTGGACCTTCGAAGACCTTCCTCCAATGGTGGGGGGAATTTACTGAACGACCTTTTGACCTATTGCTGGTTTTCTGTAAATAAGCCTACATGTTAGTATATTTCCTCACACTCTACTAATTACTCACTTTTGTAGGTACTTCTGTTTGTTTCTTGCTGATTAACTTAGTGAAAAGATGTCTCACGTAAATCATTTTTTTGGTTTTTTGGTTTATTTCAGGTAATAAGTTTATGTTGGTGGAGACGAAGGTCAAACAGTTAACCATGCTTGTGCCTTGGATGGAGGGGTTTATTTTATCAATTAGCTTTTGGGTTTTGTGGAAGTACATAGGTAATTAGGCCCCTTTTTCAATGGACCTTCACTTCGTGACCGTGAATTTAAGATTTTGGATTTAATATCTGTATGGATGATTTGTGATGAAAACGGAAACTTGATAATACCGACTATGGTGTTTGTTTCTTTCTTTTATTCTCTCTCTCTCTCTCTTATGTGCAATTGGTTCTTGGTTGAATATAGTTATTCTTGTGAAGTTCCATTATTTACTGTTTAGAAGTTCTAAGCCAGGCTCGGGTGTTAAGTTAGGTTGCTTAATAGGGTAGACCCCTTTTTGTAATAGCACAGTAGGGTCCTACATGAAGCCTCTGGAACTTATTTTAGTGATCAGATCAGTTCCTCTTTTGCTTGTCATAGGTGTTTGATTTGTAAGTAGTCACGGTTTTTTTTCCTTCCAACAAGAGGGAGAAAAAAAAGTGGGGGGGTTTGAAGAGAAAATAAAGGAGAGAGATCTTGTACAACATGATTTGCTCAGAATCTATATACTCGTGTTTTCTTCCCCGAGGCTTTGAAACTCACAGTAGTCATTTTGTTTCTCTCCGAAAATTTTGTCCTTGGGAGCTTTTGAATTATTGTTAATCCTCCTGCTAAGGTTTATAATTATTGCTTTTTCTGCACTTATTTGTTTGTTTGTTTATGGATGAATTTGAGGATATTATATTATGCACATACATGACTCTTAGGGGTTTATTTCTTAAGGCAGTTCATGTTTTAACAATGTGGTAATGGTAGAGGGCAGTTAGGTGGTGTAGTTAGGTATTTGTTGAATTTTAACCATCAAACATTAGACTTTTTGCTCGGTGGAGGAGGAATGGTAAATTCGTAGAGAAGGGTTCATTTCAAAACACCATTCAACTTGTGGGATTAGACCAAAATGTATTGTTTTCAAAACCATTTAAATGATGGGCTTTAGTCCAAAAGGGTCTATTTTCCGGAAGCATTCGAATGAATACATACAATGTATTTTTGCGTACAATTTGTTGGAAGAGGGATCGGACAGGTTTGGGTCTTTTGTTTTTTGGCTGAGACATTGTTAATGGGTCTAGACTTCAAGTTAATGCGTTTAACTTTACGTGAATTAGCGTACTTATTTCACTTAGATTTCTTAACATTGCCTTATTAATAACTGTCAATATATTACTAGGAGCTGAATTAAAAAAATACGACCCATTTGCAATAAATAACTGGTTATTGCTTGAGATAGGAGGTAAGAAAATTGGAGATACGCAGTCCTAGTTTCAGTTTTACGTTGTTTGGGTTTCTAAATTTGATTGCTAGCTGATATTTTGTGGGATTATATAAAAACAATTTTCTATATATATATATATATAAAAACAATTTTCGTTCTTAAAAAAAAAAAATAAAAAAAATAGAACCATTTTCAACGAATATTTAAATCTATTAAAACTATATGTGACTAGAAATATACAAACTATACAAATATAAGAACCATAATACTATCCACCCTGTCCCAAATTAAGAGCTCTTACTTTATTTTGAGATGTCCCATTTTAAGGGGGCAGACTACAATACACCCTCTTAGAAAATGGGTGAATGTCAACCCCTTATTTTTCACAGTCACATTTCTCATAACAAAGTTACATTTTTTATAACCAATTTTAATATATTTTTTAATGATTTTGATAATGTGGCTAAACCTGAGCCACATGCTGTGGGAATGCATCCACCCCTTTTTGTGGGGTTGTATGTTAAATTTTCCCCATTTTAAGAGGTTTCTATTTTTTTTTTATTTGATGTGAGGGTAATTTTAAATTAAAAAAAAGACAACTATGAAAATTTGACAACTTTCGCAACCATAGAAAAAGAGTCCTCAAACAGTGGGAATTTTCCACAAAAAAAAAAAAGACTTTAATTTCATTTCAGGCATAAGGAGTATTAAAATTGCTTGAACATCATCGGCAACCCCTTGGGGTGCTGCCTATTCAGCAACGCAAGTGACTGAGTGAGTGCCTGACTGTAAACCGTCGTCCATTTAGGTTTCATAATCACAACATTTTTTTTCCCCGTATATGAGACAAATCTCCCAGCTTGTACTCCGTGATTTTGAGATCAATATCTATTGTCATTATATCGGAGTAGAACAGGGGCAAACTCCGGACACGTGCATCAACCCCACAACACATATACCAGTAAACAAAAGAGGCAAGCTAGCTGTAGGATCTTAACACACACCAAGCTAGACATTGTCTATCTAGAAATCCATCCCTCTAAGTAGCTTACACGACTCCTGGGTAAGGGTGTAAACAGTTCGGATCGGATCGGTTCGGTGTGGTTTTTGACGAAACCAATCGGTTTCGGTTTCGGTTCAATTCGGAGTGTGTAAATTTTCGGTTCGGTTTCGATTTTGCACTGCACAAATCAAATGAAAACCGACCGAACCGATCGGTTCGGTTCGGTTCGGTTTGTCAGTTCAGTTCAGTTTTTGAACACCCCTACTCCTAGGGAGGTTTCGAATCCTTGATTTCTCTTAGGGACGCCAAATATCCTGGCCAAATTCCATATATTTATCCATGTGATGTTTCGAACCCAAGACTAAAGGGGTAGAACCATGTGATGTTTCGAACCCAAGACTAAAGGGGGTAGAACACCCCTTGTCTTGATCTGCCTACCATTGGGCTACAAAGAATTTGATTTTAACATAGAGAATATTTTTGCTCATCCAAAAATACTCATCTATTACTCACCCAAGACCTAGTTGAGTGACATGTGTCTCATTCTATTCTCATATGAGTCATTTTGTTCATATATTTACATAATTATTGAAATGGGATACATATTATCTAATGAATGCATAAATGAGTAATGAGTGAATAATGAGTGAACATTTTAAGACGAGAAAAATGCTCTATTATTGTTGGTACCGAGCATGACTCATAATTTTAACCAAATTGATTGATCTGAGGATTGTGGGGTCCAGATATTTTGGAGAATACGAAACGTAGTAAGATGAGCCGTCCTTTTGATGCAGTTTGCACTGAACAAATGGACAAAATGGACGGTAGAGGACGGGAGTGCATTGCGCACCCTCGTGTCAATCTAACAGACTTAACATTATTTTGCACCCACCATCACCAATACCATCACTCTTTATATATTGACAGCTTTCCATTTTTTTTTTTTTTTTTGGATCACTTTTATCCGGATGGCAAAATCATTGAAGGGAAAAGTATTATATAAGGGGGTAATACTTGGAATACAACTTTTATATAATTTTCATATAACCTCCTTAAAAGATGTGTCTATCTCTTTTTTGTGTCAATGTGGGGTCAGTGGCATCATAGGAGAGAAATAGATACATCTTTTGAGAAGATTGTATGAAAATTGTATGAAGGTTGTGTCCCAAATATTACTCCATATGAAGGGGAGGGCTTGGGTTGGTCAGCACTAAAGGAAATATTAAAAATAAGATTTGTTCAGTTCGAAATGTCACTGTTTATTTGATCTTTATGAAAGTTCATTGAGTACGGACTCATATGTACCAAATGAATTTTTATTGAATATTTAAATTGATAGATCAGTTAGTCTCTACTTATAAATTACATAATTGATTTTTTATTTTTTTAAACAATTAATTAATTTTTTGGTAACTAGTTTATAAATTTTGTAAAAATTTGAATTTAGGGCTTTTTGGAGAGCTTTTGAAATCTATAGAATGAAGCTTTTAAAAGGGATAAGACTTCAGTAAAGATGTTTCAGTACATTTCGTTAGGTTCCTCTCACATAGATGTACAATTTCCAAAATAATTGTTTTAAAAAAATACAATATTAAAAGGGAATTGCTATGTGCACCGCTAATTTTGTTATGTACACCGCTCAACTTTACAAAAGTGATAATTTTTAGAAGAAAAATGATTAAAATAAAGGAATTTGGGTGTACATAGCAAATACACGGGTGTACATAGCAATTCACTATTAAAAAACCAATTTTAAAAACTATGAGAGGAACCTAACAAAATGTACTGAATCAACTTCACTGAAGTGTTGTCCCTTTTAAAAGCTCAAGGTTGCTTTTTGGTTTCATGATGTCTTTTTGAAGAGTAGTGTGTCACTTGTATAAAACTATCAAACAACTTTTAGTAATAAATTTCATAAGCTCCTTTTAAAAAGCCACGTGGGTAGGGATGGCAATGGGGCGGGTTTTTCGGGTTCCCCGCCCCGCCCCGCCCCTAATAGGTAGGGTATGGGGGTGGCTTAATCGGGGTAGGGGGCGGGTATGGGCTGAATTTCTTCAACCCAGGCCGGGTTCGGGTCAGGGTCGGGGGAAGGGTGAAATTTCCCGAACCCGCCCCGATTATATATGTATTTTACAAAAAACACCCTTATAATGCTTGAATTACCTAAAAATCTGGGGGTATATGTGTCAAACGGGCCGGGCCGGGCCGGGCTCGGTCAAAGCGGGCTTGACCGGGCTTCGGGCCGGGAGGGGGGATGTCCGCCCCGGACCGGTGGCCCGGGCCTAGCGGGCCGGACATCGGGCCGGGCCGGACGGGCTAGCGGGCTTCCTTCGACTTTTGGCCTTAAAAGTGGTGGGCTTCGGGCCGGGCCGGGCCGGGCCGGGCATTTTCTTCATTTCGGGCCGGGCCGGGCCGGGCCATGGACGGGAGAATGTGTGTCCACCCCGGCCCGGGGTATGTGAACCGGGCCTAGCGGGCCGGGCCTTGTGGCGGGCCGGGCCGGGCTTTTAGCCCGAAAAAAGCGGGCCGGGCTCGGGCCGGGCCGGGCCAACCCGGCCCGTTTGACACCTCTAGGTATATAAGTATATTAGATAAACTATTACTCCTATTAGTCCATGTGTGTTCTTGTTTTATTTTATTTTAGTTTCTTCACTTCCTTCCTGGGAATTTTTTTTCTTACTGGGGCGGGGCGGGGCGGGGGCGGGTTTTCGTTTACGGGGCGGGGGCGGGGGTGGGACTCATGTCTCCTCGGGGCGGGGCGGGGTCGAGGGAAGGGTTCACTCAACCGGATCGGGGTCGGGGTACGGGGACCCCGTCCCATACCCTCCCCGTTGCCATCCCTACACATGGGAGCCAAACTAAGGCTTAGGGTGTGTTTGATAACCTCATTAAGTGCTAAAAATGAAAAGATTCAGCACTTATTCTTTTTCAGTATGTTTGATAACATACCACTTAATTGAAAATGTAGCTCCAAAACCACTGAAAACTTTAAGTGAAAATTTTCTACTGAAAATAACTACTGAATGCATTCTACTTCAATAGTTGAAACACTCTTTTAAGGAATGAAACTTCAAGCGCTTAAAATTTTCAGTACTTAAAATTCAGCACTTAATTTTCAGTTTTATTAAACTCACCCTTAGTTTGGCCCCCATTTTGGTGATTCTCCTTTTTTTAAAAGCATAATTTCATGTTAATTTTTGGTAACTAGTTTATTAGTTTTGCAAAAATTGAACCTAGGGCTTTTTTTAGGGGAGATTTTAAAAGTTCTAGAATGAAGCTTTTAGAAGCTCGAAGTTGCTTTTTTGTTTCATGATGTCTTTTTGAAGAGTAATGTGTCACTTGTATAGAAATTATCAAACAATTTAGTAATAAATTTTATAAGTTCCTTTTTAAAAGCTACGTGGGGGCCAAACTAAGCCTAAGCCTTAGTTACCCTAGTTATAATTCTTCAGATGAGTGGCCACATGACCGGTTTTTTCATTAATTTGATGGTCCTCCAATTATATCTCAAATTTGAAATTTAATTGAAATGGTGAACACATAAAATAACTTTTTCCTTTCTAAAGAAGGCATCTGTATCCTTTTTTGTGACGGTCATCTCTCTGATTAAATAAAAACTGAAAATTAAAAACCACAACGTTACCATGCGATGAGTTACTTTTTTTTTTTTTCTCTCTCTCTCCGGGAACAAAAGTAAAATAATTTGATGTCAACTGAACAAGAAAGGGTCTACAATAACTCAAATATTACCTTATTTCTCTAATTTCAGTTATGAACGTAATTGTAAGAGTTGTCTGGTTAATTTGACTACTGTTTTGGGCAGAAGTCTATAGATATGAGTCATATGACAAAACAATAATTTACTCTTAAAATTAGGAGCTATCAAATACAAATATCTAATTGCTTTTTACACCCACTTGAATAACTTTTTTTTTTCTTTTTTCCTTTAAAAAAAACTTATCTGGATCCGAACTGGATACACACATAATCCCCCCCCCCCCCCCCCCCCCCCCCCCCCCCACACACACACACACACACACACACACACGCGCGCGCGCGCGCGCACTCCAGTCTCAACCCGACCCCAAAATTCCACACTAACCTACAACAAAGTCCAAAAAAGGGTCACTCATTCCAACTGAAGAATAACTGAGGAGAGAAAGCAACTAGAATCCCCTATGGAGATTCGAACTCTCTCTCTCTCTCTCTACTAGAGAGAGCCTATGACAATTAGGCTACAGTCGGCTCGGCCACTTGAATAACTAAAGATGTTTAATATACAATATTTCAATTCATTCAGATAGATGAAGTTATAATTAGTAGCTCCTATCAAATTTGACTCTAAATTTTGCTAAACCTGTAAGGTGGACTGTGTTTGTGGTTTAAAAAGGCTAAAATTTAGATGGGCTTGGTTAGTTGTTTGTATTATTGTGTAGTTATAATTGAAGATGTCTGTGTCATGACTTGGCCCATGTGTAGGCCTGCAAGGTTATATATGCTACCTGCAGCTTGACCTCTCTCTGCTTGGAGAGCAAACCATGTTAAAGAACTTGAGCTATTATTGAAAGAGTACTGTTATACTTTCTAAATTTAACTTTAATTTTTAAATGTTTTAACAGAACAGTAGCTTGGTGATACATATTTTATAGCATGTAGTACAATTGACAAAATTTAATAAAATCGAACAACTATCTTCTTGATGTGATGTTCCTTGGTATTTATTCTCTTGTATTTTTTGGTACACTTTCTCACGCATAATCCCTCCAATCTCAAGTTTTGTTTCTCTCTCATTACTAAAAATCCAACACATTTCTTTCTGTTTTTTTTTTTTTTGGTAAACAAATCCAACACATTTCACTCAAAGGAAGTGCAATAGATATCATGTGAGCTAAATATCACATGGATTGTGATGCATGGCCCCTTTCATCACAAAAGTGTGAACTTTTTTTGTATAATGTACTGGTAAGAAGTTGTAAACATATAAAGACTACAGAGATAGGTTTGTCTCCAGTAGCACAGGAGAATCACTGCCGAATAATAGCTTTCTCTATTAAATGTTTGCCGTATTTGCATAAGTTGGAATAGTTCAAGGGACAAAGAATTTGACATATATAAGTTCATTCTAATGCATAGGCTCGGTTTTGAGCTTTCCTTTATTATTGTTATTATTTTTTGTGCAAATAAATTAGAGATTCTAAGAATGATAAAGTAAGAAAACAATAATTAAATGAGAAACTAGATCTATTTTTTTGTTTTTTGTTTTTTTGGGTATATATATGAGATATCCGATCTTTTCTTTGGTTGATTTTTTGGTACAAATTTACAATTGAGAAAAAAAGATAAACGCCTTGAAATAGAACTAAACTTTGACCGGAAAAAAAAATAGAGCTAAACAAATACCAGATTAGTTGCGCAGAAGTAATCAACTAGGCCAAGTGGGATTTAAAATATAAAAATAATAGCCTTTAATTTAAACGAAAGTTAAGTCAACTCTTCATGTGTTTCAAAGCCCTATGAAGAATACACTAATGGATTTAATGTTGTTGATACTCTGTCTACCTCTCGTGATTCAAAGACATAGGGTTCGTGATAAAATTGAAAATTAATTACTGAAAATTAAGTGTTGAATTTTAAGTATTACAGTTTTTAGTGATAAAAAAATTAGTTACTCCCTCCGTCCCTTTTTTTGAGTCCTATATTCTATTTTGGGATGTCCCAAAATTAATGTCCACTTTCCTAAATTAGTAAACAATTTTTACTTACTTTCCAAAACTATCTTTCATTGAAATCTACACCAAGACAAAACTAAAAAAGTTATTATAATGATTAGGGGCAATTGTAGAAGGTAGGTATAGATTCTTTTTGTCCCCTTAATAAGTTGAGTTCCCAAAAGGTGAACTCAAAAAAAGGGACGGAGGGAGTATTAAATTTGTAATATTAAAAATAATATTTCAAATACTAAAATAAACTAAATTTAGTAATTATTTTTAGTAGAATTTTTTCATTTAAAGTTTTCAACGAGTATTTGAAAACATTATCAAGCGTGCTTTAAAAAAAAAAAAAAAAAAAGGTGTTAATTTTTTAAATTTTTAGCACTTAATTAAGGTTTCAAACATACCCTTAGTGCTAAAAACTTTGAATCTCTAATCAACTTCAATCTTTTTCAATCGACCAAGAGTTTGGCAATGTGGCCTATACTTTACTTTCACATCACCTTTTAAAAGCTTGATAAGAATAGTGATGACATGAACTCCGGATCGGCTCTCACATGTTGTAACACTAAACAAGTGGGATGACACGATATTAGCAAAGATTTTAGAAAAAGATAATACTTCAATACTTGTTTTTAAAGTAATTTTTCTCGTGTTTTAAGATACTATTGATCCAATTGTGTACTACATGTGTGCCACGTAGATATATTGTCCACGTGAACCAGTCAAAATTCTGAACTGCAAGAAAATAACTGACCAAAGTACTTTTCTTACAAGGAATCTTTGATCCTCCATTAAGAGTGCATTAAGGCTTAGTTTGGCTCCCATTTGATGCTTCTTCTTTTTTAAAGCACAATTTCATATTAATTCATTTGATAACTAGTTTATGAGCTTTGCAAAATTGAACTTAGAGTTTTTTTGGGGGGAGCTTTTAAAAGCTCAAAGTTGCTTTTTGATTTCATGAAGTTTTTTTTTTTTTGAATAGTAATGTATCACTTGTACAAAATTAACAAACAACTTAATAATAAACTTCATAAGCTACTTTTAAAAAACTACGTGGGGACCAAACTAAGCCTAAGTCATTCAATCACGTCCCCAGTCCTCGTTATACGCTCTCCTAGCTATATGTCGTTGGATGCTACAAGGAGAGCTCTACAACATTATTCAATGACCAATAGAATAGTCGAAAATTCTCCGGAGATGACGCCCTCTCTTTATTAAAGAGAGAGCCTCTATTTTGACCATCGAATCGTGTTTAAAAATTAGATCTAACGGTCAAAACAGAGACCCCATCTTTAAGAAAGACGAGTAATGATTGGTGCACATAAAATGTGCACAAAGATTTGGGCTATTAATTTTGGTGGATTCCATGTATACAGGCACGGGTTCCACCGAAATGAATAGCCCAGATATTTATATGCATACTTTATATGCATATTTTATATACACATAACATGACTCAATAAAGAGATGGAGCCTTCTTTAGAGCCTGACTGATAGAATAATTATGCAAATGTTAAAATTTTAAAATTGAATTCCAAAATTATCTCCTAGCAAAAAAAAAAAAGGAATTCCAAAATTATCGGGTTGAATTTTGGATAATTAGCTACCGCATCCAATTGATTTAAATGATGTTAAAGGGTAATGTTCGGAAACGAGGTAGTATCACTCATTTTACTTCTGATTTCTAAAGAAAAGCAGTCCAATGGTTTTTTTTTTTTTTTACTTAGTTGGATCTGGACGATACACACCTGTGCACCCAAATCCCAACCCAGCCTCACAACAAAGTCTAATAAAAGTAACTCTTTGAATAATTGGGGACAAGCAACAATATATACTATTAAAGAGAGAGACTATACCATTGAACAACATCCCGCTCGACCATATGCTTTTACAAATATCGTGTTGTATGAGTAAATAATAAATTAGATCGAAATGTGCAACAAACTACTAATCTATCCATTATATAGAACCATTTTCATCATGAACGTTCTTAGACTACCATATAGCCCTTAATTTTGACTAGTTGGCTCATACATTCAATTTGACTTTTCAAACACAAAATTGCAAAAAGTCATAAAGGCATCTTTTTTTGTTTTGTTTTTCTGTTTTTTTTTTTTATCAACCTTTCTTCCATCGTTAAGATCCCTAAAGATATGTTGAATAGGTTAGCATAGTTTAAGTGACAAAAAACTTAACATATATAAGTCTCTGTCAATGCATAAATTTGGGGTTCGAACCTCATCCCTTCTCCATGGACAAAAAATAAAGAAAAAGATTCCTAAAGATATGTGAGTGTATTCTCTATTCGAAGCCATAACACAAATTTTGGGTGGTGTGTACACATAATACATATAAACACACGTGTATAAATTGCCTAAACCTCTATGTTTCCTTTCAGTTGGCATCCCATCACTTCAAGTCTTCAATCCAACATTTCACTGTCATTGGCATTCGATTTTTCAGAATAGAATATTTTAGTGCATGTATGTACACATATATATATATATATATACACACACACACTTATATTGTCTGTGATGATATATAAGTAACTCATAATATTGGTAGATAGATCACTGGGTTTGAAGAAATAGAAGTGAGCCATGGTGAGGCTAAGCATTCTTTTCCTTGTCTTAATTAATATTCAATGTGTACTTTTCATCCCAATTAGCTGCCGGAGTAATCCCCAAATGACCGGGAAAGTTGCCGGTTTGTTCATATTCGGAGACTCATACCTAGATTCCGGCAACAACAATTATATAAACACCACCACTCTTGACCAAGCAAATTTCCGGCCCTATGGTGAAAGCTTTTTCAACTACCCAACCGGAAGATTTTCCGATGGCCGTTTGATATCTGATTTTATAGGTATTGTATTTATTTGTACCTCTGTTTTTTTTTTTTTTTTGGCCCCTTTAATATCCTTTATCCTGTATCCTTATACATTGTAATTAGAACCCGTTTGGGAAAGCTATGGGAACACAATTTTTCATGTCTGAGCGTTTTTTAAAAAGTCATTTAGTGTTCGCCTGATAACGGTGTGGTTTTAGTTTTTAGTTTTATTTAATTTTTTGAATTCATACACGGAAAGGATTTGTGCACCAAAATATGCACAGAATGTGTGCACCGAAATGATCCGGGCCACTCATTTTAGTGGCCCCACACTAAAATTTGTGAAATCCACCGAAATGAGTGGTCCGGATCATTTCGGTGCACAAATTCTGTGCAAATATTCGGTGCATGTAGCA
This sequence comes from Hydrangea macrophylla, assembly GCA_033977485.1. NCBI lineage: Eukaryota > Viridiplantae > Streptophyta > Magnoliopsida > Cornales > Hydrangeaceae > Hydrangea > Hydrangea macrophylla. The sequence goes on from CM066991.1 coordinate 135,444,243, forward strand.
TTGTTCATTCATATATGATTGACTCTAATAAGAAAGAATTCAGTCCAAAAATGAAAGCAAAAAACAACTTCTTTACCGCGTTTGGTATTTCTGTAAGACCATGGTATGTGAGATTGCCTTCTTCTTCTTCTTCTTTTTTTTTTTTTTTTTTTTTTTTTGTGTGTGTCTAAAATAGCGACATCAATGGCAACTTTTTTTAAGATCCAGTTCAACTTTCTTAAACACATTTCAATTTGCTGCATTTAAAAATTAATCTTTTTTTTTACAATTATAAAATTAATTTGATTTATGAAAAAGCTGTAAAAAGTTGACTACAGAGCAAAAATTTTCAAAACTTGGTTATAGTCTCAAATATTTAGTTACAAAATGGGCACTTAGTATGCTTTATGAAAAAACTCTAAAAAGTTGACTACAGAACAAAAATTTTCAAAACTTGATTATAGTCTCAAATAATTAGTTACTAAATGGGCACTTAGTATGCTAATGTTAATTTTACAAACCCCCCCTATGCTAATGTAAATTTTACACACACACAAACCCCCCCCCCCCCCCCCCCCCCCCCAACACACACACAACATTTTTTTTTACTCATATGCCCACGACGCAGCTGAATATGCAAAGCTGCCTTTCATCGTACCGTTTCTGCAACCGAGCAATCATGATTTCTACAATGGAGTGAACTTTGCATCTGCTGGAGCTGGGGCTTTAGTTGAGACTTTTCAAGGAAAGGTATGTAAGTTTCAAAATTTTGCTTACGAAAATTTTGACTTAATTAGGACACACATTCACACATAACACAATAAAACAGGTTACACCATAACCAAGGGGTCTTTTCTGTGGATCGAAACCTCCATGAACAATAGTCATTTTTTATGTTTTCCCACTCTCACAACTGCTCTTTTCGATTTGACTGCCATAGGGGATTGGACTTTTAGTTCATTTTAATTGAATTGTCCAGTGACTGTTAATACCAAACATCTCAAGATTGCACAGTCCTCCATAGGCATCTAGGGGACTATTGGTTAAATGAACTATTAGTCCTTCCATGTTGTTATGCATATCCCAACAATGGACTATAAGTCCAGTTTTGCGATAAAAACGTGGCTTAAGAGCACGGTGGTGCTATTTGGGGTATTGTCTTAAAGTAGGCACCTTCTATTCCCAATCGTCACTCAAACGGTAGAGAAAAAATAGGTGTAAAATACCATCTCATGATATAAATGTCAAATTTACAAACAATGTAGAGAGAGAGAGAGAGAGAGAGAGAGAGAGAGAGAGAGAGAGAGAGAGAGAGAGAGAGAGAGAGAGAGCTAAATATGAAGTAAACATACAAGCCATTAGATTGAAAACTAAAAATGCATCAAAATACTTAACATATTAAATGTGAACTAACGTTGTAATCTGGATTGGAGTGCACTTATGATAGAGCAAGGGTAGAACCATGATTTTTGTCTTAGGGTTGCTAAAACTTGAACGACAAAATTTTCACCAATTGATAAAGGGGGTTTGGGGGCAGCGCCCTTGAAGCGATTTTTTTAGGTCTGTTCTTCCGTATTTTGGAGAATATTATAGTCTTTCAGAGTTTAGAGGTTTGGTTAATGGTTTATTATATTTTTGGTCTATTTATACATTTTTTTTCTTTAAGCTGGATTGAATTTATTACATTTGAACGAAAATATTAGATTTATTTTGCAGAATTGTGCCAAGTTTATGTTAGTCTAAAGTGAAAATTGGGGGTAAGATGATTAAGTTAGACCAAAATATTATATGAAAAAAAAAATAGTTAGATCTATTTTATCCAATTGGACTTACTTTGGGTTGGGCTAAAGTCAATTTTGGGTGGACTAATTAGAATTTTACCAAAATATTACACATAAAATATATATATATATATATATATTATGAGGGTACCAAAACAAAAGTTTTTTTTTTGTTTAGGATACATATACCATAAAAATATGTGTCAGGTTGTTAGAAACATGGGGGATGCAATGGCATGCACCTCTAACGTTATAAGTGGTTCTGCCCTTGTAATAGAGGATGCTATAAATGTTAGTCAAAATGGTACTTTCGCAACTCAAAATACAATCTCCAATTAAAGATGCTTTAAACAAGGAAAAAGGAGTTAAGATGGACTTTTTGCATGTTGGAATTAATTTTTGCTACCTTTCTACTCCTCTGATATATGTTACCAAATGTGAAAATTTCAAGCTTTTCTCTAAAATGTAATGCTCTTATCAGGGCCGGCCCTGAGATGACCAAAATTGTCCGAGGCCTCAAGCGAATTTTCAAAGGGGCCAAAAAAATGAGGCCTTTATACTAAGTTTCATTGAAATTAGGAAGAAATTAGAAGAAAATAGGCCTAAAAATGATAAGTTTCATAGAAATTAGGAAGAAAATAGGCCTAAAAATGATAAGTTTCATAAAAATTAGGTAGAAAATAGGCCTAAAAATAATAAGTTTCATAAAAATTAAGAAGAAATTAAAAAAAAAATAGGCCTAAAAATGAGGCCTCAAATTGAGGCCCCATGCGATTGCTTGGAAAAATTGGCCCAGGGCCGGCCCTGGCTCTTATCAAAGCAAACCCATTTCAAGAATAACAGTGAAAAGGATACACATCAAATAACACACTGTGTTTTAAATGCATGTACTATGTATTGTTTGAATTTTCACAATTTTCTGTGCATCATTTACACAACACATGGTACATGCATTTAAAGCTGGTGTGTAATTTAGTGTGTCGTTTGATGTGTATCTCTATCATTTTTGTTTCAAGAAAGTTGTGCTCTACGCATCAGAATACAAAGAGTAATGCTAGAGATACAACTAATTGCACAACTTTTTTCATAATTCACAACATTTAAAGCAATGGAAAAAAACTAAGTGTGGTTAGTGTTGTTCCTCTCACATGAACAATAAAAATAGTATGGACAAAACTGTAATTTTATACTGTTTTTACTGTTCATGTGAGGGGAACAATACGAACCACACCGAAGCAACTTGACCGAACTGTTGTCCTAAAGAGATGTGTCTATCTCTTTCTTGTGTCACTGTGGAGTCCAGTGATATTACAGGAAAGATATAGACACATCTTTTAAATTGTGTCTCAAAAATTATATCTTTGGGTATGTTCCAATCTTTACCCTATAAATAAAGGTTTACATAAATATTTCGGACATTAATTATTCAAAAAGCCTATTAATGCATGTGTACAAGTACTGTTCTTTGAACACAACATGATGTAATAAAGCAGCTACATAAGTGTGTAATCACTTTGAACAGAAGTCAACTAAGCAAAAAGCCTGTTTTTGTGAAGGAAAACTAGTTAGAGGAATGTAATTATGGTAAGTTAGGCTGAATTTAATTTCAAACTTACTTTATTAGGTTGGATTCACGTGTTGCCTACATAGGTGGGTCCATTAATCATAAATTAAGACTTCCAGAGTTGATGATTTGTCTTAACAACAAGCTTGGCCCAGTGATTAACCTAATGTCCTCTATCCTCTCGGCACGTGTACACAGTGTATATACATGCGTAGGACCCACACGCTAACCAGTAAAGATATTCCCTATCTAGTAGGAGTATATTTTATGAGTAGTGTGAAGTTTGGAACACACACATTTACATAATTTTTTAGACACAATTTAAAATATATGTTTATCTCTATCTAGTGATGTCAGTTATCTCTCTCCAGTGATGTCACTGACATCACTGGAGAGAGATAAATACATTTTTTAAATTGTGTTCTAAAAATTGTGTGAATGACCCCCACTAACATCACTAGAGAGAGATAAACACATATTTTAAAGGGGAGGCTTGGTGTAAGGTCCCTAAAATTGGTCATTCTTGGTTTGAGGGATAGACCATTAACAATAAACCTCACAAGGACAAAAGTCCAAGCTCATTTTTCACTCCAGTCCACACCACTAACAATTTACTCCTCAAGTCCATTTCAACACTTTAAACTTACCAAACTACCCATCTCTTCCAAAAATACCCTAAACCCATATTATCAGTTTTGGTCTCTCTCTCTCTACGACCTCTCTCTCTCTCTACGATCTCTCTTACCACCACTGGTACACCTCCACCACTGCCAATGCCACCGCCACCATCCATTCCTGTCGGAACCACCACCACTAATCCATTGCCACCTCCCTCTACCATAGCAACCACTGCCTTCCACGACCTCTCTCTACACCACCATCATCGATCCACCGCTGCCACCACTAAGCATCATGTTGCCATGGCCACTACCACCAGCAAGCCGCCGTCATCATCATCACAACCAAATGCCGCCATCGTCACCGTCGCCGGTGTCGATCTAGATCCAGATCTAGATCTAGATCTCCTTCACCGGTTGAGATCTAAATCTAGATCTAGATCGAGATTCGAATGTACACGGCCAATGTAATGAACTCCGGTGACCACCATTCAAGCTAGGTGACCATTACCAGCTTTTAGTTGCAGAGGTATGTTAGTTGCAGAATTTACATATTAAGTCAAATTTCTCTTAAGATTTTTAAACTGAAAATTTCAAAATTTTCAGATTATTCAGTGATGTTTCAATTCTTTTATTAAGTGTAAATGTATTCAGTGATCTCATGAGTGCTGTCTCTATTGTGGCTGCATTGATTTCACTAGTGTGTTGGTTGCATAATTTCAAATCAACCTTAAGTTAAATTTCACTTAAAATAAATCTTAAGTCAAATTTCACTTAAGATTGATTTTAAGTGAAACTTCACTTAAGATTGATTTTAAGTGAAATTTCACTTAAGAACAAACTGTTCATAAAGCAAAAGTAATTTCTGTAAAAAAAAAAAGTTGGATGTGGTGTTGCCGGTGGTCGTCGGAGGTGGCAAAGATGGTGGTGTCGTGAACATTAGTTGCCGGAGATGGCAAGGGTGAACGTCACTGTTCATCGTGAACAGTGGTGGTCAGAGGTGGTGTCGCCGCAGGTAGCAGGGTGGTGGCCGGAGGAGGCAAGGTGGTGGTCGGAGGTGGCAGGTGGTGGTCGGAGGTGGTATGGAGTAGTGGTAATGGTGGCTAGGGTTTGGTTAAGGTTAAAGGTTGAAGATGAGGGCATTTTGGTCCATGGACATTGGGAGGACTCATCTCCAATGTGTATTTTAAATTGTCCTTCAATCCAATAAAACCCATCTTAATGACCTTTTCACCAATTTTCCCTATTTTGAATTGTGTTCCAACAGTTGAGTAAATGGGTGTGTCCCAAGTATTACTCTTATGAGTAATGATACACACATTGTTTAATACCACATAATCCTAGTAATTAATTTAGTAGATCCCATGTAAATTTTACAAGGGCTTATACGGCAGCACATAAAATCTACTGAAATTAATGATTAGGATTGTGTGATGTAAAAAAATGTGTACAAAAATATTTGTAACATTTTTTTATATTTTACACATAGAGACAACCTGTGTACTGTGACTTTATCATTACTTCAATCAAAAACACGTGTCTCCCTTCAAATTTTTCACATAAAAAAATTAATTAAAAAAAAATACCCACCAAATTTGTATTCTAATTTTAGTTCTTAACACGTGTGATAGTAGGACTATTCGGGGGGGGGGGGGAGTGTTGGGCCACATAGAAATTAGTGTGGGCCTATGCCCTCTTGGAATTTTTCTACAGATAGCTCCGCCCCCCACCCGACTGGAATTTTAGCAGATACCCTATAATATTTAAATTTCTTCAAATGGATTCAAATTATATTTCCAAATAAAACATTTAAAAATTACACATTTTACCCCGAAAATGGAGTCGAAAAGTAATTCTATATCTTTTCTCCCTCTTTTAATTGGGGAATAAATTAACAAAAAAAATAATAGAATTGGAGAATATTTGTATTTTTGTATAATTGAGAGATATTTGTGAATATTGAATTGCGGTACTTGTGAATTTGTTGCACGTATAAATTTGTGACTTATATTGACTGAGAGAATTTATGTATAATAAGTAGATTAAAAAAATCAGTAAAAAATAAAATTAAAAAATAATAATAAATAAATAATAATTTGCCTTGGGGATACTACCCCAAACTCCAGTATAACTTAGGCCCCATTTGACCAAAAATCATAGATCTGCCCCTGGGACTATCCAAAAACAACTTTCAATACTATTTGTTATGTCTAAAAAAAACTTTCATTAAAACGGTCAATACTTCAATACTATTTGTCATGTTCTAAGACACTCAATTGGAGTCAAGGTCAAACTAATGAACGTGGATGTGGTGGTGGATCTATAGAGTTGTTTAGGTGCAGTTCTCTCTAGAAGAAGTTTTTGGGGGTCTATTTATTATAGATATTTTTTGGTAAGATTTTATGCATATTACCTTCTTTTCTTTTTTTATTATAATGAGAGTTAACTTCTTGTTGTAATTTATAATGTTTGATTGATGGCTAAAACAATTTTGGTCGGACAAAATTTGCAAAATCATATATGCATACTGAAATTTCAAAAATTAGATACGCATATAAAAGATCTTCAAATTTTTGTGAGGGCCAAGAGTTCAAAATTTCAAAATTACATATATGTATGGAATTTTTTTCAAAAATTTTGCAGGGTCCCCATGTAGATCCGTCCATAAAGACATTATTGGTCTATGTATGAGGCACATGTAGACACACTCGTACACGTGTATCGACCACACTTCAAAATAGGACAAATAAAAAATAAAAAAATATGTACCCAAGTCTTTTTTTCAATAAAATTCCATTGGTTCTACTATATTTGAAGGTGGTTTACTACTACATGTGTTGAAAATAAAGTTTGGGATAAAACTTTGAAAACAATAGCGTCTTTTTTTCTTCTAAAATTATATACTAGATGGTGCAATGTTAAAAAGTCTTTTGTGTGTGGATGATACCTTTGAGTCCCAGGAGAGGTGGGCAATTAGGCATTAGCCCAGTGGCCTGCTCGACTCTGTCCATAACATATAATGGGCTTGGAGAGTAGGCCTGTAGAGCTGGTCGTTGCTCCCGGTCCTTCTATGTTGTATGTAGCTGAAATATAATACGGAGTATAAAGATTTCTATATGTTAAAAGTTGGATAGAGACCATTGTTATTTTCGGTAATGCTATGCTTTCCAAATTCAAATTCTAAAATTTTGTTTTAAATTATATGGATCTAATCAAAATTCAGTTGGCACACTTATCATTTTGGAGTCACTTCAACATCCTTCAATCAAAATAAGAGTAGATCCACTGCCACATAATTTAGGATGAAGATTTGAAATTCTTTCTTAAGGTTGGGCCTAGACAACCAAATTCAGTACCAACTTGGATCAAGCCGTCTCCTCTTATTATTTAGTGTGAGTATGGCGCACCAACTTGGTTTATGGCCACTCGTATGTCGTTATTTTTGTGTAAATATCAACCAAATTTAGCTCAATTTATGTTGATGTTCATAAAAGAGAAGAAAAAAAAAATGAACTAGATTGCTACTTTGGGAAAGAGTAATGGTTATGGTTCCCAAATTTTGCTTCCAATAATACTTTGAGAGTTGTACTATATGTTATAATGGTCGTGATTATTAACAATCTTAGCCAAACAGGCCCTTGCCATGTGACGAATTAGTTATAACAGATTAGCTATAATAGATTGCGAGTGCCGAGTTGTGTAAAGTCAATTAGGTTTGTTAGATCTATCTCTGAGCTCTATTTAAGCTGAGCTTCTCTTTATATTCATGAAATCAGATGAAATTCATTTGAATATGAGTTTAGTTTTCTCTTAGTCATCTTCTTCATAATGTGTTTAGTGGTACCACAGATCACTGTATGTAACACTACTTATATTGCATTTGGGATATCCAAAATGCACCATAGCATTCTTCTTTGGTAGAAACTAAAAGAAAAAATTGAACCAACAATATTTGGGCCCTTAATTCAAGCACCAAATGGATAGCTTAATATTCTTAACTCGTGACTTTAGAGTTTGGAAGTGTTGGGCATATTCTCTATCAGCTTAACAAATGAACGAAAGATGAAATTTAATTCAAAACAATCATGGATTAAAAAATGGCATTCAAATTCAATTTAGAGTCTTTAATTGAAATTTCTAACCATTACTTACTAAGTTACTATATATCCTTAAGATATGAATTCATTTTCAGGTAATTAGTCTTCAAACACAGTTGAGTTACTACAAGGAGGTAGAGGGTTCCATGAGACAAAAGTTCGGTGATGTTGAAGCTAAAATGACCCTTTCAAGAGCTGTGTACTTGTTTAGTATTGGAAGCAATGACTACATGAGCCCTTTCTTAACCAATTCCACCATGTTAGACTCCTATACTAAATCCCAATATGTTGGAAATGTGATTGGCAACTTGACAACCACCATTAAAGTAAGTTGAATCTCTATTCTCACTCCTCCCAAGTCACATAGCATTGTTTAAGTTCAGTTTGGTTCATGAATTTAGTGAGAAAAAGACACAGAAAAAAAAAAAAAATTAATTGCAACTCATTTTAGTGTGTGAATTTAGAGAAGAAATATAAAAGGTGCTTTTCCACTTAGTTCATCCATGCTTAAATACTAACATAAATTAAATGATTTCAAAATCAATGAATTGATTCAAAAATAATAATTTATCTACTTTTCACCCTAATTTCTTTTTAACCTATTGTTCCTCATTATTTTCCTTAACAACTAAACTGAGAAATATTTTGCTTGATGTTTTCTTTATGTTTTTTGCTAAATTCATGAGCCAAACAGATCCTAAGGAAAGAGGTAAGGATAATAGCTAAATTCATAAGCCAAACAGATCCTAAGGAAAGAGGTAAGGTTAATAGAAAGAAAAAGAAAAGATAGAGCAAAAGAAATTAAAATTTTGAATTCTATATATGAGTTACTTTCCTTTATTTTTTTCTTGATATTTTACTTTTATATATTTTAATTGTTGTATTTCTAACATATTTAATTACGAAGGTTAATATTAGTGAAATGGTTTATCCTTCTCGTACTTACGTCCCTTTTCTGTTTCTTCTCGCAAACATCATTAAATTTGCAAAAACACTATGGTTGGATTATTGTTGTATGAGTAATATTATGCTTCCGAAATCTTAATCTAAAATTCACATTTCAAATGATGTGGCAGTGGGCCTACTAGATTTGATTGAATGATGTAAACTTGAAATGGTCGATCTTATCATTATTGAAGGTAGTCTCACTACCACATCATTTAGGATATGAATTTGGGATTAGGATGTACACTGGCGGAGGCACATAGGGACGAGGGGGGGGGGGGGGGGGAGCCCTGAGATTTTGAGAATTATAATTTTATCCTAAGTTTTTTTAGTATTTTACATTTAGGCCCCCCTCAACTATGTTTAGGCCCCCTCAATTTATGTTTAGGCCCTCAAAGGGGGTCCGAGGCCAAATTTAGTGCTGTCAACTACATCTATATTGATATATACACCTCAAAGGAAATGCGCCTAAAATTTTAAAAAATACACTTTTAGCGTGATAATTTTATGTGTTTTAGAAATAGGCCCCCTGAAATTTTGAAAGACACTATACAATATTTACGTGTTACCGAATAGACTTATATTTTAAGCATATCCCCAAAAAATCACAATTATAGACAAGTAGATCCTAAAAAAAATCGTCAATTATGTATAAATAGACCTCAAAAAAGTCACCTCGGGGGCGCTGCCCCCGAACCCCCATATAGCCTAGGCCCCCCTGGCCTAAATTCGTAGCTCCGCCCCTGAGGATATGGGAAGTATAGCATTACTCTTCAATTGAAAATAGACAAGAGCAATGCTAAGCTTCCCGAATTTTATATCTCAAATGTGGGTACCAATACATGAAGTAATGGAACCACCTTTAATAAAAATAGTAGGACCACTTCAACATCTTCCAATGAAACCATTTCAACATTCTCCAATGAAAATCAAGTGAGCCAACTACCACATGTGTTCAAATTACTGTTATTTTTTTGCAGGAGGTATATAAAAGAGGGGGCCGAAAATTTGGGTTTCTCAATTTGGGGCCACTGGGTTGTTTACCAGCCATGAGGGTACTCAACCCTGAAAATAAAGGTGACTGCTTAGAAGAAGCTTCTTTGCTTGCAAAATTACACAATGAAGCACTCTCAAAGCTCCTACCCAAACTAGAGAACCAGTTACAAAGCTTCAAATATTCAATTTATGACTTGCACTCCAATCTGATGCACAGAATGAATCACCCATCCAGATATGGTACACACACATAATATTTATATATGTAGATAGGAATTAAGTGCATGCTATCTGTTGAGTAAATGACTTCAAATTCTTATTTCTATTTACGGATGAAAAAATCTTGGTCACATCATTAAAATAAATAGTACTAAAGTAATTTACAAACAGTGTAAACCTAAATTTGTTAACAGTTGCTAAATACGTGCACCAAATATCTGTATGCACTCATCTCTTATATATGAAGTGAGTATCAGTAAATGCAGCATCTTCTGTTGTACATGAGTAGTACCCTCCCTATAAAATTACATTAATGAGCTGGGAAAGACATGTCGTGTCCATTTAAAATTGATTATAATTAATATTAGTAGGGTAGCAAGAGGCTGTTTAAATTAATTTGTATGTAAGCGTGTGTCTTTAATTCACTCACTACATTGACTATATCTGCGTAATGAATGATGAAAATGGTGTATTTAATTTAATTTAATTTAATTGAATATGAAGGGTTGAAGGAAGGCAAAACTGCATGCTGTGGGACAGGGCCATTTAGAGGAACATTCAGCTGTGGAGGTAAGAGGCCAGTGAAGGAGTTTCAGCTCTGTGAAAGTCCAAATGATTATGTGTTTTGGGACTCTCTCCATCTCACTGAAAGGATTTACAAACAAATGGCTGATCAATTTTGGAGTGGATCAAATAACGGGCCCTACAACCTTCAGATTCTGTTCCAAAGCCACTAGTTATAAACTTCATTAATCAAGCAGATGCAAAATTTGCCCCATAAAACAAATTGATGATTATTCCCAGGTTGTTGATTACAAGGTTGAATCATCGGCAACTGTCTATACATAGGTATTGTGTATGTATAGTACAAGATGTCTTACCTATAAAAGGCTGGGATGCGGCGGCCATCAGAAAATCTACTGGTGTCTGGTGGTGACCGGGGGTATTTCAAGAATCAAAGATTTTCCATAGGGATAAAAAAAATTAAAAAAAAAATTTAGCCTTGAAACTAGTGGAACTACTGAAGAGTGCCTGTTGTGGCACAGGTCCATTCAGGGGAGAATATTAAGCTGTGGAGGGAAGAGATGAATAAAAGAGTATGATTTATTCGAGAATTCTGGTGAATACCTTTATCAATCGGTGCACTTTACTTAACTATTTTTCTTAGAACCTAGAGTTTTAAAAGTTTAGTATACCACTTTTTTATTTGTAGTGTGTCCATGCCGTAAGAGTCCTACAACTTATTAACAACACCTATGCATTTGGATAACAATTCCTATTTTTTTTTTTTGACACTATGAGTCCTACTGTTTACATGCATTCACGTTTCAAAATTTGTGTGTTTGGTTGGTTTTTTTTTTTCTTTTTTTCTTTTTGTTGAACTCTAGAGTAAACTAAATCTGTTGATTTTTTTTTTCCCTTTTTGTTAGGAATTCTTTTCTTTCTTTCTTTTTTTTTTTATAACCTCTTTTTGTAAATACTTCGTATATATATATATATATATATCATATACATATGTATATTTGTTGGTTATGTTTATGTTTATGTGCAGGGATAGATCAACAAACATCACAAATCTAGATCATAGTGGATATTTTGGTAAATTCATTTGTGGGACCGTTTCAGTATTTTAGATATAAAACAACTGGTAATTATTGATGCCCATAAGTGTTTTACACTTTTATTAATCGGTGTATTTTCACTTAAGTAATTTTCTTAGAGTTTTAACAACTTTAGTGTACCACGTATTTTTTATTTTTTGGGTCCGTCCATGAGAGTCCTAACTTTTTTTTTCCTACTTTGGATATATATATGTTATATACATTATATACAAGGGATACTTAATATATAGTCCATTATAGTCACTTTTTTAGAAATTGATCCCTAGTATAATACAGCTTAAGAAATAGTCCTTCACCTATTTTGAGGACTAAAATACCCTCATATTATATATATATATATATATATATATATATGTGTGTGTGTGGTAACTGAATTTTTGAAAATTGTGATTAGCATCCATTAATTCTGACTACAATTAATTAGGGGTTCAAAATTTAAAATTTATCACCAAAATCTACATCTTCATCAATCAAAGCTTCTTCTTCTTCATCACAATCTGAACCCCACTCCCTCCAAACCCTAAACTCTCACCCAACTTTTCAAAACCCAAAACCTCTGTCCATTCTCTCACCTCAAACCACTTTCATCGCTGCCATCACCTCCACCGCACTCTTCTATGCCCGCTTCAACCTCAGAACCCTCATCATCGGCCCCATTTCGCCTCCACCCACAGTTGAAACCACTGCTCCGATTGAACCCATTTCAGAGGAAGACAAAGCCAAAGAGAAAAAACCCTTGAAGAGCAAGTAATTTCTCACCCCGACGATGTTCAATCACTACGAAAACTAATGGAGGAGAAGATCAAGGCTAGAAAGATTCATGAAGCGATCAGCATTATGAACCAGTTGGATTAATTTATTTATTTTTATTTTTGAATTTGTCACTCGATTTAATGTTATTTTTACAATATGTGTAAAAATCACAATTTCTTTACAAAATTTTTGCATCTGAGAAATTCTTACAAAAAAAGGTGAGAAATTTCTTTTTAAAAATGAACCAAACATAGATTTCTCTCTCTTTTTCATTGTTCTTTTTTCCCCTCTAGTTTAGTTGTTCTTTTCATCTGCATCTTTGAGATCTTAGAATTGCTTCCATGTATTTAATGCTTACAAAGCTTGGTTTCATGTTAGTTTGCTTCTGCAATACCAAAACTGACATAGAAATTATAAAGATGCAAACATACACCTCTTAGAGATTCTCTGGCTAGTGAATATACTAAAGTGAGAAATTTCTCACATAAATTCTCATTATTTTCACCACAGTGAGAAATTTCTCACAGAAATTCTCACTATATTCACCACATTGAGAAATTCCCACTTTCTTCACTTGAGTGAGGAATTCTTAATATTAACGTAAAAATACAGACTTATCACTTCTTAACATATTGTTTGATATATCTATAGTTCAATGTATGAGAATATCTCACTTTTCCAACATAAACATTTTTCAATCTTGTACGTTAATGTCACAATTATCTCATCACCTTTTTAATTTTTGAAATCAATAAAGTGAGAAATTTCTCACAAAAAAATCTCACTATTATCACCATAGAGGAATTTCTCACTTTCTTCACTATATTGAAAAATTCTCCCTATTAACGTAAAAATACAGTTCTCACTTTTTAACATATTGTTCTATATATAGTGCAATGGAAGAGAATATCTCACTTTACGAACATAAACATTTTACAATCTTGTACGTTAATGTCACAAATATCTCATTAGCTTCTTAATATTTGAAAATAAATAAAGTGAAAATTTTCTCACAAACAAATCACACTATTATCACCAGAAAGAAATTTCTCACTTTCTTCAATAGAGTGAGAAATTATCACAATTAACTGATTCACAAATCCAAATTTCAGCAAACGAAAATGTTTAAAATTTTATGAAAGCACTATTTTAGGCATCTCCATATATTTAGGAACCATTATCTCTCACACTTCTAAAATTTCGAACTCCACTTATTGAGAATTCCATCATTTAATATATATCCATAATTGTATAAAGGGTATACTTGTCCAAAAAATAATCTCCAAATTGGGGAAATGACTAATTTTTAATTCTCAACATAAATAAAGGATCAATTTCATTGTTACCAAAAGTCAAAGCACCAAATCTATATTGACCGAACTATGAAGGACTAAATCGTAGATTTCTATATATACAATCCTTATTATTTTACAACTCCTTTGCATTAATGACACTCCATATTAATCGTATTGTGTTACAACTCCTTCAAAACACTTCAAGTTCCCATCGGAATAAAAAAATAAATAAAATGAAAAAATGAAAATAAAAGAAGAAGTCAATCACACTTTAGTTCTTGGTTGGTTTAAAAAAAATTAGTTGAGACTCATAGTTTTTTTTTAACTCCCTACTTTTGACCAAGATTGGTTTTTTTTTTGGGCAAACGTTTGGTTTCCTTTTCCTTTTCCTTTTTCTTGGGGGGATAAATTACAATAACCAAAATATGACTCTTTTTCAAATACGTCCCTAAATTATAAAACTTGACAAACTAACTCTCTTCAACTATTGCATTTTTCTCTAAAACCCCTTCCATTAGAATTCCGTCCCAAAAAAGAACAGTTTTTTTTTAATTATTCGAGCAACATATGATACAAACAATTAACAACATGATATCTATTTGTCCCTCCTTCGAGCCATTGGAAATTTTAGGACAAAATTATCATTTGTTGCATAAATAATTGCCCTTTGTTGTACACCAAATTTTAGGCAATTTTGTTCTTAAAATTTCAACGCTCAAAGAAGAGACAAAAATGTTGTGTTGCTAACACTTTCACATTGATAACATGATACAAAAGTAATCATTTTTTTTACTACAACCCAACAGAAGGGGTGTTAGTGAAAAGTTACAATACCCATCAATTTGTTGAGTTTTATAGTTGAGGAGAGTAATTGAAAAAGGTCATAGGTGAAGGGGTGTTAGTGTAATTACCCCTCTTTATATTTGGACTCCATGGTGGATTATGTGAATGATGGATTAGTAACATATAACTCTTAAAAAGTTATAATAAATGTCTGTGAGGAATTTTAAGACTCTTAACTATACTCCTATTACCAATTTCTTAGTAGTATAGGATTCTTTTTACATTCGCGAAGTTAAAAATTTCACCTTCCAATTAGAATTCTAGCTTTTTTTTTAGGGTAATTAGAATTCTAGCATTCAGCCTCCAATTAATACAAATAATTGAGAGCTAATCCATCTACAAACTCACATTTAATCAATAGTTAATTAATAGTAGAATGTTGTGAGAGAGAACCTAATGAACCACACCTAAGGAACTTTACCCAAGGAGTAATTGTGTAACAGTCTTTTGCTTCTTTAATTAAAATGGACCAGAATGGATTAATTAAGTTTTGGATCATTTGATGGAATAAAATCCAATCTAAATTAAAATAAATAAGGAAATCGTGTATTAGGAATAAATAAACGAATTTGCGTACTAGAAATTAATCGTGTAGAAGAATAGCATGAATTCACAAGCCTCCCAGTCTCAGGTTTGCTTTTGGCCCAATTTATTAGACAATATTTTAGTTCTTTCTCTCTTTCTCTTCTTCTTCTTCTTCTTCTTCTTCTTCTTTTTTCCCCTTTTTTTTTAAAAATAAAGTTTTACATGTTAATGGGTTGTATTAATTTTGGACTAGAAGACTAATGATAGTATTAAAGAACCTACTGGTATTATCTAATTTCTATTATACGTCTCCACTTCCCAAGTTCTACATAGCGTTGGATGCTTTTCTACATTTAAAGATTCACAAATCAGTCTACTCTTCTTGTTCTCTTAGTAACATGCTATGGTGAACTAAACATGATTGATCTTTACACAAGTGTGCACTTTCAAGCTTTCAACCACTTGATGATTTGGCTACCCATTTAACATAGAGAGCATTTTTTATCACTCTTGCCTATCCACCACTACGACACTAACATGTGTCATATTCCATTCCTATTTTACCCATGCATTTAGCAACACAATTATTGAATGTAAAACTTAATTGAGTACGTAGTATTTTTCTTCATGAAAAGTTATTATTGTTATCTTTATTAACAATAATTCGTATAATTGTTATCATTGTTTAAGTTCCACAAGAAAGATAGGAAGTTAGACAGATTTAGCTTGTGATAATAACCAATTAAGTGGTGAAAATAAAATTTTTAAGCACATTTTTTTTACAGTATTTTTGATATTGTACCACTTAATTGAAATGCAGCCAAAAATCCATTGAAAATTCTAATTGAAAAAATTCGACTGGAAATAATCACTAATTGCACTCTATTTCAATACATGAAACATTCATATGTTATGTACAGCAAATTCAACTGCTTAAAATTTTCAGTACTTTTAGCTTATGAACAAAGGAAAACATTTTCCTTAGTGTTTCAGTTTCTTTTCTATCCCTCAATACGTGCACCAAATAGAGCCTAAAAGTCTCTTTCGATAGAGATTATCAATACATTTTCATAATTTTAGAACTTTATATTAAATTAAATTAAAACTATCATCCTATTGGTTTTTTTTTTCTTATTTTGGTCTTGGTGGATTCTATTTTTTATTCCTTCTTCAGTCATGTTTCAATATCTTTTCTCTTTCTTTAGGTGAACTCCATAGATAAGCAATTAATTTCTAATATCAATTCGCATTATAATTTTTTCTTATGTGATTCTTTCAATTATATTGACAGTAGAGACTTTATAAAAAAATTCGGTTGAAGATTTAAGAATTTTTAAGCCATAAAGCACAAAGAGTTTGACCATCTTGAACAGAGAGGCCTCCTAAATCATTTTGGTAGGAATCAAATTTTAATATATATATATATATATATATAAGAAAGCTAGATCATGATCGATTTGTAACTTATTTCTAATTAGAATATATGAAATAATTGTATAGTCCAATAAATTACTATACAAACTTCACGGTAAATGAAATACTAACATATATGGCCATACAATAAGTAAATAGTCATGATTAAGTAATGAGCAAAGAAAATAGTATATTCAAAATATTAGAGATGTAAGAAAGAATTATTGCTAGGACATGTGGTAACAATTAAACAGCAACATAGAAAATTTATTATTGAACAAATAGAAAGTGGTCTACGATGAATAATTCAACAAAATTTATTATTTTTTACCCTATGAATTGATTGTTGTATGTGTTTTGTGTATCTTTATTATTGTGGAAGTTGTATGAATTCTTCTCTTCTTCTTCTGCTGCTGTTTTTTTTTAAACCTAATTTAATATTTTTAAAAAAATTTGGCTACATGTTCCTAATTAGTTTTTAGATAGGCACCATTCACGCGCAACACATGTGTTTTACACTTTTATCAATCGGTGCAGTTTCGCTTAAGTATTTTCTTAGAGTTTTAATAATCTTATATGCCACTTTTTTGTATTTTTGGCTGTGTCCATGAGAATCCGAATTGTTTTTTTTTTTATTATCTATATAATGTTTATTATGTTCATATGCCACGGTTCATATTTTGTTTTCTTCCTATGAAATAAAGCCCTACAATGATTCTATCTAAAAGTCCTAATTTTTTTTTTTTTTGAGTATATAATTTCATATGCCACGGTTTTTTTTTTTTTTTTTGTGAAATCAAGTCCTCTAAGGACTCTATCTAAAACTACAATTAGAAGACCTATATATTTTAACTTCTTTTCTTTTTCTCTTCCACCTAATTGAGTCATATTGGAATTGAATGGAATATGTGAAGATGGTTCATTTGCTAATACGGGGGAACACGTTCCATGTTATTCGACCCCACCCTTTCATGATAAAATTTCAGGTCAACATTTGAAGCACACTTATTGATTTGAGGCAATGCATGTATATGTATAATGTAATTATTCTGGATTAGTAATATCAGTTTTTATAATTATGGAAAGTTTGGTTATATGATATTATTAAAATCGAGTACATTTTTTTTTTTGAGGAAAAAAAAAACACGGGTACAACGTTTTGTTACATCGAGTACAATGTTTTGTTACACCTGGTACAATATTTGTTATTTAAGCAAAACTTCTACAGAAATCACCTAAGTACAATATTTTGTGATACCGTGCGAGTACATTATTTTATGATGATTTTTATAGTTATTTGGCTTAGGTAACAATATGTTGTACCTAGAATAATAAAATAGGGTCAATTAGATTTAAGGATAGTTTATATTATACCAGATAGTTCTATAGTGGTTTCGTTTAGGTAACAAAATGTTGTACCAAGGGTCACAAAACATTGTACCCAAGCTAACAAAACATTATTCCAAGTATTCGTAGTCTGGTATGACCAAACGACTTGGTCGTTTTATAGAATTTTCCCTCAACAATACATTCCGCTTCAACTACTCTGTAAAGTTTTTTTCCCCCTGAAAAATTACACCCACACGCCTCAACGTACTATGACCATTTTTTAAATATTCCTAAAATGCTAACACATTGGCCTCATCGACTACTACATGCTTTTTATTACACACCTTTACTGAGGATGTCAATTCTTATGAATTGTATGACCACCATTTGATATAGAAGTATTAACAATATGACATTTTTGCCCCTCCTTTTGAGTGACATTTTTGCCCCTCCTTTGAGTCGTCGAAATTTTTAAAACAAAAAAAATTTGTGAACAATGGATAATTGCTTATGCAACAAAGGATTATTTTATGTAAAAATTTGCAGTGTCTAAAAGGTGTAAATAATTATGACAAATGTTGGTAAGGGTGAATTGGTTATAATCAAAAAATTAAATTTCAAAAAAATATTTTATTTCAACGAAAGTGTGCCCCTTGAATGTTAGATGGAAGAATAAAAGTAACCTTAAGCTCATTGGCATAAAAAGAAAACGTTGATGAGACTTCAAACTTAAAGAATTTAGTTCAATTCATATAGTGTATCTGTCATTATTGATGAGACTTTCCCCAGTGTTTGATAAGTTATGAATTATTTTAAAAAGTTCTAAAAATTACTAAACTAAAAAAAATACTTGAAATTTCTTAAAATTCAATTTTCAAATGGGGTACACAATGTGCTTAGGTAGTATATGAGCATATATAGGAAGACTATCATTTACAGTTGTCACGCCATCCCGCTAATGTGCGGAAACAGGACACGTGGCACGCCACCAAGGCTCAACAACAACTATACGCAGCGGAAAAGAACTTTAAAACAATCTTGAGTATATAAAACTTTGAAAACATTACCCTCCGAGTTGTAAAATCTGTATAAAATTGAAAACGTAATTATACTTCAAATTAAAGCGAATGATTTTATGTTGAAAGGGGTCCCAAAGGCACCCTAAGAACCAATCAAAACCCTTTTAAAATTTCCGGAAGGGGTAGTAAAAGATTTCTGGCAGGGGGTATTTCGACCGGTCGAACGACCCCCTTCGACCGGTCGAATGACCCTTTAGCAGAATCCTGCCCAAAGTTACAGAATTTGCTTAAGGCGTCAAACAACCACCACCAAAACCAATACTCCAAACACACTTACATTAATTCAAATGTCACAAGCTATAACAAGCTTTCAAAACAAAGTTTAATCTCACTAATCCATGAAAAGAAACAACAGCGGAACAAGCTAAGGCTTGTTTGGTTCGATTCACAAAACTCTAACCACATTCCTTCAAAATCCGAATTTGACAAGTTAAGTTTACAAAACACGAACTTAAGAGTTCGGACGAATTCAAAACTAACTATAAGAAGTTTTCTTACATAATAGAACATTTCCCAAAATCCTTCCAAGGTACTCAATTCAAACAAAACATGATCCTACCTCCAATTCCATTATTACAACATTGGGAAAGAAACCAAAACATAAACAAAAGGCGATCCCCTGCATTCCCCCGGCCTCACCCTTCACGCTTCTCCTTTCTTTCTTCAAACCTGCAATGGAGTAAATCTCCATTGCTCAGCTATATGCTGAGTGCACAATTTCTAACATATGCATATATGAAAAATCATGCTTTAATCTCATCATAACACATAACTATTGGTCTCTAGGGAATAAGTGCACATTCACCGATCCAAAGTCTTAAGACTCAACCATGACCCATGTCCCTTCGACATGTCACGTTAATGCCTTTCTTGGCAAGTGATCGTCATCACTACTAATCCTCCCCATTCTCGAGAGGACGTCTCACGGTGAATTAACACAAATCCCCCTTTAACCCGCATAGGCACATAAACATGCTCATCTAGTAAATCATCACATATACGTGCTCGCATCAAATTTGACATGCTTTCTATATTTAAGCGCGTGCATAATTAACGGGCCTAAGATTAACACATGGATTTTGCCCGGATCTCAATTTCGTCGTCGAAATATAAAACATGTATTTCACCTATATAACATAGACTAGAAATTCATACCTCGAGCTATCGTCGTATAACTTTAAGGGAACGACTAGAAGCCCGATTAAACGCCAAATCTTTGATCCTACGCGAAACCTACAAGTTTACATGTGTTTCCCCCAAATTCCTAGATTTAGAAATTTATAAAAACTTAGCCAAACGTGGCCTAAAGACTATCAGAATGTAGCCCTTACCTTGGGGAGTTCAAATATGAAATTTGGTTGAAAACAAACAGACAGAAGTCCGTCGATTTGCGTCTGCAAGCTCTAAGCTCCTAAAACCCCCAAATCTCCCTTTTGATTTTGAAATTAGAAAATTTGTAATGCAGAAATATCTTGGAACTTCTATACATAGACAAAATTCTCGGAAATTACGTTTACCTCGCCGTGAGTTCTCAAAACTTCTAATTATTCCTCGAAACGTCTTACACGTCCATTTTATAACTTTACAAGTGAAAACTATAAATTTCAGAACTTTTTGATTAAGTCCCGTTTGTCGCCGTAATTACGTTCCGAAAACTATTTTCCGTGAAATCTCTACACAACCTACCTTTTAAGCAACGTATCACTCACCACAGTGTTCAAACGATCTAAAACTAGATCAAAACTATCAGAAATTATACTACACAGGTATAATTACTATTCATGAAAATACCAAATAAGTCAAATAACATTTAAATCACATAAATGTCATTTAGCTATGCCAATACAACATGATTTTCCATGTTCTCGTGTCCTCTCTTGACACCTTCTAGACTGCCTTTAAGGCCAAATACTGGGTTCTCAAAAGACACCCTCCAACAACTAGTGAGTCATCACTCACTTCACACACGTTAATTAATACAACCGTAAGCATGCTATGCATGCTAAAATGATATAAATAAATACCGCAGGAGCGGGTATGACATCCTCTCCCCCTTAAAAGAAGTTTGTCCCCAAACTTTCAATACCATCTCATCAAGCTACAAGACTTCTCATAAGTACTTCCAACGTTGGTCTCATTACAACCTATACATCTCCCCCAAGATATACAATCTCACGAGGAAAATAAATCCTCAGGCTCTTAAGGAAAATAAATCCTTGAAGCCCTCGTCTCAACCCGATTGAAGATTCTCTTCGAATACTAACAACACAGAAACATCTTGATACGTAAGAACATCAATGCCTGAGTAAAACATAATCAATAGTCAATCTTGACATTAAATCATATCACGACGTCACACGTCAACCCACACATACCTTCATTGTACTTGTCACATCTTTTTCGAACTTTAAAGTTCATCCCAATAGCCAAAACAAAATCAATAACTCACCTCATTTTCACCCATCTTTCTTTTTGACTAACTGTCGTTTTCAACACGTCTCAACTGGTTAACAACCATACACAATTCTTCATCTCGAAGTAATCAAAACTGAGTACTATCATACATTCATACACTGTCGGTAAGTCAATATCTCAATCAACTATTTCAGATACTATGAATTCCATCTCTTATCCTGTTAATCGTGGAATACCCGTAGAACGATAACACGTTTTTAAACGACTCTCATTCCTTATCAAATTCCAGTTCGGTTTAATCCAATCTCGTATTTTAAGTCCAATCGTACATGATTTGTAAGACACCATTCAGATTCTCAATTGAAAATTTTACATCGTTTTACTTGTCCGAGGTTACCTACTATCCCGAACCACTCTCGGTGAGGTCAACACACTTGTCATTTATCTCCCACTTCTGTACTCGAACTGTCGTCGACTAACATAGAAGATTTCACTTTACACCTTCAATTTAAAACTTTTAACAAAGTCAAATACATATTCTTCCTTTTTGTTTTTAAAACAAATCATTTTAAAATTTTGCATAATTCTTTCCCAACATAATAACCCCAATGTTCATCGTAACCAATAACGTGGTTAACCCAAATTGACTTAGTCAATCATACATGTACCACAACGTCCATCATGACGCATTCCCATACTCAGACCATACCTTGTTCCTGTCCCAAATCTTTGACCCTTCACAATCTATTCTATTCATATAGTGTACACACACCCTGAGTCAATTACTTTTCTGTTAAAGATCACAACCCCATAAGTTTATGATATATCACTTTCACCTTTACACAAGCCCATACCAATCGTACTCATGTATCTCAACTCTTACTGAATTTCTGACAGCCCTTTACACTGAACATATATTCCTTGTATAACATCTCAAGGCTTCATACCTTATTTAATGATTTAATATTTCATAATTCCAGTCAACCTGACTTAACTCTAATTCAGATTTGTCTAATCCTTTATCTTTGCTATTTTGATCCCAAATTCATTATTCTCGAAGAACCTGTTGTTCAAGTAATCATACTATTCTTGTAACCATCTGAAGACAACTCAGTAATTTAATCTTCCCAATGAAGTACTATAGTCTCACTGTGTTCAATAAATTCCCTATCAACTCCCAATTCACATACCTTTCGTGTCCATACTCAAAATCACCCATTCATAACTATTGTTTTTAAGTGCTTCACACTTTACGAATCTCATCAAGTTCATAAACGTTCCAAACTTCAAATCATTCATAACCTCGGGTTTATTCAAATACTTAAATCAAGATCAAGTTCCCTTTAGAAAATACCCAAGTTAACTCGTTTAGTGGTACTACCTCCAGCTTCCTAAGTCCAAGTGTACAATATTTTACTAATCCATTACTTTAGAATTTCCAACTTTATGACCTGCTCACGTAGAACTCATTCATTTGACCAACACTGTTGTGTCCCAAGCACTAAGCATACCATATACTTCCACGATACTCGTCCTCCAAAGTCGACTTGATACCTTATTGCAAGTATTTAACAAAATTTTCTTACTCAAACAAAAGTTTGATTTTTAAAACATTTTAAACACTTTAAAATTTCCTTGAGATGGAATCTGACATTCTCAAAATTCTCCAACCTTATTGGAATCCAGGACGACCGAGATAGCATTCCACTACATTTACCATTATCCTCTGCCCATTTTACATTCTTTCTATCATATCTGATAATGTACTCAATGTACTCCCAAGTCTTCATCCCACTTCTACCGTTCTTGTTCACTTTCTCATAAGAGATTCATTTTCCCAATCTACACTTTCGCTCTTGTGATCTGACTTACCCAAAATCTCTTTACTCTATCCATTTCCACAGTTGCTCTTGTTCAGTATCATACTACTTGTCATACTCCAACCTCCCGTTGACAACCACTCATTACAAATACTTAACGAGATTTCATAATCATTAAAAGATTCTTCACTTTATTTGAAATACGATAATTAGCAAAGAAAGCATGAATTCGACCTCTTAAAAAGACTTTTCTGTGACAAAATAGACCAAGGGCAAAATGGTCATTTATAAAGTATGGTAAAATTTTACACCAAAAGATAGCTCTTTGAGTCCCGGTTCCAACTCAAGAAACGGCGCGCGAATCCGAATTTTCTACAAAGAGTTATACCTGTTTCCGTAAAAGTCGACGAAAAATGTTTTCAAAAACACTGTTTGGATCAGAGGGGTGTTCGACCGGTCGAACCGCCCCTTTCGTCCGGTCCAGTACCCCCTGGACCATATTTTTCCTCCATTTAACATCCTTAAAAGTCTCCAAACTTGCAAGGCATTTGGGGCCACTTCCCAACCACTTTGGAATCACTAAAAAGTGCTCGAGAACATTGAAAACTCATCGAACTACACACGGTTCCTGGTTATCCACACTATAACTCACTGTAATAAAGACATTCTCTATAGTATTTCCTATCAAGATCTCCTTATCCTCATGATATCCGATATTCATTTGATTCTTCTGAATCTCTTATCATGTTTAATCACTCACACTTATTTTTCACCTCACGTCCTTTATTCCTACATCCTTTGTTCTACTTCCTTTGTCAAGCTACACCTCAAAATACTAAGAAACTCTTATTCATATTCATTTTCATTCCTTTAATCTCCATCAAGAAGTCTGTAGACACCCCATTTTGTCGGCTATCAGATTTAGGAGACCCATAGCTTGATGGTTCACAATGATCTAAAAGACTCAAAAGGACTCCTGGAAGTCAGCTCTATCTCTCAGAATGCTCAGAATGACCAAAATGCCCCTGAAAGCCCAAAAACTCCCAGATTTGGTCCCAAAGTTCTGAAAACATGCTATGTCGTAAGAAAAGCGATAAAAAGAGTTTTAAAGAGAAATCAGGTAAAATCGTCAGCCCCCAGAGACCCTCGAAAGTCCCGGAAGCTCCCGGAAAGTCCCCGTTGGCCGGTTTGACCAAGGTTTGACTAGGTTTGACCAAGGCTTGACCAGGTTTGACCAAGTTTGACCAAGTTTGACCGAGATCGCCCGAATTCACCAGAATCATTCTAAATCATGAGAAAGGTATTAAAACAAGTTCCAAAAAAAAATCGAGCGAAAACATCAGCTCCCGGGAACTCCCGGAGGTTTCCAGAACTTCCCGGGAATCCCAGGTTTGACCAGTTTGACCGGAATTTGACTTTAGAACCGGGGCACCGTGACAATTTTTAAATATTTTTCATGGATACTAGAGGTCAACAGCTTTCCGACGGTGTATCGCACATAATTTTCGGATTTAAAACGAGTTTATTACGAATTTCCAAAGGCAAAAAAGGCAATCAAATTGGCTTTTATCGTGAATACCGTAAAACTTTTCAAAGTGACCTATCCCCGAACTATTTTTTATGTAGAGTAGACTCCATTAACTTTCCAACGGTATATCACAACCTCAATTTGGAGTTCGTATGCATTTTCTGTGAATTTCGGACGAAATAGGGCCTTTTCGCGAATACCGGAACCTCTGGGGGCCTAAACGTAATTTTCTGGGCTTCAGAGGAGCACTGCCGCCGCGGCACTGGCCCACTGCCGCCGCGGCACTCAATCCTCGCAGAGTCCATTTTTGTAATTTTTTTGAGGGTCCAAATTGATTAATTGAAAGCCAAAACGACATAGTTTTATGTTCACAGTTGTTTGGGACCAATGGGAGTACTTCTAAAACCCCAAAACCACCCCAAATTGGCCTATTTAAACCCTCCATTGCTCTTCATTTTGGGGGGGCCAAGTGCAAAGCTTGAAAAGTTGTAGAGAAGAAGAGAGATAGAGATAGGTTTAGAAGAGAGAAAGGGAGCTTCTCCCATTGATTTTCCATAAGAAAGTGAGTTTTATTCTTGTTTTCTTCCATCATCCTTCTATATACTTCACATTCAAAGTCCACTCCAACCCTCATTCTTGAGCATTCATGAGATAGGAAGCTACTTCCATGTCCAAATGTCAAAATCTATGAGTGAAACACCAAGCTACAAGTCCAAAATCACATTGATTATCATCTATTGATTGCTATTTACTTACTTTGATTATATATATGTTCATCTCTCCTTATCTCATTTCTTTTTCTTTTCTTTATTTACTTACTAGTTCATCATCATCTAAGTGATGACATGAAGTTTGGGGTGAGTGAATCCTTATGGATAGTAGCTCTTGACCTCAAAAACATGTTTGATAGATGATGATCATAACCTCAATACTTCCAAGGTATTCTTGAAATGTATTGAAGTTATGTTCAAAAAATAAAAATAAATCTCTCCAACAATCTTGGAGGTTCTTGATGATGAGTTTAATGTTGACATTTTAAGTGGCTATAATCCTTATTAAGTATTGAAAATGTGTTTTCAAAACATCTATTTCAAAACCCCTCTCAATCCCTCTCATTTGGTTTCAAGAAACAAAACTTTGTTTTCTCCAAAAATCTTCAAAATAATGAGTCAAAACAGTGAGTGAGTTGAGTTCAAAGATTTCTCTAGAACTCAATACTCAACATATGGATGCAAGGCCACTTGGAAAGTCTTCCTAACTCATTGGAGAACACCCATGATTTTTGGTTTGACTTGGAAGTACTTGGAAATGGTCCATTTGGATCCCAATATTCCTTCCAAACATTCTGATTTTGCTGTCACAGCAGCTAGGTCCACTTCCAACCTCTTTTACAGAAAACTTTTCCACAAGGGGTGGTCCTAACTTATTTTTACCTTACAATTCAATGTCTTAGGGAACTTTCTGTATAAAATGGGCCCTTAGATCATTCTTTTTCATTTTCTAAGATTTTCTAACATTTCAGTCGACGGTACGGACTCTGTTCCTGAGTGACCTTCATTGTTTATATGATTTCTCTCAATCTGTCATAGCTATTCAAGATTGGCCTTTTGGGTTGTGTTCTAGACACAATAAGGAACATCTCCATAAAAAATCATGCATTGAAAACATTCCTAACCCCTCTTTTCAAATTCCAAAATATCATGCTACTGTTCTGTCCACTATTCACAGCAAGTACATTTCAACTTTCATTCTTTGATTTGATGCTCATATGCATTCCAAATTAGTTCATATCTTAGGAAGTAGTTCATACTACATTTGTACACATCCCATGTTAATTTCATTCATTCATTCATACACATTTTAGACTTCTAAGTCATTCTAGAAATCCATGTACACAAAACACACTACAACCTTTGCACATTTTAGATACATACATTGCATTCATGCAAGATTTGGGGTTTTTGTAACTCTTAATCTAAGGAGATTATAAGGAATGAACTCGATCACCCGTTCATGCTTCCCCTTGATCTAATCATCCTTTCTCATCCGTCCCGGGGATTGAGAGGTCTTCTTTTATCAAAGAATAACATGCATCATACTAGTTTGCTAAGCATATTTTGATTTCTTTGATTATTCGCTTCAAGAACAATTCATGTCTCCCCTTTTTAGATTAGGAAGTCTTGATTATTTGATATATGATTAGACGATTTTTCCTAGGTTTATTTGTGTGATCTTTCACTTTACATTGCATGATATTTGATTTAGATCTTATGAATGATATTTTATCTTTAGATCTTCCATTTTCAAGTTTCTTATGTAATGTAATATACTATCATAGTATTAATTGCCGAACCATACATAGAATAAGATGATTATTTGGATGCTAATTGAGGCCCGTCGAAAGACGGGGCGAGTTGAGGGTGTTTTAGTCGCGACAAAGGCTCCTTCCTCTCTCGTACCAAAACCCCGAACCAAGTTCTTTGGTTATGAAGGGCCGGTGCCCTTAATCCATTTGGGTGAGTCAAAATTAGGTTTCTTGGTTCCTTAAAGACCAAGTGGCGACTCTGTATCTGTTTTCAACAGACCATTTTCTTTTCTTTGATCCAAGTCAAATTCATTTTCAAAACAATCTCAAACCAGAGAAGTGGTCCGATTGCGGTATCCACAATCTGGCGACTCTGCTGGGGATTTTTATTTTAAAAACAAAATAATACAGAGGTTTGACTCATAAGAAGCATCCTTAAAATCATCTTTTTACTGTGTTTGGTTCACCGCATTGCACTCTTGCATTTCCCCCCCTCCGACTGTGTCTGAAACGCGGCGCTGACATTGTTCAGGTCTTGCTGTGCCAGGGCACAAGTCACCGTTGATACTGTACCTTCCAAGGTATATCAAAAAGAGTAAAAACCTCCGTACTGTCTCTCTGACGGTATATTGGAACTCTCGTCAACGGACCCTCTTTGACTAAACCCTGCCTTTGCATATAGATTCCTGTAGCACCTTTCATAGGACTGTTCATTTATCTTTTCAGATAGGACAATGTGATATAACTGCTGTATGCCCTAGTGGGATTACCTGCGCGGTGTAGACGCTTATGTGGCATAGAACAGAACCTCTTTCTTATGATTCCCAAGGCAATCACTCACATGTGATCACATTGAGTTGACTTGCCTAGGCACCATGACAAGGATGTCTGCTCCATGTTCACAAAGATATACACCGCAAACCTTGTTTGTTGGTCCTAGGACATAGGAGTATGAAAACTAGCTAGACAGTATGATTATCATCATAACCTGTTTCCCCCAGAAACTCTGTCCAGATATCCCAGATATAACCATGCTAACCCGTTTTTCCAAGAAACCTTGTCTAAATCTCCCTGATTTCCCAGATATACCCGTTTTTCCCAGAAACTCTGATTTCCCAGATATACCAGT
Organism: Hydrangea macrophylla; assembly: GCA_033977485.1. Classification (NCBI taxonomy): domain Eukaryota; kingdom Viridiplantae; phylum Streptophyta; class Magnoliopsida; order Cornales; family Hydrangeaceae; genus Hydrangea; species Hydrangea macrophylla. The sequence continues at coordinate 135,472,497 of CM066991.1, forward strand.
TTCTCCCAGAAACTCTATCCAAATTTCCTAGAAATACCCAAAGTACCTGTTTTCTCAGGAGCTTTGCCCAAACCTCCCAGATTCTCCAAAAATTCCAGCAGCTCTGCCCAAATCACCTAGAAATGCCCGGATATACTCGTGTCTCCTAGAAACTCTATCCATATTTCTCATAAATGCCCAAAATACCAGTTTCTCCTAGAAGCTCAGTCCAAATCAATCAGAAATCCTTATTTCTCCTAGAAACTCAAATGACTTCTAGAAATTTCTCTGAATCTTCCAAATCCATGTTTCTCCCAGAAACTCTATCCAAAACTCCCGAAGTATCCCGGAAATCCCTGTTATCCCTTGGTGATCATACTGGAAAGTAAGGTTAGCACACTCTGTATGGCTAGGACCTTATTTGTTTGACTGCTATCTGTTAGAAGTAGGGGCATCATATAGATTAGGGCTTGCATCCGCATGCTTGTCCCATATGCATACACCATTCCTATCGGTCTGCACGCACTGTTTCAGTCAGGCTGTACACGAGTCAGTCCACGTCTGTTAACATCACTATAGTTGTCATCTCAATCATCACTGTTAAAAGTCTAACACAGTCTTTTCACACCTATATGTCAGTACAAGTTTTGAGCACCCAGGATCTGCATTTGTGAGTCAGAGGATTAGGGAGTCACCTTGTCAGAATCACTCAGCCGAAAGTCAGCTTTATGGATCTAGAAGGTTTGGAAGCAAGAATGACAGAAATGATCAACCAACAGTCTGAACGGTTGGCCCAAGTTTTATCCTTCATGGAGGAATTGAAGCAGCAGCGGCCGCAGCCTCCACCTGGGTTTGAACCACCCCTACATGAGAACGACGGAGAAGAAGTATGGTTTCAAGGGGTCCCGCCGCCTGCATATGAGAAAAAGCTCCAAGAGAAAATGGATAAGGTCGACAAGCTCGAGAACATACTAAGGAAGAGTAAAGGGATCGACGACTACATGCTAGATCTGGAAGGCCTTTTTGAGCCTGTTAAGCTGAAACTGCCGGAAAACTTCAAGATGCCTTAAATTGATCGTTTTGATGGAACCGGGAATCCGAAGAGCCATGTAAAGTTCTGCATGAGTGTTTTTCAATCAATGGGCTGCAGCCATGAGCACATCGCAATGTTGTTCCCTCAAACCCTCGCCAAGGCTGCTCTATCTTGGTTTCTGACTTTGGAGGTTTCTAAGACGCGGACTTGGGAAGATGTAGTCCAGGTCTTCGTTGATCATTACTCCTACAACCAAGAGCTCGATGTCACCATTCGGGATCTGGAGACTACCCGGCAGAACTTCAATGAGTCCTTCGCTGCATTCTTGAGCAGACGGAGGAACAAAGTGGCCCAAATGACCCACCGACCAGTCGAAAAGGAACAAGTCCGGATGTTAATCAAGAATCTACAACCGCTGTACCATGAGAAACTATTCTACCAGTCCATCTCAACATTTGAAGAACTGTTTGAGATTGGGACTAGAATTGAGGATGCAATCAGGGAAGGGAAAATCAAGAATGAAGGATCACAAAGCCAGTCCAAGAGGCCAGACTACTCCCGAAACTCTTCGGATGTCAACGCCCTTAGTAACCAACCCATGGCCTATTCTTCCCAATCATACCAGCTCAAAAACCAAACCAGCTCGCCTAGCCGCCCTTACCAAAATAGGGTACCCCGTGAATTTTCCAAGCTAGATATCTCTCCCTCTGTAGCCTTAGGCCGACTGCTAAGAAAGGGACACCTCCAACTCCTTCGGCCTCGTGCCGATCCCCCACCACCTAACTGTGACGTGTCCAAACGATGTGCCTACCACCAAGGCCCAGGCCATGACACCGACCGGTGCATACGTCTCCGCCATGATATCCAAGACCTCATTGATCGGGGAATCATCGAGCCACCACCCATTCAACCCCATCTCACCTAAGCCCATGGCCTATCCTTTCAAATGGTCCCTTTTATTGACACCCATGAATGTTGAATCCGTGCAGTGGAGCGATAGTGTTTGGAACTTCTGCTTAAAAAAAAACAATGATAATAAATGGGTCACAAAGACACTCCATTTGAGACCAAGTCGAGTCTGCTCTATGTTTTGAGTCTATTTCAAGTTTGATCTTGTGGTTGAGTCTGTCTATCACCGAGTTGTTGTGAGTCTGTATCGAGTAATGTAATCGTTCTCTTCTAATGGAATGAAGTCTCATTTTGCCTAATCTGATGTGTATATTCATAAGTGCATGAATCGCTGAACTAAAAATGTCACTTTTCAAATTACCATGGACATTACTCTGCTAATAAATTTTTGCATCAAACAAAAAAAAGAGAGAATCCCAAACAAGCCAAAGTCGATTTCGCGCTGACCCCAAAGAAGAGCTGAGAATTGAATAGTCTTACTTTAACAATTTAAAGATGCTTTTGCTCAAATCTCGAAAAGACAGTTGAGACTGATTTGGGGCTTGCCCAACACCTTTTTCTACCATTTTAAAGCCTTGAGAGCCATACAAACCTGTCCAATGCAAACTTAGTCATTGTTGGTAGCCAAACATTTCAATGAGTTTCTTCCCCCTTCAAAAAAAAAAAGAAAAAAGAAAAAGAACAAAAAAGAGCTCGCTAGGTTGAAAACCCGAAAGGGCACCTAGGCAAAAGTGAGAGCTAAAAAGGTGTTGATTTCCAAAATCTGACCCTAGCCAGTCAAAAGGTTGAAGAAAATTTTGATGAAATAAATGAGAAAATTATATGCTTTAAGGTACATCATAAGAACATGCCTAGATCACATTTCCAAAGGCACGGAACAACCACAAAATTTCGAGAGCTGACATGCACATTTTGGAATTCTAAGATTGCGATTGAAAGATCTTGTAAGAATCAATTCCATGAAAAGAAAAATTGACTGGCTAGGCGAAAGTGAAAAGGATCAATCCTCAAAATAAAAAGAACAAGAAAGAGAAAAGAAAGGGGGATTGGAACTAAATCCTTTTATTCAAAGCTACCACAAGTGGCTTAAGTTTGAACTTCTTTGACGATTGGCTTGAAAAACCCTCATACATCAAACCAATTTCTTTCAAGACCTTGCCTTGAACTACGCTCGACCTGATTCCCGCTCGGGGATACGTAGGCAACCACAACGGTTCGGTCACCCCACCTACCTAAAAATCAACCCGCTTCTTTTCAACCATGGCCCGAACTACGTTGGACCTGATCCCCACTTGGGGGTACGTAGGCAGACTTTTAAAAAGAAAAGAAGGATGGCTCGCTAGGTCGAAAATCCGAAAGGACGCCTAGGCAAAAGTTAGAGCTAAATCTAAGGTGAGCAATAACAAAAGAGAGAAAAGAGCTCGCTAGGTTACCTCACTGGTGCCTAGGCAAAAAGTTATGAGCATTTGAGAGATTAAAGTCACGGTCCATGCCTCAAACCAGAAAATCACCTTCCACACTAGGGGCAAACTTCGGCTACCCGCCTCGTTTGCCTGACTTTTACTATCTACCCTTCACACAAGGGGCAAACTTCGGTCACCTACCTCGTTTGCCCAAAACCTCCAATGAACCTTCCTCCAAACTAGGGGCAAACTTTGGTCATTTACCTCATTTGCCTACCGATCCCACTTCATGCCCTTCAAACTAGGGGCAAACTTCGTTTGCCACCCGATCCCTATACACCAATGGTAAGCCTTCAAGTCACAAACATTGTCTTGAACAGATGGAAATGGAGCATCTTTTATTCTATAAGCTAAGGCACTAATTCAAAGCACATCTTGGGAGAAGCAAAGAAATTGATTAGATCAGTAGGGAGGGATTTTCAAAAAACCAGATTTATTAGCAAAGTGCTGACATATCAAGATGAGGAGTGAACATAAAAGATGAGCGGTACATCATTCATGGTAAAGGCACTTTGGATCGTGGCAATTTGAGAATTTCATGTCCAAGTCAATCCCTCTTTATTTGAGTCAGTAGTAATCTGATCACAAGTGTGTCAGAGACCAAGGTTTCATACAAACTAACCCAACTTTCCTTGTCGTTCCTGTTAAGTCCATTTGTCCTGATGGTCTCAAATGTGTGGGTTAAAGGTGATTCCCAATTATAAAAAAAACTTTGGATATAAGCAGAAGTGCCAAACATTATTACTACACCAGTCAAGGTCGCAACATGAGAATGTCCCAAGTACGAGTGGCATAAACTCGTAAGTGGTTGCAAACTACAAACCGACAGTTATTTCTCAAGGCGACCGATCGGAGGAAATATCGCCAACACCGAGAAACTATTGCTGATAAGGTGTGTCGATGAGACGTGTTGTTGAGGTGTTTTAGGGCCCAAAGTCTAGATGTGTTGATGAGGAGTGTTGATAAGATGTGTTTTAGTGCCCAAAGTCCAAGTGTGTTGTTGAGGAAGAGCATCAGATGTGTCGAGGAACATCAGAAGAGAATATTGTTGAAGAGAACATCGGGTGTGTTGAGGAACATCAGATTTGTTGAGAAGCGTCGTTGAAGAGTTGAGGAATATCGGGTGTGTTGAGGAACATCAGATTTGTTGAGAAGCGTCGTTGAAGAGTTGAGGAATATCGGATGAGTTGAGGAACATCAGATTTGTTGAGAAGCGTCGTTGAAGAGTTGAGGAATATCGGATGAGTTGAGGAACATCAGATTTGTTGAGAAGCGTCGTTGAAGAGTTGAGGAATATCGGATGAGTTGAGGAACATCAGATTTGTTGAGAAGCGTCGTTGAAGAGTTGAGGAATATCGGATGAGTTGAGGAACATCAGATTTGTTGAGAAGCGTCGTTGAAGAGTTGAGGAATATCGGGTGTGTTGAGGAACATCAGATTTGTTGAGAAGCGTCGTTGAAGAGTTGAGGAATATCGGATGAGTTGAGGAACATCAGATTTGTTGAGAAGCGTCGTTGAAGAGTTGAGGAATATCGGATGAGTTGAGGAACATCAGATTTGTTGAGAAGCGTCGTTGAAGAGTTGAGGAATATCGGATGAGTTGAGGAACATCAGATTTGTTGAGAAGCGTCGTTGAAGAGTTGAGGAATATCGGATGAGTTGAGGAACATCAGATTTGTTGAGAAGCATCATGGAAAAGTCGAGAAGCATCGTTAAGATTTGAAGAACACCGTTGACAATCAAAAAGCCTTGAGAAAGCACCGTCAAAGATTCGAGGAACAACATAAGCGCCATTAAGAATTGAGGATTGAGAAGCACCGTTGAGACTTTGGGAGTCACCGAGTCCATAGTGTCATGACTAAGAAGAGCACGAGTCAAGAATCACTTCACCCAACATGACACATAGCCCATCGATTGCGGCACACACAAATCACAAAGCCCACTGGAGTGGCAAACACACCATAAGCATTCTTTTGAGCACCACAGTATCACTTTGAGCACCACGCTCTTCCTTGAGTAAGACCTCCAGGTCGAGCTCCCTCACAAGTCTATTAGTCATAGTGAAGCATAGATCACCAAGCCCACTGAGAGTGGCAAATACACTAAACACATGTACTAGGACCACAAGCGTTTTAGAACACAATACAGGCACGACACAAGTCCACTCGGAGTGGTACACCCCGCAGCACCAATTCATGCTAGGATCAGAACACTAGACATGATAGGACTTAGGACAAAATTCATATCACATCCATGCATAGCATATCACTCTTATAGCATAGCATCCGCCTGATTGTTGTGTATGTGCATGTGTGATTTATTCCTTTGTGCCCTGAACTACGTCCTGGTCTGATTCCCCTTGGGATACGTAGGCAGCTCACGCAGAGCACGACCAGCACTAGCCTCAGCATCCTTGCATCTTTTGCAACGCTTTTTATCCTAAATCTATAGCCTCCAAAAAGTCTTGTCTCTTCAAAGCTTTGGCACTCGCTTGCGACATGCGTTGCCTCGCAAGTTCATGCCAAAGAGGGGCAAACTGTAGACACCCCATTTTGTCGGCTATCAGATTTAGGAGACCCATAGCTTGATGGTTCACAATGATCTAAAAGACTCAAAAGGACTCCTGGAAGTCAGCTCTATCTCTCAGAATGCTCAGAATGACCAAAATGCCCCTAAAAGCCCAAAAACTCCCAGATTTGGTCCCAAAGTTCTGAAAACATGCTATGTCGTAAGAAAAGCGATAAAAAGAGTTTTAAAGAGAAATCAGGTAAAATCGTCAGCCCCCAGAGACCCTCGAAAGTCCCGGAAGCTCCCGGAAAGTCCCCGTTGGCCGGTTTGACCAAGGCTTGACCAGGTTTGACCAAGTTTGACCAAGTTTGACCGAGATCGCCCGAATTCACCAGAATCATTCTAAATCATGAGAAAAGTATTAAAACAAGTTCCAAAAGAAAATCGAGCGAAAACATCAGCTCCCGGGAACTCCCGGAGGTTTCCAGAACTTCCCGGGAATTCCAGGTTTGACCAGTTTGACCGGAATTTGACTTTAGAACCGGGGCACCGTGAAAATTTTTAAATATTTTTCATGGATACTAGAGGTCAACAGCTTTCCGACGGTGTATCGCACATAATTTTCGGATTTAAAACGAGTTTATTACGAATTTCCAAAGGCAAAAAAGGCGATCAAATTGGCTTTTATCGCGAATACCGTAAAACTTTTCAAAGTGAACTATCCCCGAACTATTTTTTATGTAGAGTAGACTCCATTACCTTTCCAACGGTATATCACAACCTCAATTTGGAGTTCGTATGCATTTTCTGTGAATTTCGGACGAAATAGGGCCTTTTCGCGAATACCGGAACCTCTGGGGGCCTAAACGTAATTTTCTGAGCTTCAGAGGAGCACTGCCGCCGCGGCACTGGCCCACTGCCGCCGCGGCACTCAATCCTCGCAGAGTCCATTTTTGTAAATTTTTTGGGGGTCCAAATTGATTAATTGAAAGCCAAAACGACATAGTTTTATGTTCACAGTTGTTTGAGACCAATGGGAGTACTTCTAAAACCCCAAAACCACCCCAAATTGGCCTATTTAAACCCTCCATTGCTCTTCATTTTGGGGGGGCCAAGTGCAAAGCTTGAAAAGTTGTAGAGAAGAAGAGAGATAGAGATAGGTTTAGAAGAGAGAAAGGGAGCTTCTCCCATTGATTTTCCATAAGAAAGTGAGTTTTATTCTTGTTTTCTTCCATCATCCTTCTATATACTTCACATTCAAAGTCCACTCCAACCCTCATTCTTGAGCATTCATGAGATAGGAAGCTACTTCTATGTCCAAATGTCAAAATCTATGAGTGAAACACCAAGCTACAAGTCCAAAATCACATTGATTATCATCTATTGATTGCTATTTACTTGCTTTGATTATATATATGTTCATCTCTCCTTATCTCATTTCTTTTTATTTTCTTTATTTACTTACTAGTTCATCATCATCTAAGTGATGACATGAAGTTTGGGGTGAGTGAATCCTTATGGATAGTAGCTCTTGACCTCAAAAACATGTTTGATAGATGATGATCATAACCTCAATACTTCCAAGGTATTCTTGAAATGTATTGAAGTTATGTTCAAAAAATAAAAATAAATCTCTCCAACAATCTTGGAGGTTCTTGATGATGAGTTTAATGTTGACATTTTAAGTGACTATAATCCTTATTGAGTATTGAAAATGTGTTTTCAAAACATCTATTTCAAAACCCCTCTCAATCCCTCTCATTTGGTTTCAAGAAACAAAACTTTGTTTTCTCCAAAAATCTTCAAAATAATGAGTCAAAACAGTGAGTGAGTTGAGTTCAAAGATTTCTCTAGAACTCAATACTCAACATATGGATGCAAGGCCACTTGGAAAGTCTTCCTAACTCATTGGAGAACACCCATGATTTTTGGTTTGACTTGGAAGTACTTGGAAATGGTCCATTTGGATCCCAATATTCCTTCCAAACATTCTGATTTTTCTGTCACAGCAGCTAGGTCCACTTCCAACCTCTTTTACAGAAAACTTTTCCATAAGGGGTGGTCCTAACTTATTTTTACCTTAAGATTCAATGTCTTAGGGAACTTTCTGTATAAAATGGGCCCTTAGATCATTCTTTTTCATTTTCTAAGAGTTTCTAACATTTCAGTCGACGGTACGGACTCTGTTCCTGAGTGACCTTCATTGTTTATATGATTTCTCTCAATATGTCATAGCTATTCAAGATTGGCCTTTTGGGTTGTGTTCTAGACACAATAAGGAACATCTCCATAAAAAATCATGCATTGAAAACATTCCTAACCCCTCTTTTCAAATTCCAAAAGATCATGCTACTGTTCTGTCCACTATTCACAGCAAGTACATTTCAACTTTCATTCTTTGATTTGATGCTCATATGCATTCCAAATTAGTTCATATCTTAGGAAGTAGTTCATACTACATTTGTACACATCCCATGTTAATTTCATTCATTCATTCATACACATTTTAAACTTCTAAGTCATTCTAGAAATCCATGTACACAAAACACACTACAACCTTTGCACATTTTAGATACATACATTGCATTCATGCAAGATTTGGGGTTTTTGTAACTCTTAATCTAAGGAGATTATAAGGAATGAACTCGATCACCCGTTCATGCTTCCCCTTGATCTAATCATCCTTTCTCATCCGTCCCGGGGATTGAGAGGTCTTCTTTTATCAAAGAATAACATGCATCATACTAGTTTGCTAAGCATATTTTGATTTCTTTGATTATTCGCTTCAAGAACAATTCATGTCTCCCCTTTTTAGATTAGGAAGTCTTGATTATTTGATATATGATTAGACGATTTTTCCTAGGTTTATTTGTGTGATCTTTCACTTTACATTGCATGATATTTGATTTAGATCTTATGAATGATATTTTATCTTTAGATCTTCCATTTTCAAGTTTCTTATGTAATGTAATATACTATCATAGTATTAATTGCCGAACCATACATAGAATAAGATGATTATTTGGATGCTAATTGAGGCCCGTCGAAAGACGGGGCGAGTTGAGGGTGTTTTAGTCGCGACAAAGGCTCCTTCCTCTCTCGTACCAAAACCCCGAACCAAGTTCTTTGGTTATGAAGGGCCGGTGCCCTTAATCCATTTGGGTGAGTCAAAATTAGGTTTCTTGGTTCCTTAAAGACCAAGTGGCGACTCTGTATCTGTTTTCAACAGACCATTTTCTTTTCTTTGATCCAAGTCAAATTCCTTTTCAAAACAATCTCAAACCAGAGAAGTGGTCCGATTGCGGTATCCACAAAGTCCTACCATATCTCTTCCGACCTATGTCGTCCTTATCGTTACATTCACATACACATAATCATCAAATCTAAGCAACTGCTTCAGAGGTATATCCCAAACTAAGCTTCTACCAACTATAGTTTCACTATCCAAGCACACTCTATCATTTCCATTCTTAACCCTTCGTTCAAATTAATCCTCAGATACCAACTTTCCACGCACCCAATCAACCGATAGCTTTCGCTACTAGTCCTCCTATCACATTTCAATCCACCATGGTACTACGACCACCCGAAACCAGGTTAAGTTGAGAGATTCCTCAACAATCACAATATTCACAATACGTTAAGATATTCTTCAACCTCCCATACATACCGTAAGATAGGTTGAGAGATTCCTCAACCATCCAATACATGCCATAAGATAGGTTGAGAGATTCCTCAACCATCCAAACACCTCAATACCATACAATAAGTTGAAAGATTCTTCAACCACTTAATATACACCGTTTATACCGTAAGGTAACACCATATATAACCCCGTATGATCACATTGCATGTTAATACTGTAAGATAAGGTGAGAGATTCCTCACCCATCCCAAACACAAGTGATACATGTTACTGGACCCTCTTTTTGTCATAGACCCCAACTGTACCTCTATTCTCTGACGTCACGATATCTAACCCATGTCTGAAGCAAAACTCTTACCAATTGATCTCAATCCCAAGACTCCACTACAAACAATCACTTTTCATTCTCTATGTGAACTATAAGGAATCTTTTTCCTGACACTCACTATTCAAACTCCGTTCTCGGTTAGATCCCCCAAAGGACACTTGTCACTATCGTTGAAAACATCCACCAATTCGATCAAAAATTATTTTATTTCCATTTAGAAATTCAATGGTTCATCACCACCAAGATATCATCTATCTCTCGTGTCACCACACTGATTCGTGTCCAATATTGCTTTCTTAACTTCATGATTTTACCCTTATTGGACACAAATTATCACTTATATTGGGAGATTTAATGGATAAATTGTGCTTTTGTTGTTCTTGTTGTTGTACCCTTTTTAATAATAAAAATCTCTTTCTTGTAGGTTTTGGTAACTTGTTCAAAGTGAGAACCAACTCCGTTTGGTTCTTGTCTCTTAAAAAAGGGGAGAAATGAACTTCGGCAAAGGTGGATCGATCCGGCCCTTTGAGCGGATCGATCCGCGTGTTTTTGAAGAAGTTACTATCAGTTTTAAAAGAGGCGGATCGATCCGGCCCTTTGAGCGGATCGATTCGCGATTTTGGAGGGACATTCTGCGATAAGGATCCGTAAATGGATCGATCCGCAAGTTGTGAAGGGATCGATCCGCGGCTTCCCGAGAAGATAGTAACTGCCCAGATGAAAGGCGGATTGATCCGCCCCAAAGAAGGGATCGATCCGCGGCATCAGTTTTCCCTCTTTTTAATTACAAGTTTGCCATTCTTGTGTTTTGTGTATAAATAGAAAGAGATGTTGTTTTGTGAGGGGATTTCATTCTCATTCTCATCTCTCTTGTTTTTCTCCCAACATTCTTCTTCTTCTTCTCTCATTTTTGGGAACCCACTTGGGTTCCCTTCTATTTCTTCTCAATTTGTATAAACTTGAAGCTTGGATTGAAATGTTAATGGCTAGGTATATTTTCTATCTCTTTTCCTTTGATGATATTGCTATGTTTTCCATTAATTAGTTAGGTTTACTTAGGTTGTGGATCATGAACTCTTGGATTTAATGTTGTAGCATTTCTAGGGTTCATTTGTGTAGGATTCAAAACTAAGGGATTCATCTTATTTGTATTGCAACTATGATTGTTAAAACTTAGACTTTGAATCCTACCCTATGTATTTCATATGGAATATTATGTAACCTTGTGTTTTGCACTCCATGTGTTTGATAAATGTTGTGTGTGGGATTTAAAACTTGGAGTCTTCATCATAGATGTCAAGCATCTTTGATTGTTCAAACTCTTGGGTTTTAAATACTACCTTTTGAAGGCTTCATAGGTGGTTTGTCCACCAAGTAGATTAGTTAGTGTAGGGGGGACAAATCATTCGGATTAGAAGCCATAGAGGCTTCATCTTGTATGTCATGCATCCTTGATAGTCAACCGTTAGCTTCAAATCCGTTTCTATGGAAATCTTAAAGCTCATTTCATCTAACACATAGGTGCATTCTAAGTGTTTGATAATATGCCACAATGAGATGTTACCTTAGAATGTGCTTGAAACTTTAGTCCATTTCATCTTGTTGTGACCCAAGATGGGGGGAATGATCCCAACCTATTGCTTTTTAGATTAGTATTGATTTACCTTTTATCTTCCAAAAACCAAACAAAAAGCCGCAAGACGCAATGTCATTTTTATTCTCTTTCATCATCTTTTCTTATTTATTTCTTTTGAGCGTTATAATTAGTTACTAAACCTCCCAAACGTTGTTCTTGTATCAATCCCTGTGGACTCGACACCCTACTTCCAAATGCTACATTTTTAATAGGGTTAAATAAGAACTTGATTTTGACTTCATCACACACCAAGCCTATGATAACTCATGGTAACCTTCATTTCATCACACAGTTCTACGTCCATATGATTCCACCAATTCACAAATGCATAAATAGTATGCATGTATGACAATAACATAATCATGTATGTATAACAATATACCATATGCATCAAACATCTCTACAATGTGTGGATGCATTCTAGAATATGTGTCAATTCACTCAACACTCCACTCAATGTCGAACGTTCCCAAAGTTTTGTTACCTATTGCTCTGATACCACTAAATGTCACGACCCATCCCGCTAATGTGCGGAAACAGGACACGTGACACGCCACCAAGGCTCAACAACAACTATACGCAGCGGAAAAGAACTTTAAAACAATCTTGAGTATATAAAACTTTGAAAACATTACCCTCCGAGTTGTAAAATCTGTATAAAATTGAAAACGTAATTATACTTCAAAGCGGATGATTTTATATATGTTGAAAGGGGTCCCAAAGGCACCCTAAGAACCAATCAAAACCCTTTTAAAATTTCCAGAAGGGGTAGTAAAAGATTTCTGGCAGGGGGTATTTCGACCGGTCGAACGACCCCCTTCGACCGGTCGAATGACCCTTTAGCAGAATCCTACCCAAAGTTACAGAATTTGCTTAAGGCGTCAAACAACCACCACCAAAACCAATACTCCAAACACACTTACATTAATCCAAATGTCACAAGCTATAACAAGCTTTCAAAACAAAGTTTAATCTCACTAATCCATGAAAAGAAACAATAGTGGAACAAGCTAAGGCTTGTTTGGTTCGATTCACAAAACTCTAACCACATTCCTTCCAAATCCGAATTTGACAAGTTAAGTTTACAAAACACGAACTTAAGAGTTCGGACGAATTCAAAACTAACTATAAGAAGTTTTCTTACATAATAGAACATTTCCCAAAATCCTTCCAAGGTACTCAATTCAAACAAAACATGATCCTACCTCCAATTCCATTATTACAACATTGGGAAAGAAACCAAAACATAAACAAAAGGCGATCCCCTGCATTCCCCTGGCCTCACCCTTCACGCTTCTCATTTCTTTCTTCAAACCTGCAATGGAGTAAATCTCCATTGCTCAGCTATATGCTGAGTGCACAATTTCTAACATATGCATATATGACAAATCATGCTTTAATCTCATCATAACACATAACTATTGGTCTCTAGGGAATAAGTGCACATTCACCGATCCAAAGTCTTAAGACTCAACCATGACCCATGTCCCTTCGACATGTCACGTTAGTGCCTTTCTCGGCAAGTGATCGTCATCACTACTAATCCTTCCCATTCTCGAGAGGACGTCTCACGGTGAATTAACACAAATCCCCCTTTAACCCGCATAGGCACATAAACATGCTCATCTAGTAAATCATCACATATACGTGCTCGCATCAAATTTGACATGCTTTCTATATTTAAGCGCGTGCATAATTAACGGGCCTAAGATTAACACATGGATTTTGCCCAGATCTCAATTTCGTCGTCGAAATATAAAACATGTATTTCACCTATATAACATAGGCTAGAAATTCATACCTCGAGCTATCGTCGTATAACTTTAAACGAACGACTAGAAGCCCGATTAAACGCCAAATCTCTGATCCTACGCGAAACCTACAAGTTTACACGTGTTTTTCCCAAATTCCTAGATTTAGAAATTTATAAAAACTTAGCCAAACGTGGCCTAAAGACTATCAAAATGCAGCCCTTACCTTGGGGAGTTCAAATATGAAATTTGGTTGAAAACAAACAGACAGAAGTCCGTCGATTTGCGTCTGCAAGCTCTAAGCTCCTAAAACCCCCAAATCTCCCTTTTGATTTTGAAATTAGAAAAGTTGCAATGAAGAAATATCTTGGAACTTCTATATATAGACAAAATTCTCAGAAATTACGTTTACCTCCCCGTGAGTTCTCAAAACTTCTAATTATTCCTCGAAACGTCTTACACGTCCATTTTATAACTTTACGAGTGAAAACTATAAATTTCAGAACTTTTTGATTAAGTCCCGTTTGTCGCTGTAATTACGTTCCGAAAATTATTTTCCGTGAAATCTCTACACAACCTACCTTTTAAGCAACGTATCACTCACGTTCTTACCACAGTGTTCAAACGATCTAAAACTAGATCAAAACTATCAGAAATTATACTACACAGGTATAATTACTATTCATGAAAATACCAAATAAGTCAAATAACATTTAAATCACATAAATGTCATTTAGCTATGCCAATACAACATGATTTTCCATGTTCCCGTGTCCTCTCTTGACACCTTCCAGACTGCCTTTAAGGCCAAATACTGGGTTCTCAAAAGACACCCTCCAACAACTAGTGAGTCATCACTCACTTCATACACGTTAATTAATACAACCGTAAGCATGCTATGCATGCTAAAATGATATAAATAAATACCGCAGGAGCGGGTATGACAACAGTAGATTTTAACTTATAAACGTTTCCAAATGTTGGAGTTAGGAAGTATTTTGATTGTACTTGACGGAGACTAAATCGCATATGCATCACATTATCATCATAACCTCTTGCACTGACAGTATTGCGCAGAAGAGGAAAAAATAGCATCATTTATGGCGATATTCTTCACTTCATAGTCAAGTCATTTTGTGATTCAAAAAGTTTGAATGAGCCGAAAATGTGTAGAAGTCGTCTGAAGGAGAGATTTAGAATCATTTTTGTATGAAATACGCGAAAAAAACTACGAATTTTATAAGCATTTTTTTAGGCAAAGATAATGATCTGCAACAAGCTAATGAAATCTAAATTGGTAATTTATACATCATAGATCATACATGATATTTAATTACTCTGTGTTAGTTATTCTTTGTTTACGTTTTTCAGCTATTTTAAGAATATATTGAATAAGGTACGGTCTTTGTTAAAGACAGTTACGTAATTGAGTAATTGGATACGAAAACATCCACATAATCGTATCGTTCTTAAAGATTGTCCTTAAATGATAACTGTTGGTGAACTGGGGGCCTTAAGTGTTTTAATTAATAGTACAAGATCCAAAATAAAATTTTAGTGTAATTTATGGGTACTTGTAGCCTTACAATTAGAAGACTCTTTGTGCTTTTTGTTAATGGTAACAATTAGAAGACTCGAATTATACTAAAACGAAAACATAGAAAGATTATAGATAAATAAAAATATCTTATTTTACCAAATAACCAATATCTTATATTATTTCTTTTGTGAGGATAATATATTAATTAAAGCATCACGTTTGTATTGTTTTTATCAAGCATTAATTATTTCTACATTTCCTGTGTCCTATATATACATCCTAAATCTTAGTTCATTGGATTAGTTTTTCACTGTTTTACCAAATAAATCAACACTTTCCTGCGTCATATTACTTGTTGCTACTTCATATTTTTATATTTATGTTCAGAAAACTTGATAGTTTTGGGGAACATTAAGTTTTCAAAAGTCGAACTATTTTAGAACACTAGAATCCATTAGTTTTACTTCCATTAATTTAGGAAACCTTTTATTTTCATGATTTTTTTAGTCATGTTATCATTACGGTCATTTATATGTGTGTGTATGCTTCAGTATCAATATATTACAGGAAAAATCTGTAAATAAAAAGATTTGTAGTTAAAAAATGAACTTTAGACGAACTTAATTTATCTCTATTGTCCTTTGTGGGCTAATGAAAGTAGATTTAGTTTTTTATTTTTTTCAAAGTAGAAACTATAAAAAAAAAATCCCATGATTTTCTGATCAATACGCTTAGTTATGCGTGTGTGTATGCGTCAGTATCAGTATATTACAAGAAAAATTTGTAAATAAAAAGATTTGTAGTTAAAAAATGAACTTTAGACAAACTTAATTTATCATTGTCCTTTGTGAGCTAATGAAAATAGATTTAGTTTTTTATTTTTTCAAAGTAGAAACTATAAAACAATTTCCATCATTTTCTAAAACAAGTATTTAACATCCCTTCTTCATGTTATCGTAACTAAAATTATGCTTATCAAAAAATATTTACTATATATTTATTCATCTCTAGAACCTAATTAAGAATGGAAAAAACATTACTTTCCCTCAACATATCATCTATAAAAGTATAAACATATAGCGCAAATTTTAGGGTGGATCAAATTAGAATTGATGTACTTAAAAAATATTTCATAATTTTCGGAATATAGAAACTCAATCTCATTCTGAAACTTCAAATTTCAATCGGATTCCAAAATTTTGAAACTTTATTGCAAAGATGTGGAAATCAGATTTTTTTAGTGCAATTTTAAATAAAAACCTTTCATGTCATAAATATTGAAAATAATATATATATATATATATATATCTATATATATGCATATATTTAATTTATGCCAGAATTCTCTGGTTGGAAGTTGTTTAAATTTAAAAGTTTCCATCACCATTTTGATTCGAATACGTTGATTATTATTAATTTTATTTTATATATATTTTAAATTTTCAAGTTTTTGATTATTGCAATTCAGAATAAATTTTGCAATTCCATAATCGTAGTCTTCTGAATTGGTTTCAGAATTTCGGTTCCACCTTACATCCATATGACCACATAATTAGCAATAACAGAACATAGTTAAAATTGTTAGAATTTTTTCAAAAAAAAAATGACATAAATTAAAGCAAACAATTAGAAGTGTTTCAGTACTTCACTTCAGCGCATTTGAAATATATTTTATAATCTAAGTAATTTAATATTAGGCGTCTGATATGATTCTCCTAGCTTTTATTACTTTTCAAAATTCAAAGGAATGTTAAGAAATTGCTTGTACAAGTCAAGTGTTTAACTAGTTTGCTCCTTCTGTTTGTCATTATATACCTTTTTGTGCACCAACCAGGTGCAAAGCACGTGCTTTAAAACTAGTATATATATATATATATATGTGTGTGTGTGTGTGTGTGTGTGTGTGTGTGTGTGTGTTCTTTGTTTCTGATCATCCAAGTGAAATGACCAATTTTATTCAATTATGAATACAAAAAAATGAAAACTAAAGACATAAACTTTATACTCGTAAGATCCAGTACATTCAACTCCTTAAAATTCAAGTGTTAAGGAGAGGATAATCAAGCTCTTATAAACCGCACAGACAACAACACATCTAAGGTTTAGTTTGGCCCCACTTGGCTTTTTAAAAGGATCTTGTAAAATTGATTACTAAGCTGTTTGATAATTTTATACAAGTGGCACACTACTCTTCAAAAGACACCATGAAACCAAAAGGCATTCTAGAGCTTTTAAAAGCTCCCCCAAAAAAGCCCTAAGTTCAATTTTTGCAAAGCTCATAAACTAGTTACCAAATGAATTAACATGAAATTGTGCTTTAAAAAATGAGAAGCACCAAAATGGGGGCCAAACTAAGCCTAAGTGATGTGGGGCGACAACACCCCCCCGCGTGTGGTAAAGGCACACACGTGGATTACGGAGATAGGGGACAAGCAATGCTCTGATACCACATGTAAGGTCCAGCCCATTTAACTCCTTAAAACCCAAGTGTTAAGAAGTGGAAAACTGAGGCCTTATAAACCACACAAACAACAACGCATCTAAACGATATGGGATGACAACAGTTATTATATTGGACATGTGTTTAATTTGTATGACTTT
The DNA here is from genome assembly GCA_033977485.1 of Hydrangea macrophylla. Taxonomy (NCBI): domain Eukaryota; kingdom Viridiplantae; phylum Streptophyta; class Magnoliopsida; order Cornales; family Hydrangeaceae; genus Hydrangea; species Hydrangea macrophylla. The sequence goes on from CM066991.1 coordinate 135,489,891, forward strand.
TGAAATCTTTGAACCTATAAATGTTGGTCATGCCTTGATGTCAAAAAATATGAAAGAGAAGTAAATGAATATTTTACAAGTTTGAGCTATAGGTCCTCTAAAATTACATTATTATGTATAGATAGACCTAAAAAAATCCATTTCGAGAGCGCTACCCTTAAACTCCACTATAATCTAGACCCCGATCAAAAATTATGAATCCATCCACCCAGGGGCGGATCTAGAAAATCAATCCAAGGGGGGCTTGATAGAAGCAAAAGTGTATGGGGTTGCCCCGGAAATTTTTTTTTTGGACCTATTTATACATGTTTTGTGTATATTTTGAATAGGTGATATAAACTAATGCTATAATAAATTATCACAAAAACATAAAAGGAATGAGGGATTTTTATAATAAACACAAAAGCATAAGATAGAGGGGGCTTTATAATTTTTAGAAGAACTTAATTATAAAAATTATTTATTTTCAAGATTAATTTATAATTTTTAAAAGTCTATGGACTTGAGCTGACCCTTATTGGATCCGCCGCTGAATCCACCCCTGCTTGATTCCGTTTTTAAGTCAAATGATATTTTACAAGTGAGAAAATGAGTTGGTGGTTCATCCAACCTATGTTTCTAAACTACTGTAACAACTATATAACTTTTACTGTATCATATTTAATCTCCATGTCTACCACATATTGGATTTTTTTTTCTAGCTATATGCCTATATACGGAGGCGATCAAGTGCGGACCACTAACGTGTGGACCAAAAATGGACCATTTTTAGCGACGAAATTTTCACTTCTAGCGGCAAAAATTTTTATCATAAAAAGTGATCACTTTTTGTGACAAAAGTTTTTGCCGCTAGAAGTAAAAATTTCGTCGCTAAAAAGCGATCCGTCCCAAATCCGTCCCTTTAAGTCCGTCGGAGATCCGGACTGGGCCTATATATATATACACACATATATCTAATTATAGCAATAAATATGTATACGTGTACCCACAAAAAACAGGAGAAAGAAACACTTAATCGTGCCAAATATGGATTATGTCCCCGGCCATAAAATCCATTGTTTTTCAGCATTTGAGTCCACTTACGCTTCCCTTTGGTGTTGGTGTAACATCACTCTTTAAAAAAGCCATTGACATTTGACCATAACAAGCTCATCGAATTACATTTTCTTTCATTTCACTAGTTAAGCGATTGTTTGGAAATTTTCAGACCTAAAATAAGGGTTAATTACACGAACCTCCTCTAAGATTTGGTAAAGTACATGCTCTTTACACACACAGTAGAGAGAGTGGAGAGAGAGATGTGTGAGTAATTTGGTAAAATAGTAAACAATAAAATAGTAAATTCATACTAGAGGAGAGTCTGTGTAATTTTATAATATAGAAGAAAGGTCTGTGTAATTTCGTCAAACCTCAGGAGAGGTCCGCGTAATTAACCCATATATAAATATGTATTGGAGGAAACAGCTAATTAAACATGTTAGAGTGTTAATATATATCAAGCACTCATTGGCCCCTGAAGTCTTTCAAATGTTTGGTTGGTGGGTGTGAGTGTCATTTTGGTGCTTCCATGCAAATCATTGTGTATTTTAATTGTCGTTTAACAATGATTACTCTTTATTCTCCACTTCTTATCTTCTTTACTTAATTTCTTACATTCACCCCCATAGTTTTGAAGTTATTCCCATCCATAACCTTGGCCAATATCAATTACAAAGGCTGCTAGGAGCTTAAAAGCAACTCCCATGCTATCAGTTAAGCAAAAAAACTTAGATACACACTTTTATCGAAATCAAAGGCTTTAAACTTAATTGGGCTCACATGGTAATGTTGTGATTTTTGGTTTCCAATTTTTGTTTTCATTTTTTGTATTGATGCATACCTCTAATTCAATAAAATAAAATAAAAATTAAAAACTAATAAATAATAATAATAATAATTTCAAAAACCACAACATTACAATTCGAGCCCTAAGTTATCAAAATCAATTTTGGGTTAGCTCCCGCATCAAAATTGATCCGAATGATGATATGGATAATGTTTGAAATTGCATAAATAATATTAGGTTCACTATCACACTATAATTTTCCTTTCTTATTTCTCAGAAACGCAGCATCATGCTTTCACAAATAACTTATTTTAAGAGTAAATTAGATCGAAAAAACAATATACTTAACTGTCAACTATGTGAACAAGTTCCACCATGATCGAATGTATGAAGCATGATAATGAACTAATTCCATCATGCGGGTGTTGCCCAAGAGGATCCTTTTGTTTTGCTTGTGGATCCCCTAGTTTATATATGGTGGCTCCCCTTACCGGGGGATGCTCTAAGTACTAGCTTCATTAGAGGATGCTAGTTTGCTCTTTCTTTCTTTTTGTGTTTGAGCAAAGGCGGAGCTATTAGTGGGCTCTGCCAGACTGTAGCTCCCCCTAATTTCTAAGAAATTGTTTTCTTACATGTAATATTTTAGTTTAATTATAATTTAGCCCACCCTAATATTTGACAAAATGTCTTATTCTTCCTACTTCTCTTTTTAACCCAACCCAATTTTGTTCAATTCAAACAAAACACACTATATTAGTTTAATGGTAATCTAGCCTACGCTGCCTACCTCAAATATTTGGCCAACTCATTTTTTGTAGTTCAACCTCTCTCAATTATTTTCAAAAAAACATGTTTAGTATATTGGCCCAATTATAAATCAACCCACCTTAATATTTGTCCCATCAATATACCTTAGTACTTCTCAGACTAACCAAAATTGTTTTACAAGCATCTTTTTTTACAACCAAATAGCCCTTAATTTTGATTAATTGTACGTCTCATACTGGCCATTTTGACTTTTCAACAATAATTGCAAAAAGTCATACAAGCATTTTTTTTGTTTTTGTTTTTTTTTTTTTTTTTTTTTGGTTTTATATCAACCTCTCTTCCAGCATTAAGATCAGGTAAAGAAATGAAAGTATTTTCTATTCCAAGCCCAAAAACATTTTGCTAGGTGTGTATACATATAAGTAATGAGTAATGCTAGGTACACCAATTTTGGATACCTAGCTTAACAGTTTATCCATTGATGATATGACTTCTTTAATCAAATAAAAAAAATAACTTCAAAGTTAGATTTTAAATCTCGCTTAAATGTCACAAATTGGTGTAGTTGACATTTTCCATATAAAATACATATAAACTCACATATGTATAAAATGCCTAAACCTCTATGTTTCCTTTCATTTGGCAGCCCCATCACTTCAACCCAACATTATACTATCATTGGCATTCGATTAATTTCAGAATATAATATTCATGTATGTACATAGATATATATACATATATTTTCTAAGATTATATAAGTAACTCACATAATATTGGTAGCTAGAACTCTGGGTTTGACGAAACAGAAGTGAGCCATGGTGAGGATAAGCATTCGTTTCCTTGTCTTAATTAATATTCAATATGTACTTTTCATCCCAATTAGCTGCCGGAGTAATTCCCATATGACCGGAAAAGTAGGCGGTTTGTTCATATTCGGAGACTCATACCTAGATTCTGGCAACAACAATTACTTCTTACATAAACACCACCACTCTTGACCAAGCAAATTTCTGGCCCTATGGAGAAACCTTTTTCAACTACCCCACCGGAAGATTTGTTGGAAAATTGGACTCCAATAATTGGACTTCAAATAACAAGTTTTATGTAAACTTTGGCTCCAATTTAAGGTGGGTCCCACACGCCTTTAGGGGCGGGACCATATTGGAATGCGTTCTCCTTCGTGAGGAGATGAACGCCGTATATTTACGTGTTGAAATCCAATAAGGGATGAATGAGAAATTGTCATACAAAGTGGCCCATGTGAAACATTGGTGATGGAGGAAAAATGTGGGAAATCTTGGTTGTCCCACATAAGAAAAACATCAAAGAGCTTAAGGGTAAATTTAAGAAGGAAGCCAACTAAGGGGCATGCCCCTTTGGGGTACCCACTATTGATAAGGGGGGAGAACCTAGACCTTTGTGGGATTTATCGATTGGGCGTGGGTTCGTGGGCTTGGACTTGGGCTTGTTTGAAGATTAACTAATCTTTTTGGAGAAAATTCATTTGAATTTCCTTCCAGTTTTAATTTCCTTTTCTCAAACAGTATTATCCTTTCGAATATCCGTTCTCCTTGTGCATTGAAATAGAAACCCTTTTTGGAAAAGATGTGGGAAATCTTTTTTTGAAAAGAGATTTTTTCTATCGAGATTTCTCGAAAAGTTATTCAGCATTTGGTATTTCTGTAGGACCGATTTAAGTGAGATTTTTTAATATTGTATTTTAAATTACGATTTTGCTGGAACTTTTTTGTAAGTCCGATTCAACTTTGTAAAGCTTCAATTTACTGCTATTAAATTAATCTCTCTCTTTTTTTTCAATTCTAAAGTTGATTTGATTTATAACATAGCTGTAAAAAGGTGATTTAATGACTCTAATTTTGTTAATACTTGATTATAATCTCAAATAATTCGTTACAAAATGGGCCTCAACGCAACTGACTCATATTTTGCCATTGTCTTTTTATTTTATTTTTTGGTTGTGACTCATATGCGCCTCAACGCAGCTGAATATGCAAAGTTGCGTTTGATTGTACCGTATCTGCAACTGGGAAATCATGATTTCTACATTAATGGAGTAAACTTTGCATCTGCTGGAACTGGGGCTTTAGCTTAAACTTTTCAAGGACAGGTATTTAAGTTTTAAAATCACACGTATGAAAAAATTCCACTTAATTAGGACATGCGTTCACGCATGAGGCAAGAAAATAAGCTACCACGTTTGGCTGCCAGAGGGTACTAGATTGTTTGTTTATTTTAGATGAATAGTCTCGTGATTATTAATACTACACATCCTTGGATTAAACAGTGCTCAATAAATGGGAGTATTTATTTAAAATGAACTATTAGTCTTATGTTTTTTTAAGTATATACTCTGTAGAAAAAATGGACTATTCAATTAAAGTGGACTATTAGTCTGTCATAAAATGAGGCCACGTTTGGAGTATTCAATTTAAGTGTATCGGATTGAATGTTGTTAAACAAACATTAGTAGCCTGTAGGTAGTTTGAAAATTTTAATTTATTCATAATTCTGTACTATTATATATATATATATATATGTGTGTGTGTGTGTGTGTGTGTTTTCTTTTCTTTTATTTTTTCTTTTTTGGTAAAAAGGAAATAGAACAAAAAACTAGCTTCCATATTGGAAGCAAGTGCCAGAAAGGTCAACCATAACTGGCATACATAACTCCCGAGAGGGAGAGTCTAATGAAACAAAAGGGTTATCTTGGTTCACCCCAAAATTAGCTAAAGTATCCGCACAACGATTTCTTTCCCTTTTAACGTAGGTTCGAGCACTGCACAAGTCTCCATGCGGAGATCGAAAGCATTGGAAAAGGTCTCACCCTAGTTCTAAGAGAAGGAATTGAAACAGTAATAGTAGAAACTGACTCTTTAGATGCTTGGAATGATGAAGACAACTATCCCTCAAGTCTATTATTAAGGATTGTAAATTTCTTTTATCTAGACGTAATGGAACACCTATGTACTACTCTGATATATGTTTCTGAATGTTAAATTTTCAATTTTTTTTTAACTAAAAATGTATGGTTACTCTTCTGTACTTTAGAGGTCACAGATTCAAAACAAAGCTGATTAAATCATGTGTATATATAGTAATACTTCTGTGAACACAACATGGTGTAATAAAACAGTACTTAGAGTATCTCCAATGGGGCTACCAAATCCACTACCAAAGTTATAAAATGATAGCTCATCAAATTTAACTCACTCCAATGCTAGGCCAAATGCTCTACCAAAAAATGACAAAGTCATTTACATTGTCAAATTTGAGAGCTCAAATGACCTTTGTCAAATGAGTGGGCCCCATGAATATTTGCAATACCAATAGATATATTTTGTGCTTTTACTTTTATACCCTTCCAAATGTCTATAAATAAAAAACTTGAACCCAATTTTTATATTGTGCTCTCTTGTCCAATTTTATTATTTAATTTTTTTTTTCCTTACAATGGTTGGTTGAGTATCACCCAAGATCCAATTGTTGGTAACTTGCAGTCACAAAATAATTGAGTGTCTCCATCTCCATGATTATGTATTTTTTTAATTTTATGATTAATGAAAATGTCAAGTTCTTGTTAAATTCATTAAGCCGTAGAGATTCATAGATTAACATTTAATTACAAACATGCATACTAGCATTTAGCAGTATTATAGGTGAAAGTTGAGAATGGTAGGTGAAAGTTGACTAGGAGAATGGTAGTTGACCCAAAATTTGGTAGTTTGGATTAAATCTACCATTGAAGCAGTATTGTCAAAATATACCTTTTTGGTACTATAGCAGTGTTAAATTATAACTTTGATATGAAAAAAATAACTTTTTGCATTGGAGATGCTCTTAGGAATGTAATCAACCTCACACGTGACTTTGAACTGAAGTCAACTGAGCAAAAAGCTTGTTTGCTAGGAAAAGTGGAAAACTATTGAGAGGAATGTAATTATGATAAGTTAGGCTGATTTTAATTTCAAAATTACTTTATTAGGTTGGATTCACGGATTGCCTATAGGCTATAGAGGTAGGCATTAACACTACTATTATATTTTACTATTTTAGAGCATCTACACTGGGTATAGTAAACTTAAGGCTGATGTTTGTTAAGTTTAGTGTACCGATCAAAAACACTTGCAATGGTTTTGTGTTCAAACGGTAAGGAAAAGGCCGTGTGAGATATCAAACGGCATACATTGTGCCGTGTGAGAGTAGGCGGCACAATGTTTGCCGCGTGAAACATTACAGTTTGTACACCAAGTTGCCTCATTTTTATATATAAATGGCTCACGGCACACATTTAGCCGTGAGAAACATTATAACTTCACACGGCACACATTGTGCCGTGTGATATCACACACACGGTTCAATGTGTGCCGTTTGGAGCCTCACGGCTCTCATTGTGCCGTCAGCCTTGTACAATAGCTGAACTTAGCGGTACATTAAACTTAAGTTTCCTTAAGTTTCAGTATTGTACGCTATTGTATGATCGACCCACTGCAAGCGTTCCCCGTCCACACTGCGCTTAAGTTTGTTGTATACATCACCCACTGTGGATGCTCTTACACATGGAGACAACCACTGTACTGTGTGGCTCGCTTTATTATTATATGTGACTGGTCCTACTAGATCCAATCAAACGTGTTTGTCTCCCTTCAAAATTTTCACATGAGATAAAAACACCAAATTTGTATTTAAAATGTGGTTCTTAAAATGTGTTACAGTAGAATTTTCCAAAAAAACAACTTTCAATAATATTTGTCAAGTCTAATTTAAAAAATAAAATAAAAAATAAAAAATTCAATTCAATTTTGTATAAAATGGGCAGCATTTCATTACTATTTGTCATGTTCTAAGAATTCAATGGCGGATCAAGAAAGTTACAATTGGAGTGGAGGTCAATTGAATGAACGTAGTTATATAGACGTGGTGGTGGATATATACGGGGTTTGGGGGAGCAGTACTGCCACCGAGACGAAATTTTTTTAGTCTATTTATACCTATTTTTGGATAAGATTATATGTATATTATCTTTTTTTTTCATAATCAGATAAGAGTTAAAGTGCTTGCTGTAATTTATAATGCTTGATTGATGGTTATTGGTTAAACGATTTGAGTTGAACTAAATTTGTAAAATCACGTGTACATACTCAAGTTTTCAGAAATTGCATGCATATGCATATCAAAGTTCTTCAGAATTTTGTAATGGCCTAGAGATTAAATTTTCAAAGTTACAAATAGGTATATAATTTTTCAAAAATTTTGATAGCCCCACGTTAGTCCGCCCCTGAAGACACTATTGGTCCATCTGTGTTGCACGTAAAAATACTTGTACACGTAGATCGATCACACTTCAGAATGGTACAAAAAGTACCTGATAAAATATACCTAAGTCTTTTCTCAAAAAAATTTAATTAGTCCCACTATGATTGAAGATGATCCTAGATTCCTATTATAGCATGTGTTGGAATACAACTTTGAAAACAATATCATTTTTTATTATAAAATTTCATATTAGATGATGCAATGTTAAAATCTAGTGAGGAGAATACTTTTGAGTCCCAGGAGATCGAGGTGGCTCGGCCTTGTTTATTATGGCCTGGGCTTGGAGAGTGGGCCGTAGGGTGGACAATTGCTCTCGGCCCTTCTATGTCAGTGGATTCCATAAAAAGAGAGATATACATATTTTGATGTTTATAGATTGTATTTGTGAAATTTGTTATATGCTCCCTAACATTACTCATATTATATGATGCCAAAATATACATTTGAATATAAAAAATTCTATATGTAAGAAAAATTAGAAAGAGACCATTATTTTTCTAGGCTCCGGCTACTAATACAATCCTAAAAAAGCGAGACCAAGGGATGGCCCAGTGGTAAGGAATTATATTCCACCTGCAAGTGGTTGCGGTTTTGAGTCTCATGTGATTGGGGATTTATGAGAGCACTACATTCCCTTGTGTAATGCATAAAATAAATAAATAAAAAGCATTTTATGCATGCTTAAAAACAACAATGATACACTCACATCTCCAATCACAACCTATGCTTTAAATGCATGTACCATGTGTTATGTGATTTTTTCACATTTTTCTGTGCACCACTTGTACAGCACAGGGTATATACATTTAAAGCAAAGATGTGGTTGAAGGTGTAATTGGAGATGTGGGTATATCATTATTGGTCTAAAAAATGGATTGATGGATTTTTTCTGTCCAAAAAAAAAAACTCTTTCTTATGGCTGGGCCTAGACAACCAAGTTCAGGACCAACTTGGACCAAGCCGTCTCCTCTTATTATTTAGAGTGAGCATGGCCCTAACTTGGTTTATGGCCACTCGTAAGTCGTAATTAGTTTGTGTAAACATCAACCAAATTTAGGTCAATGTATGTTGATGTTCATAGAAGAGAAAAAATTGAACCAGATTACTACTTTGGAATAAAATGAACTAGATTACTGCTTAGGTATTAGAGTAATGGTTACGGTTCTCAAATTTGGCTTCCAAATACTTTTGATAGTTACACTATTTGTTGTTGCATTTGGGATATCCGAAATGAACCATAGCGTACTTCTTTGGTAAAAATCAGAACTAAACCAGCAATATTTGGGACCTTCGAGCACGTAATGGATTGGTTGACATTCTTAACACTTGACGTTAGAGTTTGGAGAAGAATATTGGGCATGTTCTTTATCAGCTTAAAATCTAACAAAGGAACGAAAGATGTAATCTAATTCGAAAAATTCACAGATTAAATTGGCATTCAAACTCAATTTAAAGTCTCCCACTTGATATTTCTAACCATTAGTTACTATATCTACTTATCTATGAATTCAATTTTCAGTCAATTAGTCTTTAAACGCAGCTGAGATACTACAAGGTAGGAGGTAGAGGGTCGGATGAGAAAAAAAGTTTGGTGATGTTGAAGCCAAGGTGACACTGACAAGAGCTGTGTACTTGTTTAGTATTGGAAGCCTAGACTACATGAGCCCTTTCTTTAACCAATTCCACCAAATTATAGACTCCTATACTAAATCGCAATATGTTGGAATGGTGATTGGCAACTTGACAACTGCCATTAAAGTAAGTCGGATCTCTATTCTCTCACCCACATCACTTGGTTCATGAATTTAGTGAGAAAAAGACAGATCAAAGAAAAATGAAATGTGTTTTTCCGCTTAGTTCATCCATGCTTTTAAATAGTACTCCCTCCGTCCCATAATAAGTGTCCACATTTCCTTTTTTGGATGTACCAGAAATTAAATGATTTCAAAATCAATAAACTAACTCAAAATCTTGAATCTACTTTTCACCCTAATTTCTTATTTAACTTGTGTTTCCCCAATTTTACATCCCCAAACGTGGTTCCCAAAACATGTGGCAGTTGGTGGGACAATTACTTCAACATCCTCTAATGAAAATTAATGGTGGGACTATTTCAACATTCTCAAATGAAAATTGAGTGGGTCTACTGTCACATGTGTTTGAGAACTACATTTGGGAAGCATGGCATTACTCAGAAGACAATATAATTATTCTCATGTTTATAAGTGACAGCAAATTAATGTTCAAATTACTGTTATTTTTTGCAGGAGGTTTATAAAAGAGGTGGCCGAAAATTTGGGTTTCTCAATTTGGGGGGCACTGGGTTGTTTACCAGTAATGAGGGCACTTGTCCCAGAAAATAAAGGTGACTGCTTAGAAGAAGCTTCTTTGCTTGCAAAATTACACAATGAAGCACTCTCAAAGCTCCTACCCAAACTAGAGAACCAGTTACAAAGCTTCAAATATTCAATTTATGACTTGCACTCCAATCTGATGCACAGAATGAATCACCCATCCAAATATGGTACACACACATAATATTTATATATGTAGATAGGAATTAAGTGCTATCTGTTGAGGATATGACTTAAAATTCCTATTTCTATTAACGGATCAAAAAATCTATATCACTAGTCATTAAAATAAGTTCTCCTACTAAACTAGATTAATTACAAACAGTGTAAACCTAAATTTTTGGAGAGTTGCTATATATATATATATATATATACATCCACTAAATATCTGTCTACACCCATATATCTTATGAAGTCATGAGTATCAGTAGGTGCATCTTCTGCTGTTGTATATGAGGGTATAAATATTTACTAACTACTAAATTATTATTATTATTATTATAGTACTCGATCTCCTTCTAAGAATATTACATTAATGCGCGCCCTTGTTTTATTAATGAGTTGGCAAATTAAGATCGACTTATCTTCTCCATCTAAAACTGATCACATAATATTAGTCGTAGAGGGTAGCAAGCTGAGGTTATTTAAATTTGTATGCAAGAATGTCTTTTCACTCACTACATTGACTAACTCTGTAATGCATATGATGAGATGATGAATGATGAAAATGGTGTATTTAATTTAATTTAATTGAATATGAAGGGTTGAAGGAAGGCAAAACTGCATGCTGTGGGACAGGGCCATTTAGAGGAACATTCAGCTGTGGAGGTAAGAGGCCAGTGAAGGAGTTTCAGCTCTGTGAAAGTCCAAATGATTATGTGTTTTGGGACTCTCTCCATCTCACTGAAAGGATTTACAAACAAATGGCTGATCAATTTTGGAGTGGATCAAATAACGGGCCCTACGTACAAACATATGTCTCAAGGCCTAGCCCAATTCATTTGTACAAATCTTTACAGTAGTCAAGGCCAGCATCGGATCTAAGAATGGGCTTCATTTTCAATAACAAGAATACTGGAATGACAAACACTTTTTACAAATACTTGGGGCATGTTTGGTACGCAAGAATGAAATAAGTTGGGAATAGAATAAGTTCAAGAATGGAATGGGACATGAATGGAATAGGAATGAGCATTTCATTCATGTGTTTAGCTACATACCTAGAAGGGAATGACATTAAACTTTAATTGAATATTCAAAATATTTAATAAATTTATTTTAGTCAAAGAACATTATCATATCAGGGTTAAATAAAGAAAAAGAAAAATTGAAAAAGTTGACATTACCATATTCAGTCATTCCATTAGAAATGGAATGGGCATTTCTTAGGTTTTGAAAATGAATGTCTATTCCTACTTTAGTAGGAATCTCATTCCAAAAAGGAATGATCATTCCATTGTATTTGATCATACCAAATTTGGTAATGGAATGAACTTAAGAATGACCATTCCATTCCGGGGTTCATTCTGGTCTACCAAACATGCCCTTACAAATACACTCTATCTCTCTTCTGGGTGGCACTAGGGTCCACTGAAATTATCCGGATCCCACAGTACCCACCTAGGAGAGAGATAGAGTGTGTTTTGTAAGTGTTTATAAAAAGTATTTGTCACCCAAATATTACTCTTACAATAAACTAAAAATCAGAAATAAGGCCACTGTCTGGTATATGTTTGGAACCATATTTTTTTTTTTTTTTTACTTTAGTCCTTGTAATTTCAATTATATCAATTTGGTTCTTAAAGTTTTTAAACAGAAGCAATGTACTCCAAATAATTTTTTTGTTGCCCTTGGAAAGCATGCCCGTCAATTTTTTTTTTTTTTTTTTTTTTTATAGAATAAGACCCCTAGACCGCATTTTTCCCATTTAAAAACTTCGAGCATCAAAGCCTAACTATAACTTGATCCTGTTTTTAAGTTGAATAATATTTATATGTGAAAACATGAGTTAGGGGTCATCAAATCTATGTTCCTTAACTACGGTAACAAATACTAGTAACTTTTACTGTATCATAATTAATCTCCATGTCTACCGAATATATACACATACCAACAAAAAAAAAATGAAGACTTACGTGGCAAATATCAATTATGCCCCCACCAATCCACAAAGTCCATTATTTTTTCAGCATTTGAGTCCATGCTAATTTGTGTTTCTTTCCCTTTGGTGGTGTTACATCACTGATTCACTGTTAAAAAAGGCCATGGAAATCTCAGGAAGCACCAAACCCTCACTGCTGAGTCAATGTTTTCAATCTCCAACCAAACTGACCAGAGCAACACGTACGATCCCTCACTGGCGGCGGCGATTAACAAAGCTCAGGCGGCGGCGACGGCCATGGTGATAGTGGTGGTGATCGATGGTTATGGACGACGATGGGGATGGCAGGCAGACCACCACGAGCAGATCCGGCTAGATCTGGTCTTTTTTTTTATGTCATTTTTTATGTCAACAATGGTACGTAGATCTAGTTGAGTAGGTGTAGATATCAAAAGTTGTGAAATTTCATAACATTTTTTTTTATGAAATTTCACAACTTTGTTTACATTTTCAGTTTTGAAGGTGAGAAATTTTATTTTTTTTCAGGTGAGAAATTTGTAATCAAAGTACTAGAACCGAGAATTTCTCACCAAAAAGTGAGAAATTTACATCAAAATTCTTGAACCGAGAATTTCTCACCAAAAAGTGAGAAATTTCTCATTTTTTTTCCTCCCTCTCTCAGTCAGTTTCTCTCACCAAAATTTGATTATTTGCCTTTTTTTTCTTTTTTTTTTTGTTAGATCATGATGTGTTGACTGCATTGCAGTTTAGATCGTAAGTATATAACATGTCTTTATTTTTTTGAGTTTCTATCTCTTAATCTTTTTATATTGTAGAATCAAAATTCTATGTTAATTCAATTTTGGGTTTGGTCCATTTCTATATTTTTATAAGATAAATATGTATATGTATTTTATAGGTTTTGAATTTCAAAATTGTGAGAAATTTCTCACTGTAATAGAGAAAAATGGTGGGAAATTTGTTTTATATGGTAAGAAATTTCTTTGTTAATTATCTCTCTCTCTCTCTCTCTCTCTCTCTCTCTCTCTCTCTCTCTCTCTCTCTCTCTCTCTCTCTCTCTCTATATATATATATATATATATGTATAAGAAATCAGGTTTTGGGATTTAAAACCATGATTTATGGGAGTTTGGGATAATTATTAAATTTCCTCTTTTAATTCTCTCTCTTTCTATATATATATATACATATATATATATAATAAATCTGGGTTTTGAATTTCAAAACCTGATTTATGGGAGTAGGGGTATTTTGGTCCTCAAAATAGGTGAGGGACTAATTTTTAAGTTGACTTATAAAATGGATCAATTTTTAGATACTGATACAATAAAGGACTGAAATCTAAAGGACCCTAATATTAGTTGTAGAGGTAGCAAGCTGAGGTTATTTAAATTTGTATGCAAGAGTGTGTCTTTTCACTCACTACATTCACTAACTCCTTAATGCATATGATGAGATGATGAATGATAAAAATGGTGTATTTAATTTAATTTAATTTAATATGAAGGGTTGAAGGAAGGCAAAACTGCATGCTGTGGGACAGGGCCATTTAGAGGAACATTCAGCTGTGGAGGTAAGAGGTCAGTGAAGGAGTTTCAGCTTTGTGAAAGTCCAAATGATTATGTGTTTTGGGACTCTTATCCATCCCACTGAGAGGGTTTACAAACAAATGGCAGATCAAATTTGGAGTGGACCAAATAATGGACCCTACAACCTTCAGATTCTGTTCCAATATTGCCTGTAGTTTAATTATTGAACTTCAATAATATTTCCCCATAAATGTTGTTTTCAACTGCACAGAAAATATTCAAACATATATACTGCTACTATTGTGATTATTCATCTTATTCTGTTACAAATAAATATAATAAGTCATGTTTCAATTAATTTTTCTGAGTCTGCCTTGAAACATCAGTTGTATTGTATTTCAACATTGTGACCTAGGCATATGTGTTTCTGTAAAAATAAAAGCATGAAATGATAAAAATTAGAGTTAATTAAAGTGTTATTTACATTGTAGGGTCCATTTATAATACAACAATACTAGGGGCACTAACAAATCTCACTAACACTCACACCCACACTCTATCTCTCTCCTAGTGGCACTGTATACACAGTGCCACTAGGAGAGAGATAGAGTGTGGGTGTGAGTGTTAGTGAGATTTGTTAGTGCTCCAAATATTACTCTTTATAATAACATAGAGTTATATTTGGGGCACTAACAAAATTCACAAACACTTACTAACACACTCTATCTCTCTCCTAGTGGCATTGTGGGGTCCGCAGTGGACCCCGCTGTACCACTAGGAGAGAGATAGAGTGTGTTAGTAAATGTTAATGTATTTTGTTAGTGCCCCTAACATTGCCCAATAACATAAGCCTTAAAAAAATTATTTTTGAGCAACTTGTGATTCAATATGTCACTACCCATATGATATACAGGGACAGATCCAAGAATCCCACTTAGGCGGCGAGCTTAATAAATTATGAAAAAATCCAGGGGTGAGCCTTCATATTTAAAGCAAATCTATAAATACTATTATATTATAAATAGGCATTTTTTTCGCAAATGTAAGGGGCATTCGCCCTTTCTTGCCCAATCTAGCTATACCCATCATTGTTGGTGTTTATACTTAATATAGTTACGCAAATACATTTGAAAACCAAAAAACATCACATATTTTAATACATACCATTCCAGGAAAAAATTTCAACCAAAGCACCAGCTCAAGCAGATGCAAAGCTTGCCCCTTAAAACAAATTGATGATTATTCCCATGTTGTTGATTACAAGGTGGAATCATCGGCAACTTTCCATACTCAGCTGAAACAATTATATGACTATACATAGGTATTGTGTACGTTTAATTAGTTCAAGATAACTTACCTACAAAAGTCTGGAATGAGGCGGTCATCGGAAAATCTACCGGTGCCGGTGGGTTATTTGAAGAAATATTTTAGTTCAAGATAACTTAACTATAAAAGTCTGGGATGAGGCGGTCATCGGAAAATCTACGATGGGGTATTTGAAGAAATATTTGCCATACATAGGGATAAAAATTAGCCTGGAAACTAGTGGAACTACTGAAGAGTGCTTGATGTGGCACAGGTCCATCATGCTAATATGGTATGAATCGTATGATGTAGAAATCTTGTTCATTTAAGTATTCATTGTTTTTATACTATGTCACTTTAATTTAATTTTTTTTAAATAAAAAAAATTCACATGTTATGTATACCAACAAATTTGGGATAATTATTAAACCAACTGGTAATTTTGAAAAAAAAAATATGGTCAGGATTTAGGTCACACTCACACCACATTAACACGATAATGTGGTGTGGTAGTCATACTGAATAACTTGTCTGAATTTACCTTCCTTTGGCATAATTTTATATGAAACTGTTTCTCACTTCTTGACACCAACATTTTTCCTAACCTCAATAAGACATGATCAAATAAGTTTTCTTTTTATTTTTGTCTTATCTAAACAAAACTTAATCTCAACATAACATTTTTTTTTTAGGTGTTTTACTACTTGTCCTCGGGTACAAGGGCGGATGCACATAGGGGCAAGAGGGGGGAGTTGTCCCCCTCAACTTTTCAAAATCACTATTTTATCCTATAATTTTCACACATTATTCATTTTTTCCCCCTTAATTGCCCCCCAACTTTTCAAAATCACTCTTTTACCTTATACATTTCATACATTAGTCATTTTTGCCCTTTAATTGCCCCCCAACTTTTCAACATAATTCTTTTACATTATATATTTTGTACTTTATTCATTTTTGCCGGCTCCTCAAATTTTCAAAAAAAAAAAATGCTTTTATGATTAATGGGCTTTGAACTTACTGGGCTGGTTTCTCATTAGCGCTTTGATGTATTGTAGAGAGAGAAAAACTTATTGCATAACTATGAAACATATGTCTCAAGGCCTAGCCCAATTCATTTGTACAAATCTTTACAGTAGTCAAGGACAGCATCGGATCTAAGAATGGGCTTCATTTTCAATAACAAGAATACTGGAATGACAAACACTTTTTACAAACACTTGGGGCATGTTTGGTACGCAAGAATGAAATAAGTTGGGAATAGAATAAGTTCAAGAATGGAATGGGACATGAATGGAATAGGAATGAGCATTTCATTAATGTGTTTGGCTACATACCTAGAAGGGAATGACATTAAACTTTAATTGAATATACAAAATATTTAATAAATTTATTTTAGTCAAAGAACATTACCATATCAGGGTTAAATAAAGAAAAAGAAAAATTGAAAAAGTTGACATTACCATATTCAGTCATTCCATTAGAAATGGAATGGGCATTTCTTAGGTTTTGAAAATGAATGTCTATTCCTACTTTAGTAGGAATCTCATTCCAAAAAGGAATGATCATTCCATTGTATTTGATCATACCAAATTTGGTAATGGAATGAACTTAAGAATGACCATTCCATTCCGGGGTTCATTCTGGTCTACCAAACATGCCCTTACAAATACACTTTATCTCTCTTCTGGGTGGCACTGGGGTCCACTGAAATTATCCGGATCCCACAGTACCACCTAGGAGAGAGATAGAGTGTGTTTTGTAAGTGTTTATAAAAAGTATTTGTCACCCAAATATTACTCTTACAATAAACTAAAAATCAGAAATAAGGCCACTGTCTGGTATATGTTTGGAACCATATTTTTTTTTTTTTTTTACTTTAGTCCTTGTAATTTCAATTATATCAATTTGGTTCTTAAAATTTTTAAACAGAAGCAATGTACTCCAAATAATCTTTTTTGTTGCCCTTGGAAAGCATGCCCGTCAATTTTCTTTTTTCTTTTTTTTATAGAATAAGACCCCTAGACCGCATTTTTCCCATTTAAAAACTTCGAGGATCAAAGCCTAACTATAACTTGATCCTGTTTTTAAGTTGAATAATATTTATATGTGAAAACATGAGTTAGGGGTCATCAAACCTATGTTCCTTAACTACGGTAACAAATACTAGTAACTTTTACTGTATCATAATTAATCTCCATGTCTACCGAATATATACACATACCAACAAAAAAAAAATGAAGACTTACGTGGCAAATATCAATTATGCCCCCACCAATCCACAAAGTCCATTATTTTTTCAGCATTTGAGTCCATGCTAATTTGTGTTTCTTTCCCTTTGGTGGTGTTACATCACTGATTCACTGTTAAAAAAGGCCATTGACCATAACAAGGTCATCGAAGTACATTTTCTTTCTTTTCACTGGTTTAGGCGAGACTTTATATATTTTCAAGAGGAGGGGGAGGGGGTGTTTCCAAATATAAAATGAATTGCATTTTATTCAAATGCTTTTTTACACTTTAGAGTTTAAACACGTGTGCCAGGTACTCCGTCCCACTCCACGTCAAAAAGAGTTGATAAAAGCCGATTTTTGACATATTTCCACGCCTGGCCCATGTTCATAATTACTGCCTTCACACCCAACCCAACCAACTCTCTCTCTCTCTCTCTCATACACACACGCATATATTTATTTGGTGGCTTGGTGCACAATGTTTAGTGATATTGATTGTAACAGTTTAGTATTGAAGTTACTTTATTTTATATCTCCTGATTATTTTTTTTTAAATTGTCAAAGTCAATTATACGACATAAGAAATTATGTATTTTTGTTTTAAGCCATTCAAATTAGATTAATTGTTTGTTTTTATACTCTTCATACACCTCAAATAAGTCAAGTAGCCCATTAAGTGCTCCGTATTTGGTTATACTAATAATATCATAAATATTTTCTCCATTGGTCAACTATCTAAATATAACTTAAAATCTG
The DNA here is from genome assembly GCA_033977485.1 of Hydrangea macrophylla. Taxonomy (NCBI): domain Eukaryota; kingdom Viridiplantae; phylum Streptophyta; class Magnoliopsida; order Cornales; family Hydrangeaceae; genus Hydrangea; species Hydrangea macrophylla. The sequence goes on from CM066991.1 coordinate 135,508,118, forward strand.
GCAATCATGTCCGAAGGACAATGTTATAGTGAGTAGATTCTCATATGAGAAGGCGGGTTTTAACTGTTAGATGAGCATTTAGTCGTAAAATTCCCAAAAATCTGGTTTATTGCTAGATGCTCAGTCAATGGTTAAAACATGCATTCTCACATGAGAACCTTCTTACAATAAACTTATCCAAAAAAATATTAAATTAATTCGATTAATTTTGAAAACATGAAACGTATTTTTACATTGATTTAGAAGGGATACATTTTGTTGTCTCATGTTTGTTCATTCTTGCTTACCTAAATCTCTATTGCATGGCATATGTCACATTCTATTTTTGTTTTGTCTCTGTATCATCAATATAATTTACTGAAATGCAACACATGTCACCCAATTGAGACCTAAGTGAGCAAAACTAGGGTGAGTAAAAAGGAAAATGCTAGACCCACACACTTTTCTACATCCTATACTTTAAATACATGTACCTTGTACTGTTTGAATTTTTTACACTTTTCTGTGCACCACTTACACAGCACATAGCACATACATTTAAAACTGAGTGTGAAAAAATGTGTAAATATAATAGTGCTCGAACAAAAATACTCTCATTTAAAAGTGATTCATTTCTTGTTATAAATATATATATATATATATATATATGATTCATTTCTTTTTTTGATGTAGGGTATAAGTACTAAAAGTTAATTTGTCAAAACGTGTAAAGAGATCCCAATCATAGAGCTTCTAGAAGTAATGGGTCTCAATGATAAAGTGGGGAAAATATCTTTACATTAACCTAATTTTGTTTTTAGAGACATTAACCTAATTTTTAAACAGTAAAAGGTTTGGAAATTATTTTTCAGGTGATGGAAATGATACTATTAGCACCTTCTCATGGAGAGAAAGCACTCTATAATTATAGAATGCAGAATAAATAATTATTTATAATATTGTTTTATTATTTGGAAATCAAATTTTCATCCAATATTTAAAATTATTTTCTCATATAAAAAAGTGCTTACAATATCATTCCCTTATTTTATACAGTATACTTTAGACTTATAATTAAATCTTCCTTGATCGAAATTGTTTACTAACTTTTTTGTCGGCTTACTTATCAGTTTTGTATTGTAGGCAACATAGTGCAATGAATTGATATGTACCTACCTTATGAAAAGCGCATACATACTATCTAACATACATTTATTTGGAGCGGTAATCATATACTCCATTCGTCCCTTTTTTTGAATCCACCTTTGAGAACTCAATTTTTTAAGGGGATAAAAAGAATCTACACCCCCTTTCCATAATTGCCCCTAATCATTACAATAACTTTTTTTGTTTTGTCTAGGTGTAGATTTCAAAGAAGGGTAGTTTTTGAAAGTAAGTAAAAATTGTATACCAATTTAGGAAAGTGGACATTAATTTTGGGACATCCCAAAATGAAATATAAGACTCAAAAAAAGGGACGAAGGGAGTAATATAATAGTACTAAACTGTAGGGAAAAAAAATAAGTGTCTCCATCAAATTGGACATTTTTCCATTCATCAAATTTGGCTTTTTTGTGGGGTCTTTTTGAAGTCATGGTGAATTTTGAGGTAATCTCGATTGTGTATCAATTTGAAACTTCTTGTCTCAGCCGGATCAGTTTCGAACTACGCCACAGATAACTTCATTAAGAATTGAGGAAGTTTACAGCTATTGTTAGTTTAATATATTTTTCTAGCTTCTGTATCCTTGACACCGAGAAATATAAAAACAAGATGTTAAAAATAACTCTATCGTCACAAAAACTAAAAGAATGTTGAAAATAGGAGTACCTCTTTTGACATAATATCTAAAGCGTGTTCGTTGACCAACAAGCTAATAAAATTTACCATGATTTATTATTGGGGTGATAAGTCATGATGTTCTGTTTGGGAACGGGAATATACAAATTAAGATTAGCTTCATCTCCCTTATAATTATAGAAAAATCTTAAGGCGCATGTTAATAGGTTTTAAAAAACTTTAACATAAAGAAATGTTTTGAGAAAATATGCAAGTACAAATATTTTAAAACTTATTAATATGTGTTTTTAAGGCACATGTTAAGAGAACACATATTTATATCAAAAATGATACATACACACACTATTTGACACACTAAATGACCCACAGGCCCATCTAAGCAAAAAACTAAAATTACAGTGGGACCTACACTCCTCTTTCACACAAAAACTGCTCTAATTCCATGAACATTTCCCCCAAATCTCCCAAATCAAATGCATCTTCAAGAAACATAGTGAGATCGTCTATGCTCGCTAAAGCTCATAGCACTTCTATATGTTTCCAAATCTGAAAATTTAGAACATGAAATTGCAGCAACACACGAAAATAACATAATCTCTCTCTCTCTCTCTCTCTCTCTCTCTCTCTCTCTCTCTCTCTCTCTCTTCTCCTAAATTTTTTTTTTTGGTCAAATCTGTTCATGCTCCTCTGCCTATTTTCTGAACACTGCATCTGTCTAATTGTTTGAACTCATGCACAAAAAAGAGACACCCAAAAACGAGGTTAATATAATCAGTCAATAGTGCTTTAAAGTTCATCTTCCTTGGATGTTGCTTCCAATAATTCCCAAGAAAAAAATGAGAAGCAATCAACAGAAAAAACATTGGTCAAGAATAAAAATCCCCAACTTGTGTTATAAGTTAGAAGAAGAAGAAGAAGAAGAAAGGGGAGCGACGGCTCCGACAAGGGCTGGCGATGGCTCCGACGACAGTCGAAGTCGGGGTCGACGAGGGGTGGGGCGTTGTGGGTCTCTCGTTGGGGTGTGTTTGATTTGGGAGATTTGGGGGAAATGTTCATGGAATTAGGGCAGTTTTTGTGTGAAAGAGGAGTGTAGGTCCCACTGTAATTTTAGTTTTTTGCTTAGATGGGCATGTGGGTCATTTAATGTGTCAAATAGTGTGTGTACGTATCATTTTTGTATTTATATATCTATTTATAATAACCGATGGTTGGACTATGAGCCAACTTTGGAACTTTGAATAATTAAGCACGAACGGTTTCTATAATTAGTTCACTTGTGAACCATAGAATTGGTTTTGCGCCTTTCCAATGAATTCCGTTGTTTCATGAAAATGATAATTCTAATGGTTTGACTATTGTTCAAATTCACACACACACATATATATATATATATATTGTTGCGATATAAATGACATTTATCAACACTTGAATATACAGGTACAGATGTGAACTACATAGTTCATTCTTAACGTTTCCAAAAACCCCCTAAACCTCAGTAAATAAACGAATTATCTTGCGTTAGAGTCACAGACTCACAGTACATTCCAACCAATGTAGCCCCCCACATTTATGAGTAATGCTATGTTTTCAAATTTGAAATTTAAATCATTTGTCAATCACTCAATTGTAGAACATGCATTGGTATGTGGTACCATCATGCAATCACTACCATTACATTCGATACAATAGTTAATGCATTTGAGAATCAAATTTTGGATTCAAATTTGGAAAGTATAATATTATTCGACCTTAACGACATCATGCTGACATGGTGTGATGCTCCACTCACATTAAGCTCTTGTGCCCTCTCAAAATAGGGAGCATGTATAGTAGTGGAGGCATGGCCATTGGCCACCATGGAAGAGGGGCAACTATTAGTTATGATCACCACGTCATAACTACTAGTTTTTATGTGCAAAAATATTCAAGTAACATCAATTAATCCGTCCATTGACAATAATAACTTCTCACTGAATATGAGGCACTTCTCAATCTAATCACATTTTTTTCCAGTAACTCAAACAATGAGAATTTATCAGTTTTTTAAATGAGAATTTTCCAACAGAGTAAGAGTTTCTCAAATTTTTAAATTAAAAAAACCCTAATAAAGTGAGAATTTCTCAGTGTTTTGATTATAAAATTTATAAAATAATGAGAATTTCTCAGTTTTTACATGCGAAAATATTCAAGTAACATCAATTTCTAAGTCTATTGACAAGAATAACTTCTCACTGAATATAAGGCACTTCCCAATATAATCAGATTTTTATCCAGTAACTCGAATAATCCAATGACACATACACACAATCGCAAAGATGATTATGATTTGTATTTTAATAACAATCACAATCCACCAAATAAGTCTAAAAAATATATGAATGATTTGAATTTCAATCAACACATACTGGTGAGCAAATCAAAGAAATCCCTTGAATTAAGGTAACATTATTCCATTAACAGTTAATGTCATTAACTTTAAATACCATATAAATCAATATCTATATATATGAATATATATAGATATTGTCACGACCCATCCCACTATGGGTGGAATTAGGACATGTGCCACGCCACCAAGGCTCATCCAATTCCATTAAAGTAAATAGGAGCGGAAAACATAAGTAAGATACATTAAAATTAGAGTTAAAAAAAAGTTTTGCCAATTGGAACACTTCCAAAAGAATCCATTTTGAAAACAGAGGTCCAGTCAATTGTGGCGAGGACCTAGTCGACTGTAAGGTCAATACAGAGAGTAAGAAAGTTCAATAGCCTAGTCCAGTCAACTATGACGGGGATTCAGTCGACTGGGGTTTCAATTTCTTAGTTCACTGGTACCTGTCCGGTCGACTGAACTAGCTATAGCAGAATGTCATGTTTTCACGCAGAATCCAGTCGACTGTTTTTCATCTTCCAGTCTACTGATGCTCTTGAAAATTGAAAGATATTTCATTAAAAAAGGGGTCCAGTCGACTATGTCGGGGATCCAGTCGACTGATTCCTCAAATTGATGAACAGTCAGCCACTACTCAAAGCCATGATTTTCTACCCTAAAACCACCGTAAGCACAACTATATTACAACGTTTCAAAACGTAAGCACAAGGGTTTTTACTAGTGATTACAAAGTTTGACAAGTTAAAACATATATCGAATCCATATTACATCATTAGGAATGGAATTACAAAAGTATAACCAAAAAGTGATTCCCCGGCATTCCTCGGCCTCACTCCTCGCGCTTCTTCTTTCATTTTCTCTTGTCATTTGCAATTGAGTAAATCTCCACTGCTCAACTATATGCTGAGTGTACAATTCTAAACAAATGCACATGAGGCAATTCATGTTTTAAACATCTAAATCACATAATTTAGTCTCTAGGGAGAGAGATACGCATTCATCCGGTATATCCAAGTCTTAAATCTTAAACCGCGATGCCAATGGCTAGCCAAAATCACTTAACTATTGCATCCAATTGCTCTGGCTGGGCCGGTTCCCAAACCAAGCAAGTAGTCGTCACTACTGTGACTCTCAAACATCGAGAGGCGTACCCTGGCATGAAATTATATCAAAATCCCCTTTGACCCACATAATCATTTAGCATACTCACATAGTCGTACAAACGTGCTATTCATACTACTCGTTGAATTTAACGGGCCTAAATTATCATATAAGTTTTGCCCGGATCACAATTTCATACACAATATCTAAAACATCTAAAATTACCTATATTACATAGGTTAAGAATTCATTCATACCTTAAGCTATAACTCTATACCTTCAGGGGAAGTACTAGGGGACTGATTAAACGTTAGATCTCAGATCTAAAATGATTTCTACAAGTATTTACATGTTTTTCCCAAAATCTTAAAATTAGCTTTTTGGAAGTAATTTTCCAAACGTGGCCTAATAGATATCAAAACGAAGCTCTTACCCCAAGGAGTCAAAATATAAAATTTGGTTAAAAACTGACGGACGAACAATCGTCATATGTCATCGAAAAGATCGTAGGAACAAAATCCCCCCCCCCTCTTTCTCTCTCTCTCTCTCTCTCTCTCTCTCTCTCTCTCTCTCTCTCTCTCTCTCACTCACTCATACACACACACACACACACACACACACACACACACACACACACGCATACACCCGTTCCAGAATTGCATACATTTTATTCACATGTGTGGTAACGAGTGGAAATTATTAATGTTGATTAATAATTGAATTGACGTTGACTGGAGGTCAATAGAAGGTGTCAAGTAAGGACATGGGAATTTGACAAGCAATGTTGTATTAGCATAAGTAAATGACATTTATGTGCACTAAATGTTATTTGACTTTATTTAGTATTATTTGGTGTTTTATGAATAGTGAATTATACCTATGTATTATAATTTCTGGTAGTTTTGTTATTGCTATAGAGCATTTTGAACACTGTAGTAAGAACGTGAGTGACATGTTAAATAAAAGGTAGCTTGTGTAGAAATTCCACAGAATTTAGTTTTCGGACATAATTTTGGACCCAAACGGAACTTAGTCGAAAACTTTTGTAAATTTTAGTTTTCACTCGTGAAATAATAAAATGGACGTGTGCGAAGTTTCGGGAGATAAATATAAGTCTTGAGAACTCGTGGGGAGGTAAAGGTAATTTACAAAGATTATGCCAATAAATAGAAAGGGTGGATTTTCATTTTTGTGCAACTTGCAAAAATATCTTAAGAGATGAGAGAAAATGGGAGATTTGTTGCCACGAGCTTTGCGACGACGAATGGCGATCTTTTGTCAGTCAGATTTTCTCCAGATTCTAGATTTGGACTCCTTGAGGTAAGACCTACGTTTTGATAGTCATTAGGCCATGTTTGGCTAACTTTTATAAAAATTTAATTTCTAGAAATCTGGGAAAAACGGGTATAAACTTGTAGGAATCGTCTGAAACGGAGATCCGACATTTAATTGCCTCCGTGGTACTTCCCTCAAAGTTTGAGAGAATTTGCATGAGGTATGAAGTTCTAACCTGTGTTATATGGGAAAATACATGTTTTAGATTTCGATGACGAAATTGAGATCCAGGCAAAATTCATGTGTTAATCTTAGGTCGTTAATTATGCACGCGTTTAAATGTGAAAAGCATGTCTACTTCTACGCGAGCCCGTTGAGTTAATTATATGGGTCAAAGGGGAGTTCATACAAATTCATGCCGGGATAAGCTTCTCGATGTTGGAGAACTATAGCAGCGACGGCTACTGTGCATAGTTTAAGACTTGGACTTGCCATGGCACTTGGGGATGCAGCGGTTGTAAGCTTAGACTAGCCGTGGGCATCGCAGTTTAAGGCTTGGACTTGTCGCTACCGGATGAATGTGTATTTTCTCCCTAGAGACTATTTGTTATGAATTATGAGATTAAAGCATGTTTTTGTCATATATGCATACGTTAGAATTTGTACACTCAGCATATAGCTGAGCAGTGGAGATTTAATCCATTGCAGGTGAAAAGAAAGAAGGCAAGAAAAAGCGTGAGGAGTGAGGCTGAGGAACGCCGGGGTAACATCACCTTGTTTATATTTTTGTTTGCTTCCAAATTTGTAATAAGAACCTTGAATTCATAACATGTTGAAATACAAGCTTAGACTAGTTCTGTAGTATTGTAATTGCTAGTAAGAACTCATGTAATCCAAGTTTTGAAGTTAGAATTTAGTGATGTGAATGTTGGTGTTTAAATTGGAGGAAACTTGGCTTTGAATTGCTACAGTTTAGGAATTTTGAGGGAAATCAGTTGACTGGGCCCCACTATAGTCGACTGGACCCCTATATTACAGAGATATTTCTTCAATTTTTGAAGACATCAGTCGACTGAAGAGAGGGCGTCAGTCGACTGAACTCTGCACGAAAATACCACATTCTACATGCATAGTGCCCAGTCGACCGGACAATGGTTAGTCGACTGAAAATTGAGGCCCCAGTCGACTGAGTTCCTAACAGAGTCTGTCACAGCCCGGTCCCACAATAGCGGAACCGGAGCCCGTGGCACGCCACTAAGGCTAAACCAATTCATTAACGTTCCCAAAATTAGGTTTGAAGAACACACGCAGCGGAAAAACAAAACACATTTTCGAAAGCAGAGGTTCAGTCGACTGCTCAGTCGACGGGAGAAGGCAGGGAGTTTTCACAATGTTTAATAGCAATTCCAGTCGACTGAGGCTGGGGGTCCAGTCGACTGAGACGGGGCCCAGTCGACTGCTTTTGCTATAATAAGAAGCAGTAGCTAACAGATACAGGGGTTCAGTCGACTGAACACAGGACCAGTCGACTGCTCCCCTGGCAGCAGCCCAATCTGCAGAATTTCAAGTTTAAAAGCTTTCTAACTTTCACCAATGATCAACCACTTCATCCAAACTCAACCCAAAGCAATCCTAGCTGTATTAAAACATTTCTAAAGCAGGATTACAACATGTTACTAACTATTACAACGGTTTAAAATCCATTCTATCATACGAAGTTAAACATAAGTTAGAACAATAAAAAGTCTTATTACAACATCCTATTGTCCCAAAACTACAAAGTTAACATTTAAGTTGCCTCCCAAGCGAACTCCCAACCCTCGTGCTTACTTCTGCGATTCCTCGCCAGCATTTACACCTGCAATGGTTATTTGAATAACCACACATATTTCGATTTGTTTAAGCTAATGCTTAGTGAATAAAACAACATATGCACATGAATGATAAACATGTCCGCATTCACATCTCTACAATTCATACTAGTCGTCGGAGACTCACGTGCCCGTCCATACTCCCAATCCGCGACTCCTCGCCAATAAGTCCACGCGAAAGGGTAAGACCCACGATTCTTCTCTTCAATCGTGCGACCTTAATGCCTATATCGGCTCCACAAAATGGTACGGTGACCACGTGCTCCTTCTGACCCAAATAAGCAACTTAACATGCTCAAATACATATCACCATGCTCGCGGTAATCAAAACATATCACCGTGCTATTGAGCCTACTTATCAATATAAATGCCCAATATGAACTACACAATATATCTCTAAGAATTAATACATGCTATTCACACAAAACATGAATACATGTCAAGAAATCATTCCAAAGACACAGTTGAATCACTCACCTCCAAATAACGTTCCTATAATTCAATCTGAAGAAACTCCGTGCACAAAGAACGTGCAGAAGTCTGTCTAGTACAATTCCTATGGATCAAAATTCCATTTATCAACTTTTATGAAAAATTCTAGAAAATAACTTTTCGAAAAACTTAGCCAAACAGGCCCTAATAGGTATCAAAACGAAGCTCTTACCTCGAGGAGCTCGAATATGAAATCTGGGAGAAAACAAACTGACGGAAGGTCGTCGTTTGGCGTCGCAAAGCTCTAAGCAACTAAATCTCCCTCTAGCCCCCTTTTGGCCTCCTTCTTGAACTTTTAGGTTAAGCTTATGAAAAATATCTCATCCATCTCTATCTATATATAGGCAACTCTTTTGAAAATTACGTTTACCTCCCCACGAGTTTTCAAAACTCCTAATTAGTCTCTGAAACTTTCTATACGGCTTATTCATAGCTTTACGAGTGAAACCTCAAAATTATAAAAGTTTTCGACTAAGTTTCGTTTGGTCGCTAAAACGCGAATTTCTATATGACGTTTCCGAAGTTGCTAATTAGACTACCAAATTAATAGCGTGTTCATTCGTCCTCACCAGGATACTAAATCTAACAACAGAAATAAATTCTAAAACAGAAAATAATACAGATATTGAAATACACAGGTAAACATTTATTTTCAGATAAACATTTAAAATGTTCTACAGTGACCGTCTCATACTCGGAGAGACTTCACAAACAATAAATCATCAATCACAACAGTTTCAAAGGGTTCTCTAATACAGACACCCAAATCAACTCGTGACTCAAAACTCACTTAACCATGTGTCATAAGACACGCCACATCACATTATCATGCATGACAATGTAATGCAAATGAAATAACACAAATGTGGGTGTTATACAGTCAACTGGACAAGGCTGTTGAACTTTTCTTACTTTCTGCTGTAGACCATCAGTCAACTAGGGTCCCAATATAATTGACTGAACTGCTAGTCTTCAAAATGGATTCTTTTGGAAATGTTTCAATTGGGACAAAAATTTTTATAATTCTGATTTTAAAGGATTATACTTATGTTTTCCACTGCTATTTTACTTTAATGGAACCGGATAAGCCTTGGTGGTATGCCACGTGTCCTAATTCCGCGCGTAGCGGGATGGGTCGTGACATTTAGTGGTATCAAAGCTAGAGGTTACAAAATTTGGGAACGTTCGACGACGAGTGGAGTGTTGAGTGCTTCGACACATATTCTAGAGTGCATCCATACATGGTAGAGATGTTTGATGCATATGTATGTGATTATACATACATGTCTATATTTATTATTGTACATGCATAGTGTTTATGCATTGAGATTAACAGGATTGCAATTATGAGTGATGACCGAGAATTATCGCCGCATATTGGACGTATGAATGAAATGACAGAAATGATTGGTTACATGGGCGTCATGATACGAAATATAGCAGAACGGTTACCTCCAACACCTCTATTCAAGGTAGCACCGATTGTTGTGGTACATGCACCTGAGAATAGGGGTATGAGATCTGTGTCTGAAAAATATTAGAAAGAAGCCGATGAAATTCAAGGGGCACCTGACACAACGCTAGCAGAGCATTGGGTTATGGACATTGACGACATCCTATTGACGCGTTTTCTTATCACACCCAAGTGTAGGTGATCGTACAAGTAAAAAAGTTCTGGAAGTCCAGGTCGAACCCACAGGGAATGGGAAAAAAAGATAGCCAATAACTATTTTGTCACTAAGAAGAAAATAAAAGATGATGGATTTTTGTGGGGTTTTACTAAACTACTAATTTTTATATTTTTGCAATAAAACTAATTAAAAGCTATTTTTTTCTAAGTAGTTTACGGTAAAGATTTTAACAGTGCAAAATAAATTAACTAAGATACTAGTAGGAAAATGAAGAATAAGAAAGAAAAGCTAAATTTTTGTGAGATGAACTTTTTAGATTTAATAATAGCGAAAGATAGAAATAATACAGATATTTAAGCAAAGTTATTAAAAACAGGAAATATTAATTAAATTGAAAGAAATGATTTAAAGGAATTGGGAATATGCAAACCAACACTAAATCCCACAACTTTTGTGCATTTGAAAAGGATTTGGCATTTAAGACCGCAGAGTCATTCTTTATTTGAAAATAAACTTTTACTAGTCAGGGTCATATCAAGTGTGTCAGGTTTGATACGAAACGACATCATTTGGTTTAAAGAAAAATAAAAAGGCAATTGGGTAATAGCCAGGTTCGAACCGTGACCCACCGCGGACGTGGGTTATTCGGCGCCCATTCCCCACCACTCTGCCACTACACAATTGCATGTCCATTAGTGGATAGAAATATATATATAAACACATATTTAAAATATGAATTTTGTCATATGAATTGTTTGAGTATGCTAGGTGTTTTTTTATGATAAAAGACATAGTTTGACAATCCACATAATTATATTCTTATTTCAAATATGTAATCTTTTGATGTCCAATATAGCCATAGTATATAAACATGTTAAATGGTCAAAGTATAGATACATAGATATTTTTTGCCATAAATGGAAAAATAAACCATCTAGATAAATTTGCCCATTTAAGATTAGTGCACAGAAGCTGTGGTTTCTAAGTTTTTATTACATATCCCCAATTAAAGTTTTAGCCTACCATTTTGGAATTGAAGCTGTCTTCCAAATAATCTTTTAAAGAAATATTAAATAGTTATACACAGTGACTGCCCAATTAAAATTAAAATTAAAATTATAAAACTAAGGTAAGGGTGAAATATAATATTAATATTATTTTTTTCCTCACTTAACATGAGTTGGAGTTGAATTTGTGGAATCTGCAAAATAACAAAGTTTAGTACAACTAGGCTAATAAAACATAAACAAATGGAAATACTGAATTAATAATAAAATACTAAACCTTTAACTTTGGATTCTTGTGGGGTCACAGTGGTTGAACTCCAAGAACACAAATACGGTCAAACCAAATCCTAATCTAATTTTGGAGTGAGATATGAGTATGGTGTGCTTGGGGCTTTGGTAGGTGATTATAACAACTACGTGGCTAAGAAATCTGGCATTTACTTGCAAAATCTGTCTTTTAGTGAATGGAAATATTACTATAAAAACTGGAAATTTTGGGTTTTAAACTATTTTAGGGGACAACTATAAGTACTACTAGACTAAAAACATTAAATCTAAATTTAAATAGGACTATTTTTACTACTACAAATTGACAAATGTTATACAAGAAAACAAATATTTTAAATTTAAGAAATACAGTACACAAAGTTTTGCTGCGTATTTTTTAACATGAAATCATCAATTACATAAAAGTAAATTTTTACAACTACTAGAACTAGAAAAAGCAAAGTAAAACTAAAGTTTCTTACTTCTAAGGACAATATGAGTGCTCACATGATAACCTCCCTAAACTATTCTCTCCCTAACAGTGTGTGTGATTGTTGGCTTGTTGGTTGTGTGTTGTGCTTGTGATTGTTGGTGTAGGCTCTCCTTTTATAGACGAAATTTGAGAAAAAAAATCATCATTGCATTCGTCAGCCTTGTCACGAGCTTTGCCATTTCCTTCTCGCGGTCTCAATTTATTCCTCGTGCCTTGTTTTTCTCCCCTCTTCTGACACACTGCTCAGAAAGAGAGAGATTGAGAGAAAAAAAGGAGAGAAAAAACATATCTTTATCAAACATATCTTCAACAGTGATGCTTAAGTGATGTTTTTATTTTGAGTAATATTTGGGACACAACCTTCATACAACTTTCATACAACCTCCCCAAAAGATGTGTCTATCTCTCTCCTGTGATGTCACTGGACCCCACAGTCACACAGGAAAGAGATAGACACATCTTTTGGGGAGGTTGTATGAAAGTTGTATGAAGGTTGTGCTCCAAGTATTACCCTTTTATTTTTCTTTGGGTAATACTTGGGGCACAACCTTCATACAACTTTCATACAACCTCCCCAAAAGATGTGTCTATCTCTTTCCTGTGTCACTGTGGGGTCCAGTGACATCACAGGAGAGAGATAGACACATCTTTTAGGAAGGTTGTATGAAAGTTGTATGAAGGTTGTGTCCCAAATATTACTCTTTTTCTTTTGTCTTTTGGTGATTCTTTGTTGATTCAATTCTTCTTCTTTTTTTTCATTTGGTTACTTTCAAACCGTAGTAAGCATAAGTGAATATAGGAAACACTTCAGTGTGATTACTACTTCTTTCCTTCCCTTTATTTCACTTTATTTTCACATAAACATATAAAATATGTAAAAGTATATAATTACACACATTTGAGTGACATCACCACTAAATTATATTAATTCAAATATACGTGTAAAACTAGGAATTTAGGGGATTAAATGAGAACTATATATATTATATTAGCACATAAATGTGTAATATTCAATGTTTGTCAGACATGGAGAGAATTTTTTGATCTATTCCGATATCCGATAAGGAGAGAATTGAGAATGCAAGTGATGTGCTGAAGGGTGAAGCTCAGAATTGGTGGGTAAATGTTTTGGACTAAGGGGCACCGATAACGTGGGAGGGATTCAAGGTAGTTCAATGGCCGATTCTTTCCGCGAGCTGCTCACAATGCAAAAAAGAGGGAATTTGATAATCTCTGACAGGGAGACATGACCCTAACCGAATATACATCCAAGTATAACGCATTACTGAGATTCAGTAAAGGTTCAGTGCCAGAGGAGGAGGATAGAGCAAGAAAGTTTGAAGAAGGGTTAAGGGAGAATATTCATCTGAGAGTGGAACCGTATGAACACTCAACCGTTGGTGCAGTGCAACAAACACCACTTGTTGTGAAAAGTGGATGGGAAAGATTGAGACAAAATCAACAAGGTAAAAGGGGTAATGAAGGTGGTGATCGGAACTAAGGCGGATCTTTCAAGAAGCCATTCCCAAGAGGCTCTGGTCGTAGTTTCAGTGAGTTCAGGAAGACGCCAAGTAACATACCATTGTGTTCACTTTGCAACCGACCACACTCAGGTCGATGTTTCATGACCAAACCCCAGAACAGGAACCAAGGAGGAGGTAGTACTAATTCGACACCTAACATGAGGGGCAAGTGTTATGACTGTGGAGTATTTGGACATCAAGCCAAGGATTGTCCGAGGAAGTATTCTCACCAAGGAGCTAGTTCATGGCTTCTAGTGGTTAGAAGCCTAGACAGTCTAATGATGGGGGACAGAGGACGGAGCAACGTCAAGGAAGGTCATTCTAAATGAACCCAAGAGATATAGCTGCTTCAGAGACAGTGGTCTCAGGTATGGTGCCTATATGTTCACACTTAGCACGCATACTTGTTGACGTAGGATCTACGCATTCATTTGTATCGCATGATTTTGTTGAACATTTAAACGTTAAGTTTATGTTGCTAGGATATGATTTATCCATTGCCGTGCCACTTAGTAAACCAGTGGTAACGTCTACGATATATAAGAACTATGAGATCTAACTAGGCGAGAAATGGATGATCGTGGACCTTATACCAATTGTTGTGAACCATTTCGATGTGATATTAGGAATGGATTTGTTATCACTTAACCAAGCCACGATAGATTGTGAATGAAAAGAAGTTAATTTTCGATCACTGGTGTCACGCCCCGGATCCATACATATGAATCTAGGTCACGTGGCACGCCATCAAGGCTTACCAAATTGATTAAAGTTCCCAAAAATGGCCTTAATAAAAGTTTTGCTCCAAAACCACCAACTTTCAAATAGTTTTTCAAAGGTTATATTAAACACGTGCCCAAACACGCCTTAACGAGTTTTGTTTTCAAAAGTAACATTTCCGTAGGTCAAAGGGTCCCAAAAGGTACCTCCATGCCTAATTAGATGTTGTTCCGAACATTGGAAGTATGAGTTTGAAATTTCTGGCAGGGGGCATTTCGACCGGTCGAATTGCCCCGTTCGACCGGTCGAATGGGGTCTGTGCAGAAAACCAAACCTCCAAAAGACCGTATTCACAATTGCCGGCGCTTTTCCGCAAACGCCGTTAATTACCGGCGCTTCTCTAATAAACGTCGTTAATTCCCGGCGCTTCCGCACAAACGCCGCTAATAAATCAATACCTCTTTTACCCAAAGAAATCAACCCAAACCAATTCAATCCAAACCATTCCAAATCAAATTATTCCAAACCAAAACCATTTCAAAGCTTTGTTTAAACCTTCTAAAGACTTGCAAAAACACATACACCATTTACACAACAACCATAAACCCGTTCCGAATTACAAGTATCAAAAGTACAAGTTTCACACGTCTCGGCAACCAAGGTCCTAAAGTGAACCATGTGCCGTACTCGCATATATAACAAGTCCTATTACAAGTCGCACGGTTAAACAACCGGCATGAGTTAAACACATATTACAAACACAATTCAAGTTCTATAAACATAAGGAGTTTCCGGTCCTCCCTCCCCTCATCACCCGCGATTCTCTCCTCCAGTCCTTGCACCTGAATGGTTATTTATATAACCACAGATATATGGATTTGTTTAAGCTAACGCTTAGTGAATAATATGAATCACGCATACGGATGACAAATATGTTCCAATCCATCATAACACATAACTATTGGTCTATAGGGAATAAGTGCACCTTCACCGATCCAAAGTCTTAAGACTCAACCACGACCCATGCCCCTTCAACATGTCGCGTAAATGCCTTTCTCGGCAAGTGACCGTCGTCACTACTAATCCTCCCCCTTCGAGAGGACGTCTCACGGTGAATTAGCACAAATCCCCTTTTAACCCATATAGGCACATAAACATGCTCAACTTACAAATCACCATGCTTTTCATTTCAACATGCCTTGGGCCTATTTTACACATGAGTTTTGCCCAATATGAACTACACATGGTATCTATAGGCATTCCTAGCATATCAAATGCATCAAACCATAGAATCATCCAAAACTCAAGATTTATATCACTCACCTCCGATTTACGCCCTTAAACGCCGATCCAAGGAAAACTCAAGCACAAAGAACGTGCAGTAATTCTTCTAATACAATTCCTATTAATCAAAAGTCCAATTATCAACTTTATATGAAAATTATAGAAAATAAGTTTTCGGAAAACTTAACCAAATAAGGCCTAATAGGTATCAAAACGACGGCCTTACCTCGTAGAGTTCAAATACGGAATTTGGTGAAAAACAAACGAGTAGAACTCCGTCGATTCGAGTCTTGAAGCTCTAAGCCAAGAAATCCTCCATTTGGCCTCTTCTTGAACTTAGGTTAAAAGTTTATAAAATTATGAAAGTCATCACTATGTATATATAGGCAACACTTTCGGAAATTGTGTTTACCTCCCCACGAGTTTTCAAAACTTCTAATCAGTCTCTTAAACTTTCAACACAGCTAATGCATAGCTCTATAGGTGAAACCTCAAAATTATAAAGGTTTCCAACTAAGTTCCGTTTGGTTGCTAAAACGCAAGTTTCTATAAATTTTACGAAATTGCTAATTAGCTTACCAAATTATGTAACGTGTTCAATTCTGTCCTCACCAGGCATCTAATGACTCCGATGAGTCGCTATTAACAATATAAAATCAATTATATTCACATATGCCTAAATAAACATTTAAGCACATAATCATGAGTTGTTACTCATTTTCCCAACCGTAGGGAATTCTCACTTGCCCACCTTCTGGACTGCCTTCAAGGCCAAATACTGGGTTCTCAAAAGACACCCTCCAACAACTAGTGAGTCATCACTCACATCACACGTGTTAATTAACACAATAGTAAGCATGTCATGCATGCTAAAATGATATAAATAAATACCGCGGGAGCGGGTATGACATCCTCTCCCCCTTAAAAGAAGTTTGTCCCCAAACTTTCAATACCTCATGCTTCAAACAAAAATGGATACTTTGCCTGCATCTCATCCTCTCTTTCCCACGTGGCTTCTTCCACTGAGTGATTTCGCCACAAGACCATTACCAATGGAACCGTCTTGTTTCGTAACACCTTATCCTTTCTATCTAGGATTCTCACTGGACGTTCAACATACGTTAAGTCTTCTCTGACTTCCAATGGCTCTGGAGTAATCACATGACTTGAATCAGATATAACTCTTCTCAACATCGACACATGAAATACATCGTGTACATTAGCCAACTCTTGTGGTAACTCTAGTCGATAAGCTACTGGTCCCACTTTTCCAACAATCTCAAACGGTCCAACGTATCTAGGATTCAACTTCCCTCGCTTTCCAAACCTCGTGATCCCCTTGGAAGGTGAAACCTTCAAGAACACACGGTCTCCTACTTCAAATTCTAGTGGCCTTCGTCCCGTATCCGCGTAGCTTTTGTAACGACTCTGAGCCGTTTTCAACCGTTGTTGTATCACCTTTACTTTATCTGCTGCCAACTGAACCATCTCAGGTCCTTCTAGCCTTCGTTCCCCTACCTCGGTCCAACAAATCGGTGATCGACACTTACGCCCATATAGTCCTTCATATGGTGCCATCCCAATACTAGCCTGAAAACTGTTATTGTAGGCAAATTCAATCAAAGGTATATATTTTTCCCAGTCACCCTTAAAATCAAGAACACATAGTCGAAGCATGTCCTCCAATATTTGAATTACACGTTCGGACTGCCCATCTGTCTGTGGGTGAAAAGCTGTACTAAAGTTTAACTTTGTACCCATAGCTGCTTGTAGCCCTTTCCAGAATCTAGATAAGAAACTACTATCCCTGTCTGAAACTATAGACACTGGTGCTCCATGTAGTCTCACAATCTCTTTAACGTATAACTCCGCGAGTTTCATCGGTTCCTTTGTCTTAATCGGCAAAAAATGTGCTGACTTAGTCAATCGATCTACAATTACCCAAACACTGTCATTCGATCTTGTAGACCTTGGAAAACCCGATACAAAATCCATGGTTATCTTTTCCCATTTCCATTCCGGCACATCCAAAGGTTGCAACAACCCTGCAGGCCTTTGATGTTCCGCCTTGACTTGCTGACAAACCAAGCATTTGGCCACGTACTCGGCTACCTCTCTTTTCATTCCAGACCACCAGTACACCTCTCGCAAATCTCGATACATCTTGGTACTACCTGGATGAACTGTATATTTGGTATTATGAGATTCTTCAAGTATTAACTCCTTAATCCCATCCACATTAGGTACACATACCCGATTCTTGAATTTCAGAATATTGTCCACAAAGGTAAACTCTGGCTGTTTATTTAGCGGTATTTCATCATAGATCTTCTTTAAAACTGGGTCTTGAAGTTGTTTCATCTTTATCTCATCTATCAATGTCGGTTGTGCGACAATAGCTGCTAGCAAACCTCCCTCGGTTGTTGAAATCACCTCAAGTTCCAACCTTTCCATTTCACCAACAAGTTGTTTCTGTGAAGTCAAATCGTAGGCCAAATTATTTGTAGACTTTCTGCTTAATGCGTCAGCAACTACATTTGCTTTCCCAGGATGGTAGTGAATCGACAAGTCGTAGTCTTTCATCAATTCCAACCATCGCCTTTGCCTCATATTCAGTTCTTTCTGTGTAAACAAGTACTTCAGGCTCTTGTGATCTGTGTAGATATCACACTTTTCCCCGTAAAGATAATGCCGCCAGATCTTCAATGCAAAGATCACCGCTGCTAACTCAAGATCATGAGTCGGATAATTCACTTCATGTACCTTTAACTGCCGTGAGCCATAAGCAATCACCTTGTCGTTCTGCATCAGAACACATCCCAGTCCTCTATGTGAAGCATCACTATAGATTACAAACCCCTCCGTACCAGAAGGAATCGTCAAGATCGGTGCTGACATAAGTCGAGTCTTCATCTCTTTAAAACTCTTGTCACATTCCGAGTCCCAATTAAATACTGTGTTCTTTCTCATCAGTTGAGTCATTGGCATCGCTATCCTGGAGAAATTTTCCACAAACTTTCTATAATAACCTGCCAATCCCAAGAAACTTCGAATCTCTGACACATTTGTTGGTTTTGACCAATTAGCTATAGCCTCAATCTTCTTCGGGTCCACTGAAACTCCATCTTCAGAAATTACATGCCCCAAGAAAGCTATCTCAGTCAACCAAAACTCACACTTCTTCAATTTCCCATATAATTTTCTCTCTCGCAGTCGTTGTAAGACCAATCGTAAGTGCCTTTCATGTTCTTCAACATTTTTGGAATACACCAAGATATCATCTATGAACACAATCACAAACTCATCCAGATATTCTTTGAATACCCTGTTCATCAAATCCATAAACGCCGCTGGTGCATTTGTTACTCCAAATGGCATGACCAAAAACTCATAATGGCCGTATCGAGTCCGAAACGCTGTCTTCTCTACATCCTCCACCTTGACTTTCAATTGGTGATAACCCGATCTCAAGTCAATCTTTGAAAATATATATGCCCCTTGTAGTTGATCAAACAAGTCATCAATACGTGGTAGTGGATATTTGTTCTTGATCGTCAACTTGTTCAATTCTCTATAATCTATGCACATTCGCATTGTCCCGTCTTTCTTCCTAACAAACAATACCGGTGCTCCCCATGGTGAGACACTTGGTTGTATAAACCCTTTATCAAGTAGCTCCTGTAGTTGGATTTTCAGTTCCTTCAATTCCACTGGTGCCATTCGGTATGGTGCCTTCGATATCGGTTGTGCTTCAGGTATCGTATCAATGGTAAATTCAATCTCCCTTTCAACTAGAGTATCAGGTAACTCCTCAGGAAACACATCAGGAAATTCTCTCACTATTGAAATATTTTCAATCCCCGTTCCGGTGACTCTTGTATCAAGAATACTACATAAGAATCCTTGACAACCCTTCCTCACTAGTCGACAAGCTCGTGCAGCCGATACAATATACGGTGGTGACGTGATCCCCACCCCATGGAAATAAAATTCTTCCTGATCTGGCATTTGAAATACAACTCTTTTCCTTACACAATCAATTGAAGCACAATTCGCTGATAGCCAATCCATTCCCAAAATTACATCAAAGTGATGAATGGTTAAGGGTACCAAATCAATAACTAAGGTCTTTTCATTTACGTTGATGTCACATGCTTTATATACCAATGAACTTATTATAGGATTCCCTAACGGAATTGAAACGGACAAATCAAATCCCAATGGTTCTGACATCACATCCAAGCATTTAGCAAATTCATGTGACACAAATGAGTGTGTGGATCCTGAATCCATAAGTACACATGCAGGACGTGAGCAAATAAGTAGTGTACCTGACACCACAGAGTCTGCGTTGGCCGTCTCTCCTGGCAAAAGGTTAAATGCCCGCGCCTCCCTTTGTTCCTTCTTTCCTTTGCCTGGTTGTTGCACTGTTCTCGTTCCACTAGAAGCCACAGAACCGGCCCCGCGTTGTCGCTTGTTCGGGCAATCCCTCTCCCGATGACCCGGCATACCACATTCATAACATTTACCCCTCATATCCACATTCGCACTTTGGGTTCTTGTCTGCGTACAATTCTTGGCAACATGTCCTGGTTGATTACAAATATGACAAATCGTATTTGCCATATAACAAACACCCCAATGTCTACGGCCGCAAATAGTACACACCGGTTTATCCCCTCCAGAGAATGAACTTCCTCCTTGATTTCCTGAAACCAGCACCAGGTGCCCTTGAATAGGATTTCTTAAAGTTACCCTGGTTCCTCCCTTGATTCTCATTCTTCCTCTTCCCTTGTTGGCTAAGCTTATAGTTCCCAATATCTCTTTCGGCTATTAGAGCCACATCTAGAACTCCAGCAAATGTTGGGAGACGAAATGTATCCACGCGACTATGGATATTCTCCCTCAGACCTTCTTCGAACTGCCTGGCTCTATCCACTTCTTCCAAAACTATACCAGGTGCAAATCGAGCCAACCCATTAAATGCAGTCGCATACTCGTTTACAGTCATATCCCCTTGTTTCAAGTTCATGAACTCTCGCTTCTTTTGGGTCTTTACTGAATCTGGAAAGTACCGCTTATCAAATTCCTCTATGAAACCTGCCCAAGTAGTCGGTGCTCTACTTGCGAGGATACCAACCCACCAATTCTGAGCTCCCTCTTTCAACGTATCAGTGGCATTGTCTATTTTCTCTCTATCGGTGCACGCTAGGTTACGGAATATACGTTCCATATCCATTTTCCAAAAGTCTGCCACATCAGGATCCGATCCCCCAATGAATATTGTCGGATTCTTCTTTGCGAACTTTTCGGAAATTGATTGCCCAGCTCTTGGTGCCAAATTTGGATTTTCCGGCTCTATTCTCCTTGGTGGCACTCTGTCATCCACTGCTCTAATGAACCCCTCAATAGCGGCCTCTATTCGATCCATTCGTGCATTCGTTGTATTGTCATTATTTATATCCATACTTTCCACCACTTATTCCTGATAATCATCACATAATGATATCATGCATGTCATGACATATATTTCATAGTATACATGTAAAATACGATGCACACAACCATTATTCATATGCATATGTAATGCACTAATCCAAATTCCGCACATATTAATCAATATTCAAACTCATGACGTCGTCTCTCGTCCCCAAGGCTCTAAACCTAAACCCATAGCTCAAGGTCTATAACCTTTTTGCTCTGATACCACTACATGTCACGCCCCGGATCCATACATATGAATCTAGGTCACGTGGCACGCCATCAAGGCTTACCAAATTGATTAAAGTTCCCAAAAATGGCCTTAATAAAAGTTTTGCTCCAAAACCACCAACTTTCAAATAGTTTTTCAAAGGTTATATTACACACGTGCCCAAACACGCCTTAACGAGTTTTGTTTTCAAAAGTAACATTTTCGTAGGTCAAAGGGTCCCAAAAGGTACCTCCATGCCTAATTAGATGTTGTTCCGAACATTGGAAGTATGAGTTTGAAATTTCTGGCAGGGGGCATTTCGACCGGTCGAATTGCCCCGTTCGACCGGTCGAATGGGGTCTGTGCAGAAAACCAAACCTCCAAAAGACCGTATTCACAATTGCCGGCGCTTTTCCGCAAACGCCGTTAATTACCGGCGCTTCTCTAATAAACGTCGTTAATTCCCGGCGCTTCCGCACAAACGCCGCTAATAAATCAATACCTCTTTTACCCAAAGAAATCAACCCAAACCAATTCAATCCAAACCATTCCAAATCAAATTATTCCAAACCAAAACCATTTCAAAGCTTTGTTTAAACCTTCTAAAGACTTGCAAAAACACATACACCATTTACACAACAACCATAAACCCGTTCCGAATTACAAGTATCAAAAGTACAAGTTTCACACGTCTCGGCAACCAAGGTCCTAAAGTGAACCATGTGCCGTACTCGCATATATAACAAGTCCTATTACAAGTCGCACGGTTAAACAACCGGCATGAGTTAAACACATATTACAAACACAATTCAAGTTCTATAAACATAAGGAGTTTCCGGTCCTCCCTCGCCTCATCACCCGCGATTCTCTCCTCCAGTCCTTGCACCTGAATGGTTATTTATATAACCACAGATATATGGATTTGTTTAAGCTAACGCTTAGTGAATAATATGAATCACGCATACGGATGACAAATATGTTCCAATCCATCATAACACATAACTATTGGTCTATAGGGAATAAGTGCACCTTCACCGATCCAAAGTCTTAAGACTCAACCACGACCCATGCCCCTTCGACATGTCGCGTAAATGCCTTTCTCGGCAAGTGACCGTCGTCACTACTAATCCTCCCCCTTCGAGAGGACGTCTCACGGTGAATTAGCACAAATCCCCTTTTAACCCATATAGGCACATAAACATGCTCAACTTACAAATCACCATGCTTTTCATTTCAACATGCCTTGGGCCTATTTTACACATGAGTTTTGCCCAATATGAACTACACATGGTATCTATAGGCATTCCTAGCATATCAAATGCATCAAACCATAGAATCATCCAAAACTCAAGATTTATATCACTCACCTCCGATTTACGCCCTTAAACGCCGATCCAAGGAAAACTCAAGCACAAAGAACGTGCAGTAATTCTTCTAATACAATTCCTATTAATCAAAAGTCCAATTATCAACTTTATATGAAAATTATAGAAAATAAGTTTTCGGAAAACTTAACCAAACAAGGCCTAATAGGTATCAAAACGACGGCCTTACCTCGTAGAGTTCAAATACGGAATTTGGTGAAAAACAAACGAGTAGAACTCCGTCGATTCGAGTCTTGAAGCTCTAAGCCAAGAAATCCTCCATTTGGCCTCTTCTTGAACTTAGGTTAAAAGTTTATAAAATTATGAAAGTCATCACTATGTATATATAGGCAACACTTTCGAAAATTGTGTTTACCTCCCCACGAGTTTTCAAAACTTCTAATCAGTCTCTTAAACTTTCAACACAGCTAATGCATAGCTCTACAGGTGAAACCTCAAAATTATAAAGGTTTCCAACTAAGTTCCGTTTGGTTGCTAAAACGCAAGTTTCTATAAATTTTACGAAATTGCTAATTAGCTTACCAAATTATGTAACGTGTTCAATTCCGTCCTCACCAGGCATCTAATGACTCCGATGAGTCGCTATTAACAATATAAAATCAATTATATTCACATATGCCTAAATAAACATTTAAGCACATAATCATGAGTTGTTACTCATTTTCCCAACCGTAGGGAATTCTCACTTGCCCACCTTCTGGACTGCCTTCAAGGCCAAATACTGGGTTCTCAAAAGACACCCTCCAACAACTAGTGAGTCATCACTCACATCACACGTGTTAATTAACACAATAGTAAGCATGTCATGCATGCTAAAATGATATAAATAAATACCGCGGGAGCGGGTATGACAACCGGTGCATGGGAACTTTTGTTTCCAAGGGAACAGGGTTACACTGCCGCCATATTTGATTTCAGCTATCCGCGCGGGCAAATTATTGAGAAAGGGATGTCAGGGATTTTTGTGCTCAGTAATTAATACTTCGGCAACCAAATTAAAAGTAGAAAATATTCCAATAGTACGGGAATACCCAAAAGTGTTTCCCGATGACTTACCAGATGTCCTTATCTGTCACAGTCCGGTCCCACAATAGCATAACCAGAGCCCGTGGCACGCCACTGAGGTTAAACCAATTCATTAACGTTCCCAAAAATTAGTTTGAAGAACACACGCAGCGGAAAGAAAATAAAACATTTGCAAACTAGCAGTCCAGTCGACTGATTCTCATATCCAGTCAACTGATACTGGTCCAGTAGAAACTTGATTTTTAAAACATAATCCAGTCGACTATTTTTTAAGTCCAGATGACTGGGGCTTCAAATAGACTGGTACGATCCAGTTGACTGAAGTTCAGCATGGATAAAATATCTGAATTGAAACCACGATCCAGTCGACTGTGTCGGGGACCCAGTCGACTGATCCTCTATGAAAAGATGTAGTGAAATGTTGAAAAAGAGGCTCCAGTCGACTGTTTTCTCAACCAGTCGACTGGTTTATGGCAGCAGCACACATTCTGCAAAATTTCTAAGTTTCAAAGCTTTTCGAAAACAACTGAGGGCTAAACACACACATACCAAACTCATATCGAAACGATCTTAATTGGATTAAACATTACCAAAGCGAAATTACAACATGTTACTAACTATTGCAACGATCCAAATCCATCTTAACATACTAAGTTAAACATAAATTAAAGTCATGGAATTCTTATTACAAAACAAGTCAATTACAAAACGACGAGATCAACATATTGAGTCGCCTTCTAAGTGACTCCCAAACCCACGCGCTCACTTCTGCGATTCCTCGCCAGCATTAATACCTGCAATGGTTATTTGAATAACCATACATATTTGATTTGTTTAAGCTAACGCTTAGTGAATAAAACAACAAATGCACATGAATGATTAACATGCTCGCATTCACATCTCTACATTTCATACTAATCGCGGGAGACTTACGTGCACATTCCATACACCCAATCCGCGACTCCTCGCCAATAAGTCCATGCGAAAGGGTAAGACCCACGATTCTTCTCTTCAATCATGCGACCTTAATGCCTATATCGGCTCCACAAAATGGCTTAGTGACCACGTGCTCCTTCTGACCCAAATAAGCAACTCAACATGCTCAAATACATATGACCATGCTCGCGGTAAACGAAACATGTCACCATGCTATTGGGCCTACTTAACAATATAAATGCCCAATATGAACTACACAAAATATCTCTATAACTAACACATGCTTTTCATATCAAACATGAATACATGTCAAGGAATCATTCCAAAATACATAGTTGAATCACTCACCTCCGAATAACGCTCTTATAATTCAATCCGAAGAAAACCCGTGCACAAAGAACATGCAGAAGTTCGTCTAGTACAATTCCTATCGATCAGAAATCCAATTATCAACTTTAATGAAAAATTCTAGAAAATGATTTTTTGAAAAACTTAGCCAAACAGGCCCTAGTGGGTATCAAAACGAAGCCCTTACCTCAAGGAGTTCGAATATGAAATCTTGAAGAAAATAAACTGGCATAAGTCCGTCGTTTGGCGTCGAGAAGCTCTAAGTAATCAAATCTCCTTTTGGCCTCTCTTGAAACTTAGGTTGTAAGCTTTGAAAAATATCTCAAGTCATCTCTATCTATATATAGGCAAAATTCTCGAAAATTATGTTTACCTCCCCACGAGTTTCCAAAACTCCTAATCAATCTCTGAAACTTTCTACACAGCTAATTCATAACTTTACAAGTGAAACCTCAAAATTATAAAAGTTTCTGACTAAGTTCCGTTTAGTTGCTAAAACGCAAATTCTTATATGACTTTTTCGAAGTTGCTAATTAGCCTACCAAATTAATAGTGTGTCAATTCGTCCTCACCAGGATGCTAAAATTAACAACAGATATAAATTCTAAGCCATAAATAAATACAGATATAGAAATACACAGGTAAACATTTAATTCCAAATAAACATTTAAGGTATTCCACAGTGACCGCCTCATACTCGGAGAGACGTCATAACATCAAAACATTCACTTCACACTGTCTCAGAGGGTTCTCTAACACAGACACCCAAATCGACTCGTGAGTCAAAACTCACTCAAACATGTGCCAAAAATGCACAATACATCACAATATCAAGCATGACAATGTAATGAAATACAATAACATAATTACAGGTGTTATATTATCGAGAGGGAGATTGAGTTTACTATTGAGATAGTGTCAGACTCACAACCAGTATCGAAAGCACCATATAGAATGGCACCCGTGGAATTGAAAGAATTGAAAGTGCAACTACAGGAACTACTTGACAAAGGTTTCATTCAACCTAGTATATCGTCGTGGGGAGCTCCAGTGTTGTTTGTAAAGAAGAAAGATGGTTCAATGAGAATGTGTGTTGACTACCAAGAGTTAAACAAGTTGACAATCAAGAACAAGTATCCATTGCCAAGAATTAATGACCTATTTGATCAACTTCGTGGTGCACAAGTATTTTTCAAGATTGATTTGAGATCGGGCAATCATCAATTGAAGGTAAAGGCCGAAGATATTGAGAAAATAATTTTCAGGACGAGCCATAGACATTATGAGTTCTTGGTCATGCCATTTGGAGTTACAAATGCACCAGTCGTGTTCATGGATCTTATGAATCGAGTCTTCAAGGACTACTTGGACGATTTTGTGATAGTGTTTATCGATGATATCCTTATTTATTCGGCAAGTGAGATGGAGCACGAGAATCATTTAAGATTGATACTTCAAAGATTGCCAGAGAAGCAACTATTTGGTAAATTTAAGAAGTGTGAATTCTGGTTACCTAGAACTACCTCTTATCACGCCCCGACTTAGCATAAATATGGAAAGCCATTAATTTCCTTTATGGACCCGTAGGTCGCGACAGTTTGCAGGATCGAATCTGTCCCAAACATCAAACAATATAATGTTACAAATCAAAGTAGAGCAATCAAGGCTTACAAAATTTTACCAAATTTATAATTATTACAGCACGTGATTACCGAAGGCACAACCCGCCTTGAAACAAAATAATATTAATAATATCTATTATAGTCATCCTTATTACAAATTCAGTTTATCAACTAAGGCAGCATTAAAATAATTGTTTCTCTTCAAGCAACCGTTCTCAGTTAGCATAGTCATAATGTTCAACCCGGTCATAACCTGAAAAGCCTAGACACAAATGTCCAGGGAGCATCAACACCGTTAGCTTTATGAAGCTAGTGATTATTAAAAGCATACACTTGAATGTAAAACATATTTACTATTTCCATTTCACAGTTCCATTATCCAACAGGTTAACCATATAGAAGTGAATTCACAATACAAAACTGTCACGCCCCAAAATAGCATAAATAGAGAAAAATAATTTTCCTTTATGGGTCCATAGGGAATGACTGGTGAATGTCACTAACTTCCACACCACGCAGTTCTAGATAACAGAATAAGAAAGAAACAACCCATAGTAATATAAAAGAAACCTATTATATTACCAACATCATAGTTATTACAACAGTAAATCTACAGCAGAAGTATATAAGGTTTGGAAGCAACATATGCCCAAGTACCAAAGATAACAAAACAACTAAACAGAAAAACACAAACTAAATACTATCTCCAAATCTTCAACTGGCATAGACATCAGCATAGTATTCCTCCCTGGCATAGCCATCATCAGTGGGGCCACCCTCGGTGTATTCTCCTTCTGGATAGGAACTATTGTTGTAGACTTTGTCACTTGTAAAATAAGTTACAGGATAGTCTGGACGGGAGAATCTCCAGGCAATAAAGGTCGTCAGCTTACTGAGAGCTGAGTGAGTATAAACTAACAAGGTACCAGTTATCTGAAGTAAACACAAGCTTATGAAAACACAAGTTAACGTCTGACTATAACAATAATAATAATAATAATATCTTGTTCCTATATTCAACCTCATAAACCAACCCTTATCGTCTTGTTACTCGAATATCAACATCAACAATATACTGACAAAATGAACAGACTCGATCGTTTAACTCTAGGGATACACCCTCATTCCGTCCATCATTTTTAAGAGCATATTATACAGCTCACCGCATGTCATAGACTCCACGTCAGTCCGTCCCCAGCTTTTAAGAACAATGTATCCTGTTCACCGCATTTTAGGGACATAACATTTTGAATAAGGCATATCATCTATTGCCACGACTCAGCGTCATCTACCAGACATCCTAACTCACCGATTTTAAGAGCACATTACACAGCTCACCACTTTTAAGAGCATATCATAGATTATCCGGTCTATCTTAGGACTACTTGGTCCAACTCACCACTTTTAAGAGCATATGCACAACTCACCGCTTTTAAGAGCATATCATGACCAAACGTCCGTCCACGTATCATTCCCAGAACTTACCAAATCTACTTAAGTTACGTTATAATGTCGACACATGACAATTCCCAATATGGCCTGACTACTCGGATTAAAAGAAAAATGGATATCGAACTCATACATGAACCGCATAATATCTCACGTCATTTCATTAACCCATTATTCGTAATTGTGGATACCGGCATTTGGGCCCATAACTTTTTAATTTTAAAATATTTTCCAAATTTCGTACCAAGACAAAGAGTCGCCACTTAATTTTTAAAAGGAAAATTAAGAAACCATTTTAAAGCAAACTGATCTTTTAAGAAACCAGAGATTTTCTAGGTCCGAGGATTATCAAATGAGAGGGGAAAGAGCCCGTCGGACTAAAACACCCCCTCTCATCCTATCTCGCGATAGGCCTCTACTTAACATCCTTTTAATCGAATTAATAATCTAAGCATGTCCTCAACTAATACATATGTATAAATATACATTACAAAAGCATGTCTAAAGGGTATAAGATTGCAAGTGATAAAATATCATTCAAAAACCACATAATTCAAGTAGCAAGCAATATGATATGCAAATAGAGAACTATAGAACTTACCCGGGATCCATGCCGCGAATATTAAATGTGCAATGCATACGAATAGAAAGATTCTAAGAAAATGTCTCTAATCACATATAATACACATAAGGCAAAACCTAATTCTAAGGTGTCGCGTATTAAGTTGAAAAATTGATAAAATCAAGAAATTAAAATAAACTAAAGAGGACTTCAAGAAATCATACCTTAATAGTGCTGCAAAACAAAGGGTTAGTCCATATGATATACAAGATATAAAGTTGGATCTTAAATAACAATCCTAGACTTCTAGCTTAAATAGATCAAATGTAATTAAATCTAAAGCAAACAAGTCCTAATTACAAGCATCAAGCCACATGGATGAATATGTACATGAATAAGAATAAATTATGAAATACTCAGTGATTTAGATCACTTAAACTTTGAATTCAAGCTTAACTAATCATTATTAAAACATGGTTTGAGCCCTAGGTCATAAACTTTGCCTTTTGTCGAGTGAGGGGTGCCGCCTTTCGCGTCCACAGAAAAGTCATTTGGACCATTATTTACAAAGTTGGTCAAATCTGTCATAAAATTCTAAAAATTACAGAGAGCAGACCAGAAATTAAAAAGCATGCTTCCCATGGTTTGATGTCAGTGAATTTTGGATACAAGATGTCTCTGTGTGTCTAGTTTCCATCCCAAAAAGAAACTCAAAGTTTCAACGTTTAGATCTCTGGGAAACGGACAAAAACCAGACGTCACTCAGAGATTTACAAATCTCTGTCCAGAGATTTACAAATCTCTGATTTTTTAAAAATAGTAAAAAAATCAAAAGACTCTAATCTTTTTAGGAGATCTTATTAACACATTAAACTTCATATAAAAAATTATTTAGAGCCAAGAATGCTTGATTAAGGTTCTGATTTACTCATTTTAAAACTGATTTTCTGTTCTGAAACTCTGGACAGAATATGGTTGTCTCACAAAACATATGACCAAACCATGTTATCCATGAGATCCTACTAAAACAAAAATTACAGTGGTAGAACTTTGAGTTATAGACACTTTTCCATTGGTTTCATTTAGTTCCAACGGTTCTATGTTTAACTAAAAATCTTTGATCAAAATTGGTTCATGAATTCACTGCACCATTTTTGGACTTATCATCCTTCTTGTTCTATCAACCAAGCCATGGATATTGGCTTATCTCAAACCTAACTCTCTTTTCCTTTGAGGGTCATTGGAGATCAAGACATGACTAAAACTCATGAGTTCCAAAGGAATATAGAAAAGATTCCATAAAACTCTAAGCTTAGAGGACCCAAGTCATGAGTATGGACTTGGATTCACCTACTTGCTTATAAATGAGATGGTGATCAAACTTTGACTCCCATGTGAAGCATAGGCTTACATGGGATCAAGAGATCAAACTCAAGAGTTTTCAAGAGAGATATTGAAGATCTCCAAGAATCTCAAGAGAAAATTATAAACAACAAGAAGAAATGAAATAAAGAAAACTAAGAGAGCAAGTGCTCTAAATCCATCAAAGAACCTCTTGGAAGAAAACTTGTTTACTTCAAGATTATAGATGCTATTGACCCAAACTAAGAAGAAATAAAAGAAAACTAACAAGATTAGATATCACCTCCAACTATCCTCAAACTTCTATAGTTTTAAGATCTTCCAAGCTCTTCTTCAAACTCTTCAAAACTCTCTTTTCCCAAAATTCGTTTTGTTTTCTCCTTGAAATTCCCCTCTCCAAAAATGTGTAGTAGTAGTCTCCCAAGATTCTTCCTCTTCTCCTCTTTTTTTCAATGAAGATACTCTTCCTTATATAGGCAAATTTTTAAAGGGTATTTCAGTATTTTCAGGGGCAAAACCCTAATTTTGGATGTCCTCTTGATGATACAAAACATGCTGTGTTACAGCTGTCTGCTGGAAAAAGCGGCACTCACCAGAGATGGAAGCGGCACTCAGTGAATGCTGGAACGACACTCAATGAATGTCGTCATGGCATTCTCTGAATACCGGTGCGGCACTCATTGAATGTCGCGGACAACTCCAGGGACTGCCGTCTTTTCTGGAAATCCAATTTTCACAGCATTTGGTGCACTTTAATGGCATTCAATGACTGTTGTTGCGGCTCTTACTGACTGCTGGTCCGACAATCAGCAAGTGCCGCACCGGCAACCCGTAACTGTCGCAGTTGCTGCCATATGCCATATTTTCTATTTTCCATTTCTTTTCTTTTTCTTTCTTCCTTTTTTTTGTTTCGAGTTAAGGAGTCTTTCAAAGAGCTTGAATCACCTTTGGAAGCCTTAGATTAGTCGGACATTGTCATCATCGGACTTGGAGGTAATGCTCCCCTTAATTCGACGTTTGGTCAAAATTGGGGTGTCTATAGTAATCATACTTTATCTTTGTTGTCATATTTTCCCAGATACACCCAAAATCGCATAACAGAAATCCAAATCGAGAAACGAACAACCGAACCTCTTATATAATAAATAGGCAAAAAAATCCATGTTCTGCCATACCAATCGATTGGTATAAGGTCCAATCGATTGGGATAAAAGCTATAACAATCAATTGAGAATCATGGCAATCGATTAGGTCTGAAACAATGTCAAGCGATTGCTAACATTGGCAATCGATTGGGATGTCAATCGATTGGAATTCTATCCAATCGATTGGGTCCAGACTGATGGCAATCGATTAGTAATTATGCCAATCGATTGTCACTTCGTCTTCACCAGCAGATTGTAAAAACAACATATATAAACGTTAAAACCATGCATTTAACACATCTACGCTTCATAAAAACTTGTAATACATCCAATAAAGGGACCAAGTGAGTTAGGAACTCACCTAGGGTGTGTTTGGCTTGTGTGTTCTTGAAAACACCAAAGTTCTCTCTCTCTTCTCTTCTTCCTCTCTCTGTCCAGTTTTCTCTGTCTCTTATTCTTCTCTTCTTTCTCTCTTCTTCTTATTCTCCTCTTCTTCTCTTCCTCTGCTATGAGAGTGTGTGTGTGAGTGTATGTCTATAGAATTAGATATAGATATATGAATAAATATATCAACATATATCTCTCTCTCTCTCTCTCTCAAGATCTGAAAACTAGCCCAAGGCCATAGACATTCTCATATATATAGTGGTTGAGAGTGCCACACGTTTAATGCTAAAGAAAAGAAGAAAACTTGTCTCAACTTATGCCAATCAATTGGGACACAAGTCAATTGATTGGTAACCGATATTTGAAGGCAATCGATTGGTAACATGGCAATCAATTGGGATGTTTCCATGTCATTACTTTTAGTTGGTAGAATGGCAATCGATTGGGAATATGTCAATCGATTGGTATCTAAAAAGTGGCAATCGATTGGGAAGCTTGTCAATCGATTGGTAACCAAAATTCACCAAAAGAAGGAAAAAGTTAATTCAAGTATAGAAAAGAATTACTAGGTCTTATTAATATACAAAAAATACAGGGTATTACAAAAATAGTAAGGATAATATTATAAACTTTAATCCATAAAACATGTGATCGTGCATGGAAACAATGCAACCATTCTTATCTTACCAACTCTTTTCTCTCGACAACACATTACACAACTCTCTCACTCCAATATCTTGAAACACTAAGATGAGCACACCTTAGTACAGGGGTGCCAGGGAGTGTCCAGTTTACCTTACACTTTAGTATGGGGTACCAGGGAATGTCCAATGCCTCACACTTTAGCCATACCACGTATGTTAGGGAATGTCTAGTAGGCCACACTTTAGCACTACCATGGGTGCCAGGGAATGTCCAAGTCAGCGTTACACACTTTAGCGCTACCATGGGCGCCAGGGAGTGTCTAGTTTTATCACTGTCGCATTTCAAAGATACTCTAAACTGCGTTCTCAAAACTATCACACTTTGGTACACAATTACCAAGGAGTATCCAATCACAATCTCAACCATTTACTCTTTTTTCACACTGACCAATAATCACCGTGTATGCCAAACTGACTCCATATGTATGTCATGAAACCTTATACAGAAAATGTAAAGTACCGGAAATGATAACCATATATATACGAGAAGAATTGAATCCATAACCATTCCTTTATAATAAAAACATAACTAACAGGATTATGTTTTAACATAACTCCCAAACAGTACCTTAAAAACCCATAAGACTTCATCCAAACAATTCCTTAACAGAAAACAGACAAAAAGCAGAAAAGGTCAGGTCACTCGCGCGATATACCCATTTTTCGATTTTCTTATAAAAGTTTTCCAATTGTCAAAATCTACACAGGTCGCGCGCGCGGGCCGTTCGCGCGATCGCACTCGCAAGTTCATGCAGAGGCTTCGTCTTCTTCGCTAAAACTCCCTTGTTTTTAGTTTTAAGAGTCTTTTTTACCCATTTTCAAATCTGAAAGTATATATGACATATAACATATGAATCTCTTCATTTTTCTACAAGGATTAAGAATCTACGATCAATTTAACACGAATTAATTCGTAACTCTCGGATTTTAGGAAAAACCGAGAGGCATCAAAACTTCATTTTTAAGATACGTCACGATACGAATTAATTAGGCTCTAATACTTTAAACCTAGCATCTATGATGTGTAATCTTCCATAATTATCTATAAAAATGGATTTTGGTCAAGTTTGGAAAATCGTAATTTTTCAAGCTATAAACTTCAAACGTAAAATCATAAATGGTGATTTATAAACCAAGCTACACAAATAGTAAATAAGGTATGGATTATATTCTGAGTGAGTTGATAATACTCACTGTGATAAGAGGTTGGAGTATTAGTTGAAAAAGAACCACAAATAAGAACTCCAATTTTCAAGCTATGGAGATAGAGTTCCTTCTCTCTCCAAAATTTCAATGAAATCTTAATAACTCTCTGCACTCTTTCTCTCTGGTTGGTGTTGTATCAAATGTGCAAATTGTGAGAAAGTGAGTTATATAGAAAACCAAGAACTTGGAGGCCAAGTTCTTCATTCTATACTCGACAAAAGATTTTATTAACCAAATTCCTAAATCTATAAATTACATATACGTATATGAATTCATATATGCAGATTATATATACTACAAATTGTGTTTATTGTAGTAGGGGTCACTTAGATTCTTAGGGGTCAAGAACATGTGTTTGGGAAATCTAGCTATTAGGCACAATTAAATACACACATGAATAGGATTTCCAAACATGGCACAAGCTAGTTGTCTAGAAATCACTTTGGTTGTTTGGGTAAAACAACTTATGACATAAGAATGTGGCACTCACAAAATGCATTCCCAAACAAAGCCCTATCAATCATTAGTTGCCTTAGATGGAAATAAAGCAAGTGTCAAATCTTGCTTTACGAAGATTCCAAAATTTGTGGAAGTTTAACGCGGCGCAGACAGTTTTGAATATAAACTAGTATTTTCACGGCGCGGTGATCACCACAAAATACAGAAAATCCATTTTGACATAAGAAATAATTTTTCAATTATATAAAAAGTACATTGAGTCAAAAGAAATTATTTTCACCGTTTGAAAAAAAAATACAATTTTGAAATCCACATGACAGGTATTGCCAGTCTCATGCAAATACAGTTATGAACAGATAACACATGTACACTTGAATTTATAAAGAATTACAAATTGGCCCCAATTAAAGAATTCTATTATATAAACAAGAAATACAAATTTAAAATATGGAAATGAAAATGCAGGTTGTTATACCTTTCTTAGTCACGTGATTCACAAGAATAGGGTTTCAGTTGATCCTCACAAAGTGGAAGCAATATTTGATTGGCAAAGGCCAACATCCGTATCTGAAATTTGAAGTTTCCTAGGATTAGCTGGGTACTATCGCTAATTCATTAAGAACTTCTCGAAGATTTCGCAACCTATGACAAAATTGATGAGGAAGAGGGTTACTTTTGAATGGAGTCTGGAATGTGAAGACAATTTTCAAGAGTTGAAGTCGTGATTGACAAGAGCACCTATTCTGACGATACCATCTGGAACTGAAGGATTTGTCATCTATAATGATGCTTCGCATTAAGGTTTGGGGTGTGTGCTTATGTAGGGTGGCAAAGTAATTACTTATGCTTTGAGACAACTGAAGACACACAAAATTAATTATCCGACTCATGACCTTTAATTGGCCGCCGTAATTCATGCTTTAAAGATTTGGAGACACTACTTGTACGGAGAGAAGTACGAGATTTTCACGGATCACAAGAGTTTGAAGTACATATTCATGCAGCGAGATCTGAACACGAGATTGAGAAGATCACTAGAGCTGATGAAGGATTATGATCTTTCAATTGAGTATCATCCAGGAAAGGCTAATATAGTAGCCGATGCGTTAAGTCGAAAGACAACAAGGAACTTAGCCGACTAGATAACCAAGCAAAATGAATTGGTCAAGGAGATGGAGCGTTTGGAGTTAGATGTAATTCCAGAGACGAATAGTGGTTTAATGATGGCAATTATGTAAAATGAGAGATGAGATACCTTTGGAACAATGACCTGAATTTACTTTGGAACAAGGAGTATTGATTATCGGGAATCGGTTATGTGTACCGAATGTGAAAGACTTGAAGGAGTGAATCCTAAAGGAAGCACATAGTACTAGATATTCAGTTCATCCGAGAAGTAACAAAATGTACTGAAACTTGCAAGAGAACTTTTGGTGGAGAGGTATGAAATGAAAAGTTGCCAAGTTCGTTTCAGAGTGTTCGGCATGTCAGCAAGTCAAGGTAGAAAGACAAGTACCTAAGGGACTACTACAGTTATTGCCGGTGTCAGAGTGGAAATGGGATGAGATTATAATAGATTTTGTATCCAGATTTCCATGATCGCCTAACAAGAATGACAAAATTTGGGTGATAGTTGACTGATTAACAAAGTCAGCTCATTTTCTACCAATTAAGACGACTAAACCTTTGAGGTTAGCAGAGCTGTACGTGAAAGAGATTGTGAGACTACTCGGGGTTCCAACTATGATTGTATCATATCGTAATAGTAGTTTTACGTCGAGGTTTTGGAAAAGTTTACAAAAGGCCATGGGTACAAAATTGAGTTTCAGTACTGCATTTCATCCCCAGACCGACAGACAGTCAGAGCGCATGATTCAGACGTTAGAGGATATGCTCCGTTTGTGTATTCTAGACTTTGGGAGTGATTGGGAGAAACACTTACCGCTAATCGAATTTGCTTATAACAACAGGTTTCAGTCGAGTATTGGAATGGCACCGTATGAGGCTTTGTATTGTCGTAAATGTAGATCACCGGTTTGTTGGACCGAAGTTGGAGAAAGAAAGTTGCTAGGACTTGAGATAATGCAGGTGACTACTGAAAAAGGTAAAGTTGATACAAGAGTGACTTAAGGTAGCTCAGAGTCGTTATAAGAGTTATGAGGACTCGAGCAACGACCGATGAGCTTTGAAGTGAGAGACTTTGTCTACTTACGAGTATCGCCTTCAAAAGGCATCGTTCGATTTGGAAAGTAGGGGAAGCTTAATCCGAGATTTATAGGACCATTTGAGATCCCAAATAGAGTAAGACCGGTGGCTTACCGATTGGCATTATCATTAGAGTTAGAACATGTGCACAATGTCTTTTATGTATCTATGTTAAGACGGTGTATGACAGATACGAACAAAATTATAGTTCCAGAACCGTTGCAAATTTAGGGAGACTTTACTTATGTGGAGCAACCGGTGGAGATTTTAGATTGAAAAGAGCAAGTATTGAGAACGAAGACGATTCCGATGGTAAAGGTATTATGGCGTAGTCATATAGTTGAAGAGGCTACATGGGAAAATGAAGAAGAAATGAAGAATGAGTATCCATGTCTGTTCGATATATGAGGTATAAGTTTGGGGACAAAATTCCTTTTGAATGGGAGAGTTGTCACACCCGTTCCAGAATTGCATACATTTTATTCACATGTGTGGTAACGAGTGAAAATTATTAATGTTGATTAATAATTGAATTGAGGTTGACTGGAGGTCAACGGAAGGTGTCAAGTAAGGACACGGGAATTTGATAAACAATGTTGTATTGGCATAAGTAAATGACATTTATGCGCACTAAATGTTATTTGACTTTATTTGGTATTATCTCGTGTTTTATGAATAGTGAATTATACCTGTGTATTATAATTTCTAGTAGTTTGGTTATCGTTGTAGACAATTTTGAACACTGTGGTGAGAACGTCAGTGACACGTTAAATAAAAGGTAGGCTGTGTAGAAATTCCAAAAAATTTAGTTTTCAGATGTAATTTTGGACCCAAACGGAACTTAGTCGAAACTTTTGTAAATTTTAGTTTTCACTCGTGAAATAATAAAATGGACGTGTGCGAAGTTTTGGGAGATAAATAGAAGTTTTGAGAACTCGTGGGGAGGTAAACGTAATTTACAGAGATTATACCTATAAATAGAAAGGGTGGATTTTCATTTTTGTGCAACTTGCAAAAATATCGTAAGAGAGGAGAGAAAAAGGGAGATTTGTTGCCACGAGCTTTGCAATGATGATCGGCGACCTTTCATCCGTCAGATTTTCTCCAGATTTTAGATTTGGACTCCTTGAGGTAAGGCCTACGTTTTGATAGTCATTAGGCCATGTTTGGCTAACTTTTATAAAAAAATCTAATTTCTAGAAATCTGGGAAAAACGAGTATAAACTTGTAGGAATCATCTGAAAACGAAAATTCGATGTTCAATTGCCTCTGTAGTACTTCCCTCAAAGTTTGAGAGAATTTGCACGAGGTATGAAGTTCTAACATGTGTTATATAGGAAAATACATGTTTTAAATTTCGATGACGAAATTGAGATCCGGGCAAAAATCATGTGTTAATCTTAGACCGTTAATTATGCACGCGCTTAAATGTAAAAAGCATGTCTACTTTTATGCGAGCACATTGAATTGATTATGCGGGTCAAAGGGGAGTTCATATAAATTCATGCGGGGGTAAGCTTCTTAATGTTGGAGAATTATAGTAGCGACGACTACTGTGCATGGTTTAAGACTTGGACTTGCCATGGCACTTAGGGATGTAACGGTTGTAGGCTTGGACTAGCCGTGGGCATCGCGGCTTGGACTTGCCGCCACCGGATGAATGCGTATTTTTTCCCTAGAGAGTATTTGTTATGAATTGTAAGAATAAAGCATGTTTTGTCATATATGCATACGTTAGAATTTGTACACTCATTATATAGCTAAGCAATGGAGATTTAATCCATTGTAGGTGAAAAGAAAAAAGGCAAGAAAAAACGTGAGGAGTGAGGCCGAGGAACGCCGGGGAAATATCACCTTGGTTATATTTTTGTTTGCTTCCAAACTTGTAATAAGAACCTTGAATTTGTAACATGTTGTAATAGAAGCTTAGACTAGTTATGTAGTATTGTAATCGCTAGTAAGAACTCATGTAATTCATGTTTTGAAGTTAGAATTTAGTGATGTGAATGTTGGTGTTTGGGTTGGAGGAAACTTGGCTTTGAATTGCTGCAATTTAGGAATTTTTGAGGGAAATCAGTCGAATGGGCCCCGCCATAGTCGACTGGACCCCTGCATTATAGAGATATTTCTTCAATTTTCAAAGACATCAATCAACGGAAGAGAGGGCATCAGTCAATTGAACTCTGCACGAAAACACCACATTCTGCCTGTATAGTGCCCAGTCGACTGAAAAATTGAGGCCCCAGTTGGCTGAGTCCCGACACAGTCGACTGGACAAGGCTGTTGAACTTTTCTTACTTTCTGCTTCAGAACTTCAGTCGACTGGGCTCCCGATACAGTTGACTGGACCACTAGTCTTCAAAATGGATTCTTTTGGAAATGTTTCAATTGGGACACAACTTTTTATAACTCTGATTTTAAAGGATTATACTTATGTTTTCTGCTGCTATTTTACTTTAATGGAACTGAGTAAGCCTTGGTGGCGTGCCACGTGTCCTAATTCTGTGCATAGCGGGATAGGTCGTGACACTCTCTCTCCCCTAAGATATTTGGAGCTTGGATATTTATGAAAGTATCTTGAGTTTATCTATTTATAGTGTTGTACCTGTATTTTTCCGCTTTATTTTATTAGTGAACTTCTAAGTTACCAGACTGTAATTGTACATATAAATTCTATTTTAAGTCACAACCTTATATTAATACGTTTTTTTATAATTTTTAAATGTTGTTAATTTTATTAATGTTAGTAATATTTAATATTTATATTAAGTTTTATCTTTATCACACGTTAATTTAGAACTCGGACTGATCATTTAGAACCCAGAATAAGATTTACACACAAACCCATAACAATACCTGTGTTGCATATATTTCTGTGCACGCGCGCATTTTGAGACATAACACATCGGTCACTTCCCATGACTTGATAGAGTAGCCCAACTACCCTTGTACATTACCTAACCACCCCCTTACAACTACCCATACCTCTTACATCCCTCCCCGACCACTAAACCCCCTCAAATACTCAAGACCCCTCACTCCCCAAACAACCCCCATCAAACCACACGTACACTAGTGTGATGAGTGAATGTGTGTGCACTATGTAGTGTGTGTGTGTGTGTGTGTGTGTGTGAGGCAGTGTGTGTGGCGTGTAGAGTGTGTATGGTGTGTGCAGTGTGTGCCAGTGAGGTGAGTGACACTGGTTAGGTTGTGTGGTGTATGTATGTGTGTAGTGCATAGTATAGATATGTCATATATGTACGAGTGTACTCTGTGTGTATGTGTGTGTGTGTGTGTGTGGCGTGGTAAGTGGCAGTAGAGTGTTTGGGTGTATAATTATGTCATGTGTGTGTATAAAATATACTCCCTCCGCCCCATAATAAGTGTCCACATTTCCTTTTTTGGATGTCCCACAATAAGTGTCCACTTTCCTAAATTGGCATATAGCTTTTACTTACTTTCCAAAACTACCCTTATAATAAAGACAAAGTAGCATTTATTTGTGGCCTCAAAACAAGCAAAAAGTCAAACACCCATCACATCTAAGGGCAAAATTGGAAAGTGACCATTTAATGAACCAAAAAAACTAAAATAATACAACTTTCTTAAATAATGTGCAAAATAGAAGTGGACACTTATTATGGGACGGAGGGAGTATATGATTATAACCCAACCTAACCTACCCACCCCTCCCTATGTATATACATAGATCTCCCCTTCCCCTCACTTAGTGGTTCAACCCAAAAACAAGAGAATATAAGAGTGGGAGAAAGAGAGTTAGCCGAAAGTGAGAGAAAAAGAGAAGAGAAGAGGAAAGGAAGCCAACCCCCGAACCACACCGCGACCCCGAACCTACAGTGAGTTCCTAACTCACTTAATATACTAAAATAATGCTCGTATTATTTTTCGTTTATTATTATTCTTGGAGAGAATTGTGCTTAACATGTGGTGTCCCTAATCTAGGTCCATATTATGATTTCTATTATCATTGTTATTGTTATTACTATTATTTATTATTAGTACAATCTTATTAATTAACCATTAAACATCATGTTTTAACATGTGGTGTCCTAACCCAGATCCGTATTATGATTGGTGTTAATATTATTATCATTATTTTTATTATGATTATTATTTTTCTGCTTATTATTATTATGGTCCTGTTAATCTCATGTTTAACGTATATATCCCGAAGATTAATGTCCATAGTATTATTATTAGTATTATTACTAATATTTATTATGGATAAATGTTAATATGTTGTACCCCGAACATATTAATGTCTGATTAATAATTCATATTCATATTCATATTATTATTATTATTATTATTTATTCCGGTTAAAGCTCCTATTTTAATATGTTGTACTTCGAACATATTAATGTTTGTATTATTCTGTTAATATTATTAATATTATTATTTATTCCAGGTTTAACATTACGTTAATATGTTGTCCCCCGAATACATTATTCTGTTATTATTATTATTATTATTATTATTATTATCGCTATTATTATTATCTCGGCTTATTATAATTATTAGTCTGGTTAACACTATGCTTTACACATATTGTACTACGAGCTTAAAGCACGTACTATATTTCAAGAGTAGTCCATGTTTAAATTGCTCGTACCTCAAACACAACATATGATACACCTCACGTAAGAGTCGGCGTCATAACGTCACGTCGACGTGTACGGGTATAGAGTTGGACAGTTGCGGAGACCAAGTCCATATGCATTTGAAAATACGTGTAGTCGACTGCGGAGGTTTGAAAGTTGAGATGTAGTGAGTCAGTACTGTCAAATAGAATTACAGGATCGCATGTCGGCGATGATTGCTACTGTGGCCACGGAGAATGCAAACACGATAGCAAAGTAACCATGTTGATAAGAAATGAATAAACACGGTTAGCCTGTAAGGTGAGATTACTACTGCGGTCGCGACGACCAACGATAGTAAAGTAACCGTTTCGTAAATCGGTGACGATATTCATAAGGCAAGGCCCCGGGAACCTAGAGTACTTGGTTAGCTTGTAAAGTAAGATTACTACTGTGGTCACAGAGAAGGCAAACAACGATAGTAAAGTAACCATAGCTCAATCCACTAGGCGAGTCACTCTAAGCCAACGACGTTACACTGGTAATGTAACATTGTCAAGTGAGTCGGATGTTAAGTCGAGTGAAGTCGAATATATCGATGATGCATAGTTCATGCTCGGTCTCATTATAATTCATTAAACCGTCATAACTAGTCG
This sequence comes from Hydrangea macrophylla, assembly GCA_033977485.1. Taxonomy (NCBI): domain Eukaryota; kingdom Viridiplantae; phylum Streptophyta; class Magnoliopsida; order Cornales; family Hydrangeaceae; genus Hydrangea; species Hydrangea macrophylla. The sequence goes on from CM066991.1 coordinate 135,549,698, forward strand.
ATAAGTACTTTCGGATACGTATTTTATATTAGGAGTGTTCAGTTAGGACGCTCACTTAGCTTTTATTAAAGCTAACGGCATACTACGCCCTGGACATTCCCATGTCTAGATTATACAGGATATGATTACCCAGAGGAGGACTATCAAGAAGAAGCCTTTAAAGAGGAAACCTACGATGGGGAAGCTGACAATGATGAAGGCTACGACTACACCAACTAGAGGCACAGTTCAAGAAAGAAGACTAAGTTATTCTTTATAGATTTTTGTCCATTTATTCTAAGATGTAAATGAAGTCCAACGCCTTAATCCCTTTTATTATTTTATCTTTTGAAACTACAAGCTCTGATGTAATAGATAGTAACCTTTTGATTTATATATTCAGTTTACATTTTCGCATAAGTTATTCCTTTATTATCTAGTGTGTTGTGGACAATCAGTTTATGTAACTAGTCATAGCTTACAGACCCAGAAAGGAAAATTTTATTTCCTCCTAATTTCGACTACTCCGGGGCGTGACATATATGCACAACTCTTGAGAATTACGTTTAACTCCCCACGAGTTCCCAAAACTTCTAATTATTTCTCAAAAAGTCGCACATGCCCAAATTATTACTTCACGAGTGAAAAATATAATTTATAAAAGTTTTCCGACTAAGTTCCGTTTGTCGCCATAATTATGCTCTGAAAACTAATTTCGTGGAATTTCTACACCACCTACCCTTTTATGCAAAGTATCACCTACGTTATCTCTATGTTACTCAAAATGATCTCTAGCAAGATCAAAACTACCAAAAATGATACTATACAGGTATAATTACTACTCACATATACCAAATATCTCAAATAACATTTAATCACATAAATGCCATTTAAATCATACGAATGCCTTATTAATTGTTGGATTGCCGTGTCTTCACTTGACACTTTCCATTGACCTCCAGTCAATCTCATTCACAATCATCAAATAAATTGATAATTCACAAAATCCATTTATGCATTTAACATAAAAGAAATTCCCGAGACGGGTGTGACAGATATATATATATATATATACTAGTATCCATGTGACTAAGGGTACTTTTGACATTAAAAAAAATAAATTGGGCAAAATCATCTATTTCTAATTAAGATGCCAAATCAAGGATCTATTTCTATTCTAGATTTTATGTTTGATTAATTCCTAATAAAACGGCTGGAGAGAGACTAATTCTTATATTTCTAAATAAAATTTACCATGACTTATTATTGGGGTGATATGTCATGATGTTCTGTTTGGGAACGAGAATATACAAAATAAGATTAGCTTCATCTCACTTATAATAATAGAAAATTCTTAAGGCAGATGTTAACAGGTTTTAAAGAAAATTTACGTACAAAAATGTTTTGAGAAAATGTGCAAGTACAAACATTTTAAAGCTTATTAACATCTGTTCTTAAGGCACATGTTACGAGAACACATTTATATATATTGTTTTATAATAACTGATGGTTGGATAATGAACCAACTTTGGAAGTAATTTTGAATTAAGCACAGACTCCTACACAAAAGGTTTCTATCAAACAACTAAAGTTCTATCATCAGTTCACTTGTGAACCATAGAATTAGTTTTGCGCCTTTCCAAAGAATTCCATTGTTTCATGAATATGTCCAAAATTTAAAAAAAAAAATTTAAATTTTAAAAAAAATTTAATTTTTTTTCTTAAGTTTTGATATGTCCAAAATAATCTAACCATGAATACAGTCTGCCAAGTCACCGAGAGGTGCAGATTATTGCAGTGAGGGCGCCGTAGCCGAGCAATCCCGAGGTGTTCGTCAGGACCGTGCGGTTCTAACCAGCAGGTCGGGCATGAAAGACCACGGCATCCCGAGGACCTAGCCTACCCAGCAGTTTCCTAAACCAGCTACAAGTCTGCAAGATGGAATGTGGCAGTTTCCTAAACCACTAAGGAAACTTTCCCCAAATTATGCAAATCAATTGTAATCAGATTAGGTTTCCTAATCTTATTAACTTACCATGTAAGGGTGGACTCTTGCATCTATGAAAGAGCCCACTTACCCTGTCAACGGGGATCCAATCCAATCTTAATAACTCTCTAGCTAGCAAGCATACAGCAGAGAATTCACCCGGCCGGTATTACTGGTAGTGCTGCCCATCTTTGTTGGCTCACCAGGCCCGCCAGTGATCTGCTAGTGAACGCGCACAGACGCAACCGTGGACGTAGGTCACCTCATTAACGGGATCGAACCACATACAAATTGTTCTTGTATTTTTCTCTCTCTAAACCCTTCTTACCAATTTTAGGCATCATCAGTTTGGCGCCGTCTGTGGGAATCGACAAGTCTTCTCATCAACAAAATCTTGACTAATCAACATGCCACCAAAGATGGGTAAGAAAGCCGCTGTTCTGACCGGTCAGGAGAACTTGCAGCTTGATCAACAGGCTGCCTCCATGACCACTGAACAGATAAGGTAGCACTGGCACAACTCTTGGAGGGCTAGCACCGAACACAGGAACAGATGGAGGTGCTTTTGGCCCGGCAGGAGAAGCGTCCTGCATCAGAAAATCAGCCTGAGAAAAGCGCCCCTATTCAAAAGCCCGCTCGGGCACGAAGGCAGGCCCGTTCCACCCCGGTGTCCCACACCGGACCAGGAACGCCTCGGTGATGGTGAACGCAGCCAGGCAACCAGGTGCTCGCAGAGACGAGCTCGGTCCAACCCTCGTCGGGTGGAGGACGCCAGGACTATTATCAACCGGCGGCGTGCAGCCAGAGGGGAGGAGTCAGGACGGAGGGCCCGGGAATCAGCCGAGGACCCTCCGACCCAGAGCCAGGGGGATCTTAGGCACACGATTTCCTGGACCAAGAGCCGGGTCCTATCCTCGAGGTCAACGCGCTTTGAGGAAGAGGCCTCGTCATCCGATCCGACCTACTGCTCGGATATAGATAGGAGAACCGGGTGGGATGACGTAAAGGCCCAGGTCGAGGAACTGCAGCAGCAGATTGAGAGGTTGAACCACAAGTCCGGCCATGACCTCACCAACACGAAGACGGAATCACCCTATACCGCTCGAGTGACACAGTTTCCTATTCCACGGAAGTTCAAGCCCCCTCACCTCACCTCCTATGACGGCACAGGGAGCCCGGTGGACCACATCCTCATCTACAAGGCTCAGATGGCACTGGTCACCATGGTGGATGAGCTACTGTGCCTGGCCTTTCCCAGTACACTCAAAGAGCCAGCAGCATAATGGTTCCATGCTTTAAAGCCCCGGACGGTCGATGACTTCAAAGCCCTGAACAAGCTGTTCATCAGCCAGTTTGTCGGGATGCTCGACCGGTCGCAATCGGACACTCAGCTGCTGACCGTCAAGCAGTGCAAAGGGGAGTCCCTGAGGGAGTATGTGGACCATTTCAACCAGCAAAGGCTCCTGATTCACAATCTTAATAAAACGGCCGCAATTATGGCCTTCTGTTAGGGAGTTCAACACACCAAGGTTGCCATGTCGTTTCATCGCAACCGACCGACAACTCTGGTGGAGCTCTCGGAGAGGGTCGAAAAATACATTGACACTGAAGAGTTCCTGAAGGTGAAGTGTGCTGGCCAGGCGGGAGACGAATCCCCGAAAGCCAAGCGCAAACGTGAAGGATTTGAGAAGGGCTCGGGAAAGAAGCCAAAGCAGGATCAGAAGGATGTCCGGGGTCAGCCCCCGATTGCTTTCACACCCCTTTCCCGGCCCATACAAGAAGTCATGGCTGCCGCCGAGGCGCAGAGGCTGCTTCAGCAGCCAGTGAAACTCAGAGCCCCGCCCGGTAAGAGGAATCGGGACAAGTTCTGCTGCTACCACAGGGACCACGGTCATAAAACGGAGGATTGCTTTAAATTAAAGATAGCAATAGAGAAGCTGATTGAGCAGGGATACCTTGCGGAGTTCGTCACAGCAGATAGACGACCCGGCATGACACCCGAGCTCCCGATCAACCACCACCACTTGGCCACATCCACGTGATCTCCGGAGGAACGTCAGGCAGAGGGGATTCACAGTCGGCACGGAAGAGGCATGCTCGGGCATCCCGGGCTGATGTCTGGAAGGTCCAATCCACCGGCTCCTCCGCAACTGATGTTTTAACATTCACATCTGACGACTTGCAGGGCGTCCACTGCCCCCATGATGACCCGCTAGTTGTGACGCTCTCTATAGCCAACTATATGGTCAAGAGGGTGCTAGTGGACACAGACAGCTCGTCTGACATCATGTTCACGTCAGCATTCGATCAACTCGGGATTGCCAGGGATCGGCTTCCGCCGGTTGCTACCCCCCTGGTTGGATTTAATGGTTCCAACACACAACCGCTCGAAACAATCGAGCTTCCAGTTCTCATGGGGAACTACCCTTAGCAGGCTTCCGTGCTGACCAATTTTGTGATCATAGAAGCCCCGTCGACCAACAATATCATTCTTGGTAGGCCGACCCTTAACAAGGCCAGAGCGGTCATCTCCACCTACAGCTTACAGTGAAGTTCCCAACTCCTCAGGGACCCGGATGCTTGCGTGGAGATCAGACTACCGCCCGGAGTTGCTATGTCAGCTCGTTACGCTGGGAGGCTATCACTGAAACATTAAACGTTCAAGAGATGGACCCCCGGGACCAGAGCGACGTGGTAGGTCTGGTGGAAGAATTAGAAAGTGTGACGCTGAATCCTGAGTACCCCGACCGCACGGTCATCATTGGCACCCTGCTAAAGCATGGCCTGAAGGAAAAACTGACTCAGTTCCTAAGGCAAAATCAAGACGTTTTTGCTTGGAGTCATGAGGATATGCCCGGGATTGACCCCCGGATAATGTCCCATCTTCTCAATGTCAGTCCAGATTGCCGGTCGGTGAAGCAGAAAAGGAGGGGCATAGCCCCCAAGAGACAGAAAGCAGTGAGTGAGGAGGTCGAGAAGCTCCTCAAAGCCCGTTCCATAAGAGAAGTCCACTACCCCGACTGGCTAGCCAATGTGGTACTTGTCAAGAAAAGTAGCGGGAAGTGGAGGATATGTGTGGACTTCATCGACCTCAACAAGGCTTGCCCCAAGGATTGCTATCCGCTACCCAGGATAGACCTCCTTGTGGACTCCACAGCAGGTCACTCACTCCTCTCATTCATGGACGCTTACTCGAGGTACAACCAGATCAGCATGTACCCCGAGGACGAAGAGAAGACTGCGTTCATCACTGACTAGGGCACGTATTGTTACAAGGTTATGCCATTCGGTCTCAAGAATGCCGGGCCACCTACCAACGCCTGGTCAACTACATGTTCAAAGATCTAATTGGAAAGTCTATGGAGGTATATGTGGATGATATGCTGGTCAAGAGCCGGGACGAGCCCGACCACCTTGAGCATCTGGCCGGGGCCTTCAGCATTTTGAGAAAACTCAGGATGAGGTTGAACCTGGCCAAATGCACCTTCGGCGTCTCGTCGGTAAATTTCTGGGCCATCTAGTCAGCATACGGGGGATTGAGGCAAACCCCGAAAAGATCAAAGCCATCATCAACATGCGGTCGCCCAAATGTACGAAGGAAGTACAGAGTTTAGCCGGACGGGTGGCCGCATTGAACAAATTTGTCTCCCGAGCTACCGACCGGTGCCTGCCATTCTTTAAAATCCTCCGCAAAGCATTCCAGTGGTCAGAAGAGTGCGAAGAGGCGTTCCAAGAACTCAAGAAGTACTTGGCGTCCCCTCCTCTACTCTCAACACCCGTGTCGGGGGAAGAATTGTTTTTATACTTGGTAGTGTCACCATCAGCGGTTAGCTCGATACTCATTCGGGAAGAGCACGGGATACAGTTCCCCGTGTACTATACCAGCCGGGCGTTACAGGGCGCAGAGAGCAGGCACTCTCGTATAGAAAAACTAGCGTTCGCCCTCATCACCTCGGCCTGAAGGCTACGTCCGTATTTTTAGGCCCATGCCATTGTGGTCCTCACAGATCAACCTCTCCGCAGAATCCTCAGCAGTCTAGACACATCCGGGAGGCTTGTCAAGTGGGCATTGGAGTTGGAAGAATTTGAAGTGATCTACCGACCCCGGACAACCATCAAGGGACAAGCCGTGGCAGACTTTTTGGTTGAGTTCACGTATCCAGAGAATGCGGTTGAAGAGTCTGAGCCGTCGGCCTTACAGCCCGGGTTATACTCTGATATCCCAACCTGAGTACTGCACGTGGACGGTTCATCCAATCAGCAAGGCAGTGGTGCAGGAATCATCCTAACTACCCTTGACGGTATCCATCTCGAATATGCAATAAGGTTTGGGTTCCGTGCCTCCAACAACGAGGCCGAATCCGAAGCCCTCTTGGTCGGATTACAGTTGGCCATCTCTATGAGTGCACAACAGGTCCAGGGATACAACGATTCCCAGCTTGTGGTCAACCAGGTTAACCAAGAGTACGAAGCGCGGGAAGACAACATGGTAGCCTACTTGGCCCTTGTCCGAGCGGTTTCCAAGAAGCTCCGAGGATTCTCCATCACACAGATACCCAAAGAAGAAAACACCAGGGCCGACCGGTTGGCTCACCTTGCCTCATCTTCTGAGTCAGACTTGCCTCGGATAAGGATAGAATATCTACCCGAGTCAAGTGTGATCAACTCGGAAGGCATGGAAGTGGATCTGGTCACCCTGGGACCCAGCTGGATGGACCCGATCGTGACATTCTTGACAACAGGCGAGCTACCAGACGAGAAAGAAGAAGCCCGCCAGGTCAAGTACTGGGCGGCCCGATACCATCTTGCTGACGATATCCTCTACAAGAGGGGATTCACTATCCCGTACCTCCGCTGTGTCCACCATGCGCAAGTCCAAGCGATACTATTTGAAATCCACGAAGGAGTGTACGGGAATCACATCGGAGGCCGGGCACTCTCCAGAAAGGCCATATTACAAGGTTACTACTGGCCAACCATGGCCCAAGATTTACAAGAGTACGTCAGAAGGTGTGACAAGTGTCAAAGATACTCTCCCATGATCAATCGACCAGGGGAGCTCCAAACACCAATCCACAGCCCCTGGTCGTTCGCCCAGTGGGGAATCGACACTGTCGGTCCCTTACCGATGGGAAAAGGATAGGTCAAGTTCGCCGTCATCGATGTTGATTACTTCACCAAATGGGCAGAGGCCGAGCCTTTGGCGACAATAACCAAACAATAAATGGAAAGCTTCGTGGAAAGGAATATTCTCAGTAGGTTTGGCATTCCCCGGGTCCTGGTCAGCGATAACGGCAGACAATTTGGCACCCCTATCTTTAGGCAGTTCTGCTCGGGCTACGGGATACTAAATCATTACTCCTCCCCCAAGCACCCTCAAGCCAATGGTCAAGCCGAGGTGACTAACCGGACAATCTTGCAGTCAATCAAAACAAGGCTCGAAGGCGCCAAAGGGCTGTGGGCTGAAGAACTACCGACCCTCCTGTGGGCCTACCGTACAACACCCTGAATGGCAACAGGCAAGATGCCATTCTCTTTAACCTACGGATTTGAGGCGGTGGTCCCCACAGAGCTCGGGTTGCCTACATATCGGGTGGCCAACTTCAGTGCGCCGAATAACGAAGAAGCTCTCAGGTCAGAACTGGATCTAGTGGAAGAAAAGAGAGACCAAGCCTACCTAAAGGTGGCAGTCTACAAGCAACGGGTCTCGCGGTACTACAACAGCAAGGTGAAGCACCGCAGTTTTCAAGTCAGAGACCTGGTCCTTAAGGCAGTGAACCAATCTACCCGGATCCTGAGCCATGGGAAATTGGGGGCAAACTGGGAAGGCCCGTATAAAGTAACCCGGGTCAACCGACCGGGAACCTACTGGCTACAGACCATGGACGAGTACGATCTCTCTCATCCTTGGAATGTGCAACACCTCCGCAAGTATTATCAGTAGCATTTGGCCACGGGAATTTAGTATTGGTAGAGAAATTTCTTTTTGTAGGTCTAATTGATCAAATGCTATAAATTTTTATTTTTAAATAAAATTGAATAGTTTACTTTGCAAATTTACTCCCGTCAGTACACCGTGCAATGCTTAAAAGTCCTCGGGCCTAACCCCGAGGCACAAAAGACGAACCCAGGCACCAAAAGACCTCGGGCTCCAAACCCAGGCACAAAAGGACCCTGCAACCACCCATGTTCCAGGTCGGATTCCTACGGTCGCTGCTCACCATGCCCCCGCCTTCACAGGACGCTCGGGGGGCAAGGGGATACTAAACCTAAACAGGAAATTACTTAAAGCTTCGCTAAGGTCTAGCCGACGACGGGGGCAAACCCGTAGGTGGCCGACGATGGCAAGCTTCAAAGGACCCTGCAACCACCCATGTTCCAGGTCGGTTTCCTACGGCCACCCACTCCTGCACTCCCGCCTTAGCAAAATGCTTGGGGACAGGGGAATATTAGGCCAAAACTGGAAATCACACCGGTCACTAAAAGAACTTGGAAGATATTCCTAAGTACTTACAGTGATCAGAGATAATATCCCGGACGGTAAAATAGGATACACCTATAATACACCGGGACATCCCGGACGGTAATACAGGGTACTCCTATAATACACTGGGCGATCCCGAACGCTAAACAGGACAAGTTCCTATGGCATACTGGGCTATTACCTTTTAAACAGGTCAGGAAGACTAGGTGTTCTACTGGTTATGGTCCTAAACCATTTGCTAAGGCAGGGGTTATGTCGGCTAAAAACCGGGCGGACACTAGCAATCGCAAACAGGCACAGTACAGATAAAAGTAAACTGTTAATGAAAAGTCAGCAAAAAATGGAGAGAAAGTTCGACCTCGACGGCCTTTTCATTAATAGTAAAAACACTATACAAAGCCTGGGGGGCAATTGTAGTAGCCTCCCCAAAAAATAGAAAAAACTACAATATTAAAAAAAACAAACTACAACTAGTTGTCCACAACCACCACCTCTCTCTCCTCGGCAGCCTGCTCTTCCACAGAGGGGTCCCCGACCTGCAGCTTCAGCAGCGACCTCGGAGTCAGCCTGGCCCTCCTTCCAGTAACTGGACTCTGCCCAAGAGTAGTCGGACAGGTCCCAGTCAGGGTGGTCGGCAGCGGCCCGCTTCGCTAGGTCAGCGTAGCCCATGAGGAACCCTGCCTCGAACTCTTCCTCAGCATCCTTGGCTTCAGCCTCCCGAGCGGCAGTGAGCTCCGAAAGCGTGGCTGTCATTGCTACCAAGTCCTTCTCGGCAGTGATCCTCCCGGCCTCCGCGGCTGCAACTTTCAACTCCGTAACCTTACGTGCAGCCTGCTTGGTAGAAAGAGAGTCGCTGGTCTCCCCTAGCTCCAGGGTCGCTGCCCGGGATTTTTCTTCCTCAACGGAGAGAGCAAACTTCATGGACTCCCGGACAGCCCTCTCCACGAACAGGTCAGCCTCTACAGCGGCCAACTTCTCAGCAACGCCGGGAAGGGTGGTCTCAGCCCCGGCCGCAATACAGCCAATCTGCAAGCACAAGACAACGGCAGTACACGCATGGAAGAAAAGATAATGTTCGCGTTGCAAAGTGACTTACCATGTGGCTGATGCTGTATAGACAACCGATGATGGCATCGGGGCTGAGCTGGGTGCACTTGTCGATCTGACTCTATAGCAGTCCGGGACGTACCCTTCCGCGGACGTCATCCGCTGTCTCAACCGCCGGCCTTGAAGAGGGCCCCGCTCGAGCTTCCTCTATGCTCGAAAAGGAGACCCCGGACGGTTTAGCTACCGGGGAAAGTGGTGAAGGTGCAGCAATGGTTACGCCAGGTGTTGAGGCCGTGGCAGCCTCCTTCTCTGCCCGGATAGAGATCCCCTGGGAGATCCTCTTGAGGAGTTGGCCCTCGGCAGGGTCTGGCTTCTTTCTCTTCTGGCCAGCCCGGGCCATCAAGGCCGCCTCTTTCTCCTTCAAAGCCGCCGCACTCTTGGGGGCCATCTCTGCAAAACCAAAGAAGAGCACGTGAGAATTCAGCAAAGTACCAAGTAAAAAGAAAATTGGACGGTCAAGATATGGTATTTACCAGGAATAATTGCCGGGAGGATGGGAGCTATGAAGTGGTGTTGGGGCTCGTAGGAGATCTTCGAGCTTCCCGATCGGGTCAGCACTTGCTTGATGTCAGTTGGGTCCTCCACCAAAGACTAGATCCTTGCTTGGAACTCGTTTGGGAAGACTTGGCAAGTCAACTAATCCCACTGCAAAGCAAACATACAAATGGGTTAGTCAAGGCAAAATAGAAAGACTGATCAGGAAAGAAAAGAGGTCGGGCTTACTCCTCAGCTTCCCCGCCCATGAGGTTCTCAACTGAACACCTGGCGCCTTCTCACACAGCCCCAGGGTGGACACTTGGAAAAATTTCTTCTTCCATCCTTTATTGTTGCTCGGGCAGTTCACTATTATCTTCCGCCCCTGCCTGGCCCCGAGCAAGAAGAAACCAGACTCCCCGTGAACTTGGAAAGGCCGGTGGGTCCAGAAGAACTCTTGTAGGGTGAGCTCATACCCTAGAACTTAAGGCCATAAGGAGATGCACCACATCAGATACCGCCATCCGTTCGGGGCGAGCTGCCCGGGAGAGATCTCGAGGTAGATGAGGGCGTCCCGGGCAACGGGATGGAGCAGTAGGTGAAGGCCTACCATAAAGGCATCTTCGTACAAAGTGACGAAGCCTGACTCGTGGAAATGGGCCCCGCCATCATGGTCAGAAAGAGAAAAGGGGGCGGGAATGTCATATCTCTCCCTGATTCGACCCAAGTCAGGACCTCGCAGGGTGCTTATGATGGACTCGCAGGCAAAGACGACGCCAGGATTGTTCAGTACAGACCCTTCATCGCCTGACCCCCGAGACGTTGAGGCCACAGAAGAATCCCGGTGCGTTTCCTCGAGAGACGCCCGGGCAGGTATCCTTCCCTCACTATGCTGGTCAGAGGGGGCTGAAGAGGGGGAATCTAGACTTGTGCTTAAGGTCCCTGACCATGACTGTTCGTCTTCCGAGCGGGATGACGAGTTGAAGTCTGAGTGGCACATGTCTACGTCAGCAATGGACCTAAGAGGCAGATGACCTAAAAATGGATCAAGAACTCCAAGCCTAATATACAAAGGAGGTAGATCTAGCAACCTAAAGGGCAGGTCGTACAAGACTTTAGAGGAAAGGTAACATTCTCTCAAGACTGTCCCGGGAACACCCGTTCGGTCTAACTGCTCTAGCGTACCTCCGGACTGGAAGAAATGACAGAACCTAAAAAAGAAAAAATCCCACGCTCGTTCTAACCTAACTGGGTTCGCTCTCTCCAGCTTTGTTCAGAAAAGAAGAAGAGAATGAAGAACTGAGGATAGAAAGAAAAGACTTACAAGGTTTAGCGCAGAAAAGAGGTCGGGAATCTTGCTCGGGATCTTGTTTGCTCTCAAACCGCTCGGTAAACTCTCTCACTTGTCAGCAGGAATTGAAAAAAATGAGTGAGTGTTCCTTATATAGGAATAACGGGCGGTCCAGATCAATCAGATCCAACGGCTCAGGATCTTTTCCGCCAAGAGCCGCTAGACAGCTGTCGCCACGGGATCATGAAAGGTCGCCTCAAAATACGCGCGCATTAAATACGTGACGTGACGGTCCAGTTACCACACAGCTGTTCGGTTACGTCCGAACCGACTTCGCTGGATCCTGACCAGGCCAATTACTCCCTGACACATGGCAATACCACCGCTCGGGCCTCTTCCTGTACCGGTCGATTATTCCACCGGGTGATCTGAAAGGTGGGCCCCATCTCAAGCAGCATTCCCGGAGGATATCCGGACGATTTCAAAGGCAATACTGATTTTCGATCCTCACCCGATGAAGCATCCAGTTAGTTCCGAAAATGGGGGGCAGCTGATATGTCCAAAATAATCCAGCCATGAAGATAGTCTGCCAAGTCACCGAGAGGTGCAGATTATTGCAGTGAGGGCGCCGTAGCCGAGCAATCCCGAGGTGTTCGTCAGGACCGTGCAGTTCTTACCAGCAGGCTGGGCATGAAAGACCGCGGCGTCCCGAGGACCTGACCTACCCAGCAGTTTCCTAAACCAGCTACAAGTCTGCAAGATGGAATGTGGCAGTTTCCTAAACCACTTAGGAAACTTTCCCCAAATTATGCAAATCAATTGTAATCAGATTAGGTTTCCTAATCTTATTAACTTACCATGTAAGGGTGGACTCTTGCATCTATAAAAGAGCCCACTTACCCTATCAACGGGGATCCGATCCAATCTTAATAACTCTCTAGCTAGCAAGCATACATCAGAGAATTCACCATCATACGCATATACCCGGCCGGTATTACTGGTAGTGGCGCCCATCTTTGTTGGCTCACCAGGCCCGCCGGTGATCTGCTAGTGAACGCGCACAGACGCAACCGTGGACGTAGGTCACCTCGTTAACGGGACCGAACCACATACAAATTGTTTTTGTCTTTTTCTCTCTCTAAACTCTTCTTAACAATTTTAGGCATCATCAAGTTTTGTTATCACCTTGTCAAGGTATGGCCACATATCATGAATAAACTGGTTCAACCAATCCATTTTATTTAGAAAAATAATAAATTACGTTAAAAAAATAATCACAAAAATTTAATTCCAACATTTGTTAATATACATATATATATATATATATAAGAACAAAATTATATCTATATTAATAATATATTAACAACAAAAGAACACAGTCTCATCAACAGAATACTGAAAAACATACAGAAAGCAATACTACTGATGGTGATACATATATATACATATATATATATATATATGTGTATGTGTATACAATACAAGTATACAAAGTGTGCTCGAAATAACAATTGGGATTTATTATTTAAAAAATAATTGGGATTTATTGAATATGCATTACCTTAACCTCTGTGGGCTCGAAATATATGAATATAAGAAAACCCAGAAAAAGACCAATTGGTATTCCTTTTCATCCCACAATTCAAACATACAATTGCTTGTTAAAGTGGTTGTGTTATATGGGAAAAGTAGAGGAAGCTTATAAATATTTGATGAAAATCAAGAAATCTTTTAAAAAACCAAACATTTATACATACACTGCTGTTATGGATGGTTTTGACTTTTTGTAAAGTGGGTCGATCAAATGAAGCATTGGAATTGCTTGAAGAAGCTCTAGAAATGGGTCGATCAAATGAAGCACAGAACAAATTCGATTTGCCTCTTGTTGAAGTGGCATCAAGTATACAAACTATATATATATATATACCTCTCTTCAACGGATGAAGAACTTGATTTGCCTCTTGTTGATATAGGGTTTCGCTGAGACTCTGAGACCGTGAGACTCTGAAATTGTGAGACTCTGAGATTCTGAGATCGATCGACCAATCGAGAGAGAGACGGTTTCGTTGAGAGGATCGAATCATCGAAGAGAGAGAGAGAGAGAGAGAGAGAGAGAGAGAGAGAGATTTGTCTGACTCTATGACAGTGTCACATGAAATTTTGGGTTTTAACCCGTCGGGTACCCATATCTCACCCGCAAGAACCCGCGAAAATAATGGGTTTCATTTTTAAAACCCATTTTTAACCCGTGTGTACAAATAAGTCGACCCCTAGCAATTTTTTGCGGGTAAAACTGGGCGGGTTCGCGAGTTTGGATGGATTTTGCCACCCCTACTCACAGTACATTCCAACTGATGTAGCTCCCCACATTTATGAGTAATGCTATGTTTTCAAATTTGAAATTTAAATCCCTTGTCAATCACTCAATTGTATTACATGCATTGGTATGTGGTACCATCAATTACTACCATTACATGCGATACACTTGTTAATGCATTTGATAATCAAATTTTGGATTCAAAGTTTGATAGTATAACATTATTCGACTTTAATGTCAAATTATACTGACATGGTGTGACACTCCACTCATATTAAGCTCTTGTGCCGTCTAAAAATAGGGAGCACATTATAGTAGTGGAGGCATGGCCACTGGCCGCCATGGAAGAGGGGCAATTATTAATTAATTACGATCACCACAAAATAAGGTGGCCACGTGGAACTATTTGAGTAGGACATGCTGATGTGGTGTGATAGTTCACTGAATAATCTAACTATTCGTAGAGTACAAATCACGTCTTTGGTTGAAAGGTAAAAAAATGACCCTACTATCACCAGATGTCAGCCTATGATAGCGGGCAAACCCCGCCGTGATTACAAGGCAACAACTACTGAGATTCTCTGCTAAACTTTTGTATGGAGAATTTATCCAGTAAGATAGTTACACCATGTTATAACACTAATATAGTTTGACATCTCAATCATATAGGTCATGTAGTCCTTAAAAATAAAAGGCTCCTAACCAACAGTGCAAAGTAGTATATTTTTAAAGTCAACAAATATTTAAACGTTCATCTAAAAATAGAATCACATGTGCTAAAAAAATTTATTCCTTGTGATTGTCACTCTATATGAGAGCAAACAGGATACAGAGTAAATTTTTTTTTTGTTTATGGTAAGATTCAAGTGAAATCCACACAATACTCAAATCACAGCGAAAATCATTGGATATGACAGTCACACTTACACAAAATAATTTCTAATTATGATGTGGTGTAACAGTCTTACCGAATAATTTCTCACTTTTCTTGACACCCATTGCGTCGGCATCGGTTCGAGAAATGGATCAATCAAAGCTCCCAATTCACGTGGCTGAGATGGAAACATCTGGATGGAGCCACGTCAGCATGAGAAGAGGTTTCCCATGTAACCACTCTTGTCTGAACACGTTGACCTTGTCCTGGCTCACATTTTCTTGTCTAACATGATTGACACGTCATCCCACAAGTCCCCATTTTCAGCCGTACGATCAAAATTCCGACGGCGTCTATTCACTCCTATCTTTTTTTCTTTTTTTCTTTTTCCTGAAGAAATCACTCCTATCCTATTTGTTCCCACGTCTTTCCCTGTTATTTACACAAGGAAAATGTCAAAAAGTCTTCTCATTTTATATACTATTAATTAATTATTATTGATGATATTGATATTGGTTGCTTCAAAGCAACAAGCTAGTTTTGGAAAAGCCATTCTCTGGAAAGTAGTACTCCGTATATATATATATATATACAGTCAGGCTATAAAGAGGGCGCCCTTTCTTTATTAAAGAGAGGACCTCTGTTTTGGCTGTCGGATCGTGTTTTCATTAATGGCAGTTTTGTCATTTCACAGTTTTTAAACACAATCCAACGGCCAAAACAGAGGTCCTCTCTTTAATAAAGAGAGGTGGTCCTCTTTAGAGAATCTTTGTATATATATATATATGTATATATAAAGATTCTTTAAAAGAGCCTCTTATCTGTATTAAAAATGAGTAATACTTGGGGCACAACTAAAGTCACAACTTTTTTTGCACAACTTTCATTTTGTGTCTATCTCTTTCTTGATGGGTCTCACAGTGCAAGTGACCCCATACTGCCCACTAGGAGAGAGATAGACACAAAATGGAGGTTGTACAAAAAAGATTGTGGCTTTGGTTGTGCCCCAAGTGCCCCAAGTATTACCCATTAAAAAGAAAGGGTATTTGTTTTGGGTTTTTTAGTTGTCGGATTATGTTTAAAAATTGTAAAATGATAAAATTGTCATTAATGAAAACACGATTCAACGACCAAAACAGAGGTCCTTTCTTTAATAAAAAGAGGTGATCCTATTTAGAGCATGACTATATATATATATATATACATATATATATATATATATGTAAATAAATACTCCTACATATAAGTGGTCGTGGAGGAAACAACCAAACATGTTAGGGTGTTTATATCAAGCACTAGTACTCATTGGCCCCTCAAGTCTTTCAAATGTTTGGTGGGTGGGTGTGACTGTCATTTTGGTGCTTCCATGCAAATCATTGTGTATATTTTAATTATCGTTTAGCAATGATAGCCTATAGTTAATTGTTAGCACTCTTTATTCCAGGTGCCACCTCTTATCTTTTTTAGTTTCTTACATTCAGTACCCCCTATAGTTTTGATTTTTTGAAGTTATTTCCATCCATATCCTTGGCCAATACTAATTACAAAAGGCTGCTAGGAGCTTAAAAGCCACTCTAATGCTACCAGTTACATAAGCAGAAAACTTAGATACATACTTTTATGTATAACACTTTTATCAGAGGTACGGATGAGTGAAGGACAAGGGGCTCAAAGTCTCCCTTGATTTCTCTAAATTATAAATTTGTTATATTAAGTCCCCATATTTCTTATTTTTTTTTGCTAATTATATTAAAATCTATATTTCTTTTGTTTTTGTGATGATTTTTTATAGGATTAGCTTATATCATATACACAAAGTATATACAAATTATGTATAAAATAGGTCAAAAAATATATTTCAGGGCCGCTGCACTTGAACGGTTGAACCCCTCGTATACTAGCCTCTATCAAGCCCCCCTGGATTGATTTTTTGGATCTGCCTGTAATTTTTATCATGTTTTGTTATGTGATTAGTCCATATGCAGTGCAGCACAAGTGTACTTATGTGCCACATATGTAGCATTTACTTGAACAAATAATATGATCATATAACACGATAAATAGGACAAAAAGGTAATGTATTGAAGTTTTGTCATTGGAGAAATATTGATCTATTGAGCCAGTTTAGCCCTATTAATGTGGCCATACATTTGGAGGTTTTTGTTAAATATATCTAAATTGTTGATCAAGTTGGTTTTTCAGAATCTGGTAAGCAATGTTGACTAATAATGCATTTTAACTAGTCTACTAACCAAGAGGACTTAGTTCAATTGGTACGCGCTTTCTCTCCACAATGGGGAGATTAATGGTAGGCTTGTTAATGGATCGAATATTTGCCCAAATCCGACCCTGATCCGACACATTTTAATGGATCTGAGGGGTTTTTTTTTTTTTTAAGATCCATATCCGGATCCGTTTAGAAGTTAAGTTAACGGTTCAGATATGATTTTGTGGTATCCGATCAGCCTAAGATTCGGATCAGAATAAGAATAAACTATGCACAAAAAATATACATACAATACACTAGATAAAATTACTATTACATATAAAATTGAACAACGTATATAGTATACACCATATTATGCATATTTACTTTCTGTGATATATTATTTTGATTTAAATATAGGATTTTTCCACGTAATCAAGTGTATTGATGGGTTAAATGTTAATTGATATTTGTGTGTGCATAGAGAAAAATAATAATACAATAATTTCTATGATAATACTAGAATATATATATATATAAGCAGCGAAGTTATCATTTTAGATTCGACAAACGGATCCAAATATCTAGATCCGATCAAATCTGGATATGGATTAAGTAAGGCAGATTTGACGGATAAATGGACCGACTGGATAGTAGAATTGTTGACGGATCTGGATCTGGATCTGATTTATATGGATCCGGTACGGATCCGATCCGTTTACAGGCCTAATTGAGGGTTCAATCTCATTAGGGGATTCATTGGCTTGCCCCCAGTTATTTATCAGTTGGAGTGAGTAGCTTTTGTTGAGCTTTGTTTTGGGCCATTAAAGAGTTTTGGGGTTGAGTTGGGATGAGATAAGAGTGTATATATAATCCAGATAAGTTTAAAAATAAAATACTAGACTACTAGAATTCCTGTTTTAATTATGTCACTTTCTCACGTCAGTCTTTCCTTTTCACTTACATTGTAACTTGTAAGGCAATATTGGCAAAATTATTTGAACCGAAAATATCATTAAAAAAAAATGTCTTCATTGCATCTCAAACTTTATTTTGTGTTTCCAAGTTGATCAATATATTCTGATTTGAATAGTTTGATGATGGTTTTAGGGATGCTTGGAACATGAATGTCTACCTCCCCTCTTAAAAAAAAAAAAAAAAAAAAATTCATTTGAGCTAAAAGGGTGGGGATAAAAATACTGTAACAAGAGGTTATCTCCTTTTTATTAATGAAGTCTTATTTAAAAGGTTAAAAGTAGATCTAAATTCTTTATGTATAGTGATGAAAATTGACCCAAACTACAACGGAATAGAAGTCCAATATATATATAATAGACAACACGAGTACCATATGTTGCAAATGCATTTTAATAATCGCCTTATGCTTTTCAAAGTTTAATAAACAGTATCCCATGAGGCCAAATTAGTTTCTGAAACATTTAAAAAAAATATAATTATAACAATTTTCTAAAACATTTAATGCAATATTAAAATAATTAATTTGACAAATATTAAGTTTTAGAGGGACTGTTATGTTTGGGAATGAGATTTCAGTAAAATAACACGCCACATCAAATTGGGAATTCTTTGAAAATCAACATGACCGTACAGTTCTTGAGGGCCTAGTGTGATCAGGTGAAGTACATTATATGGTGATCGATGTTGTAAATGCAAATGATTTATTGTGTAAACTATGTATTTAATTCATTGTGTTTGTAAAACTGATTTCGGCAATTCATATGAATGTTTGTAATGGCAAAAAGTTTTAATTTTTTTTTGGCCTATTTATACATATTTTGGACTTGTTTAGGCATATGTTGGACATATTTATACATTTTGTGTGTATTTTTTGAACTTCTTTATACATACTTTACAATTAGCACAAAAACTTAAGAGAGTGATTTAGTATGATAATTTTATAATATCATAGGGGGCTTTTATAATTTTCAGGAGTTTTAACTGTAAACTTTTTTTCTTTTTTTATAATGTATATGTATAATTTTTCAAAACTTTGGGGCTGACCCTCTCTTGTATGTAAATCCGCCCTTGTCAATCGGTACGCATAGTTTGTGATCGATTGTATTTGTATGTATATAAGATTTACCCATCTGCCCTAAACTACTCAAGTTTTTGCATCTTGTTGGGGGAAATATATATATATATATATATTTGTATAAACACATGTGTGGTAATGCATATTAAATATGTATATACATGTTTGCAAATTTACATTCTTGTGTTTAAGCAAGGGGATGTGAGAAACAAGCTATAGTATTGATATTCAAAAGTTATTGCAATTTTATTTTTCGGTTAAATAATAAAATCTTGTGATGCAAATCTTTTAAGTGAGATTCTCTAATTCAAATATGAATACATTTTTTGCTCACTTCAAAAGTGCTCACCAAACTCTCCGATTGGTTAATGCAGTGAGACCAAGATTAAATAAAAATTAATTAATAATAAAAAGTCATAGATCTCACTGCATTAGCCAATATGAGAATTAAATTAGCAATTTTAAGTGAGCAAAAATGCACTCTTCAAATATTTGTGTATAGCTCACTAATATAAATTATATAGTTTAATAATTACACAGGCAAAAACAAAAATTGGAAGAAACATCTGAATGATTATCAGAAAGATGTCCCATACAATGGAAAGCTAAAATGACAATGGATGTAATGGTGTGATTTAATCTTTAATTAGAATATATTTTTGGTGTATACTTGCAAGAAACTTAAGTGAGGAAAGGCATATTAGTATATTCGCACTGTGGGTGATATCAAATCAATAATTGTTTCCATTCTTGCATATATATTTTTTCCAGAAGTGAGGAATAATAATTGAACTTAGCCTCCATGGGCCCACAGCAAATGAACACAAAATACTGAAATAGACACCCAAAGTCATTGGACAATATTTTAAAACGAAAAAAAATATATATATATTTAATCAAAAGAATTACAAATTTGGACTTGACAATAGTCTTTCAATTCCTATATACCCGCAAAAGAAATATTCTGCCACTCGGGGGTTATCTTTTTTTTGTTTCCAAAAAAGACAATTTGAAATTAGGCAAACCTCTTGAGTTGACTCAATATTTAACTGAGTCACGCGCTAAGGTATGATGTGAATTGTTGACCATCTCAATTTTAAGATTGAATCTTCAACATATGTCACATATTCAAAATTGTTAGATCATATTGTTTACTACTATTTTGAATCCCAATTTTTGCTTGCTTTAGTGAATCATTATGTCATATTTAAGAACGTACAAAATATGATCATGTTTAGTTGCATTATATTCTTTTTATCTGGAGTAATTTTTATGAGATCAGTATTATTTTCCAGTTTGATTTCAATTTCATCATTTAATCTTGAAATTCTAACATGCAATATGAGTCTATTATCAGGATTTAAATGTTCATTGAACTCATTATAATTGTTAGATCATATTGTTTACTACTATTTTGAATCCCAATTTTTGCTTGTTGTAGTGAATCATTAGGTCATATTTAAGCACGTACAAAATATGATCATGTTTTGTTGCATTGCATTCTTTTTATCTAATTTTTATGAGGATCGGTATTATTTTCCAGTTTGGTTAAACATTTTCTGGGTTGGAATCGAATATATGTGAGATTTGCAAAAAAAAAAAAAAAAAACAGAAGTTAATGGTGGTCGAAATTGCAAATAAACTAGGTTAAATTGACAAAAAAAAATATGTTTTATGAGAATTTTGACCAAACATGAATTACAATTTATCAGAGAACATACCTACCATTAAAATTTTAAGATCAATCCAATTGTAAATAATAAAACCATTTTTAAATTTCCTAAACAACTTCGACTCACTCGCCCGAGTCAGAAGACTCACAACTGCTCAAGGAATACTTCAAAGTTCAAACATATGTATTTATTTACCAAAATGGAATTAATTGCATTTTTTTTTTTTGAATTTTGCGAAATATTAAAAACTGGCATTATTTCGGTAATTACTCATTAAAACTTGGAGAGAGAGAGAGAGAGAGAGAGAGGAGAGAGAGGCATATAGAGAAAAATCAGTGTTTTTCCGCTTATGGTATTTTTGTGTGGATGCAGTCGCCGGAGCTGTGGTTTTCATTGCCTCTCTCGATCTGAGCCCTCTCTCTCTCTCTCTCTCTCTCTCTCTAAACAGACAACAAAGCAGGGGGGGAGCTCTTCCTCAATCATTTTTCAGTCTGCTCTCCTCTGATCTCTTCCACCATATTTATATATACACATCTGTACGTATATGTCTCTATATGATTCCATTCATTGTTTATGTCGACTCTCTCTCTCTCTCTCTCTCTCTCTCTCTCTCTCTCTCTTACATGCCAATTTAATTTATGATTAGTTCTTACTTTGACTCTGAGCTTACAAGTTCAATTTCACCTACAATTGAGCTCTATTTGTCTAACAATCTCGTAATGTATTTTTGCTGTTTTAAGATTGAGCTTTGAAGTTTATTGCAGCCAAGAACTGAAAATAGTTATCTATTTGAAGCAACCGAACGAAATCTAGGGTTTGTTGCCCTGAGTTGACCGGCGATCTCTCGTTTTTGTATGTTCTTGTGAGATAGCCCGGGCCTGAGGCTCGGGATCCGAACTATGGCGTCAGAGAACGAGCAACAGGCTTGGATCGAAGAGGAGGCCAATCCGAACACTGCCTATTTGCAGAAATTCAGGCTTTATGAGACTCGCTCGGTATATTTCAATCATACGAATAATTGATTTCGATCTGTAGATTATTATTCGCTCCCTGTGTGCTTATATGCAAGTTTTTACTTATTTATTCATTATTATATCTTGTGGCTATTTGTGGTATTTCTTATAGTCAAATTTGGATAGTTTGTAATTTTGCATCGAATTCTATGTTACCAAAATATACATTATTTATTTGGGATTCTCCTTTGAATTATGGGTTTGAACTGTGTAAGCATTATTCTTTTGTTTTTATGTTTTGCTTCTATGTTTGGAGATTCTCGTTCTGATTTTCCTGGTCCCTTTGTGTTGATTTTTGCTGACTTGTGGTGATAGTGTGAAGCATTTGTACTGCCAACATTAAAGATATCCCTTGTCAGTCTTCAATCATAACCGGATATTTTTACATTCATTGAGATTTATTATGACTGAAGTGGAACTGATTCAGATAGTTTTGAGCCTTCCGGAGTGTTTTTACTGATTTGGCCACATCATGTACATAAAATCAGGACAGATTTGGTTTGTCAGCTTCATCCCTATTGGTGGCTTTCTTTATTTGTCAGCATGAGCAGATTTCATAAAATGCTGATTTTGGGTGTCCAACATTTTGAATTTAGAATCTTAGATTATAAGTGCACATTTAATTGATAAAAATAGAATATAGCAACCTTTCACGTGTCTCATCAAGCTCAAGATAGTTTATTAGTTCATCATAGAGTTTTGGGAGGAGTTCTCTGAGAAGTTTGTTTCTTGAATTTGCTAGTTTTTTTTGTGTTCAATTTTAGAAATGCATCGATCTTCATCCTAATTATAGTTAATCACAAGCTTACCACTAACCACATTCACTTGTTTGCAAGATAGGAATATTTGATTCACAATTCATAAAATCTCAATTCATATCTCACTCTTTGGTCCGCTTAAATTAATATCCATCCCCTCAACCCCCCCCCCCCCCCCCCCCCCCCCCCCCCCCCTCGTCTCTTCATTGCTATTCAATGAGGGGCATGATAGTAAACTTCCTGACTTATTGGGAAATTGTAGATTGTTTGTCACAATGCACGGTAGATAATTTACTAAGATACTACGACAGTTCATGTACACAAACAATACTGAAATATTAATGTGATACTAATCTAAGAGTGTTGCCTGCCAAGTTTAGTATCAATTAATTCACTTTGAAAGAGGTTTTTGCTTTGTTTATCCGTTTAGTGAGATACTTCCAAGAGTTGGAATCTGGCAATCTTCATTGTGATGTGCTTTGTCGTTCTCTCTCTCTCTCTCTCTCTCTCTCTCTCTCTCTCTCTCTCTCTCTCTCTCTCTCTCTCTCTCTCTCTCTCAAAACAAACCTCTCATAATTATTTTGGAAAAATTTTGTTATCCCCTCAGATGATAGGACCTGCAACTATCTCATGACGCGGGGAGTATTTGTTGAAAAACTTATTATGTGGAGATCTACCCTATCTTTTGGTATTTCGAGTGTTGCAAGATATTTAATTTAGTCCATGAGCAGGATTCTGTGGGAAAATGCAGGCTTGAGGTTTAGAGGAGACCTTTAATGTTAATAATGCCAAAATGTAGGTTTGTTTGCGGTTTATTCCTCATAGCTTAAGTGGGACCATACTGGGTAATGGACTTTGAATGAAATTTTGTTTTGACTGAAATCCTGTCTGAACTTTTTTGTATGACAAGCTCATGAGCTGGCTGCATGCTCCCCCCTCCTCCAGCTTCCGCCATTTGGATCTGTCTTGAGTTATATAGTCAGTCATTTAGTGTGTCAATCATTTCCTCTTTTGATTAACCTAATTTATGTTGGCCTTTCTTTGTCCTTCAGTGCAGCACCTTGGACAGCCCCAGAGCCTTCTCTTCTTCGGGAACTTTGTTCAACCAAGCCCCCCTTACCTTTCGGCTTTCAGTGTTACATAAGAATCATAAATGCAATGCTGTTTAAAGTGTTTTTTTTTTTCTCTAAATATATTTCAGCTTAACTCCTTCAAGACCTAACCAGTTTTATAGCTTACAGGATACAACCTTTTGCTCTTAACCCTGTTTCCATTGCTCAAGGTCACTTAGGAAGCTTATTGTTAGCACTATGGTGCTGCTATTGTTAATTGGAAAATTAAGGCTTGTGGGGAGAACATATCCCGCTGTTGGCACTACATTTACACGTAGAAAAAATGTATTATTGGCTAAGGGTAGTTTTCTAATAGGACATGTATTTGCTTGACCAACTAGATTCGATTGTATGTTGGCGGTTATAGGGTGTGATTTATCTGTTCGTTTTGAAATTTTATCCTTCTGAAAAACTTATTTATCTGCGTTCTGATTGTTGGCTTTCATTCTAAGTACTCTTTACTTACACCTTATGCATTTTCTGTTTACATGCAATAGAACTTTTACATGATTGGACGGGACAAGAACAGGACTTCTTGGAGAGTCCTAAAGATTGACAGATTAGAGCCTTCTGACCTATACATTCATGAAGTTCCTACAGCATTCTCAGAAGTTGAATGCTGCGACCTGCTAAAACGTGTACATGAAGGGAACAAGTCAACGGGGGGACTAAAATTTGTGACTGCATGTTATGGAATTGTTGGTATGTTGCATCATCAAGGTTTCTATCTTGGACTAAATATTTAATTATTGACTGTATATCTCATGGTCTTTTCTCTGATTTTAGGGTTCATAAGATTTTTGGGACCCTACTACATGCTGCTTATAACGAAAAGAAGGAAGATTGGCACAATATGTGGTCATGCTGTATACGCCATTACCAAGAGCGAGATGATTCCTATTCCAAATTCTACTGTCCGGTCAAATATGGCTTATTCTAAGAATGAGAACAGGTCCTTTGTCAATTCTGCATGTAATTGTAAAATGTCTTGGGTACTTCTAAGGAGACCTAAGAGATTAGTATTCGGAATGACTAACAATGCTTTGTATCTAGATGAGAATTGTCTTCCAATGTAGATGTTCCTACTTAATTGCAATTTTAATTTTATTTTATTTCTTCTTTTTTCTTTATTGGACAAGTAGTCTTGAGTTTGGGCGTCTTCTTTTGATAATTAACAAGTTCTACACTGTGGAGGTAATCTCTATCTATTTTGTGAATAATGCCCTTCAGTGTAATATAATTGATGTGCGTTTGTTCTCTTCAAACGAATTTATGTTTGTCTGATAGTTATAGTGCATCTTTTAAAGGTGAAACAGAGATTGTATATACCAAATATCCTAACTAACGATTAAATGTTACTGTTGACGTGTCCTCTCTAGTTACTATTGGTACGTAGATGCATTGTTAGTTTATTTCCTGAAATGTACAGGGGCAAACCTCATTGCTGTTGTGATGTTAGTATAACATATTGAGTGAGACAAGGTATCATCTGGGTTTTGGAGGGAAAGTGGTTTTCTTTTTCTTTCCAGGGTCAAAATTTTGAGTCAACCGCTGTTTCATTCCTATTTTCTTACTTTTTATTCTAAATATGTTGGACTGGTATTTATTTAATTCCTTTTGGTTTTTTGTGTTGATGACATAGATACAAGAAGCTCCTATGCACAGTGGATCTCTCAAAGGACTTTTTTTTCAGCTACTCCTATAATATCATGTGTAGTCTTCAAAAGAACATATGTAATCGTGAGAGTGGGCGATTCCTGTATGAGACAATGTTTGTCTGGAATGAATTCTTAACCCGAGGAGTACACAATCACCTCAAGAATACTCTGTGGACAGTTGCATTAGTTTACGGCTTCTTTAAACAGGTATTGAATATTTATTAGGATAGTTCTAGTTAGTCGATAGTTGAGATTAATTAACTTGGGACTGGTGGGACATGATTGATTCTTAACTATTCTTGTTTGTGTCTTATTGGACTCTTGCCAGGAGTCAGTTTATTCCCTCCTTAGTAGTACAACAGTATAGCGTTTATTTTATCACAATGCATGAAATTCAATCTATTATGATGTCTGCCATATTACTTTTCTCTTTGATACTTGTTCTTGATTTTATGACTATCTTGTTGGTCCCCATCTATGCAAACCTAATTTTGAGTTTGTTATATCTCCTCTTAACTAGTAGCAAGCAGTATACCTTTTGTCACGTGTAAAACACAATAGCTATACTATTCAATATTCAGTCTTGATTATATATCTGCCTCCTCATATTGGGATCCATCAGGATTCCAGTTGCTTTTGATGCTGAGTTCCTTTCTTAAACTTTTCATGCCTGCAAACTCACACACTTTTTCAGTGCATTTAACCAGCTAACTTGGAAGATACTTTGACATCTTTTTAGTGCATGGAAATATTAGACTTCTTCTGCATGATTACATGGTTTAGTGTGATGTTGATGGTTGCATGCCCCGCACACCAAGTTAAAGTGGAACGTAATCGTATTAAATTCTTGAAAACACTGGTCTTATCTTCATGGTTTCATAATTTTGTAATACCAGGTCAAACTTTCAATATCGGGAAGGGACTTCAAGTTGACCCTAATTGCTAGACGTTCACGTCATTATGCCGGGACCAGGTTTGAGTACTTTCGGGTTACTGAACAATAACCTTAATTCACGGGATACAAATATTAGATAAAACTATGTTAATAATGTTGCTTGGTACATATTTGGCATTCTGCGCACATGTAGGTCCCTTTAAATGATGAATTTGTAAAGCATTGCATGTGTACCAAGTGCATCTAAAGCTTCCCCCCCACCCCCCCCACACACACACACTTCTGTTGATTTCAACTCTCACTTCTTTTTCCTTTGTCTGGTATAGATATTTAAAACGA
Organism: Hydrangea macrophylla; assembly: GCA_033977485.1. Classification (NCBI taxonomy): domain Eukaryota; kingdom Viridiplantae; phylum Streptophyta; class Magnoliopsida; order Cornales; family Hydrangeaceae; genus Hydrangea; species Hydrangea macrophylla. The sequence continues at coordinate 135,575,918 of CM066991.1, forward strand.
GGTGTAAATGAGAAGGGTCGAGTAGCTAATGATGTTGAGACAGAACAGATTGTATATGAAGACGTTCCTGAAGGATGCCCAGTACAAATAAGTTCTGTGGTGCAGAACCGGGGTTCAATTCCCCTTTTCTGGTCGCAGGAAACTTCGCGATTGAATATTAAACCTGATATAATATGTATGACTAAAGCACATTGAATGTTTGTGTTGAGGTGCTAATGTCCCTTTATATCTTTGCTTACTTTCTTTCTCTTTCCAGTATCGAGGAAGGACCTCAACTACGAAGCCACAAGACTTCACTTTGAGAATCTTGTCAAGAGATATGGAAATCCTATTATTATACTCAATTTGATTAAGGTGTGCCTTCCTGTATTAATTATGGACCAAAAAAAATATAATTTCATCCCCAAAGTATGTTCATTTACTTGTATTTGAACTTTGAAGTTAAGCAATCCTCGGATGGGCTCTCTAATACTCTTTTTTATTTGCCTGTCATTATGTGTCTGGTTAACAGACTCGTGAGAAGAAACCCAGAGAGTCCATTCTCCGTGCAGAGTTTGCCAATGCTATCGATTTAATTAACAGAGATTTAACTGAGGAGAATCGTTTGAGGTTCCTTCACTGGGATCTGAACAAATATTCAAGAAAGTACATATTCTTCCCTTGCATACGTTCAATTTTTTTTTATTTTTTTTATTTTTTTTTATTTTTTTTAAATTTATATTCTGTTATCTAGCATCCTTAATGTGGATATGACCTGATTCTTTTCAGCAAAGCTACAAACGTGCTGGCGCTTTTAGGCAAAGTTGCTGATTACGCATTGAACTTAACTGGTTTCTTTTATTGTCAAGTGACACCAACTTCTGGAACCAAAGGATTATCAAATTGGTCCTACTCTTTGTAAGTTTTAACATAAAAGGAAGGTCCCTTAATGGCATGACATACTGTCATTTTTTATCCTTACCACAATGTGTTTGTAACTCCTTTAAGATAAAATTTTAAAAATATTGCTGGTGTACCCCTATGACATGGTTTTAGGTCCAGCATTGTCCGACAAATCAGTTACCACCTCGTTTCTGTATAATCTTGTCCAGTTTAGTTTACCTCGGGTTGCAATTTGGGCAGATTGACCCCAGTTGATTGACAAGCTTGGGCTAAAACCTCTTGTTGATGGTTTGGGCTTGGCTTGAAAAATCCCAACCAGATCTGAGATTGGATTGTGCATGGATTGACATCTTAGACAAGCCAAGCCTTATTTAAGGTACCCTAACAATGTTATGCATGCAATAACTATATAGTATGAACGATGGTATTTCCTTTACGAGTCTATTATTCTAGGCTTTTTTTCTTTTTCTTTTATTGGGAATTAGTTTGCAATTGGATGTTTATTCGTGGATTTAACATAATGGACTGTAGCTTCTGCTGGAAATGAAACCTGATTTTGTTTATACTGCAAAAGTTGTTTCAAGTATCCTGTTAGTTCAAAATATGCTTCAAGTTTGCTTTATTCACAGACAGTGTGAACTACAGATTGGCGAAGACAACGCTCACACGACAGTCACACCACCCAATGTAAATCTGAGGAAGGCACTGTAACGAATTCTCTGGGTGTGGTTTGGATCTCCAGGAAGTAGAAGCACGGGTGTGGCGGTCCGACACCCAGTGCGGGTGCGGCTGCCTCTCTGAAGAGTCCGTGCTTCCTAACCAGGAACTCATCCACTTTCTAGGCATCGGCTTTTGTCGGTCTTCAAAAGTATATGAAGATGCCTTCTGTTTCATAAGATATCCAAACTTAGCGGATTAACATAGTACTACTTTTCATAGGCTTGTCGAACAATTGCTTGCAATTTATGGAGTTATATTGCAGGATCAGCTCAAAATTTTGCATCCTCGGAGTCTGTTTCTCTCCCTCTCTATGCCATGTAGTTGCTTCTCTTTTTGCCTACAGATTCTGGCTTGTATTGACACTTGAAAAATTGAATGGCTGCAGGAATTATGATAATTGTGAACTCTCTCTGCATATTCTTTGCGATAAAAGCAATGATACTGAGGACTTGGAAATAAATGTTGGCAGTGGTAGAACTGATGGGGGTGGATTCCACTCTGCCAAGTCTCCAACATTTCAGAAAGGTGTCCTACGGACCAATTGCATAGATTGTTTGGATCGCACAAATGTTGCCCAATATGCGTATGGCTTGACTGCTCTTGGGCATCAGCTGCATGCTTTAGGATTTATTGATCTCCCCAATATTGATTTAGATTCCTCCTTGGCTGATGATTTAATGAAAACTTATGAGACAATGGGGGACACACTTGCATTACAATATGGTGGATCTGCGGCACACAACAAGGTATTCCTTCCAAGTAAAGGTGCTTAGGGATTTCTTCTTTTAAAATGATATGTTGAATAGAGTGAAAAAATGAAGAAGAATCTTTGGTAGTAGGAAAGAATAAGGAAAAAACCCCGTTATCCCCTCACCTAGGGCACTCTAGGTCTAGGTATCCCGTACCTAGAGTTGAACGTTTGGCATCACCCACCATTGCCAATAAGAGTAATTATAACTCCATTCTGTTTATTTCTTAGGTTCATAGCCTCTTTAATAGGCCACAATAAGATTTGAAACAACAAGGACAAAAACCACCTAAACTAGTCACTCACTCTACGGTAACAACTTATATAAATTCTAACAACTAAAATAACATATAGGAAACAACATAGAAATCTGCTCCTGGGCTTGGTGGGGTTGGTGTCCGCATCAGCTTCAACTGGCACGAGTCAGGAATTCCTTTTCAGCTGATGCTTGTGTTTATGTTTTTAACATCCAACTTTAGCAGTACTTTACTTTTTCATAATCTGTCCTGATCGTGAATTACCTATATAACTGTATCCGTTTAGAATGCATGCACGCACTTTTTGGGTTTTGTTAATTCCAATAAGGGAGCTGTGAGGTCCAAATCCCCATTGAGGTGGAGGTTATCGAAAGTGTATGTGTGCATTCATATCTGCATATGTTATAAAATGCATGCACACTCCATCTACTTGCCGGGAAAAATTGTTATAAGAGCCTGTTTTACCTCCTCAAAGCAAGCTTTTCATCCTCAAAATTACAATAACTTCTTTTGAGTGTCAGAAAGAGAGGAAAAAAGAAAGAAAAAGATAATAAAAGACGAGGCAACAAAGAAATGATGATATCTCCTGAAATGTTGTCTTTCTCATGGTCTCTCATTATTAAACTCTAAACTCTCCAGTTTAACTACTTCTGGTCCATAAATATGCTTCCGTCATTATCTCAGAACATTATTATTACTATGTTACGTAATTTGGGGCAGCAGTCCTGGTGGGCCCTCATTGAACCCGTGTTTATGACGTGCATTAGTATTCCCGTTATTTTTCATACGTTTCTATATCGTGGATGTTTCTTTATTGTATTTGGATACCATAGAGTGTCTTACGACATGCCTTGTGCTGCTTTTCCTGCTTATGAATGTACTTACAGGAGCATAAAGTTCACGCTGAAAGTCTCCAGTGTTTAATTTGTTCCTGCGGTCTCTAAGTTTTTAACAATCCCTATCTGTGATACTGAACAGATTTTCTCGCAAAGAAGGGGTCAATGGAAAGCAGCTACTCAGTCCCAGGAGTTCTTTCGAACTCTACAGCGGTATTACAGTAATGCCTACATGGATGCTGAAAAACAAGATGCTATTAATGTGTACGTGAAATAACTCATACTTCTAAACTAATACATATATTAATTTTCTATGGCTGAAAATATTGAACCAGCAAATGTTGATCTAGTGCATAAGGCTTGGGAGTTGGACTCATCTTAGTTGGCCTATTGGGGGGTATGTGTGTGTGTGTGTGTCTTGGTTGTGGAGAGGGAGGAAAATTTGGTAAAAAGTAAAAACCTGTTTGGTTTGACTGGATTTAATTTCTGTTGTATTTTCTGCTTGATTACTTGTTAATTCCTAAATGCATTTGGCTTCAATGTTGAGCAGATTTCTAGGGTATTTCCAGCCACAACAAGGTAAACCAACCCTGTGGGAACTGGATTCAGACCAGCATTACAATATTGGAAGTCGGGGTTCTGACTTTGCAGTTGAAAATGCTAGGTACAAGCATTGTGTTTTTGTTTTGTGATCATATTATTATTCATGTGAAGTACTTCTGCCACATCAACTAAGGATGAAGTGAAAAGATATCTTTTATAGAAACAACATGAAAAGAAATGAGGGTAAAGTACCATTGCTTGGTACAACTGTAAAAAATGTCAAGTGTTACAACACTCAGTAAAATATGAGAGCAGCCACTTTGTGTAAAAAATTGCCAAATAGGGAGTGTAGATAGTCCTGCCTCCTAACACCCCTCAAGTGTTACAACTCTTAGTAAAATATGAGAGCAGCCACTTTGTGTAAAATATTGCCAAATGTTGGGTGTGTGGAGAGTCCTGCCTCCTAACACCCCTCATGAATGGGATAGCCTGGCAATGATCTTTTCTCGGAAAAGGTATCCCTTTATATGTGGTTTATTACAAAACTACTTTGGGAGAAGTTTATTTTGCACTCATTTCTACTTTGCACCCAAAGATCCACTTTAGTTGCAAATCTTTGTTAACAAGATGTGCTTCATCTTCTGTTTATGAATATATTTGTTTCATATCTGCTTGTTTCCTTGGCCAAGCATTTTGCTCATCCAGAGAATTAGCAATGATAATAAGAACAAAATACAAAAGCATGAATCATGGAGGAAGACAAATTATTGACAAGGATAGTTGTCAACTATGGAGAAAAAGTGTATCAAAATATCAAGATGTTTCTGTTTTCTATTACACCTGGAGACATTTATGGCATCTGGTTGAAACTCATTACTTTGCTGCAACTTCATTCTGGAGAAAATGTGCATCTAAATATCAAAGCTTATTCTGCCTTAATGCCACATCTGGATACATGAATAACATCCGCTTGAAATTCATGATCTTCCTGCAACCATCTTTTAAAATCTGTCATTGGTTAAGTACTTAACGCATGACTTTCTTTAATCCTCTGTGGAAATTGAAATTGAATTTCTCAACTCTTAAATCACTGTTCATTGTCCCTACGAAAGGGTTGAGAGTGCTCTTTCTCAACTAATTTTTGGGGATTCTCACTTGTGTATGCATGCAAGGGATTGTTTGTGATGTCTCCTTTGCGATTAATGATAAAAATTTTGTGTCATGCATAATTATGAACTAGGTCACATGCTGAATTTGTAGGTCATTTATCAAAAGGTCTCTATCGGATGGCAACATTCTCTGTGAAAGTGACTCATCTATTGAAGCCACAAATGTTGGACAGAATGACTATTCTAGACAACCTTTGCCAGACATTATGCATGGCGGTAACAAGGGTCATTCAGAGTCTTCACCAGAAATATCAACTGGTGAAAGTGATCTCTCTTATTCTAGGTCAGCTTACACCGAATTCTTTCTTTGTTTTCTTGGCTGTTCCTTTGATCACTCACTCTTGATATCTGTATGAGAGTGGCTTACAAATTTAGTTGGTATTTCAAATTCATATAGCGGGCCAAAGTAAACCATTCGATCCATGTTTTTCTTTTTGAGAATAAAATTTCAGCGGAAGGTCAAATTGTACACATTTCGAATTTTCTGTACCTAACGTTCTTAATCCCTGTTTTGATTAGTCATTCATATGTGTTGGCTCTGGCCTGGAGCTCTCAATCCGACCCCCCCTTTCTTTGAACAAAGTCTTATTTGTTCATGTGGTATGCGATGTGGAGGCTGCCTTAAGTTGATCGATCATGTGCATAAAGGCTGTTGAGAGTAAAAACAAGTATCCTAAAATTTTGTATGCTTTCACCAGGAACATGGTCATGGGTGCTGGATATGGCCAATAGTTGCAAAGCTTCCTTTAGCATGTTTCCCTACACGTGCTAACATATGATTATAAAAGGGTGTTTGTATGTGTCATTGTGGTTTTCTATAAATGTTCAGATCTGTAGAATCTGATATCATAGAAATGAAATTGGTTGAAATGATAAAATCAATCATAGTGTCTCTATATTGCTTAGAAAGCCCATTTAGCCAAAATGCAACCACTTCCTGCTATTCTAATCTCTTGATGTGTTTTCCAGTTTTTCTTACCTTCCCACTTTGGTATGTGCAGATGTGGTACAGGTGTAAGATCCATCTATGAATGCACATACAGAAATCCTTAAAAAGTCACTGAATGTGTACATTTTCGCTTGATCTATTGTTAGAACCATATAAATTATTGACAGAATTTCCCAGCTGTATTTTTAATAGTGTGATTTTTTTTTTACGCAAATACGCAAATTTCTATATGAGCTATTTTAGTACACAGATTTTATCTCTCCCTACATGGCATTTTATTAGTATGGTTCATGGATATTGCATGTTTGATTTGTCTATGATGTGTATCTGCGTTGAACATCTCGCCTGTCCTTTGTAGGTATACGCCTTCAATGTCTCGTCGGCAGCTTTTCAATGATGTGCAACTGGACCAGTGTCTTGAAACTGATACCATTTCTTTTAACGAACATGGAGATTCATTCAACTGCTCAAATTTTCTTGATGTAGACTGGCTTTCGTCATCTGGAAATTCATGTGAAGAAGAGTCATATGAAAGGTAATTCTTTACATTTTGTCACTGATGACGTGTTGAAAACTTGTCCTCTGAAGAATAAATTCCCTTTTCAATTAATATAAACATTAAACATGGAAAAGTCGAACCGTTAATTTTCACTTATAGGTCCATATGATCTTCAAATGAGATATGAAGCTTCTCATGAAATTTAAAACATGACAAGAGTTATGTTGTATGTGGTGTTCTACCAAGTGCACATGTGAGATGTGGATCCTACATAATTGATATCCACACTAATGTGGGTTTTTTTTTTCTTTTCGTTAGTTCTTGTTGTTCCATAAAAGTTATTTGAACTACAAAATTTTGCAGGGCAGCCAAAAAGTACCTGTGAATGACTTTCCCTTTTGTGTAGATAATGTGTATTGTTATAGTTTAGATGCTTCTATCTTGGACTACTTCAGGAATTGTGCAAGACATGGAAACTTTTTGCGTAACTCATTATTATAAGTTCGGCCCAACTTTAAATTGAACAAAGTTGAATTCAAAAATTTGAGATACATACATCTATATTCTGAGGTTTGAAGTGCCCCATTGGATCTAATGGATGCAGATCTACACTCCTAAACTCTCCTACTGCTGTTCTATCATCAGATAGTGTTGTAAATGGACTTGGAGTGGAAACAAGCACTTCTGCAAGTGAGTCTGGATCCAGCATGAAGGTCAGTAATTTATTTAGCTGTACTATGGTATTTTTTTGAGCTGAGTTTAAGTGACCTGAATTCGATATATTTGTGCCTGCATGGATAATGTATACAACTAGATTGCTAGATCACATAGCATTTGTGAGGTCCATAAGTCTGCTTTAACAGAAATTGTTTCCAGAGGCTACCGACTCCTCTAAAAGTAATCAGTGTCGATGATTGTGAGACTAAGGGTATGTTTGATAACCCAATTAATTGCTGAAAATGACAATTTTCAGCACTTATTGTTTTTCAGTGCGTTTGATAACGTACCACTTAATCGAAAAAGTAGCCAAGAACCCACTGAAAACTTTAAGTGAAAATTTTCTACTGAAAATGATCACTGAATGCAGCTTATTTCATTAATTGAAACATTGTTTTCAGTATTGCAAATTCAATCACTTAAAGTTTTCAGTACTTAAAATTCAGCACTTAATTTTCAGTTTTATCAAACGTACCGTAAATCCCTCCAAAGATTCATTCTCATGTTCATGATCAGTGTGAGCGGCTCCCACTGCTCAAAGACTTTCCTGTGGCATTCTTTCATTGTTGAAAGAACATAGTGGACCTTGTTTGTTTAGTCATACAGCTATCGAAGTAGACTCACCTAGATTTCCTATTTACCACACGCCTTAGTTTGCAGCTGTTTGCTGGATTCATTAATTCTTAATTGCACACACACCCTTGGTTTTGTTTATAAATGCAAGTTTAAGCATTTGCATATACCTTGGTTGTTTTAAGAACTTAAAATCAAACTTACATAAGTAGTAATCTCATGGATTGGATTTGAGTCAACCTTGGGCTCAAAAAGGACAACAGATACCCACTGAGCTTTGAAGCCTCTGGTAGCATTTTATTTTTGGTAATTGGGAAGAATTCTGAGGCACCAATTCCCTTCACCGCTTGATGCATTTCGTTTCTGCTTTCCCTTCTTATATCAAAAGATTGTCGAAGTTTGTAGTGGATGCATAAAAAATGGAGTGGAATTCTGGTCAATTTATCTCATCACTTTTAATTTGTTTGTTTTTTGCATTTTATTAAGGGTAAATTGCACGGACCTCCCCTGAGGTTTGATGTAATTACACGGACCTCTCTCGTATGTTGAAAATTTATGTAGACCTCCCTTGAGGTTTGAGTTTGTGTTACACACACCTCCCTCCCTTAGTATACCGTTTCCCCCTTGACGGAAATTGATGATGTAAGCAATTTTTAATCACCTAATACCAATAATGCCCTTACTTATAAACCAAACCAAACCAAGCCTTGTGTCCTAATCAATTGGGGTCGGCTGTATGAATCTTTTTTCTCCATTCTGCACGATCAAGAGCCATATGCTCATTTAAATTATATATATTCATATCTTGTTGCACTACATATTCCCAAGTCAGTCTAGGTCTGCCTCTCCCTCTAACTATTCCAGACACTACGATCTTATCACTCTTTCGCACAGGTACATCTACAAGTCTTCGTTGCACATGGCCGAACCATATGTAGATCTTTTTTCTTCTCTCTATACTTTTCCATTAGTCTTCTAAGTAAATAAATTGCATCCATAGTTGATCTCCCAAGCATAAATCCAAACTGATTTTCTGACACTGATGTTGCGCCTCTTAAGCGATGCTCCATCACTCTCTCCTAATAAAAAATAAAGGAGCAAAAGAAATTCTCTCTTCTTCTCCCATCTTTCTCTCTATGAAATCCAGTCACCACGCACTACCATTGCCGGCCACACTCATCCAACCCCCACACCCACCAGCCAAAGCTTCTACCACTCTATCTCAAGCACACACAAATATATATAAATGTATATACACACACACATATATAGTCTATGTATATCCATCAAACGCCATGAAGGAGGCAAATCCAGCATCATTACAAAAAATAAAACCTCGCAAATTTTTCCCCAATTGAACCTCCCAAAATTATCCCCAATTGTAAACATATATATATATATATGAACCTGTGAACCCAATTGAACGTGGATACCCAATTCAACCTGTGATTTTGGGTGTGTGTGTGTGTGTGTGTGTTTGTGCGGAGGTCCAAATCAATGGTAATACCCATTTTAAATCCAATCCGAATAGAATGTGACTCCGTCATTTTAATTAGGGTTAGGGTTGTAGATTAAAACACATGAAATGTATGATTTAGTGTGGTTTTGATTGAAGATATCAGAAAATTTAAGACTTTTGATCAAAATTCAGTGATTTTGCTAGATTTCAGGATTTGATGGTTGTATTTAGTTCAGCTTGCAAGGAAAAAAGTATGTGTTTAATGGTTTGAAGTCGAATCTTTGTTAGATTTAGAGAGAGAGCCATGGCAGGAGAGGTGTAGAGAGATGGGTGTGGAAGTGACTGTTGGCGGTGGTGGTATGGCAATGGTGATGGCGGCAAGGGCACTATGCTTGGTTTTAGTGTTATCTCATGGACATAACACACACATATACGTTTTTACGTGCGTGTGTGTATTGTTCTTGACCAGAGATTTGGGGGGAAAATTGGTGAGGAAGAAGATCCTTTTTGGTTAAATTTATTAAGAGCAAGGGTAAAATAGTAAATTTATTATCACTGTCAAGTCCGTCTAGTTACAAGTAGGGCTGCACACGGGTCGGGTCGGGTCGGGTCTCTACAGAACCGGAACCGACCCGATTATGAATGGTTCCATGTTTTGAGGCCCAGACCCGAACCGGTGAGAATTGGACCCGGACCGACCCGACCCAGTAACTTCGGGTCGGGTCGGGCTACAACCCAGTTTGTTCTTTTAAATTTTTTTTCCTTTTCCCTTATTTTTTATTTTATTTTACTATTATTTATATTCATTAGTGGATACCTATTCTTCTATGTATAATATATCTATTAAAAAGATTGATGAGGGTGGAGAGTCATGAAAATTAATTCCCACCATTAGAAAGTGGATATAATGTTTTATATATTCATGGATATAATGATGTGCAACCTATAAAAGTTCAAATTAATAAGGTGGTTATGTTTTATATATTCATGGATATAATGAAAAGAAAAATGAGTACTTTGTCACCAAAATAAACAATTAATTAGCAAAAACAATTTGTCTATTGACCGAACCAGACCAGACCCAAACCGACCCAGACCCGATCCGATCCGATCCGATCCGAATTATTTATCTTTTGACTGGACCCGAACCAGACCCGATACATTTCATTTCAGACCCGACCCAACCCGACCCAATCGGTTCGGGTCGGTTCGGGTCTTCGGGTAAATGTTTTTTGGTGCAGCCCTAGTTACAAGGGAGGTCTGTGTAATTTTTCAATACACAAGGGAGGTCTATGTAATTAGGTCAAACCTCAGGGGAGGTCCGTGTAATTTACCCTTATATTAATACTAGTTCTATGGTTCCTAAATGCTTTCTCAGTTGTATCATATGCAGTGGTATGCCGCAGCATGTGCTACAACTGCTACAGCATTTGGGAATCAAATTTGGGAAGCATAGCATTTCTCTTCTATTAAAATCTAGGTACTTCATTGTCTTCATACGCTTGGATTGTATTTGTTTTTATTTTGCTAAAGCCATCTACATTGGTTGAGTAAAAATCATCATCACTTTTCTGTGAATGAGTAAGTAGGAAGCCACGCATTAACCACAAATTTGAATTTGTAGATTCGGTTTAGATATGGAGGCCCTAAATCACTAAGAGAGTGGAAAAAAATATCTCTATGTTCATGAATGTCTATAAATTTAAATTCATCCATTTCTTAAAGTATCATTTTGTTCAATAGAAGGTGAGCTATATATGATAGAAATATGTTCTACTTGTCAAAACATCGTGTGGTGTTAACAATCTTTGAGTGGGTCGTTTAGAGGTGAAGATGCAGCGTCTTTTGACAATTGAGGACATCATGTATGGTTGTGACAATCTTCACAATTTGTGTCCGTTTAGACTCCATTTGACTTCCTTGCCATTATACTATTCCTTTGTATGATTCCTGTATATTTTGAGACACTCTGCTAAGCAATACAGAAAAGTACGAAGGAAACTTCTTTTCAGTTGCTTTTCCTCTTCTTTTTCTGTTTCCGTGAAATTGTTGAACTAAATGAAGCTTGGTAACATATTTAATTCTCTACATTTTATCTTACAATCCATTAAGAAAGTGAGCAAATTAGTACTAATTTCACTTGTGATGATGTGCAGAACCCAGACATTCTTGCGGAGTTTTCTGAGAGATTTGTGAATTGGGTAAACAATGGAGATATGCTCTTCCCTTGAAGTTTTGTGCTAAACTTAACAAAATTGATACTCCTTACCAACGTCTTCTGATTCAATCAACCCATCCGGATGTGGATTTGCCATCTGGAAATAAATTGCAAGAGATTAACATTAAAGAAATTTGAGGTAAAGAGAAAAAAAGTTTAAAAAAAAAAAAAAAAAAGAGAGTAAACTTCGGCATTTGCTTGAATGATAGATGATACCTCTAAATGGAGATATCCTCAGGTTATGTAAAGTCTGCTTCTTCCACCAACCATGAAGTCCTTCTACTGAGAACAGTACATGAAGGACAGAGTACATACAGACAGCTAAATTCTTTTTGGAGCTTTCAGTTCCTCTCAGGTTGTATAAACCCTTGGAAGTTTTCCAATCATGTATATATTTTATATACACTTCTGATAGTGGAGTTCCATTGTAAAGTAAGATTTAGAGTTTCATTTGCAATATTTACTATGTTTATGGATAGGTAAACAGGGTACCCGCTCGGATTATGAATTTCTTGCAACTTATTTTGATTTAAATTAATGTGCTAAACTTTTAACATCCCTCAAAAGCTAACATTACCCACAGATTCATGACTGCCACTTCCTTGGAGGAGGAAGAAAGACCAATTTAACTTGACCCCTGTTGTGGTAGGTTATATAAGCTTGAGTTTCAGCTTAGAAGAAGGGAGAAAAAAAATTCATATCTCAAGCTAATCAGAGGAGTTATGTAAAGCATTATATCGGATGCTTAGTGCCAACCTTTTTTTTTTTGTATCAGGGTCGAAGTTGGTACAGAAATAAGTGGTTTCTGGTGTCCCACTCCTTTAATTCACCCTTTTCTCACATTCTGGGGCTGCTTTTTTTTTTTCCTTCTCTTCTTTTGATTGATTTTTTGAGCCAAGGAGCTCGTTTAAAATTTTGAGGAGTGTTGCTGGTTATCTCTCACCTGAATGTTAAAGACAATTCTGAGTTATCTATTAACTGGGTGTAACGAGGCGCTCAAGCTTGTGGAGTTCTGTAACCAAGGGCATGTTTGGGAATTCAAAGGAGTTTTTTTTTTTTTTGAAAGGTTAGTCGTGTTTTTTTGTGGTTCTTATGCAAACTAGCATCATGTTAGTTTTACAAAAAAATATATTTTAGGGTGATTCGAGTTTTGGCATGGTCTCCTTTAGCAACAAAAAGGCATTTACAAACTACTGATATGTAGGGGTGGACACGAGCCAAGCCGCTCAACAAGGGCTCGTGGCTCGGCTCGCCCAAAGCTCGGCTCGGCTCGGCTCATATAATAAATGAGCCAAGCTCGAGCTTGAATAGCAGGCTCGTTTAATAAACGAGCAAAGCTCAAGCACACTTGGGCTCGGCTCGATAAGGCTCGTGAACAGCTCGATTAAGACTCGTATAGTAGGCTCGTGAAAAATCTCTTTAATAGGTTTGATAAGGAGTTGTTTAAATATATATATATATATATGATAATTATAAAAATATGATATATGTATAATGCAAAGTATTTGAAATTTAAAGAGCTATTATATATATATATATATATATGTGATAATTATAAAAACATAATATATGTATAATATGAAGTATTTAAAATTGACGTGTATAGTTTTAAATTCACATGCCAAGCAATTGTTTTAAGTAAAATATATATATACATATACATATATATATATATATATATATATATGTGCCAACTGTCAAGCATTGAGCTTGGTCCGTTGATTTTGATTGACAACTTAAACTTGCTACTAGGGGTGTACACGAGTTGAGCCGCTCAACAAGGGCTCGAGGCTCGGCTCGATAATAGCTCGGCTCGGCTCGGCTCGGCTCGATAATAAACGAGCCAAGCTCAAGCTTGAGCAGGATGCCAACTCTTAAAGCTCGGCTCGAGCTCGGCTCGAATTCGAAAAGCTCGGCTCGAGTACACCCCTATGTAGAGCCATCCACAGAACCGGTTCTGAATCTTCCCAAATAGATTAAATTCTATTGGTTACTCAAAGGCTGTACATGCGAGGCGTTAGGTTAGGTTTAGTTACGCTCTACAACATGGTCTTCGCAAAATGGAGCATATAGTATTATTTCTTGAAAGGTTCCACACTTCCACTTATAAAATTGAGTTCCTAATGGTTCTGGTGCAATGGGTATTTACACAACGTGGGGGCTATACTGCTGGAAATGGTAGGGTTTGTACCCTAGTCAATGTACTTATGAATCTCTTAAACATCTGGTGCAGATGTATATGTACCAACCTGCTCGACAACACTTGGTTTTGTGATTCATTTGGAAAAAAAAAAAGTTACTGGACACCAACGGCAAATTTTGAGAATTCACTCACGTGTTGATTCTAGCTTGTGGAGTTCCATAATCTTCTTATGGCTCCAAAAGTTGTTACCAAACTGGGATATAATGCCGAGGGTTCCCAAACAGCAAAAGAATTCACTCACGTGTTGCTTCTAGCTTGTGGAGTTCCATAATCTTCTTATGGCTCCAAAAGTTGTTACCAAACTGGGATATAATGCCGAGGGTTCCCAAACAGCAAAAGACTGCTGTTTTTGTTCTACTATATTTATCCTAGAAGGATTTATTGAAAACGAGTCAACCCAACCATAACCCAAAGCACATAAATGCTGTACCAGCCCCAATACTACCATATTTTTCCTTTTGTCGGAGAGTCTTACCTACTTGAGGTGTCAATACTCTGATGATACAGAGAAAAAAACTTGCCAACAGTTCCTTAAAGAGAGTGGACTCCTAAATTCCACCACATAATAAAGAACTGCTTGAGTAACGCAATGAATATACATTGCTTGCCCAGCCAAAAAGAAAATAGCAACCAAAAAATGGGAAAGTGAACTCACTTCTGAATGTGTGAAAAAAGGGTTCATGAAAATGGGAAGTGGATGAAATTGGGACACAAAGTAATACAGATAATGCAAAATATACCTACAAGAAACTATACTACAATGATCAACAAGGCAGGAGCTACTTTAAAGTGAATATAAATATCATCCATTAAACGAAATATAAAGATCGATCCAAAACATCAACCAAAACATCAAAATTCCCTAAAAAAAACTAGACGTCAGCTACAACTGTTTTGGCCAAAATCAGGAGTACCATCCTCCGAAAGATAATCTCATAAAGCGAAAAAAATATGAAGGGTTTCGACAAGGTATAAAAACTACTCCCAATCAGTTTGAGCGGCAGCAGGAACATCCAATACAACTGCTGCTGGGATTGGTGGTGCAGCTGCAACATCCCATCCTTCTGCAGAAACTGGCGCTGCATTGCACAAAACCAATTGAGAAATTCGTTTGGTCAAAGACATGCCGCATCACTTGAACAAGTACAACAATATAGAGCATGTTTGGGTCAGCTTAAAAAAGGAATCTGATTTTTAAAAAGCCAACTCAACGGACACAGCTGTTTTAAACAATCACTAGTAACTGATTGTTAGCCCCGGAAAAAGCTATTTCCCAAAGAAACCATCACACTAAATTGCAAGAATTTTCACCAAGAAGATGAAACTAAAACAATAAGCTTCAGCCTGTAGAAAATTAGTTCAAATGAAGGTGCAAAGAAAAATCATGCCTTCCATACAAGCATATATCAAAATTAATCGAAAATGGAACTTCAGAGAATAAGAAGCTATCAAGATTAATTGTGGGATCCATTAAAGATATAAGACAATAAAATAATCCATAAAGTAGCAACCCACCTGGTTCTGAGGTCCAACCACCACCAGGAACTGCAGGGATGCTACCTGGAGCATCAGGGGCCCACTGGCCATCAGCAATTTGGCTGGTCCATTGGTCACCTGAAATGGGACCAAGTGCAGAATTATAATCTCCATACTCAGCAGCAACAGGTGCTTCCTCCTCTGCTTGTTCCTTTGCTTCCTCAGGCTCCCTGTAGAAAAACAAGTCCACCTGCAAATAGGAAAGGTACGAGATTTTCAAAAAAAAAAATAACAATAATTACAATATAAAGTTCAACAAGACAACATTAAAAAGTCCCAGTTTCACATTCACGCCTTTGTACGAATTCTCTAAATTCGATATCTAATCAACACAAATAACACATGCAGCAAGGTCTTGACCAATAAAAGGGGAACGAATAAATTTAATGTACGACTTTAGATGTTTTTAAATAGATGAGTAAGATATTATGTACATATATGCATCCCTTGAACTACAAGGCCTAAAAATAAACAGAATTTTAGTCAAGCCATACAACATAAACTTTTTTGGTCTGAGGTCGAACCCGTTCTTAATCTTTATTTTAGAAAAAGGTCTCTCATTTGAAATTTTCACAGAACACAAGGATTTGACTTGTTCAAATAATCCAATATGAAGGACCTTTTACCAAATTTTCTAAAAAATAAATGAGATGTACATATGATCACTTCTTTCAAAGAATGTTTACCATCACATCCCACTTATGCCCTTGAGGAATTGTGTTACGCATCTGCAGAACCATCCTTGCTAACAGCCAGAACAGACAACCAATGCTGTGCTTCCCCTTGTTATTAGCAGGGATACCAATATCAACATATCGCATAGGGGAATCAGTGTCACAGAAAGCAATGGTTGGAATGTTTCCAAGAGCAGCTTCCTTAATAGGCTGCAAACAGTTCAATTTAATAAAAATTAGGATCGTAAAATATAAAGATACTAACTCATAAAAGAGAAATAGAATTACCAACCAAAAACGAGAACAGCAAACAAGGCTTATGGTTAAGTTCGATTTTTTGAGAGAAATTTACTTCCATTAATAAGCTAGACAAATCTAACACTGCAGGACAAAAAGAAAACCTGATGGTCAGTCCTTGGGTCAGTAAGGATGAGAAGACGAGGCTCACTGAATGAGGTCTGCATCTGATTGGTGAATGTTCCTGGAGTATGACGACCAGCAATAGCATGAGCACCAGTGTACTGCGCAAACTTCAAGACTGCTCTCTGACCATAAGGCCTAGCAGACTGGACAATAATGTCCTGAGGGTTCTCGATAGCGACAATAACCCTAGCTGCCATCTGAAGCTTCTCCCATGTTTTCCCAAGGTTGATAATATATATTCCTGGTCATTAACAGATACATGAAATCATAGAGAAAAGGACCCCAAAGCAACTGTATTTTGTAGACATGACAAGTACAGAACTAATCTTAACTAACTCAGTATAGCTTACATGTATCAGACAGGCCTTGGCCAACCAGCTTAATCTAAATATTAAGACATAAAAAAAAAAAAAAGACCATCAAGTCGATTTAATTACAATTCATTGTTCTACAAAAATAACAAGGAAAATCCACATCCTATTATGCTGGTCAAAATTGGGTTAAACCCCCTATAGTCCAATGTAAAACTACCCAAAAAACCATAGTTAATCTAGCAATAAAATGATAAATTTCATGGAATTTGGGCAGCAATGAAAAATCAACCACAAGGATCGAAATCTCGCAGAGAAGCCTAATTCGGCGGAGTATAATGTCATCCATCAGATAATTGAGCATAAATTTACCAGAACCTAAAATGAAGTGTCAAATTAACACACACTCAGTTTGCTAATATTTACAAACAAATCCAAATAAATAACAATCAATACACTGGAACCCTAAATAACCCAGAAATGCTTCACCACAATGCCTGAAATGCTTTATTATATTGCATCTACATCTAATTCAAAAAGTTACCAACTTTCAGTTCTTCCAACTTAGTACTTAAATCCTTTTACCACTTAGCACACCTTAAACCACCAACCCCCCAACAAACGAAAAATAACAGTAAAAACATACATTGATATAGAAATGATTAGAAAATGAGACAAACACTAATCTTCTTATCCAACATCGAAGAATAAACCCGCCAGAATTACTAGATAACACAAGTAAATTGCATATCCACTGTCAAAATCAGATCTGAGGATGAGTTCAATGCTTAAGTTTATTAAACTAGTGAAGCCAATATATATATATATATATATATACAGAGCCCTCATAAGAAGGGCTATGTGTATATATATACATACTCCATTGCGTAATCAGATCACAAGAATTTGACTAATTACACATCACTGTTAACGTATCGGACATAGCAAAATCATTTCATAGAACAATAAATAAACACAGAAATGTGCATATAAATAGATCGATAAACAATTACAAAAACATGAATATGTAGAGAGAGAGAGAGAACCATCGTTGCGGCGTTTGAAGACGTAGCGCTCCATCTGGAAATCGCAGTTCTTGGTGCCGAGATGGACTTCGGCGGCCAACATCATCTGTATGTCGGCCTCTTTTGTGGACAGGGTCCTAGGTTGTTGAGTAGCCATGATTGCTCTGTTTGGTTTCTGGAAGCTCACACACACACACTAGAGCTTTTGCTTCGTTGCCTTACAGAGACTGCTTCGTCGGCTACAAATGAGGGGTTCAAATGTCGCAGCGAGAAGACGATAGCAATTTATAGCCCTCCTCTCTATAAAACCCTAGGCTATTCTTATGACCGAAAAGCCCCTGATGTTTACAATAATTCCTCTCCAACTTTTATTGGGCAAGTTTAGATTGGAATAGCTGGGTTGGGCTTGACTCGGGCTTCAACATTTAACATTGGGTTTTAACTTGGACTATACCTCTCGAGGCCCATTGTAAAAGTATAGATGGTTTTACCGTTCGCAGATGGTTTTAACCAGTTGAACGTCACTCACAGTGGTCAGTGGTAAATCTCATTCCAATACACAATGGTGGGATTGACAAAATATTTTTTTAAAGGACAAAATATGGGATTCAATTTTGAAAAGCACCACATTTCTCATGGTTTTAGGTCATGTTTTTGGCAACAACTTTGTTTTTTTTTTTATAGTTCTGCTTTACAACAACAACATCGATCATGTAAAAAAGTTATTAACGAAAAAAATGGGTTAGAGAGAGAAGCTCCTACTTCTCTCTAGAACTTTTGTGGTCTCTCTTTACATTTTGGTTGATTTTTCTTTCTTTCTTAATTCTGTAATGTGATTGATATGGTTATGAGTCATATGTTTCTTAGACGATCCTCAAGGGCACTGAAAACCGCCTAAAGATCCATTTGCTGATGATTTCGTTGGCGATGTGGAAGCAAATGCGTTGTTCCTCGAATGTTCATGAGTTCCACCATGAAGGAGGTAATAAAGGTAAGAAAGACACAGAATCAACTAGAAAGGTAAAGAAGAAGAAGAAGAAGAAGAAAGGTATGGGCTGGGAGAAGGCACATAAATCTGACATGTATCCTTGAACTTAAAAAGGAAAAGGGGGAGAATAATGTCGATAAAGAAAATTTTTCCAAAATCAAAAGAGCGATTGGGTTGAAAAAATAAAGGATTTCTAGACTCAAATATCAAAACCTTTTTATCTATTATAGAGAAGAAAACCCCTAAAACAAAAAGATCCTAGAACCTTGATATTCTATATGATCAACCTGATGATTGCAGCTCTGATCCTTCCAAATCAAATGAGGAGGAGTTGGGTCTTGACCAAAGTGAAGTAAACTCAGATGACGATCCAAGTAGGGGTGGGCAAATAGTTCAGTTAACCGAAATTCGAACCGAACCGAACTAAAATTTTCATTTCAGTTCAGTTAATTCAGTTAAAATTTTCAGTTCAGTTTCAAACCGAACTAATTTTTTTTTTCAGTTCCACTCTCCCAAACCGAACCGAACCGAAAAACCAATTTTTTTTTTTGTTTATATATTATTACTATATTTTTATACACAATTATATATATATATATATATTACAAAAATATAAGTATAATATATATAAGTAAATATAAACATATGTTTTCTTAGTAATATGAAAGAAAAATGGGAAAAGAAACATCTAAAAAAGTTGTGAAATGAAAAATAAAAGAAAATAAAGTATAGTTTTTTCAAAATTCGGTTAACCGAATTTCCAAACCGAATCAAACCGAACCGAATTGACCAAAATCGAACCGAACCGAAATATAATTCAGTTCAGTTTCAGTTCCCATTTCTCCAAACCGAACCGAACAAAACCGAACCGAATTTCTCCAAACCGGACCGAACCGACCGAATGCCCACCCCTGGATCCAAGTGCTTCACATGCAAATGAGGGGTGCTCGGATGAGAATGTACAATCTGAGACTTACTTGTTTAGTACCATTCATGATTCTTGTGAAATCGCTAAAAGAAAGAGAACCCAAGGTGGCGTTGATGCACAACACAAGCAGAAAATGTGAGTACTATTGCTACTAAAAATATGGAGTTGCAAGCTAAGCTTGATTCTCTTAAAGATTAGTTTGATGGTTTTCCCATCAACTAGCCTTGTCCAAGCTTCTACAGCTTTCACTCAAGATCTAACAAGGGACGTTCACGGTGAGCAAACTGTTGTCTCTAATCTACTCCCAAAAGTTTCAGATTCATATTTGAAGAACATGAGTTCAGATGCAAAATCTTATGGTACCTAGTCAATTTGAGAAGTTCATGTTGAACTTAATGCAAGAGGATATCCAGGTTAAAGGTACATTATCCTCGGGTGTTAATGGTCATCTCCTATGTTCAGATTCTAAAATATGTAAGAGTCCTCTTGCTAAGGCAAAATCTAAACATAAAGAACAACTTGGTGCACATTTACGTTTCACGGAGCAAAAAGAATAAGATAAAGATGATGAAGTTAATAATTTGTGAGTCTCTAATCTTTCTAAAGTTCAGATTGACACTCTCAAGGTGTTGGAGAGTGTGAGTGTGCCCCCCGCTCTTAGCTTTAATGCATATGGAGTTACTGAGCATCAAGTGTGGTCTGGCTTTTTTTTTTCCAAGAATAAGGTTGTGTGTTCCCATGATGTTGATGGTACACATGCTAATGTTAATGATATACATGCTAATGATGATAACCCTAAAGTCAACTTTTCTAAAGTTGTTGGCTATAGGTTTAAAGGAGATAGTTGTCCTTCATTCCTTTAAAGTGTCAGACCTTCAGCCCCATGTTGTCCCTCCAGTCATCCACATGTTGCCACATCCCGCCACATGTCCTATGGGCTCCACCGAGGTTATTGCTAAAGAAAGCTCATATGCAGGTACCCATGTGATACATAGTGCAAGTTGTTTCGTTGTTGCTAACATGGTGGGCCCTCCATATGTTTTTGCTGATATTTCTCACACTGATACTCCTTATGTGGACCCTAGGTCTATTCTTGATGTTATGGACCCCACGGTTATACATGTAGGTGCCTAAGCAACTATACTAGATCAAGCACTTTGCTCTGGCCAGTTTTCTGGGATAGAAACCATGCTACTGCTGAAAGCTCGATATCCGTGCCTAGAAAGTTGTTTAGTCAACTCTTTTGTTCGACTCAAGGATAGCCGTTAACCAGCTTAGCTAGGAGTAATACTTGCATAGGTCTGTCTATAGCTTTATGTAATACTCCTGTCATGGATTCTTCGTTCAACATGTGCTCTACATCTCTTGTTGCCCTTACTGTTTGTACCAAGAAAAGTGTAACCCCAACCAGAAAGGAGGTCTTGCCTTTAAATTTGATTTCCCACTTGGGTCCTCGCAATAAAAATTTACGCCTCAAAGTCCCTACTGAGCTTATCAATGAAATGAAGACAAAATGTGAGGACACCTTGGTTGGCCATTCTGTAAAGCATAAAAATCATCCATATTCTCTTGTTACTTCAATCACTAAAAGGTTGTGGGGTCAAAAAGGCCTGGTTGATATTTTGGCTAATGAATCAGGATTTTACTTCTTTACATTTTCTTGTGTGGAGGAGAGGGATGTTGTTTTAGTAAGTGGTCCTTGGTACATTATTGGTCAACCACTTGTTTTGAGACCGTTGAAACCAAACTTGACTTCGAACAAAGATGAGGTTCATTCCATTTCGATTTGGGTCAATCTGTATGGTATCCCGTTAGAGCTCTGGAATCTCAAGGACATTAGTTTATTGCTAGCTTTATTGGGAAACGTCTGCGAGTGGACCGAATTACTGCAAGTCGTAGACGGATTTCCTATGTCAGGGTTTGTGTAGAAATGAGTGGTGCTCATGACCTCATTTTAAAATTTGCACTTGAAATTGAAGATGAATCAGGTAGAACCACCCTTACAGATATTATAGTGGAGTATCGATGGACTCCTCTCAGGTGTGCCAAATGCTCCGCATTTGGTCATAATTGTGCAAATGTTGCTAAACCAAAATCGGCTCCCATTCGCCAGAGTTCCCGTAGTTACCATCCCTGTCCCTTAGTTCCAATTAGCTCCAATAAAAAGAAACCAGAGGTTAGGGTTTGAAAAGTGGTGGAAGGAAAGAATAAGAGTAAAAGTATCGTTTGCGATGTTGTGGATGCCTCTCATTATAACACCCACATTTGTGTTATGTCATTTGCATTACATTGTCATGCATGATAATGTGATGTGGCGTGTCTTATGACACATGTTTGAGTGAGTTTTGACTCACGAGTTGATTTGGGTGTCTGTATTAGAGAACCCTCTGAGACTGTGGTGATTTAGAATTTTGTTGTTGTGACATCTCTCCGAGTGTGAGACGGTCACTGTGGAACACTTTAAATGTTTATCTGAAAATAAATGTTTACCTGTGTATTTCAATATCTGTATTATTTTCCGTTGTAGAATTTATTTCTGTTGTTAGATTTAGTATCCTGGTAAGGACGAATGAACACGCTATTAATTTGGTAGGCTAATTAGCAACTTCGGAAACGTCATATAGAAATTCGCGTTTTAGCAACCAAACGAAACTTAGTCGAAAACTTTTATAATTTTGAGGTTTCACTCGTAAAGCTATGAATAAGCTGTATAGGAAGTTTCAGAGACTGATTAGGAGTTTTGAAAACTCGTGGGGAGGTAAACGTAATTCTCCGAGAATGTTGCCTATATATAGATAGAGATGAACTTAGATTTTTTCATAAGTTAACCTAAAATTCCAAGAGGAGGCCAAAAAGGGGGCTAGAAGGAGATTTGATTGCTTAGAGCTTTGCGACGCCAAACGACGACCTTCTGTCAGTTTGTTTTCTCCCAGATTTCATATTCGAGCTCCTTGAGGTAAGAGTTTCGTTTTGATATATGTTAGGGCCTGATTGGCTAAGTTTTTCCGAAAAGTTATTTTCTAGAATTTTTCATAAAAGTTGATAAATGGAATTCTGATCCATAGGAATTGTACTAGACGGACTTCTGCACGTTCTTTGTGCACGGGTTTTCTTCAGATTGAATTATAGGAGCGTTATTTGGAGGTGAGTGATTCAACTATGTTTTGGAATGATTTCTTGGCATGTATTCATGTTATGTTTGAATAGCATGTATTAATTCCTAGAGATATATTGTGTAGTTCATATTGGGCATTTATATTGATAAGTAGGCTCAATAGCACGGTGATATGTTTTGATTATTGCGAGCATGGTGATATGTATTTGAGCATGTTAAGTTGCTTATGTGGGTCAGAAGGAGCACGTGGTCACCGTGCCATTTTGTGGAGCCGATATAGGCATTAAGGTCGCACGATTGAAGAAAAGAATCGTGGGTCTTACCCTTTCGCGTGGACTTATTGGCGAGGAGTCGCGGATTGGGAATATGGACGGGCACGTGAGTCTCCGGCGACTAGTATGAAATGTAGAGATGTGAATGCGGACATGTTTATCATTCATGTGCATATGTTATTTTATTCACTAAGCATTAGCTTAAACAAATCGAAATATGTGTGGTTATTCAAATAACCATTTCAGGTGTAAATGCTGGCGAGGAATCGCAGAAGTGAACACGTGGGTTGGGAGTTCTTTTAGAAGGCAACTTGAATGTAAATCTTGTAGTTTTGGGATCCTAGAAATGTTGTAATAAGAATTTCTATTGTTTTAACCCATGTTTAATTTGGTATGATAGAATGAATCTTGAACGTTGTATTAGACTATAACATGTTGTAATTATGTTTGGTAATGCTTTAATACAGCTAGAATTACTTTGGACTGAGTTTGATTGAGTGGTTGATCTTTGGATGGAAGTTAAAAAGCTTTTAAAACTTGTTTCCTGCAGATTGGGCTGTTGCCAGGGGAGCAGTCGACTGAGCAGTCGACTGAACCCCTGAGCCTGTTAGTTTCTGCTTCTTTTTTTGCAAAAGCAGTCGACTGGACCCCTCGGCAGTCGACTGGACCCCTCAGCAGTCGACTGGACCTCCGTTTTCAGTCGACTGAAATTCGATATTAAAATCCTTGCCCGCCTCCGTCGACTGAGCAGTCGACTTAGCAGTCGACTGAGCAGTCGACTAAACCTCTGGTTTTAAAATGTGTTTTGTTTTCCGCTGCGTGTGTTCTTCAAACCTAATTTTTGGGAACGTTAATGAATTGGTTTTGCCTCGGTGGCGTGCCACGGGCTCTGGTTCCGCTATTGTGGGACCGGGCTGTGACATTTAGTGGTATCAGAGCATAAGTTTAGAGCCTTGGGAACGAGTGACGTTATATATGCTGAGTGACGTCGAGTGCAGTGTGTAATTGTAAAGATAATGGTTATCATTGTAGAAATGCTTCATGTGTTAGCATTTGTTGATTGTGATGAACTGTGCACACATAACTATATTGTGGCATAGCATGCATGGTCATTATGCATTGGACTCAACAGGGGAAATATTTGAAACGTTATGGCTGATCCACCAAGAGAATTGTCACCGCATTCGCGGATGGACCAAATAGTGAATATGGTGGGAAATTTCATACAAGCGGTAAGTGAAAGAGAACAGATGAACGTTCAGCCTCCACAAGTGGAAATTCGTTATGTCAATGCACCATCGGCACCGCGACCTCAACACACAATCGTGGAACAGTTTCATAAGCGAAAACCAACATTGTATCATGGGCAAGTTGACATAGATTTGGCCGATCATTGGATGATGGACATGGAAAGACATTTCCGTCAGGTAATATGTACCGATGAGGAGAAAATTTTATGCGCATCCGATACGTTGATGGGCGAAGCATTGGATTGGTGGAATAACGTGCTTGAACAAGGAAAACCAACCACGTGGGAAGCATTTAAGGAAGAATTCAACAAACGTTTCTTTCCGCAATCTGCTTATACTCAGAAACGTCAAGAGTTTGCGAGTTTGATTCAGGGAGATATGACCGTGGGTGAGTATGTTTCTCGTTTCAATGCCTTGTTACGATTTGGGAAAACTACCGTTCCAACTGATAGGGATAAAGCTCGTAAGTTTGAGGAAGGACTTAGAGAGAATATCCGTGGCCGTGTGGATATGTTGCAACACCCGACCGTTTCTCTAGTTGAGGAAGCTGCCCGTATTGCTGAGAAAAGTGTCGACAGATATCGACAGGGACAACAAGGGAAGAGAGCAAATGATAGTCGGAGTAAGGGTCAAGGGAATGCGAAGAAACCATTTACGCTAGGTTCAGGATCGAATATGGGTAGTCAAGGAGGAAGTGTGTTTGTTGGAGATTCGAGACCGTTGTGCCCAACATGTAACGTGCGACACAGAGGAACCTGCCATCAATTGATCACTTGCTTTTATTGTAAACAATTGGGGCATGTGTCTAGGAATTGTCCTTTGAACGCGAATTTGACTACACCAAACACAACCTCGAACGCCAAGGGTTATAATCCAGAAACGAGAGGGAAATGTTTTGAGTGTGGACAACCGGGACACATAGCAAAGAACTGTCCGAGTAAGAGACAACCGGGAATGAGTACTGGAGCATCGAGCGTGCCAAGCGGGTTAAGGGTAGAACCTCGAGTGGACAAAGGGAAAGGAGTCGCGCAACAACAAGGACGATACTTCCAGCTCAGGCCGGGGAATACGGATGATACCGTCGTATCAGGTATTCTTCCTATTTGTTCGTATCCTGCACGTATACTTATGGATTCTGGTTCAACGCATTCATTTGTATCACGTGATTTTGTTAAGCATTTAACTGTTAAGTCAGAACCGCTAGGATATGACTTGTGTGTATCATTGCCTAGTAGTGAACCACTAGTTACTTCTTTGATATTCAAGTCATGTGAAATCAAGATAGATGATAAAGTCTTGAGCGTTGATTTGATTCCGTTAACGGTGAATTACTTTGATGTTATCTTGGGTATGGATTGGTTGTCGGTTAATCAAGCCAGAATCGATTGTGAACAGAAACGGGTTAGTTTCTATCCGTCAGGGCGAGAAGAGTTTACTTTTCAGGGTAAGGGAGTGATCGTACCACCGTACTTGATATCGGTGATTCAAGCAAGTAAGATGTTGAAGAAGGGTTGTTCGGGTTTCTTATGTTCAATTATCGACACGCGAGTTCTTGGATCACTAATAGAAGAAATTTCAGTAGTTCGAGAATTTCCAGATGTTTTTCCCGATGAGTTACCCGACGTATTGATCGAAAGAGAGCTTGAGTTCACAATAGAAGTAGTACCAGGGTCACAACCGGTATCCAAAGCACCGTACCGAATGGCACCGATAGAGTTGAAAGAATTGAAAGTTCAGTTAGAAGAACTGTTGGAGAAGGGTTTTATCCGACCGAGTGTTTCGCCGTGGGGAGCTCCAGTCTTGTTTGTGAAGAAGAAAGATGGAACAATGCGTATGTGCATCGACTACCGAGAGTTGAATAAGTTGACCGTCAAGAACAAGTATCCGTTGCCGCGAATAGATGACTTGTTTGATCAGTTACAAGGGGCTCAGGTATTTTCGAAGATCGACTTGAGATCCGGTTACCATCAGTTGAAAGTCAAAGAGGAAGATGTTGAGAAGACAGCTTTCAGGACTCGATATGGTCACTTTGAATTTTTGGTTATGCCGTTTGGAGTGACTAACGAACCAGCTGCTTTCATGGACTTGATGAACCGTGTTTTCAAAGATTATTTAGATGAGTTCGTTATCGTGTTCATAGATGACATCCTAATCTACTCCAAAAGCGTGGAAGATCACGAGCATCATTTGCGATTAGCTTTACAACGATTGCGTGAAAAGAGATTATTCGGCAAATTGAAGAAGTGTGAGTTTTGGTTGACGGAGATTGCTTTCCTTGGACATATAGTGTCGGCAAAGGGAATTTCTGTAGACCCTCAGAAGATAGAAGCAGTTACCAATTGGGCGAGACCAACGAATGTGACAGACATCAGAAGTTTCCTAGGATTAGCTGGGTATTATCGGAGATTTGTGAAAGACTTTTCGCGTATAGCAATGCCGATGACGCAGTTAATGAGGAAAGATTTTGCTTTTGTTTGGAGTCCAGAATGTGAAAAAAGTTTCCAAGAGTTAAAGGGTCGACTAGTGAAAGCACCAATTTTAGCCGTTCCGTCAGGGACTGAGGGATTTATTATTTACAGTGATGCTTCATATAGAGGTTTAGGTTGCGTTCTTATGCAAGGTGATAAAGTCATTGCGTATGCGTCGAGACAACTTAGACCGCACGAGAAGAATTATCCAACACATGATCTAGAATTGGCCGCCGTGATTTTTGCATTGAAGATTTGGCGTCATTATCTATACGGAGAAAAATGTGAGATCTATACAGATCATAAGAGTTTGAAGTACTTGTTTACACAACGAGATTTGAATATGAGGCAAAGGAGATGGCTAGAGTTGATGAAGGACTATGACTTGTCGATTCAATATCATCCGGGCAAGGCGAATGTCGTCGCCGATGCTCTTAGTCGCAAAGTACCAACCAATACCGCATCAGATTTGACTTCTCAGAAAGAACTGATACGAGATATGGAGAATTTAGAGCTTGAAGTGATACCGAGGATTGAAAGTGGCTTGATGTCGACAATGGTGGCACAACCACTCTTGATCCACGAGATCGCGGATAAACAACTTCAAGATGTGGCTTTGAAGAAGATTTGTGATGAGATTCCAATGGGCAAACAACCGGGATTTACTTTTGAGAATGATGTTTTGAGATTGAGGGGTAGAATTTGTGTGCCTAACGAGAAGGAATTGAAACGGAACATCCTAGAAGAAGCACACAACACGAAGTATACCGTTCACCCGGGAAGCACCAAGATGTATAGAGACTTGAGACATGTTTATTGGTGGTCGGGAATGAAGAGGGAAATAGCACGCTATGTTTTACGTTGTACTAGTTGTCAATAAGTAAAGGCCGAACGCCAAGTACCTTCGGGATTGTTACAACCGTTACCGATAGCCGAGTGGAAATGGGAGCACATAACAATGGATTTTGTTAGTGGGTTTCCGAGATCGAAGAGATCGAACACTATTATTTGGGTGATTGTTGATCGTTTGACGAAGTCGTCGCACTTTCTACCACTTCGAACGACTAAGCCGATGACGTTAGCTAAGTTGTATATTCGCGAAATTTTGAGACTACATGGTATCCCAGTTTCTATCGTTTCGGACAGGGATAGTAGTTTTACATCGAAGTTTTGGAGAGCCTTGCAAGAAGCAATGGGTACCAAATTGCACTTTAGTACAGCTTTTCATCCTCAGACTAATGGTCAATCAGAAAGAGTAATCCAGATTTTGGAAGACATGCTTCGGTTATGTGTACTTGATTTTCAGGGTGATTGGGAAGACCATTTGTCGTTGATTGAGTTTGCATATAACAACAGTTTTCAGTCGAGTATTGGAATGGCTCCTTATGAAGCTTTATATGGTCGTGTATGTCGTTCACCGATTAGTTGGACAGAGGTGGGAGAAAGAAAGATTGAAGGACCGAAAATTGTACAAGAGACGGCGGATAAGATAAAGGTAATTAGACAACGGTTGCTGACAGCTCAGAGTAGGTATAAGAGTTATGCCGACAAGCGCAGACGGCCGTTGGAATTCGATGTAGGAGACTTGGTGTATTTGAAGGTGTCGCCTTCAAAGGGAATAACCAGATTTGGTAGATACGGGAAACTCAACCCGAGATATGTAGGACCTTTTGAAATCATTGGAAAGGTTGGACCCATAGCTTATCGTTTGAACTTGCCGAGCGAGTATGCTCAAGTTCATAACGTGTTTCATGTATCGTTGTTACGCAAACAATTAGTGGAAGATAGAGATCAAGTGATGACTCCGACATCGAATGAGATTCAGAGTGATTTAACGTATGTTGCGTATCCGGTAGAGATCTTGGATCGGAAGGATCAAGTCTTACGGAATAAAGTAATACCGAAAGTGAAAGTGTTATGGCGTAGCCAAACTACGGAAGAGATGACGTGGGAGATAGAAGATGAGATGCGTACTCAGTATCCGCACCTTTTCGAGACTTGAGGTACAAGTTTGGGGACAAACTTCTTTTAAGGGGGAGAGTATTATAACACCCACATTTGTGTTATGTCATTTGCATTACATTGTCATGCATGATAATGTGATGTGGCGTGTCTTATGACACATGTTTGAGTGAGTTTTGACTCACGAGTTGATTTGGGTGTCTGTATTAGAGAACCCTCTGAGACTGTGGTGATTTAGAATTTTGTTGTTGTGACATCTCTCCGAGTGTGAGACGGTCACTGTGGAACACTTTAAATGTTTATCTGAAAATAAATGTTTACCTGTGTATTTCAATATCTGTATTATTTTCCGTTGTAGAATTTATTTCTGTTGTTAGATTTAGTATCCTGGTAAGGACGAATGAACACGCTATTAATTTGGTAGGCTAATTAGCAACTTCGGAAACGTCATATAGAAATTCGCGTTTTAGCAACCAAACGAAACTTAGTCGAAAACTTTTATAATTTTGAGGTTTCACTCGTAAAGCTATGAATAAGCTGTATAGGAAGTTTCAGAGACTGATTAGGAGTTTTGAAAACTCGTGGGGAGGTAAACGTAATTCTCCGAGAATGTTGCCTATATATAGATAGAGATGAACTTAGATTTTTTCATAAGTTAACCTAAAATTCCAAGAGGAGGCCAAAAAGGGGGCTAGAAGGAGATTTGATTGCTTAGAGCTTTGCGACGCCAAACGACGACCTTCTGTCAGTTTGTTTTCTCCCAGATTTCATATTCGAGCTCCTTGAGGTAAGAGTTTCGTTTTGATATATGTTAGGGCCTGTTTGGCTAAGTTTTCCGAAAAGTTATTTTCTAGAATTTTTCATAAAAGTTGATAAATGGAATTCTGATCCATAGGAATTGTACTAGACGGACTTCTGCACGTTCTTTGTGCACGGGTTTTCTTCAGATTGAATTATAGGAGCGTTATTTGGAGGTGAGTGATTCAACTATGTTTTGGAATGATTTCTTGGCATGTATTCATGTTATGTTTGAATAGCATGTATTAATTCCTAGAGATATATTGTGTAGTTCATATTGGGCATTTATATTGATAAGTAGGCTCAATAGCACGGTGATATGTTTTGATTATTGCGAGCATGGTGATATGTATTTGAGCATGTTAAGTTGCTTATGTGGGTCAGAAGGAGCACGTGGTCACCGTGCCATTTTGTGGAGCCGATATAGGCATTAAGGTCGCACGATTGAAGAAAAGAATCGTGGGTCTTACCCTTTCGCGTGGACTTATTGGCGAGGAGTCGCGGATTGGGAATATGGACGGGCACGTGAGTCTCCGGCGACTAGTATGAAATGTAGAGATGTGAATGCGGACATGTTTATCATTCATGTGCATATGTTGTTTTATTCACTAAGCATTAGCTTAAACAAATCGAAATATGTGTGGTTATTCAAATAACCATTTCAGGTGTAAATGCTGGCGAGGAATCGCAGAAGTGAGCACGTGGGTTGGGAGTTCTTTTAGAAGGCAACTTGAATGTAAATCTTGTAGTTTTGGGATCCTAGAAATGTTGTAATAAGAATTTCTATTGTTTTAACCCATGTTTAATTTGGTATGATAGAATGAATCTTGAACGTTGTATTAGACTATAACATGTTGTAATTATGTTTGGTAATGCTTTAATACAGCTAGAATTACTTTGGACTGAGTTTGATTGAGTGGTTGATCTTTGGATGGAAGTTAAAAAGCTTTTAAAACTTGTTTCCTGCAGATTGGGCTGTTGCCAGGGGAGCAGTCGACTGAGCAGTCGACTGAACCCCTGAGCCTGTTAGTTTCTGCTTCTTTTTTTGCAAAAGCAGTCGACTGGACCCCTCGGCAGTCGACTGGACCCCTCAGCAGTCGACTGGACCTCCGTTTTCAGTCGACTGAAATTCGATATTAAAATCCTTGCCCGCCTCCGTCGACTGAGCAGTCGACTTAGCAGTCGACTGAGCAGTCGACTAAACCTCTGGTTTTAAAATGTGTTTTGTTTTCCGCTGCGTGTGTTCTTCAAACCTAATTTTTGGGAACGTTAATGAATTGGTTTTGCCTCGGTGGCGTGCCACGGGCTCCGGTTCCGCTATTGTGGGACCGGGCTGTGACACTCATTCTGTGAGTAATATGTTCTTTATGCTTTCCTATTATATGGATAAGGTTGACCCTGTCCCTGTCCAGGCCGATGCTGTGAGTTCTCTCCCCGTTAGGGAATCTTCTGAGGTTGATCCCTCTCTCTAATCATTTGATGGGGGACATGGGGATCCTAGCCCCATGCCTGCAGAGGAGGATGAAATTTGTGAGGATGCTCGTCCCCCAACTACTGAACTACTGAAAGCACTATCTCTAATAGACAGATAAAATGGGAAGCTAAGATCAAGTTCAGTGGGAGCCATCCTAAGGGAAGGCACATATCTTGTCTTGTAGCCATTTGTTTTGGCTTTTCTTGGGTTTTGAACTTTGTTTCCTGTTCTGTTGCCCGGCCTTTGTTTATCCAGTGTGTGTTGCTTGTTCTTGGCTTGTGTTTTTGTAGGTTGAGAAGGGAGTCTCTCCGTCTCTTGGGGAGGGTAACCTTTCTTCCTTTGTGATTCATTTTCAATATTGCACTCTTGAAATCATGATTTTACTCTTAATGGACACAAATTATCACCTAAATCGGGAGATTTAATGGATAAATTGTGATTTTATTAATCTTAGTTATTGTTCGCTTGTTGCTAATAAAAATCTATTTCTTGTAGATTTTGGGAGCTTAGTAGAAGTTGGAACCAAGTATTTTGGTTCTTACCTAAAAAAAGGGCAAGGAACACATTCTGCAGAGTCGGATCAATCTGGCTTTTACACGCGGATCGATCTGTGGTTTTGGACGCATATTCTGTTGGCCTTTTTGAATATCGAATCGATCTGGCATTTAGCCTGGGATCGATCCACCCCTGCTATGTTTTCCCTTCTTTTATTTATAAGTTTGCCATTTTTGTGATTTTTGTATAAATAGATATAGATGGAGTTTTTTATGGCACTCTTGTTTTTTTCTTTGCTCCCAACCTTTTTCTTTTTCTTATTCTTCTTCTTCTCTCATTTTGGGAAGCCCATTTGGGTTCTCTTCTATTTACTTTCTATTGTTGTAAACTTGAAGATTTTATTGAACTTTTAATGGTTAGGTATACTTTCTATCTCTTTTCCTTTGATGATACTATTATGTTTTCAATTATTAGTTAGATTTACAAAGGTTGTGGATCATGAACTCTTGGAATTAATGTTGTAGCATCTTTAGGGTTCTTTTGTGCAGGATTCAAAACTAGGAGCTTCATCTTATTTGTCTTGCATCTTTGATTGTCAAAACTTATACTTTGAATCATACCTTATGTATTTTATATGGAATATTATATAATCTTGTGTTTTGCACTCCATGTGTTTGAAGAAAATTGTGTGTGGGATTTAAAACTTGGAGTCTTCATCTTTGATGTCAAGCATCTTTGATTATTCAAACTCTTGGGTTTTAAATACTACCTTTTGAATGCTTCATATGTGATTTGTCCACCAAGTAAATTAGTTCGTATAGGATCGATGGACAAATCATTCGGCTTAAAAGCCATGGAGGTGTCATCTTGTATGTCATGCATCATTGATAGTCAACGTTAGCTTCAAATCCGTTCTATGAAAATCTCAAAGCTCTTTTCATCTAACACATAGATGCACTCCTTGTGTTTAATAATATGCCACAATGAGATGTTACCTTAGAGTGTGCTTGAAATATTAGTCCATTTCATCTTGTTGTGACCCAAGATTGGGGTGGGAAATGATTCCAACCTACTGCTTTTTATATTAGTTTTCATTTACCTTTACCCTCTAAAAACCCCATAAGACGCAAAGTCAATTTTTTCCTTTTTATCATCTTTTCTTATATCTTCCTTTTAACATTATAATTAGTTTATAAACTTCACAAACATTGTTCTTGTATCAATCTCTGTGGACTCGACACCCTACTTTCAAATGTTGCATTTTTAATAGGGTTAATAAAAAAAAAAAACTTGATTTTGACATAATCACTTTGTTTGAGGTTTGATTGGGCTTCTTGTTGCTTCTGTTGAGCATGGTCTTTGCACTTACTGTAATATCCTGGGGTATGCCCCTTGTACATTTTGTACACCCTTTTTGGAATTTAGTTACACTTTTCCGAAAAAACAACAACCTCGATCTACTTCTTTTATTCAAATGTGTGTTTTTTTTAAGGCTATTTAGATGTCTAATATTCGATAACTATTGGTCAATTGCAAATATTTTACATGCAATCATTTTTGTAGCGATCGTACAATATATCTTTAAAATACTTCTCAGATGTATAATATTCGACTCTTGGAGTGGCCAACTACCCAAGACATAAGTACTACAGTTTACATGGTCCAGTGGGTTAGCATGTTATTTAATGGAACCCGTGGAATTTACCACTTGGCTATACACAAGATTATGTTAGTCACAAGATTATGTTGGTCTAACTAGAGCTTGAAGATTTTTGTTTTTCGAAACAAAAAATAAACTATAGCTTGAAGATTATTATTAAATTGGGCATAGTCTCTCATATAGAAAATTGTCATTAAATACTTGAATTTGAATAATTGATTCAATTGTGAACCACGTAAACGGTTTTGGTTTTCAAACAACCTCCAAATTAAAAATTTGCATATAGCATTGAATTGCTAGGACTGTCAATCGGACTTTGTGCGCGGGCCTGAGGAAAATATAGGCATCCTAAGCTCGAGCTCAACCTGTTTCAAAACAAGCTCCTCTTTCCCAAACTCGACCCATAAATTATCATGGACTTCGGGCCGAGCTCGGGCTGGCCCGAACAAGAGTGTCTCTTCTTGTTCCACTTTCATAGTAAATAACTGTAACAAGAATAATGATTGACAAAGAAAATGACTGAAAATAGTTACCTATGAATGAATATATCAAATTATTGATTCCATAGAACAGTTTATCTAGACATAAAACAGGTTACTGTTTCGCATAATCTTGTTACTATTCAATGGCCAACATGTACAAATCAAATAAAAAGAAAAACAATACCAGTGAGAGAGAAATAGAATGAAGCACAAAGAGCGACATGGGGACTGAAATAAATTGAGATGGAAAATCCCTAATACTCATGTGCTTGAAAAAAATCTAGAAAATCCTAAACGGGCCGGGTCTATCTCGGACTTGTCGTGTTGTATCCCGAACCTGGCCCGAAAACAAATCGGGCTTCAAATCGATCCCAAGCTCGGCTCAACCCATTCCCGCTTGAGGCTCGACCCGAATATTATCAGGCCAAACAAGCGGGCTTCGGGCTTGCCCGGTCCAATTGACAATCCTAAGCATTGCTCAGAGTAGGGGCATATTCAAGCCAAACCGGACGAAGCTTACACATGTTTGAATTTAACTTGTTTTTTTTTTTTTTATGTGAATATGAAATTTAAGCTTGAATTTGACCTGTCGAGTTGAATTGAGCCCTTGTACTTGTAGAACGCTGGTCGAGACTTGTATGCATCCTATACTCGAGTTGCCGGTACAAAATCTACTAGTTTGGGTTACGGACATGACCCGTGTTCCTCCTTATACTGCCGCAACTAACTTCAAAACCCTACACCTAGGGGTTGGCACACGTCGGCTCGACCCAAACTGAAATTTTGAGGTATTTTAGTTCAGTTCTTTTCGGGTTAAAAGTTCAGTTTGGGTTGAAACCGAACTATAGTTTATACCTCAGTTCGGTTTCTGGAGAGGAAATCTTAAACCGAACCAGACCCAAAAAATCGAACCTTTGGGAAATGTAAAATGTTGGATTTTTATTTTTAGAAATATACGATTTGGTCCCTAATTATGGCCATTAATATGAATTGATCCTGACTTGACTTGGTGGATAGAAATTACTTCTTAATTTGCAAGTTAATCAATACTTAGTCCCTATTCATAAATGGTTAGTGAAAATTCAGACCATTATACCTTATCATACATTTATACATAACTGTATATATACACATATATATTAAACATGTGAAATTCAAATGAAGTTAAATTAGGTAGTTAACATGAAACATAGAACATATTTTTAGGAGATCATGGATAATGGGGTTTATCCAAAAATCATGCTGATTGTAGTTCAAAACAATATAATGCATTTAAAATCTATATGTAATTTGTATATTTTATTGATTCGAATAATAGAAATAACATATAATTTTATGTGGAATATTGAAGGTTGCTGATAAAAAAAGGTGAGAAATAATCACAATATCTTGAAATTCTGGATTTTTAAAGTAGAGCAGTTTTAATTCATTATCAGTGAAATTCTGGATTTTTAAAGTAGAGCAAATATCTTGAAAATCTCCTAAGTGCTGATAAGGATCTTCATTTATACGGCCATGGAAAGAAGGAAGTAGCGAGATGGTAGACGACTTTATCTCAAAGTGAGATGTCGTCACCTCCGGTAATTCAATACCTGCTTGAGGTGTGTAAGTCGTAGGAATAAAATAATCTTTAAGTGGAGGAGGTGGCGGTATATTAGGGTTATTTCCATTATTTTCGTTGTTTCTAATGTCGGCCATTGGAATAGGTTCTATGTTCAAAGTTCGAGTTTTTCTTAAGTGTTTACGGGTAATTTGAATTTCAGCCTGAAACAACGACGATGGTTCTGGAGTCGATTCGTCGTCTAGCAACCAAGCTCTAGAAGCTTGGGTTGAAGATCTATTAATTCTTAAGGTACGTTCAAGTTCAGGATCAAAAGTTTGTAATTCATGTTTACTAGAACGTGTACCAAACATAAACTAAAAAGAAAATAGCGACACTAAGACAAAAACTTATTCCACAAATATAAGACGAAATCACGCAAATAAGACAACAGACACACAACTACTATGATGCATGAATATTATCCTGTAATGCAATGACCGTGTCAAGCCCAGCGCCCCAAGTTTCCTAGCTAATGCACGTGAACAATCACTCCTAAACTAATGCAAATAGTGCGTCTCAGTGCCCTAACTTACAGTGATTGGAAACAAATTTCAAAGGAAGCGATTTAGTTTATTTATTATTTTTTTATTTTTGCGTAAGCTCCTTTGACGTGCACAACTGCTCCACTCAAAAACGCTAGAATTTGATTACTTTGAGAAACTACAAAACAAAAAAGAAAAGTTAGCAACTTAAAACAAAAACGAAAAATAAGAAAAAAAATAAAAATAAACATAATCTAGTATTTACGAATTAATTAAACTAAGATTCTAAAACTAAAGGTAGTAATGCAATCCCCGGCAACGGCGCCAAAAATTGATCTTGTCAAAATCAAGATATAAAAGTATGCTTAATTTATGCTTTACTTTCAAAAGATTTGCAGTGTGGAAGTAAAGGTCGAACCCACGGAGATTGAATACTACGCACTTTAATTTTTAAAACCTAAATTTAGTTAATTAAGAAAAACGGATTTTGGATTTAATTTGAATTAAACCAATAACAATAAAAGTAAATTTAAATTATGAAAGCAATTAAATATTTATTTTTATAATAAGTTTAAGGCACCTAGGATTGCAAATCCACCTAGCTTCATAATAAGGGTATTTACGAATTACTTTAGCTTATTAAGTTGGATGATAAAGGGAAATTGTAGCTACAAGCCCAATTCCTCCTTCAAGAAAATAACTATGGTTCAAGCACCAACATATATAATCCATCTTCGGTTAGCACGAATTATCCCACACTAAACTAGGGTTGTGGTATAATCCGTCTAATCTAGGCATGGACTATTCGGATACTTGATAGCACAATTCAATTTAAGCACCATTACATGTAAATAATCTAAACAAGCACAGCAAACATAGATCATTGAGCACACTACCATCAAAATAGATCTAAGACAAGAGTAAACTTTGAAAGTAACGATTTAATCAATAAAAGCACGATTTATTTATAAAAATCCTCGGAACATATAACTGTCATCCATACATAATAAAACTAAAAATTAAAACATTAAATACACCCTATTACTTGGCTAGGGTTTCATTGAAACCCTATATCTTGAGTTTAGTTGTCCATAGAAGCGGTAGATGGCAAGTAGTTGATGGAGGAGGCCATGGAAATCCTTGGTCTTCTTCTTCTTCTCCTTGCTTCCCTCCCTTCAATGGATGAAGTTTTAGTTGTATATTGTGTGTATAATAATTGCCAACCCCCAAGAATTAAATTATAATTGAGTATTTATAGATTTGGAACAAGTTTTTGGAAGCTTTCCTAACCTAATTCGCCTAAAACTGCTGTATTTAGCTTTCCAGACGTAATTAGGCAGTTTTGTTCGCATAGGAGTCTTCAGAATACTAAAATACACGTATTTGGATTTTACATAGGTCGCGCGAGCGCGATTCTGGAAAGTCGCGTGAGCGATTTCCTGGGTTTTGCGCGAGCGGGCCGCGCAGGCGAGGTGGCTTTTTCTGCTTCTTTTCTTCTGCTTTTTCACCCCATTTAACTTGGAATCCTTACTTTTCTCCAAATCTTGACAGAAAATAGAAAACGAAGTAAAAATATACAAAAATAGGATAAAAACGTACTAACAAATGTGAATTAAGGCGTATAATTAGGATTTGTTCTCTCACAATCAGAAACCTTAATGTAAATAGCAATTTACATCAGCAACAAATTTTATTTACCCGAAGCAAGGTAAAGATTAAATGAATTGATAAATGAAATCAAACAATTACAGTAATATTGAAATACATAACCTTAAGTTTAGACCCAACTGAGTCATGATTAAGAAGAGTATGAAGATAGGGAAAAAAAAATTTGATGGGAGCAAAGAGAGAGAGAGAGAGAGAGAGAGAGAGAGAGAGAACAAATTATATGTAGTGTGTATCTATTGTGTGTATGCCAGATTCAAAGAAACACGTGAACATAAAGTTTTGAAATAAGTATGGGAAAATTAGGTGAGGGCATAGAACTCTAAGATATGAAAAGAAATAGGAAACATTACCAGCCTTAAAGAAACATAGGAATATTTCCTATGCTAGATAGCCCTTCAAATCCACTGTGACACTTCAAGGATAAACAAAAAATTAACATCAAGGGGATTAATACTGAATCAAAAAATCGATCGATCGATCGAGAGAGAGAGAGAGAGAGAGAGAGAGAGAGAGAGAGAGAGAGAGAGAGAGATTACCTAGATCTGCAAAATAAAAAAAGAACACTCACTCACATAGAAAACACATGGGCTGGTTTTGGGCTGATAAATTACCCAGATATGAATTTGATTTTGGCTTTTCTTCTTCTTCTTCTACCAACAACACATTGAAATTTTGCAAGAGAGTAGTGGAAGTGTCTTTGAGTTTGAGAGCGAGAGAGGCAAAATTTACGTCTCTATGTATCTGTCAATTGTGTTGGTTAGTTGGTCTATCTAAGAATTGTGCCATGCAAGATTTTTAATAGGGATAGAGGTTAGTGATGGGGTTGAATGTGGCGATTGGGTTTGCTTCAGCTTATATATATAATAATAGATTTCTCACCCTGGTAATAAGTAGTGAGAATTTCTCAGTATTAAGTGAGAATTTCTCACTTTAAAATACTGAATATGTACAATTTCTTAGTTAAATTACAAGTGAGGAAAGAGCAAATTTTTATACCAAACAAAAACAGAAGTGATAAATACCCATTTTTTATTATGGAAACTCAACCATTCACACAGAGATTAGATCAAATATTTCTCACTTCGAATATTTGATGAGAAATATCTCACTTCGATATATTTATCATGTACAATTTCTCAGTTAAATTAGAAATGAGAAATACACAAATTTGTATACCTAATAAAAACAGAAGTGAGAAATATTTAATTTTTATACAAACTCAACCATTCACACAGAGAGTAGATATGAAAATTCCTCACTTCGACATATAAATACGAACCATCAAATTGATGAGAAATTCACATTTTCTTGCCAGCCGTCTTCGTCGAAGCCCAAAAAATGAGAAAATTATGACAAAAACTCTAACATAAAACGAACAACGAATCTTAAGTTTATACCAAATCGTGAGAAATTTTGCAACCAAATTTGTCACGCCCCGGAACTGAAAAAATAGAGAAAATTAAACTTCCTTTTTGGGTCCATAGGGAATGACAAGTGAAAGTCACTAATTATCCATACCACACAGTACTAGTCCACAAAAATAGTAACATAAACAACTGAAATATAATAACATAAATACTATTACAAACATCAGAGTGTGGTTTGCAGGATCACAACATGTCTGGAGACAACATATGCTCAAGTACCCATTAAACTAAAGTTCAACAGAAATAACAAAAATAAGAACTAGATACAACTATCTTCAGATCTTTAGTTGGCGTAAGGATACTCGTCAGCATAACAACCTTCTCCAGTGTAACTGGCATCAGTGGGGCCACCATTTGTAAATTCCCCCTCCGGGTAGTAGCTATCCTTATAAGCTCCATTATCTGAAATAAAAGGGACAGGGTACTCTGGACGGGGGATGTCCAGGCAATAATGGCTGTCAGCTTAGTGAGAGCTGAGTGAATAGAAACTCACAAGGTACCAATTATATAATATAATAACAAGTTATGAAAGTCATAAGATATAGTTCTACTAAATAATATCTTCTCTGTATTCCAACGTTGTAACTCAACCATTATCGTCTTATTATCCTAAGACCGATAATCAGCATACTCTGACTGCAAAGAACAGTCTCAATCGTCTAACATATATAGACATACCATCATTTTGTCCATTGCTCGTTAAGGATATAAACCATCCATCGCATATCATGGACACCACGTTAGTCCCTCCTCCGCTTGTTAATGATATAAACTATCAACCGCATGTCAGGGATACAACGCTTTGAACAACAGCATATCAAATCTATTGCCACGACTTATCGCTGTATACCAGTGATCCCCCATCCACCGCTCGTTAAGGATATAAACCATCCACTGCTCGTTAAGGATATAACATAGATCATCTGGTTACCTTAGGACTACATGGTCCCACTCACTGCTCGTTAAGGATATAATCCATCCACCGCATGTGAACACATATTATGACCAGGCGTCCGCCCACGTACTATTCCCGAAACTTATCAAACCTACTTAAACCCAGTACTACTATCGATACATGACAATTTTCATGTGGTTTGACTACTCTGATTGAAATGAACGGATGTCGAACTCATACATGAACCGCATAACATCTAACATTATCACGTTACTCCATTATTATTAATCGTACTTATCTTTGTTGTCACATTATCCCTGATCAACCCATAATCGCATAATGAAAGTCCGAATCGAGAATCGAGCCTTCGAACCCTTTATATAATAAATAGGCAAAGGAATCCGTGTTCTGCCAATGCCAATCGACTGGAACAAATGTCAATCGATTGGGATAAAACATGTAACAATCGATAGGGAAAACATGCCAATCGATTGGATTCAAAATAATACCAATCGATTGCTAACTTTGGCAGTCCATTGGGTTACAATAATGCTAATCGATTGGAAATCTTATCCAATCGATTGAGACTCAACTGATGTCAATCGATTGGGAAAAGTCTAATCGACTAGAACTCCATCTTTTCCAGCATATTCACAAACAGAATATATAACCATCTTGAGGACATGTTTAACACATTTAATCACCCCATAAACTTGTAAAAACATATATAAGTGAGACCAAGTGAGTAAAGACTCACCTAAGGGTGTGTTTGGTGGGTGTATAGCTTAAACCTCCAAGCTTTCTCTATCTTCCTCTTCTTTGTCTCTCCTTCTTTCTTTCTTCCTTTTCTTCTCCCCGGTCTTCTTGACAGTGTGCGTATGTATGTATATGTATATATGTATGTTTGTGTGCGTGTATATATATAAACTCTCTCTCTCTCTCTCTCTCTCAAACTCCACTAAACCAAAACAGACCCAAGGCATAGAAATGGACTGCTATATATAGTAAATGAGAGTGCCACACGTCCAAAGCTCAAGCAAAAAAGAAAACTTGTCTCTGCTTATGCCAATGATTGGAAATGATGACAATCGAATGGTTACAAATATTTGCAGGTAATCGATTGAAAAAGAAGGCAATCGATTGGTATTTTGCCACGTAATGAATTTAGGTCGGCAGAATAACAATCGATTGGTATCTGAAAAGTGACAATCAATTGGGAAAAAAAGGCAATCGATTGGTAACCAAAGTTTGTCAAAAGAAAGGTAAGAGTTATATAAGTACGAGTACGAAGTCTTATTTATTAATACTCTCCAGAAATTCAGGGTATTACAAAATTTGTGAGAAATATGCGAATTGCTTGATCTTTTTCAGTCCACTTTGATTTCTGTGAATCGCCTAACTGTCGACGATCTTCTCCAACCGCATTCATTCGTTGTCGCTCACCTTCAATCGCCTCTAAATCGTTGGAGCTTTGTGGATTTAGAATTTCTCTATTTTTTTTCCCAAATATCTCATTGAATAGCATGATTTTAGAAGGAACATGATTTATGGGATTTTAATTTCCATTTTTGAAAATGATATAATGTAGAAAAGTCAACAATATGCATGGATGTTGGGTAGTTTGGTCCTCAAAATAAATGAGGGATCTATTTCTAGTTAGGTGTCTAAATATTAAGTTACTCTTTAATTTTTTAGGTTTAGACTTTACTTTACACTATGTTTGGGAGAGAAAAGAAAATAAGAGAAATGATGAAGGTTTTTTTTCATTTTGTTTGAGAGTTTAGGAGAGAAGAGAAAATTACTTTTCTTTCCTCTTGTTTGCAATTTGAAAAGAAAAGGAAAAAAAAGAAAAAAAGAAAAGAAATATACCATTCTAGCCATCAAGAACTTCAAATAATGAAGAGGAGAGACACTCAATCATTAATAGAGATGACAGAGAAATCATGGCCATTTTGTGGGGCTAGGTTAGTTTTTTTTTTAGAGACAAAATATAAATGTTAGTGTATTATGGAGCCCTAGGACCCAAGTGAAATTAAAATTAGGAGGACCCAAGTGAAATTAAAATTAGGTAACACCAAATGAAATGCTATTGTGAGTAGTAAGAATGGTTTATTAATGTACATTTTCTTTTATCTTATTTTATTCCCACTTTGGAGAAAAAGTCTAATACTTGGGACACA
Source organism: Hydrangea macrophylla (assembly GCA_033977485.1). Classification (NCBI taxonomy): domain Eukaryota; kingdom Viridiplantae; phylum Streptophyta; class Magnoliopsida; order Cornales; family Hydrangeaceae; genus Hydrangea; species Hydrangea macrophylla. The sequence goes on from CM066991.1 coordinate 135,617,807, forward strand.
ACTTTCATACAACCTCCCCAAAAGATATATCTATCCCTCTCCTGTGATGTCTTACTACTATTGTGAGTAGTAAGAATGGTTTATTAATGTCCATTTTCTTTTATCTTATTTTATTCCCACTTTGGAGAAAAAGTCTAATACTTGGGACACAACTTTCATACAACCTCCCCAAAAGATGCATCTATCCCTCTCCTGTGATGTCTGATATCATCACAGGAGAGGGATATATATATCTTTTGGGGAGGTTGTATGAAAGTTGTATGAAGGTTGTATCCCAAATATTACTCGGAGAAAAATATATATTGGGAGAAATTGGGGTTAATTTTCGCGTGAGAAATCGCTCATTTTCTCTCGCCTATTAAAAAAACTCCCAAACAGAGTGTGTAGGGAAGCAAAGCAAAAAAACTTCTTCAGTCTCCTCACCCGCCGCCGTCGCAGACCTCCTCTGCTCCTCCATCCTCGGACCACAGCCCCTCCTCTACACTCCGCACCGGCGATTCTCTTTCACTCTCACATCCCAGGCGATTCTCTCTCTCTCTCTCACACATCTCCTCGGCGGCTCCTCAGATTCTCAGTCTCTCTCTCTCACACACACACACACACACTCTCTCTCTCTCTACACCAGTTCTACTCCCACTCTTAAACCCTTCGCGGGAAAGCTGATATCTGTGAAATGAAACAAATGGCTATTTCGAAGACCAAAAAACCCGAACCCACTGAAGACATAGACGCACTAAAATCCGACGTCGCTTCGTTCGCTTCTTCAATCGGTCTCTCTTCTTCTCTCCCAAGCTCAGGCTTCAACGATTCCGATTTTCGCAAGACCGGCACCATCAAACCCAACAAAAACAACAAACCACCACCGCAACCCAAGAAAACTACTGAGAAATCGAAGTCCAATGATGTTCAAAGACCCAGAGAAAAGTTTAGGAAGAACAACAATGAAGAGCGATCCCCCAAGCCTAGGGTTCAAGTTCAACCATTTCATGTTGATAATCGAAATGGGTTTGAGAAATTCAAGAATCTCCCGAAGCTACCGCTGATGAAGGCGAGCTCGTTGGGTGTGTGGTACGAGGAAGCGATTGAATTGGAAGCAAAAGTGATTGGAAAATCAAAGAGGGTTGAGTTCAGTAATGTGGTAGAGTGGAAGGGTTTGGTTGCCAAGAAGAAGGAGCTGTCGGAGCGATTGTTGGCGCAGTACACACAGGATTACGAGTTGTCTAGAGGCCAGAGTGGTGACATAAAGATGCTAATCGCGACCCAGAGGTCTGGGACCGCGATGGACAAGGTGTCTGCGTTTTCGGTTATGGTGGGTGAGAACCCAATTGCGAATATTAGATCACTTGACGCGCTTTTAGGTAAAAAACCCGACTTCAATTTGATATGCAGAACTTTTAATGATGTTATGCTCGTTTTTGATGTTACAAAACCTTATTGGAGGCATATATGTTTTTTTATTATAGTCGTAGATATCTATAGCAAACTAGTAATTGAAGTTCTTAGGAGGTTTAAGGAAATTTAGTTGGTTTGCCCCTTTTATCACCAGAAAAAAAGTCAGACAAATTTGAAACAGAATCTGGAAAAGACTTTGCGAAGCATCCTATAGAAATGATCTGGGAAAACTCTTCAGTTGAAAAATGACAAGACTTGCTGGTGTCATTAGTATTGCGCCAGTAAGATACTGTAAAGCACATGAGGAAGTGTAACTTGAGTATGATATGCCGCATTTCCCAAACGGTCGAAAAGGATAGGGCCGCAGGCTCATGTAAACAACACAGTTGAATTGGAATGAGGTAGTTTGAATTGATAGAATGAATTGTTTTCTAAGATTGGGATGAGGTTTTTGTTTTTGGATAGGTAGGATGAGGTGGTTTTAGTTTTTCCAAACATTTATGCAGTCCTTGTCTAAGTTTATGTGTTTTTCAGGGGGAATCTATGTATATATATATTTTTTCTCTTTAATATTACTATTTAGTTCCAAGTTGCTACTGGAAATTGATGCTAGTGAAACAGGGGGCAGACTAATCACTACCCTTTTCTGTTAGTATCCTATGTTGTGATCTTATGGCATTGTATCCACAACTTTCCCATTAACGGAACTAACTATGTGGTGCAGGAATGGTGACATCGAAAGTGGGAAAGCGCCACGCTTTTACAGGCTTTGAATCATTAAAAGAATTGTTCATTTCAAGGTAGAATTCCTCTCTCATTTCTCCTTCTTAGTTATTTGGTGAATGGAATTCACCTTATCCAGTATGCTTCCGTCCTGTATTGACTTTAGCACATGCACCTACCGAAGTATAATGTAAGCAGATAACAATACTGATTTACATTTTCGAAATTGAACTGGCCACCACCAGTGGCAGTTAGTCCTTGTTGTTTTCCGTGTGTTCTCTAACATGAGATGACTAATCACTGATATACACAGACATGCCTCCAAACTTGTTCCGTTCTTATTTTTTCTGTGGTCTCCATAATATTGATCTTAGAAACATATCATGTGCGTGCAATATTTTACTATTTTTTTTTCCCTTCTCTTACCAGTTTATTACCTGATCGAAAGCTGAAGACACTGTTCCAGCAGCCTCTAAATCACCTTCCTGAGACAAAAGACGGTTACTCTCTTCTACTTCTTTGGTATTGGGAGGAATGCCTAAAGCAGAGGTATGCTAGCTCTCTCTTTTTTTTCCCCGACCCTTTTTTGCCTCAAGTGATAAATGTCAAAATAGTTCCTCCGACCAGACAGAGTGTAAATGTCAAATAGTTTTCTCCTCATAGATAATCGCGAGGTAAAAACTTGCTTAACTGTGATGATTGATATCAATAGTTTCTAAACTTTATTTTAGTCATGTGACGTTATTTAAATTCAAATTTGATTTTAAAAGATATAGATTGTGTAAATTGGAAACTAATAACTATTTGATACAGACTAGATGCTCTTATATATATTTGTGGGGAATACACTTGCTTAATTTAAGTGCTTGTGTTCCATATTTTATTTAGGATGGAAAAAGTATCTCACGAATAATAAGGAAGGAAATAGACCTGAGATGAGTAATATGATTTTGCAATGTGATACGTGACTTTTTGTTTGTTTTTTCTTTGATCATTTTCCTTTTGAGTATGCACCCGTCATGATTATATACCTGCCAATTGCAGGTATGAACGATTTGTTTTTGCACTTGAGGAAGCATCTAGAGATATGTTGGCCATACTCAAAGACAAGGCATTGAAGGTTGACTGTTGATTTCTACTGCACTGCATTACATTGTTTCTGGCGTGTGTTTCTATGAATGCCAAATTGATGCTTATTTTATCAGGCCTTTCCATATCTTATATGTTCTTACTTCTTAGATCACTGGTTAAAAGACTTTTCCCGTCTCTTATTCGTTGGACCAGACCATAAATTTTTTTTTTCTTCATATTTTCTGGTTAACTCTATGATCCATGTATAATAAGAACAACTAATTGGACTGTCAGACCGCTTATCTGAGTTTTTTACTTCTCTGTAATCAATCTCTAGTACTAATTATCCCTGTTTTGGGAATTAATGTGTCGGTTTCTTCATGTTTGTTTAAGCATGGAGTGAATTAGGGGCTGTTACATGGTCCTGTTATACTGGGGCTCAGAGGGATACACAGGAGACAAACCAAAACATGAAAGTTTATGCAGGAGTTAGTTTCTATTTGTGTGTGCTTACGTTAAAGTAATGAGAATTGGAGTTTTATTGAATGATTTTCTTGATAATTGATAGCATTTTGTTTGCGTGTATAATTGGTGGTTTTTTTTTTTTTCTTTTTCTTTTTTTCCTTTAGGGTTGTATTTGGTTTCTTGAATGCTAAATTTGCAGGATTTGTCAATTCAATCATGTAGAACAATTTGTCTGATCAGTGAAAGTATTTTGTCATTTACTTTGTTTGATCACGATTGCATGTTTTATTCCGAGTAATGGACTGATAATTCTGTATAGCAGAACCTTGGAGTTTGGATTTAAGATAATGAAGATGTGCCCTTTGTCACTGTTCTTTTTGTGCATAGTTCTTCTTTCAACGGTTTTTCTAATCTGAATTGTTCAGACATTTAGGTTAGGCAAAGATAAGTTTGGAGCTTTCTTATGTTTTGTTGTTTTCAGACAATGTATGCGTTGCTGAGGAGCAAATCAGAGCAAGAGCGCCGGTTGCTTTCTGCACTTGTTAATAAAGTACGTTTATAGTGGATTTTCAATTCCTTTGGTAATTTTAGATATCAAACTTTGTAGATTAATGTTATTAAACTCTTTTCTCGAATTTACAGCACTTGTTGCAGTTTCTTGCATATATCCTCATATTTTGCTTTGCGTGTAGTTAGGGGATCCTGGAAAGAAGGCCGCTTCAAACGCTGATTTTCACTTATCAAAGCTTTTATCTGACCATCCAAATATGAAGGTAAACTATTCATCTTCTGTGTGTCCTTTCTTTATGTTTGGCATATGCTTTGTTACAGAACTAACTGTGGTCCGTGGTTACGAGAATCTTACGATTCACCAGTCGATTCATTCAAGTCGACTTGAGATTTCATACGACCATAGACGATTTTGAACTTTGAAGTTTTAAGTGAAGAACTTTCAACATTTTGAGCCTTGTGTAGGTAGTAGTTTTTATATGGTGGGGTAGGATGAGATGGATTCGTAAGAGAGTAGCAATCTAAGGATCAGTAGCGCAAAAAAGGGAGTCTCGAGGGAAAGTGGAAAGGAGGTAAAGAGAGACAGACTAAAGGACGATGAGTGGGGGAAGTATTCCGAGAGAAACCTGTGTAGTTAATAACCGAGCGGGTACATGTGAAGGAATATTCACAGTGAGCTCATAAATGCACAGGTTCCAAGGGAATAATATCTGAAATTCTCTCTGAGTGTATCTCAAGAAAATTGTCTGCCGTCACCTTTGAGGGTACTGTTCCTATTTATAGCAATTGGGACACGTGCCAAGGAATGAGCGCAGCTGACGTGGCTCATTCCTATTGAAGCGTACCAAACTGCCACGTGTCGTCCGGAGACGACACAAGGAATATCCTCGTGGTAAACTAGAGAGTCATTTCAGATAATCTCACCGACCTTTAGAAAGGCTTAGGAAGTGTATCGCGGAAAAGACCGTCGCGACCTCCCTAAGCGAGCTCTGCTCTTAAGCCTACCATGCCACATAACCTGAGAGTTCCCGATAGGATAGAGAAAGACTTAGCCACGCCCAGGTCTAAGGCGACCGTGTCGTGGCATAGTGGTGTGGCACCAAGACCTGCCCCCAAGTAGGTCTATCTGAGCCTGGTTTTATTAGGAGTGATGTAGGTAACACACGGTGAGGTGCTAAGGATCCCTTCGCGCGATGAAGTACCCATGGCGCCCTAATGATGCCTCCTTGGGGTTTCGCCTATATCTTTTGAGTATTAGGTACAGTTTCTTCGAACGGCAAATGGACACGTGTCGTTTGTCAGATAGTGAGGCCTACATTTTGCCCCCTGCTCGAGTTGCACTGGAGAAAGTGTGGCTCGAGCACTGTGTCAGTATTTTGCAGAAGTCTTGTCAGCATTGAATAAACCATGATGGTTTTGCGCGGGAAAACCGAGACATCGAATTTTGCACAAAGATTTTTCGTTTCGCCGAATCCGTTTGGCGGTTCCACGAGGTTATATAAGAGGGTTCGCGCAGTCACCCGTTCCTCGTACCTTTCGTCAGTTCATCATATTACTACGGTGTACACATATTTTCTTATCTTTCAGCCCTTTGTTTGATATTCTTCTGGGATTTTCGCTGGAGAGTCTGTTTTATTCTTTCGATGGCTGAGGTCGCTCATTCGTCGAAGGGGAAAAAGAAGTCTTTGGGGCGTTCGACTCAGCTTCCTGTCGCTGTTCCCTTTGTCGGCGGTCCGGAAGATGTATTTTGGTCGAAGGTTCAGGATTTTCGCCCAGATCTTCCCCCGATCAAAGATTCGTCGCTTCAATGTCCCGAGGCATCCTTGGGAGAGGCCGAGATGATTGCGCCCGCGAGTGTTCCACGCCTTGAAATGGAACGGGGGGACTACCCCTACTCTAGCATAGATTTCCACGCCTCTTCTGGTCCTTGCACTGATTGGGACGAATGGAGTTCTTTCGTACTGTCAAATCCTCAGAGTCGTGAGCTATTAGTCAACGCGGGTATCTTGGATTCAGTTTCTATTTGTGTGTCTTTGAATTGTAGGAAAGGAACGCTGGGCTTAGCCGAACTGGCTTCGAGGTGGAGCTCTGACTCCCATACTTTTATTACTGCCTGGGGGGAATTTACCCCTACTCTAGAAGACGTCGTAGCTTTAATGGGTTTACCCGTCGTTGGTGATTACTCGCTAGAGAGTCTTCATGAGGGTTCAGGGGATAAGGATGCTGTGGCCTTCCTGCAATCGTGTCTCACTAGGAGCGCCGCGCTGGTTAGCGCTTTTACCGGAGAGAACAAGGGTCGACGGGCTTCTTTTGTTACTTGGTTGCGTTATTTCTATAAGGACATTCAACCTTTGAAGCAAGTAACGGGCGATCAGGATCGTGATGAGAAAGCGGGTCCGGGGTCTGATAGTCCCCATTGCTTAGCAGCGTATATTGCCAGCTGGCTCGCGCGCTACATTCTTCCAATGTCTCCTGAAGACGGGATAAATTCCGCGATCTTTCCTCTGGCTGTTAAGCTGGCTAAGGGTCATTCGCTACCTTTGGCTCCGCTGTTTCTGGGCACTCTATATCATCGCCTGGATTCTCTTCATGCCGACTTTAGGCGTTCTGTCGGTCGTTTCGACATTTCCAGTTATTTGTGCACCCCTTTTTTGGCCATGTTTCTTTTCGAACGTTTCAAGGGCTACGCTCCTCCTCCCATCGTTTTCGAAGCTACTAAGAAGAAGCTACATGGGCCCACTCGTCAAGTTACCTACGTCGATAATCATCAACCCAGGGCGGACAGGTGGTGTAAGAAAGGGACTCTGAAGCGTCCGAGCAAATTTTTAGATGTCATAAAAGAGTTTGAGTTTCGCCCTTATGCAAGGGCTATCACTGGTGAGAGGGATCTGAGCCTATATCCGTCTGGTTCCTTCGAGGAGGTGGACCTATCCATCAATCAGGATTCTCGAGGCATTATTATGGCCGCGGCCATGTTTCCCTCGAATCTCCCCTTTCTTTCTGAATATACGAAGGGAGTGGTGCGCTATAATCCGCACAGGGTTTCTCGTCAATTTGGCTTAGATCAGGGGGTACCCGTGCGCCCTGATTTCCAATCAGACTTCGTAGGGAGTTCTAGGCATTTTACCACTATTGAAACAAAGAATCTTTCCGGTGGGGTTACTGTTCGTATTGCCCCGCGAGGAAGAGTCGGTCGCTGTACCTCGAATTGGGGGTCCTTCTGGGACAAATGCCTCTCTTCTTTCGTTCGTTTTCATGCAAGCGATTCGGTTAAGGCCAAAGTTTATGATATAGCTGCTAACGATGGGACGCTTCGGGCTTCGAAATCTAAGAAGTCGGTTACTTCTGCGAAGGCTGGGGTCGAGGCGTCGCAAGCTGTTGAGAGTTCGTCTGCCGCCGGTGACCTTCCTCAGGATGATAATGAGGAAGTAGGGTCGCGGGCGATTCCGAAAAGGAGGCGTTTGGTGAAGGCTTCTGAGAAAGCGGCGTCTTCTAAGGAAATTCGAAAGGTATTTTGTTCAGCCATTTCCATTGTTCATAATCGTTCTTTTCCCTTTTCCTTTTTGACATAGTGGCCGGGTGTCTTTTGTGGCAGGAACTTGTGGATTCTGGAACGAGTGTGGGGCGTAGGGAAGTAGGAGAGGGTTCGGCTACCCAGGGGGAGTTTGAGAAGTTAACCCTACTTGCCGTTGATCGTTCGCTACGGGCTGATGTCGAGAGCCACTCTGGCGGGAAACGCAAGAAGGATAAGGACCGATCTCGCAGCCATCGTAAAAAGAAGAATAGGAGAAGTAGTGGGAAGCATAAGAAATCCCACGCGGTTGATGCAACCGGAGCCGAGCCAGAGTCTGGTTCTACTACTGCCCGTGCTCATCCCGCGGTTGTTTTCCAAGAGGATGATCACGAAGTACAGACTAATGCTGATTGTGGAGCTGCTGTTGTCGGTGACGAAGCTCTTCGACCCGACTCTGCTCGTGCTGGAGATGATGACGCTTTGCCTTTGATGGATCACGCTGGTTCGGAGACGACGATGATTTCTGTGCCCGATCGATACGCATCGCCGACTACGGGTAGGGTTATTTCGAATCTTGATGATCATAGTGCTTTGGACGAGTTTATGCAGACTTTACAAGCAGAGCTTGATCCAGCGTTGACAGGTGATATCCCCGTTATTGAAGAGAGAGCTCAGCAGAGTTGTGATGATCTGCCGAGCAGGGAAACCTTTCTTTCTGACAGCGATGTTCCCGAGGGTCTTTCTTTAAATATACCCTTGGCTCCAGCTTGTTCAGCTGAAACTAATTCTGCCAATTTATTGGAGCGGTTTTTGGAGAAGGATCTTTTCGGTGAAAGTTCAGAAATGGGTGTGGACAATCGGGATAGTGTCTTGGGTGCGCCTTCTCGAGATGCCAAGTTGGTGTCTTGGGGTGGCTGTGATATTAATTCTTCTTTTGTTCCTGCGCTGGAGGCTATTAAAGCCAAGCGACCTGAGACTCTGGCGTCGTTTTCTTGTAAATTTCCTGCAATACGGTCTTGCTGCTTGGAGTCTTTGGCGGCGGTTGTTATGTACTTGGATATTACGCCGATTAGAGATTTGGATACTGCTCATCTGGATACGTATGTGGATGCCTTAGATGACTTTAAGGCGCTTGGCCTTAATGTTGGATGGCTAGGGTCTCATTTGGCAGATCTGCGCGAGTTTTCTATTTTTTATGAGTCAGCACGCAAGGAAAAGGCCGTTGATGCCAAAATTGTTGCGGCTGAAGCTGCTTTAGAAGCTTTGAAGGAAGAGAAGAGGCTCATTAGGGAGGGTCGCCCTAGTCTTGGACCAAAATTTGCAAATGTCGATATTGGCGCGCGTGCGTCTCGTGGTCTCTTCTAGCTGCTGTTATTTGAACTTTGTAGGGGATACCCCTCCCCCCCCCCCCCCCTTTTTTTTTTTTTTTGGTGAGTGGGATGTGGGATCGGTGTGTCTGGTTGAACACCTAGTGCGTCTGGATGAGCATTTTTGTATAGGCGGTATGCCGCTTTTTGTAATAAGCAAATGTAAAAATGAAACAGGCTTATCTTTTGTTCGTGCAGTGTTCATTATACATGTATGTATGTTGTGTTGCTTTCTTGATTTTAGGCAAACGAGTGCTGTGTAAAAAAAAAAAAACAGGCTTATCTCGGGCGTTTGTGTGCTTATGTAAGCAATAAGTGATAGACGACGTATGTGAGGAAGAACAAAATTTTCATTCAAGATTCTCATGATGGAGAGCGGGGAAATCTATAATGAAAGAAATGGTGCGAGAGCGCACACTTACATTCGTATGGTGCCACTTTGTAAAAAGGAAAATTTCCCTAAGAGTAGAAAAGCTTTACCCATTTGAGGTTTAGGGTTCCTTGATTGCTACCATCTTCGGGGTGGATCAATTTGCAGTAGCCGCTGTCGTGGACCTCCTGGACGAGGTAAGGACCTTCCCACTTAGGAGTGAATTTTGGGGCGGACATACTTCGCATAACGTGTGTTGCCGCTTTTAGCACTAAATCACCCTCCTTAATCTGTCTAGGGCGTACCATGGCGTCATAAGCCCGTGCTATTCTTGCTTGGTAAACTTTCAGGGCTCCTTTGGCTTTGTCCCTTTTTTCCTCCAGGCTTTCTAGTTCTGTATATCGCGTGTCTAAATCGACTTCACTTTGGAGCGCAATTCTAGCTGAGGGAACCGAAATCTCGGCGGGGATGACGGCTTCAGTGCCGTAAACCAACGAAAACGGAGTGGCTTGTGTAGCACGTCGCTTGGATGTTCGATAAGCCCACAAAGCCAATGGTAGTTGATCCGACCAGTTCTTGGGAAAGTCGGTCATGGTTTTGCTTAGGATCTTGGACAGAGTTTTGTTACTTGCTTCAGCTTGTCCATTTCCTTTGGGGTAATAGACCGTGGACTTATGCTGGGATATGCCATATTTGAAGTACATGCTTGTGACGGGCTTTGAGGTGAAGGGTTTACCGTTATCCGATAGAATTACCTTAGGGATGCCGAACCTGCAAATTATGTATTGCTTTACGAAATTCGCGATGCTTTCCCCGGTTGCCTTTCGTAGCGGTATGGCTTCCACCCATTTTGTAAACAACTCTGTGGCCGCCAAGATCCAGATATTCCCACGCGATGGTGCTATGGCGCCCAGGAGGTCCATTGACCACGTATGAAATGGCCATGGAGTCGTCAGACACTTTAGCCCAACTGCCGGAGCATGTATGCTATTAGCGTGTATCTGGCAAGCTTTGCACTTCTTTGCGAATTCCAGCGCCTCCTTTTCCATCGCCGGCCAATAATACCCTAGGTGTATGAGCTGTTGGTACAACTTGTTGCCTCCTTGGTGTTCGAATTGGTGAACTTGTTGTAAAACATCGTCCACTTCTTGGCCTGCGAGGCACTTTAGAGCCTTTCCATGAAAACTTTTTCGGAACAAATTTCCTTCGCTTACGAAGAATCGCGGCGCTTTCTTTTTGATTGACGCTGCGTCAATATTTTCGGCCGGGAGGGTCCCTTCCGTGAGGTAATCGATGTATGGCCTGCGCCAATCGTCGCTAGCTTCTACGAAGTTACATTCGTTTCGAGAGGGGAACTCTTGGCACGTTGCGCAGCTTTGCTGAAGATTGTTTGCTTCCTTTAACATCTCCGGCCAATAGTACCCTCTTCTCTGCAAGATCCTGTAAAGGCTAGTGTCTGAATTGCCGCACGTTTGCCTATGGATCGTTTCGAGGCGAAGAATGGCTTCCTCTTTTTCCACGCACTTAGCTATCCATCCTCCCGGGGTTTTAAAATAGAGTTCACCTCGATATATTGAGAAATTCTTTAAATGTGGTGAGATGGTGGACTCTTTATTTTGTAATTGGCGTCGGATTGGGATTCTCCAATCGCCCAGCTTGTCTTCCTTTTGTGGGAGGAGCTCTGTGACTGTGCATGGGAGTGTTCTCTTGAAGATCTCAATTGTGACAGAGTCTCCTTCGATTTCTACTTTCGATGCTAGTGTTGCCAGGGCATCTGGGTGCCGGTTGCTTGTTCTGGGTGCGTGTTTGATATTGACACGACCGAATTTGTCCAAATATCCTTGCAATATGGAACGATAAGCTGCGAGAGCGGGTTCTTTGACAGCGTAGCTCCCATTAGTTTGCTTGACCACGAGTTTGGAATCTCCCACGATCTCTATTGCTCCAGCTCCCATCTTTTCAGCGGCCATGAGCCCTAAGATAAGCGCCTCGTATTCTGACTCGTTATTTGAGCACTGGAAGTCCAATTTGAAAGATAGGTTCATCGTCTCCTTTTCTGGTGATATGAGCACGATTCCAGCTCCTCCTCCTTTTTTGGTAGATGAACCGTCGAAACTAAGTTCCCACGTTCCTTGTGCGATGGCCGCGGCATATGTATTGAAATCGTCTCCTGGGAGTTCTTCGATGATGGGCTCGGGCTCGCCGCTAGGGAATTGAGCTAGCAAATCTGCCAGCGCCTGACTCTTGATGGCTGTTGGCGGTGAGCAGGTGATATCATATTCGGCCAATGTGAAGAGCCATCGTGCTATCTTACCGGATAAAGCTGGCTTGCTTAAAAGGTGCTTGATGGGATCACATTTGGTCATAACTTTCAGCGGGAATGCCAGGAGATAGTGGCGAAACTTTTGTGTGGCGAATATAAGTGCTAAACAATGCCTTTCCATCGCCGAGTATCTCACCTCCGGGCCTTGAAGGATGCGACTGATGTAATATATAGGCTTTTCTCGTCCGTCTGACTCTTGTGCCAATAATGCCACTATTGACTTCGTTGTGGAAGTTAGGTACAGTAGTAGCGGCTGGCCCTTTGTCGGGACGGTCATAGTTCTTGGTGAAGTCAGCACCCTTTTAATTGCGTCAAAGGCTGAGTCATGCTGCGGCGCCCATACAAATGCTGCGTTGCCCTTTAGCAGAGTTGAGAACGGATGAGTAAGTTCTGCAAGGGCGGGAATGAATCTGCGCAGATAAGATACTTTTCCGAGTAGACTTTTGAGTTGTTTTATAGTCAGGGGTCGCGGCATTTCCTTGATGGCGGCGATCTTCGCCGGGTCAGGATCGATGCCGTGGCGATGAACGATGCATCCCAAGAATTTCCCTGAGGATACTCCAAATGCGCATTTTAGCGGGTTCATTTTCAGCTTGAACTTCCTACACCTATCAAAGACCACTTGCAAATCTGAGAAGTGGTTTGCCTCTCGTTTTGATTTGACCACGAGGTCATCGATGTAAAACTCCATTATCGAATGCAGTAAGTCGTGGAATATGGCCATCATGGCCCTTTGATATGTGGCTCCCGCATTCTTGAGTCCAAATGGCATGACTGTGTAGAAGAAATTGCCTATTGGTGTCCTGAAAGCTGTCTTTGCCGCGTCCTCGGGATCCATTTTTATCTGGTTATATCCGCTGAAACCGTCCATAAAAGAAAACATTTGATGCTCGGCCGTCGCGTCGATCAGGGTATCCACGTTAGGAAGTGGGAAATCGTCCTTTGGGCAAGCTCTGTTAAGATCTCGAAAATCAACGCAAACACGGATTTGACCGGTTTTCTTTTTTACCGGTACAATGTTTGCCAGCCACGTGGGGTGATGTATAGGTTTGATGAAGCCCGCTGTCAGCAGCTTGGTGATTTCTTCCTTGATCTGCGTCTCCAACTCCGGACGGAAGACTCGGGCTGATTGTTTAATAGGTATAGCCGCGACGGAGATATTCAGTTTGTGTGCCGTGATACCCATATCCAGACCCGGCATTTCGGCGTAAGTCCAAGCGAATACGTCTGAATTGGCTTTAAGCAATTGGATGAGCTCGGAGCGTTTTTCTTTGCTTAGATCTCGTGAAATAAAGATCGTCATGGCGGACTGGTGATCCGCGCCAGCTAGGTTTATTTGTTCCAGCTCTTGCTCCTTGTTCCTTGGCCCGTCTTGGAGACATTCGGGCGCCATTTTGGGTTCCTCGGATCCTCCTGGGTCGGTTTCGATCATATTGCAGCTGTGGGGACCCCCTTTGCTCGTGGGGAAGTCCCCAAGGACCGTCATAACCGATACACGATCTTTCCGTCAGGCAAGCAAACGCGGTAGCATTCTGGCTCCTCGTTGACCTTCCTTTTACCCTTGGCTTTCCTAGGTATCATCTCGAAATTGTCCTGTCTTGCCTGTTCCCACTTTGGGATTGGTCGGGTACATACAAATGATCTCGACCCCTCATCTTCATCTGCGAATTCAGTGTAGAACACCGCGTCTGCGAAGTGGGACTCATGTCGTGCGAAGGGTGACCTGGAGGCCACGATTGTGATGACCTTATTGTCGAGGATTCCCTTTGCGCATTGATGGTACGTGGAAGGAATGAGAGCAAACTTGTGCATCCAATTTCTCCCTAGAAGGGCGTGATATGCCGTGTCCGCATCAATTACGTGGAACCTAGTGTGGCACCGAATGGGTCCCACGACGAGGTTGATGGTGATATGTCCCAGGCTTCGCTGAGAGGCCTTTCCAAATCCAGTGATGACGATTGAGGGTGCGCTCAAGTCTTGCTCGAAATACCCAGCGGCGGAAAGTACATCTAAAGACATCAAGTTGAGGGAGGCTCCGCAATCCAGGAACCCTCGTTGAAATTCAATGCCGTTAATCTCTACCGGCACATACAACGGCCTGTTGTGCGCAAAAGGGACCTGCCTATCCGCTTCGGAGAAAGAGATTTTGGATGCCGCTTCTCTAAGAGTCCGTCGTACGGAACCTCCTGCTCTCATGCATTCCTCCGCCTGTACCTCCGTCGTGGTTATCATTGCCCTGGTTGCCGCGAATCTTGCCTCCGGAGAGAGTCCGAGTTGGTCAAAGAATCGCTGGAACTTCACGGTTCTCATCAGCGTGTTAGCCTGTCTGATGACAAGTTCCTCGCTGTCAAACTCCGGCTCTGGTGCCTCGTACATGGCAACTTCTTCAATTTCGTCATAATAGGATGCCATGGCAACGTGACCCTTTCCGTGACGAGGAAGCGGGTTTTCCTCGATGTCCTGATAGCCGGATATCTCCAATTCTTTGTTTAAGATTTTCCTGTGAAAAAGGCGTCGCAGGTACCAACAATCGCGCAACGAGTGCCTTTTAGTGTGGTGGTAAGGACAGAAATCGTCGTTTGCCAGTTCTTCGCGATTCAACGGGCTATCCACCCTCGGTACCTCGATGATTTTATCCGCCACCCAGTTCTTGAAGATGGCCCTTACTTCCTTTAATCCGCAAGGGAATTCGGGAGGCGGGTCCGCCCTGCTTTTTCGTGGAGATGATGCTCGTTCATTCCTCTTCCTCTTATCGCTCCCTTGTACTGGCGACGCGATGGGATTTCGGTTGTACGAGCGACCGAGTGCTTGGTTCGAACTTTCTCGGATCACGTTCTGTAGATTCCTCGCCTTCTCCATGAGGGCTGAGAAGGTCCTAATGTCCGCGTTGACGAGATTGATCTTAAAGCGATGGTACATGCCATCGACACATATCCTGATAAGCTCGGTCTCAGGAATGTTATCGTGACAATCAATAGATCCCTCTCGGAATCGCTTGATGTAGATGAGAACATCTTCATCTCGTCCTTGAACGATCTTGGTGAGGGAAAAGCGAGTCACGCTCTCTTCCATTTGGAAGAACTTTTCATGGAATCGTTGAACCATAGATTCCCAGCTCGTGATAGTTCCAGGTGGAATGTTGATGTACCACGTGTATGCCTTGTCGGTCAAGGACTTCGAAAATTCCTTCAGACGCAGACTATAATCTCCCCCGTAACTAGCTAGGGTTTCCACGAACCGAGCTACATGTTCGTAGGAATTTCCCTTCTTTCCATCAAATAATCGAAAAACGGGGGGAATGTATCCATTAGGATAAGGCATGGCGGCGATTTCTGCCGAATGGGGGGGGCGGAAATCGCAATGAACAGAGCCCATGAAGCGGGCCCGTTCCTGTAGGAGTAGGGCTTGTACTTCTTGTTGGATTCGCAGCGAAATGTCGATGGGCGTCGAGCTCTGCATCTGATGCGCCTGCGGCGGGACTTGATTGGAATTGGGGGTTGATCCCCCAGGAGTTACCAGCGGAACTTGCTCCTGGTTCTCACTGTTGATCTCAGGAGGCGGGCGATGCCTTCCGGCAGACAGCGTAGCGTCCCCTGACGGGGGGGGTCTCTTTATTGTGCTGGACTTCGCTCTGCCGTGCATTTCCCAGCGATTCCAAGATAAGATGCTGAGTGCGCTGCATGTCTTGCTGCGCCTGAAGCATGGATGCTTGCATGGTTTCGAACGTTTTCATCAGAGTATCCAGCGTGGGATTCCCCGAAGTTTGAGCCGGATGGCTTTCAGCCATGTCGTCCAACACGATGTCTTCGTTGGCTTCTCCCACGACCTTTCCATTTTTCAGAACAGTCACCATCGTTCCCAAGATGCTACTCCCCAGCAGAGTCGCCAAAATGTAGGTAGTAGTTTTTATATGGTGGGGTAGGATGAGATGGATTCGTAAGAGAGTAGCAATCTAAGGATCAGTAGCGCAAAAAAGGGAGTCTCGAGGGAAAGTGGAAAGGAGGTAAAGAGAGACAGACTAAAGGACGATGAGTGGGGGAAGTATTCCGAGAGAAACCTGTGTAGTTAATAACCGAGCGGGTACATGTGAAGGAATATTCACAGTGAGCTCATAAATGCACAGGTTCCAAGGGAATAATATCTGAAATTCTCTCTTAGGGATGGCAATTTTCCCTGCCCCGCTGGACCTCCGCCCCGCTCCGCTCCTAATGGTACGGGTTTGGAGGAGTTATAATAGGAGTAGGAGTGGATTTGGTATGGAAAAACAAAAACCCTATAGGAGTCGGGGCGGAGTTGGTATCTATGAAATACTACCATTTAAAACCCGCCCCGCCCCGATTAAATCATTAAGTTACTAAACTACCCTCATGGTTACAATTATTTACAAACAAATCAGGGCATATATATACATCTCTTTGTCTTCAGTATTAATATTTAATTTATAAATTATGATTAACAAAATTAGAATCATTTGCGTGAGTGATTTTTAGGAAATCAAGCCAAAATATAAGTGGGGTTTGAATTTTAAAAGAGCATTTAATTTTGGAATGGTGATTAGCAAACGGAGTAGGAGTATAATAGGAGTACCCGATAGTAAACGGAGTAGGAGTGGAGTAGGAGTTGGTATTTTACTTAAACGGGACGGGGCGGAGTCGGAGTAGGAGGAAAATAAATGGAGTAGGAGTTGGTATAGGGGGACTCCATACCAACTCCGACCCGTTGCCATCCCTATTCTCTCTGAGTGTATCTCAAGAAAATTGTCTGCCGTCACCTTTGAGGGTACTGTTCCTATTTATAGCAATTGGGACACGTGCCAAGGAATGAGCGCAGCTGACGTGGCTCATTCCTATTGAAGCGTACCAAACTGCCACGTGTCGTCCGGAGACGACACAAGGAATATCCTCGTGGTAAACTAGAGAGTCATTTCAGATAATCTCACCGACCTTTAGAAAGGCTTAGGAAGTGTATCGCGGAAAAGACCGTCGCGACCTCCCTAAGCGAGCTCTGCTCTTAAGCCTACCAAGCCACATAACCTGAGAGTTCCCGATAGGATAGAGAAAGACTTAGCCACGCCCAGGTCTAAGGCGACCGTGTCGTGGCATAGTGGTGTGGCACCAAGACCTGCCCCCAAGTAGGTCTATCTGAGCCTGGTTTTATTAGGAGTGATGTAGGTAACACACGGTGAGGTGCTAAGGATCCCTTCGCGCGATGAAGTACCCATGGCGCCCTAATGATGCCTCCTTGGGGTTTCGCCTATATCTTTTGAGTATTAGGTACAGTTTCTTCGAACGGCAAATGGACACGTGTCGTTTGTCAGATAGTGAGGCCTACACCATGACTGTCAGTTTAGAGGTGCATATTTTTCTCATCGCTATTCCTTTGAGATTGATGGTTTAATATGAGTAGAACCTTAAAAGTTGTCTTCTTTTATTTTTTATGGCATAAACTTACTGCAGAGGCAATCGTTATATGGTCTCTCTGGAGGAAAATTAAGTAACCTTTTTGCTTTAAAGTTTTATAATTGTTGTTAGTCATAGAAGTAGGGACTGAATTCTGCAAATTCTATGTATGCAAGGATGTGTCTTAGCATTGTTCTTTGTTGTTCGTTTGTGATGTGTTGATCTTCTTCCCTGTTATTATCAAGGTAACTTGTTCTGCTTTTGTTCTCTGGATGAAATGTTTTTGCTTCTAATTACAATGCATAGGCAAGTTATACCATAACACCGCTTGAAAACAAACATTTGGTGCTGTTTGGTATGCTGTTGATAAATAATTCTTGGTAAAAGTTTGCATTCCTATTCCGACTGAGGCATTTCCTCTTTTTTTTTTTTTTCAAAACAGGCTGTGGTGATTGACGAGGTGGATACTTTTCTTTTTCGGCCTCATCTGGGATTACGAGCCAAGTACCACGCTGTATGTCCAGATCAGTCGTTAATGCCTCTTTCATAAACTTAACCTGCTACTTTGCAGTAACTAACTTCTTTTTTTCCCTCCTAAGGTTATTTTTATGATTTTGTTTTCTGAGTGGCTCAACAGTGTTGTGTAGTTTAAAATATTGGCATTTACAATATGACTTCTTGAAGCTTGATAGTAATAATACATCAGAAATCTGGTTCTTAAAAGGTTATGTTTTATGATTTTCTATTGTTCGTCTTAATTATTAGGCTACTACTGCAGTCTCTCGGGGTTTATGTTTTACTTTTGCATTGTTAAAACTCAATATTGAATGTTGGAAAGAGGAGATACCTATTAGTCCAAACTCCAAACTTTGCTAAAAAAGGGCTATGAAACTCAAAAGTACATCATCTGAGGGAGACGATGGTTTTGGACATAGTAGAACAATGAAATTGATTTATGTTAGTTTGGGACAATGCTTTGCCAAGTTCAGTTGCAGCATCTTTTTGAAGTTTATTCCTTTCTAATTTCTAGTAGGAACTTGATTTTAAATCATCTGTCCAATTCCTTTCCCAGTTTACATCTCCTTAAAATATAAACATTAAAGTATGAGGCCATTTGTCTTTGACATGTATTTGTCATGATGCACCTGTTTTTTTTCCTCCTTTCCCTCCGTTCTTCTCATGCCGCACTAGTTTCTTAATGAAATTCCGCGATTATTTGTCAGCTAGTTGGATTTATTATAGGTATTTATTGTAGGTATCAGGTATATGCATCTATGTGTCAAATTCTTTTAATCAGTTACTGAAAGTCGAAATATCATTAAGTCTTGGCAGCCAAAAGAGCAACTTATATGCTCCTAAACGGTAGTATATTAGGAGTGTACTGACAGAAGTGAAGGCAAAAAATGTGTTAGAATTCTTTTGTAACTAACTTAGAACACCATAAGAAAATGGTTATTATAGTGTGTATCTAACACATTTAGTGGTGCTTTATTTCGAATTTTGCATGATACCTCTGTTGAATTGATGTTAGTAATTTGGTGTCCAATAATTTGTGGGCTCTAGTTCCAGTCATGCAAGACCTATGATTTTAAGCTTGAACCTTCGCAACTTTGATCATGTACTCTTTTGTGTAACCTTTTGACCTTCTACAAGCAGGTTAATTTCTTAAGCCAAATTCGTCTGAGTTACAAAGGAGATGGATCTAAGGTGGCAAAGCGTTTGATAGATGTATATTTTGCTCTGTTTAAGGTATCTTCGGAGTTACTGCATATTGTTTAAGCACCTAACATTTCTTTTTTCCATTTTGGCTCTAATAAAGAAATGTTAAATGGTTTTTTCTTTATGTAATTAACTGGTTTTCTCTCTGTTGTTCCAATGTTACATAACTATCCTATGTGTCAGAACTCAGAACAAGGAGAAATAAAAATGCTTCTGTATTATAAGTGGACCTAAGAAATAAAAATGCTTCTGTATTATAAGTGGACCTCCCTTCTTTATAGCACAGGATTAGTGATACCAAATTACAATTTTACTTTTGACTAATTTGGAAATTTAACTCCTATTTCAGCTAATGATTTCCGAGGCCAGTGGAGATCAAAAGGTGAATAAAAACAACAAAAAAGAGAATACGAAAACTTCAGGTGCTTCACAAGATAATAAAGTGGAAAGTCCAACTTCAGAATCTCATATTGGAATGGATTCGCGGTTGCTATCAGCTCTCTTAACAGTCAGTATAAATAATCTCTGTTGCATCTAATTTTTTTTTTTTAAATATGAAGTTTATCAGCTCTGCTTAAAAGTTGTGATTGATGTTAAAATTACCATATGCATATTTGCAGGCGCATGTTTCTTCTTGTCATTCATGTTTTTCTTGTCATCGCTTAAGAGGTGCAACATCAGTGTCAGAAAATCAGTTTGGATTTATGCTTGGGAGATCAACTATGGAAACAATTTATTTACTTAGGAGACTAATGGAAAAGTATAGAGGGAAGAAAAAAGATCTTACATATGGTTTTTTATTGATTTAGAGAAAGCTTATGATAGTGACCAAGGGTTATATTGACGTGGTGAAGGATATGTATGATGAAGCGGTTACTACAATTAGATCACCGGCCGGAGAAACAAGTGAATTCTCAATTACCGTAGGCTTGCACCAAGGGTCGGCCTTGAGCCCTTATTTATTTGCCCTAATTATGGATGAATTGACTAGATACATTCAAGATGAAGTCCCATGGTGTATGTTGTTCGCAGATGATATTGTCTTGGTTGATGAGACTAAAGGGGGGCTCAATAATAAACTGGAGCTTGGAGAGAAGCACTGGAGACTAAGGGCTTAAAGATAAGTAGGACGAAAACAGAATACCTAGAATATAGTTTTAGCAACAGGAAGTAGAGACAACGAAGCAATGAAGATCGAAAATCAGGAGATCCCAAAGAGGGAACATTTTCGCTATCTAGGATCATTGATCAGTAGAGATGGATAGATTGGTGATGACGTGATCAATAGAATTAAAGTTGGCTGGCTTAAGTGGAGGGGTGCTTCCGGTGTATTATGTGACCGGAGAATACCAGCAAAAAAAAAAAAAAAAAAAAACAAGGGTAGCCCAGTGTACGAGGCTCCCGCCATTGCGGGGTCCGGGGAGGGTGAGATGTACGCAGCCTTACCCCTACAAGCAGAGACAAGATTTGAACCCGTGACCTCCAGGTCGTAATGGAGCAACCTTATCAGCAAAATTGAAAGGAAAATTTTATAGCACAACTATTAGTTCTGCTATGCTATATGGGACAGAGTGTTGGGCAACTAAGAAACAACACATTAGCAAAGTGAATTTAGCTGAGATGAGGATGCTAAGATGGATGTGTGGTAAGACTAGGAAAGATAGAATTAGAAATGAGTACATTCAAGAGACTGTAGGAGTGGCACAGATTGATGATAAGTTGAGCGAGAATAGACTTAGATGGTTCGGCCATGTGCACCGAAGACCTGTAGATGCACCTGTGAAAGAGTGATAAAATCGTAGTGCCTGAAATGGTTAGAGGGAGAGGCAGACCTAGACTGACCTGCGAGTATGTAGTGCAACAAGATATGAACATATATAAATTAAATGAGCATATAGCTCTTGATCTTGCAGAATGGAGAAAAAAGATTCATACAACCGACCCCAATTGATTGGGACCCAAGGCTTGGTTTGGTTTGGTTTTACTCCTAGAAGTCAGTATAAGTTATCCGTCATCGCTTTCCAGCATTTTCTTAGATTAGACTTAGCTGGCAGCTAAACTTTTCGGACTTGATTTCTTAATGGTAGAAGATTAATGCACAATAATTGTTCATGTGTCTTGAGCTCTGATGTTTACCACCAGGGAGTCGAACTTTCTCTCGGTGTCATATGTACCAAAATTTTCTAAGAAATATGAAGTGAAAGTTGACTTTGGAACCAGAAAGAGTGGGGACCTCTTTTTCCTCGGTATTATTATTAGTTGATCTCTTCCTAGCCCCAAAAAAGAGATTATGCTTTCTTTTTCCGTGTCCTCAAAATGTCGGGGTACCACAAATTAGAAATTTGACCGCCTTCAAAATTTTTTTTCCTGATTTATTCTGTTATTGCCTTTTATTATTTGCTGACCTTTTGCATATATAGATTACTGTCAATTATTTTCTTCTATGGTGTAAAAACCCTCCTTCCTAATTTTTCACGTCGGATTCCCATCTTCATCCCCCACAGGGAGTCAACAGAGCATTTCCTTTTGTGTCAAACGATGAAGCTGATGATATTGTTGAAGTCCAAACACCAATGCTCTTCCAGCTGGTAATGCTATGTAAAAGTTTTGTTCATTAATTGCTATTTTGTCATTGCTGGACATAAAGTTAATATAGTTAATCCCATCTTATAGTGGTATTTGGATCTCAATTTATGTCTGTATATGAGCAGGTTCATTCGAAGAACTTTAACGTTGGAGTCCAAGCATTAATGCTTCTTGATAAGATCTCATCCAAAAATCAGATTGTCAGTGATCGTTTTTACCGTGCATTGTACTCAAAGCTGCAGCTTCCAGCTGTCATGAATTCTTCCAAGGCAAGTGAAAGTTCCATGGCTCCAGTCTTTGACAGTTAACATGCTATATCCTTTCCATATTCGAATTACAAACCATGACTAGTGTTTCTCAACTTTAATTACCTTACCATAAGGTAGAAAATGATGATTAGCAATATTGCTAACCTTTTTGCTCAATAAAGCGAACAAAATAATGATTTACCAAAATATGCACCATTTCTTCTTTCCTGTCTTTAACACTCCCATCTCTAAAGGTTTTGTTGAAGCTCTGGATTTGGCATCAGCAGTGTGTAAATCAATTTGGAAACTGTATGTTTTGGGAAGGATGACTCCCCCTCCTGCCCCTCCCTCTTTTTAGGTCATTGATGCTCTCTTAGGGTCTTTCTTGACGATTTTTTTTGCTTTACATGGTCTATATATTTCAGGAAGAGATGTTTATTGGATTACTTCTGAGAGCTATGAAAAATGATATTAATTTAAAGCGAGTATCTGCATTCTCAAAGCGTTTGCTGCAGGTTAGTTGTGGAAAGCAATCACCATTTTAACTCATGTTGTGGTTGTATGTCATCTAGTGAGTACATAAATTCCACTGGAATACTTTGCAACTTTTTTCATTTATCCTTTTGTTTTCCCTTAATAAATGCATGTTTTTTTTTTGGATTGGGTAACTCCATGATTATCTCCAGGTGAATAAACTCATAACCAGTCTCCTGAGTGGTTGAATACGTCTCCAGTGTCTTTTGTACTTCCTTTGCCAGCTGTCCTTAATTTTTTTTGTTCCTTGCCAAATGATAGAAAATGAAATCTCTCATACCCGAAGCGTCAAGGGTCGTCTTTACATAACTTTACAAACAATGTTCTATGGTCTCAGATACGGGTGTTTGGTTCGGGTATGTGTGTCTTAAGTGTCGGACTTCCCAAATTCATGAATCTAAGGGCACCGCAATAAATCTATACTGCTAGTACTTTTATGCAATGAAGCACAGACACGGACACGCTGACACAGAAAACACTAAAAAAAAAATTGCACGGTTTTCGTGAAGTGTCTTGTCCGTGTTTCGGAGACAACACGTTTCCTTTTTTTTATGTAATAGTAAGACTTCAACATGAAATTTGTGGCAAAAGGACCATAATTAGAGGCTTCTAGTTTACTATTATACAAGTAGCCAACATGCTTCTTGCTGGGTGTCCAACCAAAAGTGTTGGACACATCCCATACCCTTGTCCGAGTGACAAGTGTCTGGCACGGGTACTTCAATCTATTAAGAGGAGTCCATGTAACATGCTTTATCTAGTATGTGTAAAATCTTGGAATTGCTCTCTTTACTTCTGATTGGAGCTCTTTGAAGTTGCATGTTTATTTGGCAATTCTTCCGAATAGTTTAGTGAATTGTGCGAGTCTGATTAAAGAAGAATTTGTTGCTGTGCTGCTTCCTACACATTTTATTGATAACTATAATACCGAACAGGTCGCCCTAGAGCAGCAACCTCAATATGCCTGTGGTTGTCTTTTCCTCCTCTCTGAAGTCCTTAAAGCAAAGCCACCTCTGTGGTAAGACTAGTTATTACTACTTAAACGCTGCACACTAAGAGCCTGTTTGGATTGAGATTTTAAAATATCACTATTTGGAATTAGAGATTTTAGGTTTAAAAAGGAAAAGCTAATCTAATGGTAACGTATTTTTAAAAGTGATTGTTGCCCTGAAAAAGCTAATTTCAAACGGGCTCTGAGTTTTCAATGACTAATAAATACTTACAGTAGAAAACGGAACATTGTATCGGTGTCAATAAAAATGTACTCATCATCATCCAGGAACGTGATGCTTCAGAATGAGATAGTTGATGAAGACCTTGAGCATTTTGAAGATATAGTAGACGAAAGCGAGAATCAACCAACAACTACAGCACCAAGTATACCTGATAATGCTGGTGAAGTCGTTCCTACTAGTGATAGTATCAACACGGATAGTGATTCCTCGCCAGATGAAGATGGGTCCCCGATGTCTAGTTCTAAAGATGATGATTCAGACGAAGCAGATGACTTGCTTGTTGGACGTGGTTCAAAAGATCTTCAAGGATCTGAGAAATTGTCTGATCGTAAGGAAAAACCTCAAACATCCGATATAAAGTCTTCATTGCCAGGAGGGTACAACCCACGGCATAGGGAACCTTCTTACTGGTACTTTCATCTACTTGTGTGGCATTTGAATGTTGTTCTACGAGTTTCCATAAATCATTTTAAGCAACTTTCATTCTTGTGAAAATAGTCGTAAATCATTTTGCATACAACCAAACAATAGAAAATGCTGAAAATATTTTCAGGGTAGTGTTTTTACGTTGGAACAAATGGAGCGGTAATGAAAGAGGAATTTTTGGAGTTTTTCGTGAATTCATACATGTCAAACTCCTGGTACTTGTCGTGTTCAAGTTAACATAATAATCGTTTTCTTCTTGTTAAGTTACACTATTAATTTGTACTTCGTTATCAAATGGAACTTAAAAGCTGCCGGCACTTTCTGCCACTTCAGTTTCGTATTACAGTATTATCTTTTGTCATTACATTATCTTTCTACTGAAGTGTCAGGTCAATTTATTCATTTTGTCTATTTTCTGAACCTACAGCAATGGAGACCGCGTAAGCTGGTGGGAGCTGATGGTACTAGCTTCACATGTGCATCCATCGGTTGCTACAATGGCGCGGACCCTTCTTTCTGGAGCAAATATTGTGTACAATGGAAACCCTATAAATGACTTTTCACTTACTGCTTTTCTGGACAAGTTCATGGAGAAGAAACCAAAGCAAAGCTCATGGCATGGTGGTTCCCAGATTGAACCTGCTAAAAAGGTCAGTTTATAGTTTTTCCGGCCAACAAGCGATTGCTTAAAATGGTTGGAGTTGTGACCGTTAACAGAATTAGTAAAAAAAAAAAACTGATTCTTTTTTAAAGCTAAAAAGCAACTTCCTCCACCCCCCCACCCCCACACCAACACCACCACCACCACGAAAAAGCTTCAATTTGTAGCTTTTTAAAAAATCTCTTAGAGGGTGTTTGGTGCAGGGTTTGGATAGCTTATTTTCAGCTTTTGGGTCCAAAAGCCAATCGCAGACTGTTTGGCAATGATTTCTGGATCGCAATTGCAGCCCATCTGCCATTGGGGAGCGATTTGGGTGCATTTGGGCGAAGCTGGGGTAACCCAGCTTAAAGTCCAATTGCAGTCAAAACACTGGTCATCATTACAACGAATTACTATAACACCCCTAGACAATTCATTGAATAACAATTTAACCTTGCTAGAAGA
Source organism: Hydrangea macrophylla (assembly GCA_033977485.1). Classification (NCBI taxonomy): domain Eukaryota; kingdom Viridiplantae; phylum Streptophyta; class Magnoliopsida; order Cornales; family Hydrangeaceae; genus Hydrangea; species Hydrangea macrophylla. The sequence goes on from CM066991.1 coordinate 135,642,794, forward strand.
CAACCCTTGCATTCCTTTTGCTGTTATGTATTTATTATGACCGACACATGTGCCTTAAATCACTGACTCATCACTCGTGCAAACACTAACCAAACCAAAAGCATATTAAAAAAAAGCATTTGCTCAGGGCTTGTTTGGTAATGTTATGGTATTCTGTTTTTGTTTTCGTTTTTTTTAAAACCAAAACTGAAAACACGTTTGAAAACGTTTATGATTTTTTTATTTATTAAAAAAACGTTTTCAGAATTTTGGGAAAAACTGAAAACACAGAAAAGACGTTTCCAAATTTTTTAAAAACGAAAACTCGTCATTTGACAGGAATTCGCTGATCTGCGGGTGACAGCTTTTCCCAATTAGCAGTCAAACAGTTGTGACCCAGTGAGCATTTGACATTTCTATCCCTATTAACTTCCCATAAACTACAAATATACCCACACTACATGACAAAACTTTGCCTACTCTTTCAATCGTACAAGGTGATTAAATTTCTGTGGACTATTTTTTTTTGAAACCGATCTCCATAGACTTTTGAAGAAAAAGAGTAATGCAATGCTACCCAAATTTGTATTCCAAATTTAGTTCGCAACATATGTAGTAGTGGGGCCACTTTATTTTCATTAGAGTATGTTGAATTGATCCCACCATTATTGAGTTATAAATGTATTTTTATTGTATTAAAGATGTATTTTGAATTTTAAATTTGACATTGAGACTGTTACCAAACTCGTTTCCTGTTTTTGTTTCGTCCAAAAAAAATCAACAATGTTACCAAACAAGATTTTGTTTTTAAATTTTTGGAAAAAAAACAAAAAACCGGTTTCTATTTAAAAAAAACTGAAAACTAAAAGCAGGAAACGTTACCATGCGAGCCCTCAATTTTTTCATTCTCATTTGTTAAGAATAAATTTTAAAAAATCAAATCCCATTGAAACTTAAACTGTTTAATTAATTAATATCATTATATTTGTTTATTTAATTATGTACCTAATAAACTTATTATGTATACAATAATAATATAATAGTTATTACAATAGAAGGGCACAATTGTCTTTTGAACATTAAAATCACTTTTACATTTATGTAACCAAACACTTGCATAATTTATTCTGCCACTATAAGTCTATAACCATTTTTACAATACTTTATCCAAACACTACAACTATCATAATCTATTTTTAACCATAATCTATTATCACAAAAGCTATTGCTATTGCTGTGACAAACGGGCTCTTATTCCAAAAAAAGTGATTGTTTTAAAAGCCAACCAAAAGGGGCTCTTAGTTGGTTGACAATCGTAAGATTGGTTTATATTGCGTGGACTTCCGCATTCTATCAAAGCTTTCACATGTCAGTCTTTGTCCATTGCTACTTTTAATTCCCAAAAGAACACATTATCAAAGATTTTAAATCCCAGTAGAACATTTTCCGTGTCATTTAACATTGCTGACTCTTACTCCCTCATTCTCTCTGCAGCTTGACATGACCAACCAGTTGATTGGTGCAGAAATTCTCTCATTGGCTGAAGAAGACGTACCTCCTGAAGATCTTGTCTTCCACAAATTCTACGTGAACAAGATGAATTCCTCAAAGAAACCTAAAAAGAAGAAAAAGAAGAAAGGAGCCGAGGATGAGGGTGCTGAGGAGTTATTTGCGGTGGATGGTGACAATGGAAGTGACAGCGAAGAGATCGATGACATATTGGACTCTGCTAATCTTTCTCTAGAGGCAGACGGTGATTATGATTATGATGATTTGGACCAAATTGCTAACGAAGATGACGATGACTTGGTGGGTAATGTAAGTGATGAAGAAATGAATTTCCCCATAATAGACGTTGCTGAGGGAGAAAGTGGGGACCTTGAAATTAGTTTGAACGACAAGGATGATGATGATGATGATGATGATGATGTTGATATAGATATAGGAGATATAGATGATGGGAGTGATGAAGAAGAAGAGGGTATTTTTGGCCAAAGGAAAAGGAAACAAAAGCTCGGTGGAAGAGCCGGGTCATCTCCTTTTGCAAGTGTTGAAGAGTACGAGCATCTGATGAATGAGGAGAACCCGAAGAGAAACAAATCTACTAAAGAGAAAAAGCCCAAGTCAAGAAAGAAGAGAAAGACATCAAAGGGAGGTAAGGCTTAAGCCCGTCTCCTACAGAATTCAACAACAATGTGGACATGAATGTCCGTAAAATTTTGTATGATTTTAAGTTATTAAGCACAGTCAGATTCATCCCAAGAGTGTAATCTAGTATTTCTATCTTCTCATGTAGAAAACATGGACCGTCGTTTTAGTCGGCACTGGATTTTAGTTAGTGTCATCCATTATTTCCCCTCATTTGTACAAAAAAATCTCTCTTCTAATTTGGATTTACCATCTAACCATTTTGTGATTTTTTTATTTTTATTTTTTATTTTTTAAATATCCTCGAGCATTAGGCAAAAATGTTATGGCCTTTTGGTTGTTCCTTCAAATTGAATGGTTCCATTCAAATTTTGTATAAAACTGAATTGTACAGAGAAGTCTTCCAATCAACTTTGAATTCACCTTCTTGAAATTTTGAGATGTTTCGTTCATTTAAACATGAGACTGCAACTAAGAAATCTTCCAGAAGGTTGTATATCAGGGCCATCTAGGTTTACGACATACAGAATTATGCTATGTTTTTCAAATTTAGTTTTCAAATGCTTTCTTAGTTTGTACCATATGCAAAAGTATGTGGCATCATTGTTACAAGAACAATGATACATTCATATTTTCAACCACATCCTTGTTTTAAACGTATGTATCATGTGCTGTGTAAGTGGTGCACAGAAAAGAGTGAAAAAATTAAACAGCACAGGGTACATGCATTTAAATCATAGAATATGGTTGGAGATGTGAGTGTATCATTATTGTTATTACAACATATGATACAAATGTTAAACATGATTTGGGAAACATATCATTATTGCCTACGATGGTGTTTTTATTCTGGTTGAGTTTGATAGTAAAGAAAGAATGAGAGCCATGATACATAATCTTAGTACATTTGTATTATTACATTTATTTTAATTGCAAACTTCTCGAAGTGGATTAGATTGAGTGGTGGAAACAATCTTTTAATAGAAATATATGGTTTAGTCCCTAAGATTTCGGTCAACATAGATTTGGTCATTTGACTTTTTGTAATATTGAAATTGATCCTTTATTCGTGTTGATACTTAAAAATTAGTCATTTTCCCTATTTTGGAAATTGTTTTCTGGACGATTATACCCCCAATTAATACATATCTAATATCTAATATATATATATATATATATATGAAACCGGAAGTATTTTGTTTAGCCACGTGTCATTCAATTGATTTTTTGGTGTTTTAATTTTGTTTTTTCATCTCTCTTAACCCAATCATAGCAAGCCCATAAATATGTTCAAATTGATTTACTTTCTTCAATTGAATAATGACTATTCATGACCCCACTCACCCAGCCTCATATTGTGCCGGAATGGTAGCACCTCATTTTGCTCTCATTCCCCACTCTTTCTCTCACCTAGATCACCACCATTCTATAAAAAAAAAAACAGAAAAAAGATACCCCACCCACAGAAGAAACTATTCACAGTTCTCTATCTCTCCTCCAGTTCTCCACCGCACACAGCCACAAATCGTCTCTCTCTCTCTCTCCCTACACATCTGCCTCCTCACAAAACCAAATACCCCCAAATCTACCGCCTCCTCACAAATACCCCACCCACAGAAGAAACTATTCACGTTAGGTTAGGTTTGGTTTTTTATTTTTATTTTTTTTGATCTGGGTGGCAAGTCTTCTAAAAAATATAGTTTTGTTTCCATATGATTTGAGTTTTTAAAAAGTTTTATATTCTCTGTGATTTTGCATTGTAGGCTTTAAATTTTTCCAAGACATCTTTGGTGAATTTCATCTGGGTTGGTGCTAGAATTGAAAAATATAGCAATGGACTCTTGCAGTGTCTCCATGAAGGCCAACATGCATCCAACGCAAGTTAGCAGAAGAATAGACAGTGGAATTTGGGGTGAGAAGATCAGAGATTTAGAGGGAAGAGTTTGGGCCCACTGTCATGGAAGAGTTTGAGAGTTGAAAAAATGGTTGGAAAGGTTAAATCTAGGGTTGCAGTTATATATATATATATATATATATCTCTCTCCTCTCCTAAAGATTAAATTTTTTTTTTTGTTGGTGAGATTTGAGTTTGATGACTTGTTGTAGTTGGTTTTTTAAAGTGGGTTTTGATTGTTTATGAAATTTCACAACATTTTTTTTTGTGAAATTTCACAACTTTGTTTACATTTTCAGTTTTGAAGGTGATAACTTTTTTTTTTATTTATTTTTTTATTTTTTCAGGTGAGAAATTTGTAATCAAAGTACTAGAACCGAGAATTTCTCACCAAAAAGTGAGAAATGGTGAGAAATTTCTCACTGTAATAGAGAAAATTGGTGAGAAATTTATGGGTTTTGAATTTCAAAATGGTGAGAAATTTCTCACTGTAATAGAGAAAATTGGTGAGAAATTTATTTTATTTGGTAAGAAATTTAATTATCTCTCTCTCTCTCTCTATATATATATATATATATATATATATGTCTAGCAAATCAGGTTTTTGAATTTAAAACCATGATTTATGGGAGTTTGGGGTAATTATTAAATTTTCTCTTTTAATTCTCTCTCTTTCTATATATAATAATAATAATAATAATAATAATAATAATAAATAATTTAGGTTTTGAATTTCAAAACCTAATTTATGGGAGTAGGGGTATTTTGGTCCTCAAAATAGGTGAGGGACTAATTTTTAAGTTGACTTATAGAATGGATCAATTTTCTAGATACTGATACAATAAAGGACTGAAATCTAAAGGACCCATCTTTTAAATGAGTCAAAATAATAGTAATAAAAATTACAATGAAAATCAAAAGATTCAAAACCTAGAGAAAAGAAATCAACATGGAGTCGGTAAATAGTGACGATGGAGATTATTATAAGCAGACAAGAAAACAGCGGCAGTTGTAGGAATAGGGACAGCTTGGCGCAGGTTTTGCTACTATGATTGAAGAGAAATTTTTGAGTAATGCTACACACATTCTGAAAAGTACACCAAAATGTACAATCTTATTTACAAAGGTTGGACCTTGTGCTGAAAATTTTGCACACACTGCACACCCCCTTTTGTGTGTGCAGGCTTTTCAGCACAAGGTTCAACCTTTTAAAACAAAGTTGTGCATTTTGGTGTACTTTTTAGAGTGTGTGTAGCATTGTTGGAAATTTTTAGGTCCATTCAGGATAGACGTGGCATGTTTTGTGATTAATGAGAGTTAGTCTTTTGAGTGAGATCTACACTCAAAAAATGTGTGAATCCCATGTAAAAGACCCATTGATTATAACTGGAGCCTAAAATGGAGGGTACCACATAAAGATACCCAAAGAGATCTTGTGATTTAATTGCAAAGTCAAAAAAAAAAAAAAAAAAACACTAATTTTGGTTAAAAGTTGCTCAAGATAATCTCTGGTCAAAAACAAATTTCTGCAATTTATTCATATTTGCTAATGAATCTCACAGTGAAACATTGCATAAGATAGTCTCTGGTGAATGGCAAATTTATTATTGCTATGTTTCTCAAATTTTAATCTCGAAAACTAATCTTAAATGATGTGACAGAGACCACCTAAATTTGGATTGAATACTAGCAATAATAATGAGACCACCACTTCAACATTATCCAATCCAAATCCACGACACACTACCTCATCATTTAAAATTGAAATTCGATATTAGAATGAGTAATACTTGGGGCACAACCAAAGTCACAACCTTTTGCTCACAACCTCCATTTTGTGTCTATCTCTCTCCTAGTGGACATTATGGGGTCACTGACACTGTGAGACCCATCAGGAGAGAGGTAAACACAAAATAAAAATTGTGCAAAAAAAATTATAACTTTGATTGTGCCCCAAGTATTACTCTGGGGAACGATATGATTACTCATCAATCAAACATCGCAGCTGGTGTTTTCCTCAAAAAATATTTTGTCCTCTCCGCAGCTCTCTCCCTCTGCTTTTTATACAAACCTCCCCCCCTTTCTTTTTCTCCATCCTCATCAACTCTTCACTCTCTCTCTCTCTCTCTCTCTCTCTCTCTAAGATTCTCTCTATATATAGTATAGAAATTCCAAAGAGTAATATATATATATATATATATATATATGTATATGGTATGGGGAAAGGTGGAAATCTAAAGAAGTTGAAGTCTGCGTTGAAGAAATTGCCCTCATTCAACAAACTCGAGAACCGCACAACAACAAATAGCATCGTCTCCGACGCCGGAGAATCCAGCAATTCTAGTAACCTCCAGTACCCTGTTTACGTAGGAAGATGTGGCCGGCGATACCTTGTAAGCTCCCAAGTCATTGACCACCCTCTATTTCAAGTGCTGGTCAGCAATTCCAACGTCGGCTCTGATCATGGCGTCTCTGTCACGTGCGAGGTTGTACTGTTCCAGCACTTGGTTTGGATGTTGGAGAACTCCGACGACGTCTCACATTTGGAATCAATGGACGAGCTTGTTGACTTTTATACTTACTGAGTCTTCCCCATATGGTGTAATTAAAATCATATATAAATATATGTATGTGTGTGTATATTCTATGCTATGTACATGTTTATCTTAATTTCTTGTAGTTTTTGGCGTTAATAGTTTCATTTAAATCAAATTAAGTGTTTATCTATCAGCACTGGTTGCCAATTTATCACCTAGTATACATTAGTCACTTTTAAAATAGGTTCTTTATCAAACAATCACTTAGTTTATATAGGGGTGACAATTCGGGTTAGATGCGTCATAATCGGGTCATAAATGACTTGCATGGTTTTGGGTTGATTTTTAGTTTTGAGTACTATACAATAAAAAAAAATATAAACTTTTTTAATTTAATCGTGTCGTGTTGTGTCATGTCTTAATCGGATTGTCTCAATAAAACGTGTTGTCGTGTCAAAAATTGCCGTCCCTAATTTATATAGTTGGTAAAAATGCTCAAACCAAGTTTGAACATTGTCCCTCCTACCTTGAGCCCAGTCACTTATGTCTTCACATTCGCAGGAGACCATTACAAATAAGTTCGTTTTTCAGTATTAATAAATTCGTATAGAAAATAGAATAAAAAAAATTGGAAATCATTTCTTGAATGGAGCTCATGCATGTTAATTTGAGCTTGGCTTGTTTTTTAAAAGAGCCGGAAATCCAAGTTTGAGTTTCACTTATTTATTAAACGAACCTGAAATTTAAACTTCATATTGGCTATATGTAGTTGATTTGCTAACTTCTTCTTCATCTTCTTTTTTTTTTCCCCCTCAGACTTGACCATTACTCGTATAAACGAGTCTTGTAAAACTACATAGTTTTATGTAGATGTATATATACAAGCCTTTTTATCCAGCTTTTGCAAGAAACCTACTAACGAGCCTTATTTAAACGTAATCATGACCTTTATTGATCCTACCCCACCGTGTTTGAGCTAAACTCGTTTATTAAACAAGCTTGAAATCTAGGCTAGCTTGTTTATTAAACAAACTGAGTCGGGTCGGGTCGAGTCGAGTCTTTATCTTTTGCTCAGGCTAGATTAAGCCATACATGTGCAAGTATGGACTAATTAAGACTGTGAAACTGCGAATGACTAATTAAATTAGTGATAATTTGTTTGATGTATCTGGCTATTTGCTACTCGGATAACTATAGTAATTCTAGAGCTAATACGTGCAACAAACCCTAACTTCTTGAAGGGATGCATTAATTAGATAAAAAGGTTAACGCAATCTTTACACATTGCTCTTCGTGCCGGCGACACAACATTCAAATTTCTGCCCTATCCACTTTTGATGGTAAGATAGTGACCTACTATGGTGGTGATGGATGAAGGAGAATCAGGGTTCGATTTTGGAGTGGGAACCTAGGAAACTGACTATCACATTCAAAGAAGACAACATTCATACAAATTACCCAATCCTGAGGAGATATAATGACAATAAATAACAATACTTGACTTTATAAGGGCCTGTTTGGTTGTCCTTGAATGAAATAATTCCATTCGTGTTTCCGTACACAATTTTATATAAAAAGATGAAGAGCATGAATGGTTTCATTTAGAAAACGGATGCTCGTCTAAAAATTGAGACTTGCAATCATGAATTTTGGCATTCTAGAAAAATGAACAAATTGCCTTTAAGAAGAAATATGATGAAATCTCTCATATTTGTAAATAGATTCATTCATGGTGATGAATTTTGCCTTTACCTTCTATACAAAATTTGAATAGAATCATTCAATTTGAAGGGACAACCAAACATGCCCTAATTCTTTGGAATGAGTACAATTATATAAATCTCTTAAGAAGGATCCCTTGGAGGGCAAGTCTGGTACCAACAGTCGCGCTAATTCCAGCTCCAACATCGAATATTTGAGTAATATTTGGGACACAACCTTCATACAACTTTCATACAACCTCCCCAAAAGATGTGTCTATCTCTCTCCTGTGATGTCACTGGATCCCACAGTGACACAGGAAAGAGATAGACACATCTTTTAGAGAGGTTGTATGAAAGTTGTATGAAGGTTGTGTCCCAAGTATTACCCCAAATATTTAAGTTATTGGAGTTAAAAAAACTCATAATTAAATTTTGGATTGGGTTGACCAGTCCTTCGATCGGGTTGGTTGAACAGTTCGACTCTTATCCAACCCTAGCAGGCTTCGTGAGAGTGAGCCGAGACCTGGGACTCTCCTGGAGAGGTGGATGATATTCGACGGATTGGACCCACAGAATGAGCCCACTATAAAGTGTACATCAACATCAATAATTAAGGGCAAATTGTCAAATTGGTACTTATACAAATGACGTTAATGCTGGATAAGGAAGAGCGGAGACACGAAATAGATAGAAGAAAGTGGCAAAGTGGCCTTTGGCCCACATAATAAGTAGAAGAAAATAAAAGCTGTCCTAGTCCTCCTAACTTTTTTTGGGTGACATTTTACATGAATAATTATATTTAACTCAATTTTATTTTTAATATTTACATTTAAGCAAACTTTGTTATGAATTTCAATCTTTTTCTATACAAAATTACATTTTAGTGAGCTTTATGACAACAATTTTACTGTTAGTGTCATTTCATACGAATAATTATATTTGAGTAAACTTGAAATTTAGAAGTCAATCAAGATGCAACTAATACTACCAAAAAAGAAAAAATAAATCAAAAACACCAAAATTAAATTTACAAAACCATACTAAATAGACTTTTACTGAAATCTCTTGTCAAATCATCAACAAAATTATCGATTACCAGGAATAAAAAAGAAAGAAATAAAAAACGTCAAAATTAAATTTGCAAAATTGTACTCCCTCCGTCCCATTTTATGTGTCCATCTTTCCTTTTTGGGATGTCCCAAAATTGTTGTCCACTTTCCTAAATTAATATACAAATTTTACTTAGTTTCCCAAACTACCCTTCCTTGCAATTAACACCAAAACAAAACAAAAAAAAGAAAGTGCAATGATTATGGGCAATTGTGGAAAGTAGGTGTAGATTCTTTTTGTCCCTTTAAATAGTTGGATTCCCCAAAATGGACACATAAAATGGGACGGAGGTAGTATCAAATTGACTTTGACTCAAATCTCATACCTTCAGACAAATTCATCAACAAAATTATCTATTACTACTTTAAAATGCAACAAATACTACCAAGATAATAAAAAAAAAAAAAAATGAAAAGCGTCAAAATTAAATTTGCAAAACAATACTAAATTGACTTTCACTCAAATCTCATACCAAATCATCGGCAAAACTATCTATTTCCACTTTAAAATGCAACAAATACTATCAAGAATGAAAAAAAAAAAATTAAATGTCAAAATTAAATTTGCAAACCATGCCAAATTGACTTTGACTCAAATCTCATATCAAGTCATCAACAAAATTATCTATTGCCACTTCAACAACAAATAGTACCAAGAATGAAAAAAGCAATAAAAACGTCAAAAATTAAGTTTGGTTCAAAAACTCTAAAATGCTCTAAACTTTTGTATTAAAATAAACCATTAACAAAATTATAAGTAGTAATTACAAAGAAGTCAATAACATTTACAAAATTATTGAAAAGAAAAAAACTTATATAAAAAATAAAAGTTACACATGGACTAACTGATTTTATACTTAATTGTGCTAAAATTCAAATAATGTTGAGACCACTATTAAAAATGGGACCATTTGAATATCTTCCAATCAAATTTGAGAAGTAGAACATTAGACAAAAAAAAAAAAAAAAAAAAAAAACAACATAGTCAATTTTGACTGCCCTAAAAATGGATCACTTCAACATCTTCCAATCAAATTTAAAAAGTTCAACATTAGAGGGGAAAAAAGAAAAGAAGACAACTGATCACAATAAGGAGCTAGCTAGGGTGAAAATTATATACAATAAGCACAACAACTTTGAAGTACTTCGTATATAATTTTGATCATTTTTAACACGGATTCTCGCACCACTCTTGTGTGTATTACACTTGCATATTATTTTACAATGACAACTATTTTGCTTCTATATGCACCAGGCAACGTTTTACACACACGTACCTTGCACGTGAGTTACCTAGTATATATATGGGAATGCTAACTTACAGCACAGTGTCTTTTTATCAACAAAAAAAAAAAACGCTTTTACAGATGAAAATTTTCGTCGCTCAAAATTAGGATTTTTAGCGATGAAAAGATTTGTTGCTAAAAATGTTTTTTTGTCGCTAAAAACTAACGTACGCCCTGCTAAAGTGCAATACATATATATTTTTTCACCTTAGGGGTGTTGTAACCAGACTAGTCGGTTAATGCCCCATGGAATGGCTAAATGCACGACCAACGCGTCTAAGCAGGTGGATGTGTGTTGGACCCTATTACTATATATTTACAGTTTCTTGCAGTACAAAAACCACAGAGAGAGAGAGAGAGAGAGAGAGATTGAGTCAGTATATTTTATGAGTTTATAAATAAAAATTCAAATTTGCTAAAAGAGAATACATGCAAGGGCTGCGTAATGTATGCCAAATGAAAGCATATATGACTTTTGACATTTCAAATAAATTCCTAAAACATTTATTGGAGTACTATAGTCACTTTATTTGTTTGTTTCATTTAGTCAGTAGTTAAACTTCATACAAATTTAAGAAGTAAGGGAGCTCTGTGTCCATTATTCAGGGTTAAGAGATTTAGTTTTTTTTTTTTTGCTGAGGTTAAGAGATTTAGTTAACTGGGGAGAAATTCAAGCTTCATCTAATATTCTCTATTATGGAAGAATGGGCTGTTTGTCTTTGATCGTCTTGATTCTCCATTCAAGTGCTCAGAATTCGAGTATGTTATCTTTCTATTGGTAACGCTGCGGTTTTCAATTTTTTAAAATTCTCAAATTAAAAATCAAAAACCACTTTGTCATTTTTTTTCTTTTTTGGTCCAATTTCGTCGTCTTTTTCACAAATAAAAAATAAGAAAAGAAAAGAAAAAGAAATATGATTACGAAAAACGATTTCGGTTTTTGATTTCAGAAAAAAGAAAAACAGAAATGATTCCAAACGCGCTTTCACTTCCCGGTTTCCCAAAAGAAAAACAGAAATGATTCCAAATGCGCTTTCACTTTCCGGTTTCCCACAAAAATAAAAATTAAAACAGAAATTGAAACCGCCACAGTGCTACCAAACGGAGTTAACAAGTGTCACCCTAACAAGTAACAACAAATCAGATTACAAAACATTCAGTCAGGACTTTAACGATATGAAAAATCCAAATAGCATGATACCAGAGACCATATATTTTCTTCATCTTCCTTTTACAAATTTTCTGCCAGAGTACCATTGCTTGTTGCAAATCAATGTTCCATCTAGTGTGCTATAGCTAGCCTACAACATATATATACATATATACTAATTCCCAATCTGAAGTTGCTAAACTAGTCACTTTGAAATATTAACAATTATCATTAACTATATATTTTAGACTAAAAACATTTTTGAGGTAATCAAATTTACATTAAAACAACTACTATATAATATATATAAGTAAAACTAAAGTACTAACAATCTATATATATATATATATATATTGCATGGTCTAACCCTTGATATAAATCTTCTGTTTGGCACCTCTAGTCACCCATTCCTCAAAGTCCTTTGCTTCATAAGGAATCCTTAGAACACCTTGATTACAAAACCCATATTCCTCAGCTGATCTACAAAGAAATTCCAAGAAATCTGAGTCACCCAAAGCCTTGGTGTGAACCATAAAACGCTTCGTTTCACTATTGTTGACTCCAACTGAAATAGGCACATAGCCTTTTGGTGTCATTTGAGAAGAAGAGCCTTTTAGGCTCTTAACTCCACCCACCATTTTGCTCAATTTGCTCCCTCTCACTCCCATTTTACTCAAATCACTAACACCTAGCTCTGAGGTTGATTCCAAATGCCTCTTAATTACTTATATATATATATATATATACACGCGCACACGTCTGTGTAATTAGTCACTATTTGGTACGTACCCCCATTAGATGTTGATTTAAGATATTTGTGGTTTAACGGTGATGGCAATGTATCTGGATTTGTAAATTTTTTGGACTGTAGGGAGTAAATTAATGGGTTTAAATTCGATAATCACTAGAGACACCAGGCCGTATTGCCGTGTCCACAAAGTTGATTATACCCGAATTAATTTATTGAAACAAAATTAGTCTATGTTTAAAAGTTCTGTACTCATCGTGAATTTAATATAATGTTTATGTACTAATATTGAATGAGTTAGAATAGCCGGCTTCGTGTCCAGTCACTGTCCACTAATATGGAATTATCGAAAGATTTAAAATAGTTAATCTCTGCCAGTTTTAATTTACAATTGATCGTTCTTCTTCGACTGTACTTGATTTTTACTCCTATATTTCTCACATTAAAAAAAAAATTATATATATATATATATATGTGTGTGTGTGTGTACATCTTAATTTATTTATTTATTACTATTAATCATTTGACAGTCTCGAGTAGTGGCTGTACAGAACGTGTACTGTGATGCACGTTGGGAGATCCGAGTTGATTGCTGCGCGGAGATATTCATACATATTCTCCAATTTTATGCTGCTAAAAATTCAAAATATTTGATTCCATGTTTGGATGGACTAGAGGTGTTTTTGCAGCAACTTCAAGTAAATTACCTTCTTAATTAGAATTTTGTGGTATATATTAATGTTGACAGAACAGAGGACTTAGAGATGTAGTTGCGCATGTAATAAGATAATATATATATATATATATTTATACATATGAGAGAGAGAGAGGGAGAGAGAGAGAGTTACCGGATATTTATTTGACAGTCTTAACTTTGAAACCTCTTCGCTCGCTAGGGTCTTACCATGTCACTACTACTAGTACTCTTCTTCGTACATGGTACAGTCCAGCCCAATTTCTCTTTTTATTATTATTATTATTATTATTTTCCTTCTTTTGTTGGCTGTGATTCGTTTCTTTAATTAAGATTAGAAGTCTAACACTGATGAGACCATTTTATGTAAATAGTGATCATCCTTCGTATCAGAAACCTCTATCTCTCTCTCAAGAAACCTCCGCCCCTCCTCCTTGCTGCGCCCGTTTCGGGCTCTCTCATATGGGCTTGTCTATGGGAGAGCCAAGCTCTTGTTTTTTGTTTTTGTCCCCTTTTGTGGGCTTTTGTCCCTCTTTTGAGGGTTTGTCCCCTCTTGTAGGGGTTTGTTGTGTTTTTTTTTTTTTTTTTTGGGTTCTCCGGCGAGATGCTTCGAGTTCATGGATGCTGTGCCTAGCTGGATCCAGCTTTCTCTCCTCTAGATCTACCATTTCTTTTGTTAGATTTAGAGTTTGGGGTTCTTGTTGCGGAGTCCATGCTTTTGGGGTGATCCTCGTTTGGTGGGTGTTTGTTCGGCAGTTGCGCCTCAGCCCAAGCTTGGTAGCGGTGCCACAGTTCGAGATATCATTGGATTTGGGCGACTACAGTGCATATTCAGATGTTTTTTTCTGTGTTTGTTTCTCTTATTTCTGTTGTTCTTTGTTGCTTCTGTGTTTGTTAGTTTTTTTTCTTCTGTTGCTGTACTGGTTCCTTTTGGAATCTGTTTGTTTGTTGAAATGGAATGTTGTTGGTTGTTTGCCGATCAAAAAAAAAAAAAAGAAGAAGTCTAACACTGGAAAAATTATCTTATGTGAGCGTCACATTCGTACGTCTAACTTCCATTGTAATGAAGAAATTATTAGAGTTAGCTATTAGAATTATTAGTTTTATTAGCTTTAGGGTAGTTTAGTCTTTTGCTTTCTATTAGGGTAATACTGTATACCTAGATATACTATTATTGTCTCTTCTTTTCTATTGTATTCATTCATTCAGTTTTTGTGTTATGAGAAACTCTAGCTCTCTTTTCTCTTTTTCTTTTGTTGTTTTCTTGATTATTTAATATATTCACATGGTATCAGAGCAGGTTCGAATTTCATCCACGATTTTCGCAGATCCTACTGAAATTTAGACATAGAACGAAGAAGAAGACATCTGGTTCGAATATATTCACATGGTAAAATTCCAGTTTTGAAATTGAAATAGGGGAAAAACGAAGAAGAAGACATCTGGTTTGCAATTTGCGCGACCTGTGCAAACTTAGGTAGAAAAGTGTTTTGCAAACATATTTCATAAACAGCCTGATCGCTCGCATGGCTCGTGAGCGGGACATGACATTTTGGGCAGTTTGCTTCTTTTTCAGTAAGGAACTGTTTGGAAAAGGTTTCACAAGTCTTTACAGAACTGTTTGAAAGATATTCTGTTTTCTGTAAGATACTTTAAATAAAAGACTTGATAAGAAGAATTTAGACTGAGTTTCATGTTCGTATGGATATTCAGATTTGTAATTAGTAGATGTAGTTATAATTTCATGACATTAGCATACATGATAGTGTCGAGGTTGAGTTGACATGCATGGTTTGTGAGAAAGTGTGAAAAGAGTAAAAGAGATTGTGTGTTGGTATGGGTTGCCTCCATGGACATTCCCTAGTACCTGAGTTTTGGATACTGATTAAGAATATCTCTGGTATGCCATGGTGGTACTATAGTGTGATACCATGGATTAAGGCAGTGGATGTTGTGATGATGTGGTTCTAGGGTGCCTTTTAAATATGACGGTGGCAAATTGGACACTCCCTGGCACCCATGGTAGTGCTATTGTGAGTGACGCCTACACGGACACTCTCTGATTCTCGAGTTCCGGATACTAATCGAGATTATCTCTGGTATACCGTGGTGGTATTATAATGTGATGCCGTGGATCAAGGCTGACTGGACATTCCCTGGTACCCGTTGTACTACAGTGTGGCTGCCCAAATGTTTCAAGGTACTAGGACGAGGAAGTTTGGATGATGTAATCTTGTGTTTTGTCGAGAGAAAAGAGCCGGTAAGATGAGATATTACATTATTCATGCACGTTCATATATTCATTTGCTTATTGTCTTCCCGTGGTTATAATAGTTTAAGTTGGCACCTTGAATTATGCTTTAAAAGGTTTAAACTGCAAGTCGTTACTATGCTTATATATACATTGCGAGTATATGTTGATTTTACTCACCAGCTTGCATGAGCTAACGGCGTTGATGCGCCATGAACTTTATGTCTAGATTTTCCAGGTCAGGATCAGTCAGGGTACTTTAACTATGTTAATTAAAGACTAGAGGATTTTTTCAAGAGGACGGTTTTTATATTTCTTATGTTTATAAATCATTCAGTGATGTAATAGACTTTATTAGATATTTTAATAAGGCGGTTTGTGCTTAAGACAATGACTGATGTAATAGTTTAGTAAGTTTTTAATTTGGAGCTCTATGTTTATTAGTATCACTTTCTTTAGAAATATTGTTAAGTTATTTGTTACGGGACAATTGGTCACTTTCACTTGTCACAACCTACGAGTCCATAAAGGAAATGAAACATTTTCCTGATTTTTGCTACGTTGGGGTGTGACAGGGTTTTTGGTATCAGAGCCAGGTTATGGCTCTACCAATTGTCCAAGACACATAGGATCTTTCATTAAGATAGCATTAAGATAAGATAATTCAACTTCATTCTGTATTTCGTCGCTTTTGATTGTTGAGAATTTCCTTCTACATTTGGTTATTGATTGAATTCTGTTGATCTATGAAATCTCTCGATCATATGGCTGCTAGAAATCTCAAGCCTCGTCCCACTGCTACTGAAGCTGCCCCCCGACAGCAGATCCAATTGGGATGTTTGAGGCTTTTGTAAGACAGTTGGAGAGGGTCATTGATCAGAACACAAGGAACAATAATCAGAATAGGAATCATAACAGGAATGAAAGGCGAACCCAGACTGGGGACAAGCTTCTCGAAAGGTTTCACGCTCTGCGACCTGAGTATTTTGCTGGGACTGATGTACCTTGGCAAGCAGAGCAATGGTTACGCCAGATGAGCATATTTGAGGCTATAGAGTGCACAAAATTAGAGAAGAAGCGTTTGGCTATATTTTCAGTTTTCTTATGCAATGGCATATTGATGGGATGCCAAAAAAGTAACTATCGAGGAAAAAGTGGCAAGATGAATGTCGTGGGTGGTATTCAAGGGGAGGTTTCTTGAGAAATATTTCCTAGAGGAAGAGATGGACAAGAAAGAGAAAGAGTTCATGGAACTAGCACAAAGAAATCTGACAGTTCACGAGTACACTACCCGATTTGAGCGCCTGTCTCATTTTGTTCCACACATGGTAGACACACCCTAGAAGAAAATTAAGAAATATCATTGAGGTCTTAACTTGTCTTTCCTACATCTGACTATGGGACACTTGAACCAGTTATTTGAGGGTCTGGTGAGATTGGCTACAGGATTGGAGAATGATGGTTGCTAGAATCCGAAACCATTTGGGAATCGACCTCCGCAGAAAAGCTATCCTAGACAAAAACATGAGTATCCATAGGGACATAAAAGAACTTGGGATGGAGGAAAGAAACCTCAGCAGACGCAGGCAGTACAATAGAATCTGCCTTGAGCAATAGGAGGGAACAACAATGATAACTGCTCAATTGTGGTATCCTTGGCCACCGAGCTCGAGAATGCAAAACTTCTAGGCGTTCTAATCATTTGGGAGTTGTGTGCTATAATTGTGGTATACAAGGTCACATAAGTAAGGACTGTAGGGCCCCCAAAAAAGGTAATTATGGTCAGCAAGGACCAGTTCGTCTGAATGTTGTTATCCCCAAGATTGCTGGTTATGAAGAAACAATGTATGAAGAGGGAACTTAGGAGGAGGAACTTTTCGAGCAATGAACAGTGCAATGCACTTTAACCTTGTTTAATTCTAAAGTTAAAGCTTGATTTGACACGGGTGCCATACACTCATTCATATCTGTTAGGATCGTTCGAAAATTGGGTATAGTACCGCAACATTTAGATGAAGCTTTGAGTGTTATCTCACCACTAGGGACCACTGTCAAGTTAGTCATGTATGTAAGGATTGTCCTCTACGTTTGGGAGACCGTAAACTTTTGACGAGATTGGTGGTTTTTCTGATGAAAGAGTTTGATAAAATCCTGGGAATGGATTGACTCAAAATGAATCATGCGAAATTGAATTGTGCAAGGAAGAGGATCACATTTGCAGGCAATGGGAATCAATCCTTTGATTTCCAATGTAAACCTTCAAGTGATATGTTCTGAGTAGATGCCTAGCAAACATCGAAGTTGTCAGTACTGAAGTGATGGTGTCATCAATACCAGTGATCAAAGAGTTCGAGGAAGCATTTCAAGATATTTCTAGATCAATAAAAGAAAAGAAAGAATCAAAACAGACCTATTTTCTTTTTCAACATAAAACAAACCCAAATTCTAAAAATATAGTAAGCTACCCCTCAAGGCTGACACAATAGACCACAGAATCAGCTGGCAGAGATATCAAAGGTATTCTTTCATACCTAAATCAAACATAGTCAAAGCTTAAAAAAACCCTAGTTTGCTACTAATCGAGGTGTTGTCTCCGAGTCCTTTTGTCTTCTTCAAAAAAAAACTGGAAGCCCTTTGTCTTCAACAAACCTCCATTGCAGATCCTACGAAAATCAAATCAGAAAGGGTTTTTAGAAAAGAGAAAAATAGAAAGGGATTTTAGTTATAAAAAAAAACTGTGTTGGTTTTGCAAATAGGGGCTGATTTGGGATTGGTCAAACAGGCTAGCAAAAGTTCCTACCTTTTGGACTACTATAGTGGTTGAATTTGGGGCTGGGGAAACACACAGAGAGGGTTCCAGCGAAAGATAGGAGGTGGTGGTGGTGATGATGGGCTAGGCTGGTAATGGTTTTGAAGAGGGAGTGTATGTACCGGTGAGGCTGAAACATGATGGTGGACGGCGTTGTCAGTGAAGTAGTGGTGGTTGGTGGCCACCAGCTGTGGATGGAGTCCCCCCGTCTCTCTTCTTCTCCTTTCCCTTTCTATTCTCTTCTCTTCTCTTCTCATTTTGATATGTGATAGAGGAGGATAGAGACTAGAAGACAATAAAGAGTTAAATGTTTGGGGGGAAAAAAATTTGGGAAAAAATTTGGGCAAAATTTTTGTGTTGGCCTTATTTACAAATTTGCCACCGCATCTTTAATTTTTTTGGATTTATTTTTAAAAAATGCCACCGAATTTCATTTTTTAAGAATCCTTTCACTTTTAATCAATAATACTAAACGATTTTTTATATTTCCAATGGACATTTACCATTACAAATTTGTAACGGTGAAAGTCCGTTAGAATTGTCATAATCTGTCCATTAGAACATGTGGCTTTTGGTGTAGTAGGATTACCGCCTGAGAGGGACATAGAATTCTGTATGGTACTGGTGCCAAGCACTCGACCTATAACCAAAGTTCCTTATGGGATGGCCCCTACCGAACTACTGGAGCTGAAGGAACAAGTTCAAGAACTTGAGAAGTTAGGCTTTGTTTTCCCAAGTACATCATCGTGGGGAGCACCAGTGCTATTTGTAAAGAAGAAAGATGAAACTATGCGGTTGTGTATTGACTACTGGGAACTGAATAAAGTTACTATCAAGAATAAGTATCCTTTACCCCAGATAGACAATCTGTTTGATCAATTGCAAAGAGCCATGACCTTTTCCAAGATAGATCTATGGTCGGGGTATCATTAGTTAAAGGTACAAAAAGAGGACATATCTAAGACTATTTTCAGGACAAGGTACAGACACTATGAGTACTTAGTGATGCCGTTTGGGATGACGAATGCTTCGGCTGTGTTTATGGATTTAATGAACAGAGTATTCAAGCCATGCTTGGATCAGTTCATTATTGTTTTCATTGACGATATTTTGATCTATTCCAAGTTAGAGGAAGAGCATGAACAACATCTACGGATTGTGATGCAGATACTCAAAGATCATTGCTTGTATGCTAACTTCAGCAAGTGTGAATTTTGGCTTCAGGAAGCTAAGTTCCTCGGGCATGTGATCTCACAATAAGGAATCGCGATTGACTCATCAAAGACCGATGCAGTTGCGAATTGGACTCGGCCAACCAAAGCGACAAAAGTTAGAAGTTTTTTGGGACTCACTGGTTACTATCGGAGATTTGTGACAGGATTCTCAAAGATAGCAGTCCTGTTAACTGATTTGACTAAGAAATATTTGAAGTTTGAATGGACCGATAAGGACAAACGCGCTTTTCTGGAATTGAAATAAAGACTGACAACAACGCTAGTGCTTGCGATACCAAAGAGTGATGAGAAGTTCACTATTTTTAGTGACGCCTTTTATCAAGGACTGGGATGTGTCCTTATGCAGACGAAAAGGTTATCACCTATGGTTCATGGCAGTTGAAGCCAAATGAATAAAATTACCCAACTCATGATTTGGAACTAGTAGTCATTCGCGCTTAAGATCTGGAGACACTACCTCTATGGGGAGAAGTTTGATTTGTTCTCAGACCACAAGAGCCTTAAGTATTTGTTCACTCAGAAAGAGCTGAACATGAGGCAACACCGATAGATGAAACTGATTAAAGACTACAACTTTACATTAAAGTACCGCCCTGGTAAGGCTAATGTAGTCGATGATGCCCTAAGTCAGAAACCTCGAGGAATGATTGCTTCATTGATGATAAGGGAATGGAAAGTCTTAGAGACAATCGCTGAATTTGATATGCAGATTTTTAAGGGAAGTGATGGTCAACACTTTGGATGCCTCATAGTACAACCAACACTTGTGAGTCGAACTATCGAGGCCTAAAAGGGAGACAAGAAATTTCAAGTATGGTTCGTCAAGATGTCAGAAAAGAACCCGACAGAATAGAAGGTTGGGACCGATGGAAGATAGAGATGTAGAGACATATTGTGTGTTCTAGATTAAGGAGACTTGAGAAAAGATAGTCTTGAAGAAGCACATAAATCGAGACAGACAGTACACCTAGGAGGAACAAAGATGTATAATCTAATACCCCGTATTTTCAATAAATATTTAATGCAGAGAGGTTCTATATACTTTTCTTGACCATTCATGCAATTTCATCTTCGATCGATCGAAGCTAGTTCGAGCGATCGAGAATCCCAGAAGTTCAAGCGATCGAACCTTGTTCAATCGATCGAAACCCTACCGACCTGAATTTAATACGTGGTCCCCATTTCAATCGATCAAACTTTCTTCAATCGATCAAACCTGCCCGATCTGAGTTCGATCGATCGAGCATCCTTCGATCGATCGAGAATGTAATTATCAGAATTCCAGTTTCTGCGCAAATGCTACCACCTACACTCCCAATTCCCCTATATATACATTGCATTCGTATGTAATGTGAGGTTGCTGAACCTTGTGCTTAAGAGACGGTTGAGAGTGTGTATGCTTGTGTTTATATATATACACATACCTCCATATATCTATATATATACACACACATATCTATATATATACACAGCTTGGAGGAGAGAGAGGAGCAGAATAGAAGAGGAGAAGAAGAAGAACAAGAAGAAGAAAGAAAGAAAAAGAGAGGAGCAGAGGAGAGAGAGTGGCCGCCATTAAAGCTCGGAGAAGTTTGACGAGCCAAACGCGCCCTTAACGACTTTCGGTGAGTTCCAAACTCACTCGATAACTTAGTTATGATGTTTTACATATTCTGGACGTATAAATTATAACCCAAACACCCCTAGCACATTCTGCACGTTCACAGGCAGAATCTGTGGAAGACGAAGTTCGACCGATCGAACTGAGTTCAATCGATCGAACATCACTAAGTCTCAATCGATCGAAATAAGTTCAATTGATCGAGATCACCTTTCTTCGATCGATCGAGAAGACTTCAATTGATCGAACATCACCTTTCCTCAATCGATCGAGAGGACCTCAATCGATCGAACCCGAGCAGAACATGAATGTATTCTTTTCAGTTATTATAATGCGTAGTTGTTAAATCTTTGTTCCATATTCCTATTATGCGATATTATGGATTACGGAGGTAATAGGATACGATAACGAGATTGAGATAACATGGTGAGTAACGTAGTCGGGTTCGGAACGCTAGTAATAGTACGACGCGATAACGGAGTAAGTTTGAGATGATAATACTGGGTAGTATTGGATAAGTGAGAAGTGAGTCAGTAAGAGGATTTGTATGTTCAAAGTTGTGTAAGTCGAGCTGATGATTCGCTCAGGTTGAATCCGATAAGTGTATGTCAAGGATTTGATCAGGATCGTGAGAATTATGGGTGCACAGTACTCGCAAGCGTTCTTAAAAGCGGTGAACAGTAAGAGTTCTTAAAAGCGGTGAACAAGAGTAATTGTGGCACATCCATGATTTATATTTACCAGAGCTGTGTATGTATCGTACTCGCAAGCGTTCTTAAAAGCGGTGAACAGTAAGAGTTCTTAAAAGCGGTGAACAAGAGTATGGGTACATCCATAGACTAGTCGTTATATGAGAACGATGTATGGGTGCTCGCAAGAGTTCTTAAAAGCGGTATAGCGGTGAACAAGAGCACTGGTATGTTGTGCTGATATAATCAGTTCGAGATGGTCAGTTGGGTATTGTGAAATCGGTCTTAGAATGGGAGTTGATAAGAATCGATTAATGATATGTCTGAATAACGAGTAAGGAATATATTTACTATCAC
Source organism: Hydrangea macrophylla (assembly GCA_033977485.1). NCBI lineage: Eukaryota > Viridiplantae > Streptophyta > Magnoliopsida > Cornales > Hydrangeaceae > Hydrangea > Hydrangea macrophylla. The sequence goes on from CM066991.1 coordinate 135,665,001, forward strand.
TGTCATACATCGTTCATGATGGTAATTATGTTATTTCTATGAGACTGTGTTAGTTAGTGCTCACTCAGCTTTCAACAAGCTGACGACCTTTATTGCCTGGACATTCCCCGTCCAGACTACCCTATCCTTTACAATGCAGATGACAGAACTTATGGCAATAACTATTACCCTGAAGGGAGTTACGCAGAGAATGGCCCCACTGATGCCAGTTATGCTGACGCCTATCCGTACGCCAGCTGAAGTCCTGAAGATAAATAGTAGTTTATGTTACTACTTTCCTTTTTCTGTTGAACTTTGTAGTTAACGGGTACTTGGGCATATGTTGTCTCCAGACCTGTTGTGATCCTGTAGACTGTACTCTGATGTTTGTAATAGATAGAACTGTTTTTATTTCAGTTGTTTCTGTTCCCGTTTGGAGTAGTACTGTGTGGTGTGGATATCAGTGACTTTCACTTGTCATTCCCTATGGACCCATAAAGGAAATTTATTTTTCTCTATTTATGCTGCTCCGGGGCGTGACATATAAAGATCTAAAGAAAATCTTATGGTAGAAAGGAATGAAGAGAGAAGTAGCTGAGTTCGTGTTTAAATGTTTGACTTATCAACAAGTAAAGGCTGAACATCAGAGGCCCTTAGGATTGTTGCAACCCTTACCTATTCCAGGATGAAAGTGGGAACACATAACTATGGATTTTGTAGTTGGACTACCCTTGTCACAATAGAACCATGATGCGATTTGGGTAATTGTGGATCGTTGAACGAAGTTCACACATTTCATCGCGTATAGTATGACTTACCCATTAGAAAGGATGGGTCGAATGTACCTACAACAAGTGGTGTGACTGCACGGTGCCCCTGTGTCTATTGTATCGGACCGCGATACATGCTGTATGTAACACCCATACCCGATAAAAGGGTTAATAATGATTTAAATATGCATTGATTATTATAATTAGTGTATAAACCGGATTAAGAGGGAGGCTTGGACTCGCCCTGAGGAAAGTGTTCAGTAAGGACACCATTGGGAGAAGTCCCCAAGGAGGTGGGACAGGTAATGAAGTGGGACCCAATGAAGGGCCCGAGTAATAATATTTGCATCTTACATGATTAAATGCATTTATATGATCAAATGAATATTTGTTTAAATATTTTTATATTTTATGATGACATATGTGTTAGCATTTGGTATTAGGTTGAATACACAAATAAGGTTATAAATGAAAATGATTCATAATTAGTAGGTACGATAACAAGTTCACAAAATATTTGGGACCCACATTGGGACCCATACGGGACTAAGACAAACACCCACTTAGATAATTGGGTAGTTAACGGAATGTTTGGGGGAATTCATAATAAGAACTTTAGAAATTCTGGGGGTGTAAATGAAAAGAAGAAAAATTATAGAGATGACACCTCAACACATGTTGCATGTGTGTGTGTGTCAAGAGAGGATGACTCTCTAAAAGAAAATTTACAGTAATTAAAAGAAAAAGAGAGAAAGCTCAGAGAGAGAAACGAGAATACGAGACGTCGACGCCGTCTTTACACCGTTCCGTCACCGTGTTCGTCCAATTCGCGAACCAAAGCCATATTTGGACTCATGGAGGTAAGACGATCATTTTTATACCTTTAACTTATGTTTTAATCGTCGTAATTTCGGTAGCTTACACTAATCGGTGACACGCGGTTGCCAAATTCGTGTAGTATTTACTCTAGAATTGTTAAAGAAATTCTTCATTTCTAGCTTATTTTGGGTAAAACTGTGAGAGGTGAGTTTTCTAACTTAAGCTTTGATGTGGTACATGTCTTGTGCTTCAATTAATAGCTAGGAAATGACAATTCTTGAAGTTATGGTTGAATTCATGTTAAATACTTGAACTTCATGTTAATTTGGTATGAAACTATAATGTTTATGTGGCTATGTGCTTATATGTTAAGTGGTCAATGAATGATTGGGAGTAATGGTTCATTGTTGGGAGTAATAAGGAACGAGAAGAGGAAGAATCCAATAAATACGAAAGTCCAAGTAATAGAAGTGATCGCGCGACCAAGGAAGTGGTCTTCCGGTCTGAATGGACCAGTAACCCATGAATTCTACGATTACGTATGCTTATGTGCTCAAATTGTTGCATTATACATGTTCACGACATCCAATGCATGTTAGTTTATTCACTAAGTATAATGCTTAAGAAAATCATTTTTCTATTTCTGTTGTAGTAAATAACAACCGCCGCAGTTTGGAGCTATACCTGGAGAGGAAATGATGCACGGTTGGGAATATGAGAGATTTAGAACTTGTGAATATGTTATCTTCTAAATTTTTAATATGTTGCAACTTATAGTCTCTCTAATAGTAGAGTTAGTACTTTTGTTGAAACCATGGGACTTAAACTCTACAATTTGTAATTTGGTAGTTTGGTGTTTAGCTTAGAAAATCTTATGTATATTCTTATGTTTTGGTTAATTACGCAGAAATTGTCGTGTTGAGCCGATCCGGCAAGTTCGTATCGTGCCGCTAGTGTTTTGGACAAGTTCCTTGTATAATTGTGATGCTAGTTTAAGTGTTAAGTTTATCTCCAACAAGTTTCCTTTGATGTTGGTTGATAAGAAATGAAAGTCAAGAATGTATTTTGATTCAAGGAAGGTTGAGTTCATGGTTAGTCTGATCTAATTATGGTTGTGATCATGTACTATATGCTTGGTATGTGTTTAAAAATGTTTAGGAGTGTGTTTGGAATGGTTTTCCAAAGTTTCATGAAGTTTGAATTAGTTTTGGTATGTTTAAAACTTGAAAATCTGATGTTTTTAGCACCAAGGAAACTATCCTGTAGAACCGGATCGATCCGGCTCTTTAACGTTGATCGATCCGGCCCATCCTGGGGACATTCTGCGAGAAACAAAAAAGTAGGATCTGAATTTTATGGGCGGATCGAACCGCTCATGTTTCCAGCAGCTGTCCATTTTTACGGAAACAAGCATCTCTTTCTAGCAAACTCGGATTCGTGCGCCATTTTTTGCGTTGGAACGGGACTCAAAGACCTATCTTTTGGTATAAAATTTGGCTATACTTTATTAGTGACCATTTTGCCCTTGGGACTACTTTGTCACAATAAGGTTCTTTAAAGTGGTTAAATTCATGTTTCCTTCCTAACTAGTGTAGTTTGAGACGCGTATAGTCTTGTTACACGTGTCTTAATCCGCTGGGGTAGGTTGGGGTGTGACAATTTTTGGTATCAAAGTAATAAGCTAGAGCTTTTGGGGATGAGAGACGTACGAAGCGCAGTGTGCACACAACGATACGTAGCTACATGATCATGCATGCACTTTTACTTAGCATACTTTTAATGTTGATTAGCATGCCATGTGTTTATTTAAAGTAACGTGTGTGTGTATGTGTGTGTGTGTGTGTGTAATAATGTGGGTGCCAGGCAACATGTCTTGAGGTGAGAACCCAAATCGAATGGAAATGGTGGAAATAGCTATTGAAGGATTAATCTGAGTAGCCGAGACACACGTGACTAAGGAAAGACCGGTTCAACCAAATCCAAATTCGAGGGAGGAGATTGTTACCATCTCAAAATTCCCTAAGCAAAAGCCAACGGTATTTCGTGGGGAAACCGACCCAATGAAAGCAAACTTTTGGATTTCTGATATGGAGAAAATCTTCAAGGTGTTAACGTGTACGGAGGAGCAAAAAGTTCTATTTGCCGCCGACACGTTAAAAGATGAGGCGCAATATTGGTGGCGTACTAAGCTGTGCCCGGGTCAACTGACTACCTGGGATCAATTTATTGAGATATTTAATGAACAATATTTTCCAGAATCATTTGGGGATCAAAAAGCTCAAGAGTTTATGGAGTTGGTACAAGGGGAAAAGACAATCTGAGAATATTCGACACAATTTACGAGTTTGGCAAGATTTGCCGAAAATATTGTAACAACTGAAAAAGTGAAAGTAAGAAAATTTATGACAGGGCTTCGGAGCGACATCCGAGGACAAGTGACTGTATTTTGGCCAGAGACCTATGCTAAGGCATTGGATATTGCCTCTATCGCTGAAATAGATATGGGGTATACTTCAAACATGCCACCACCACCAAATCAACAAAGCAAGAGGGCGGGATCAAGCCAATTCAGCAGCCAAGGTAGTGCAAAGAGACAGAGTCCAGGAAGTTCATCGGTCAGTAGTGGCAGTGGTTCTAGTGAGAACAAGCTGAGGTATCCAACTTGTTAGAAATTCCATTGGGGACGGTGCAATCAACTTCCAAACTTGATTACTAGTTGTAACAAATGCCGACAACCAGGACACATTGCTAGAAATTGTCCGAACCAAGTTATAGATATGAGAGGTCGATGTTTTATTTGCAAGGAATTGGGACACCAAGCTAAAGACTGTCCAACCAAGCGCCAAAGAGCTTCAGGTTCTGGTCTTCTGCGGCTAGTGCTATTACACCGAGGACTACACAACAACCTCCAAGGAGGGACCAGTGAGAGGCAAGATCATATCAGCTCAGGCTGGGAGAGACGACTTCTACTGACACCGTCGTTTCAGGTATGGTTCCCATTTGTTCACACCTAGAAAATGTACTTATAGATTTGGGATCCACACACTCGTTTGTATCACACCACTTTGCTAAACATTTAGATAAACCACTAGAGTTTCTGGATTATGACTTATCTGTTGCAATACCATTTGGGGCTCTGTTGGTTAGTTCGGGTGTGTTTAGAAAATGTGAGATTAATATGAATGGTAAGGAGTTAACCATTGATTTGGTACCATTTGTAATTCAACATTTTGATGTTATATTGGGTATGGATTGGTTAGTAGCTAATCATGCGAATATTGATTGTAATAGTAAAGGAGTAGTATTTTGTATTCCAAATCAAGAAGCATTTTATTTTCAAGGCAAGGGTGTTGTAGCACCGCCATATATTGTATCAGCTATTGAAGCATATCGATTATTAAAGAAGGGTTGTCGAGGATTTCTACATAGTATACTTGATGCTAGAGGTCCTGATTAAAAACTTGAGGATATTTTGATGGTTAGAGAATTTCTGGATGTATTTCCCGAGGAGTTGGCTAGTGTGTTGATCGAACAGGAAATTGAGTTTGGTATTGATATTATGTCGTGAAGTTAACCTATTTCACGAGCACTACATCTAATGGCACTGGTTGAATTGAAAGAGTTAAAGATTCCGTTGCAAGAGTTGTTAGACAAGGGTTTCATTTGGCCTAGTGTGTCTCCATGGGGTGCACTGACATTATTTGTGAAGAAGAAGGATGGTACAATGCAGATGTGCATTGATTATTGGAAAATCAATAAAGTAACAATCAAGAACAAGTACCCGTTGCCACGTATCGACGATCTATTCGATCAACTTCAAGGGTCTCAGGTGTTCTCGAAAATAGATTTGAGATCGGGGTACCATCAACTGAAAGTTAAAGCAGAGGATGTAGAGAAGACATCCTTTAGGACCCGATACAGACACTATGAGTTTCTAGTGATGTCGTTTGGGGTTACTAATGCGCCTGCTGCCTTTATGGATTCAATGAATCGAGTGTTCAAATCATATTTTGATGAGTTTGTGATAGTCTTTATTGACGATATTCTTATTTATTCCAAAAGTCCGGAGGAGCATGAACAACACTTGAGGTTAGTTCTACAACGACTTCGAGAGAAACAATTATTTGGAAAATTAAATAAAAGTGAGTTTTGATTGACAAGTGTCACATTTGTAGGTCATGTGATCTCCAATGAGGGTATCTCTGTAGACCCACAGAAGATTAAAGCTATTATGAACTGGTCAAGATCGACTAATGTGTCAGAAATTCAAAGTTTTTTGGGATTAGTTGGATATTATAGAAGGTTTGTTAAAGACTTTTCTAGAATTGCGACTCTGATGACCAAGTTGATGAGAAAAGATGTACCGTTTGAATGGAACAAGAAATGTGACAAATGTTTGTTGAATTGAAGAAAAAGTTGACAACGGCACCTATACTTACAATTCCGACAAGTACAAGAAATTTTAAATTTCACAGTGATGCTTCCCACCAAGGCCTGGGATGTGTTTTGACACAAGATGATAAGGTGATGGCTTATGTTTCACGACAATTGAGACCTCACGCAAAGAACTATCCGACTCACGACTTGGAGTCAGTGCCGGTAATCTTCACCTTGAAAATTTGGAGACATTATCTGTACGGGGAGACATGTGAAATGTTTACCGATAACAAAAATTTGAAGTACTTGTTCACTCAGAGAGACCTTAACATGTGACAAAGGAGGTGGTTGGAACTCATGAAAGATTATGATTTGAAAATTCAGTACAACCTGGGAAAGGCGAATGTGGTTGGCGATGCTTTGGAAGTTGACGGAGAGTTTGGCGTATGTTTTGACGGAGCAGAAGAAGTTAATACAAGAATTTGAGCAAATAAGACTCGAGGTAATTCCTAAAATCGAAGGTAGTTTAATGGCTGCGATTGTGGCACAGCCTAGTTTAATTGGTAAAATCAATACTATTCAACTTCTATATCCAGAATTCAAGAAGATTGTGGATGAATTACCTGAGGGGAGAAGGCCAGAATTCAGTTTCCAAGATAGTGTTCGGAGGTACATCAATCGATTGTATGTTCCTAAAGTTGGTGATTTGAGAGACAGAGTTATGGAAAAAGCTCACAACACTAGATATTCAGTACATCCGGGTGGTACCAAAATGTACAGAGACCTGCGGGAGATTTATTGGTGGAGTGGTATGAAGCGAGAAGTAGTATAATTTGTTGCTAAATGTATGACATGTCAAAAGGTGAAAATGGATCATCAACGACCCAGAGGGGAACTTCATCCTTTAGAGATACCAAAATGAAAGTGGGAACATATTACAATGGATTTCATATCGGGATTATCAAAGTCTCAGAAATTGAATGATAGTATCTGGGTTATTGTAGACCGGTTGACTAAGTCAGCCCATTTTCTACCAATCAAAACCAAGAATCTGTCAAAACTTGTAGAGATTTATATCAAAGAGATTGTTAGACTCCACGAGGCACCAATATCGATAGTAACGGACCGTGACACTCAATTTGTGTCTAGATTTTGGAAGAGCTTACAAAGAGCTATGGGTACTATTAGGAAACTGCGTTCCCAGAATCCGTTGACAGCGCGTATAAGTTGGTACTGCAAAAATTACGTGAAAACTACAATAACCCTATAAGGGCGGAACTAGGGTTACCTTAAACTGCTAAAACGAATTGTTGTAGTAGACGAATCGAGAACACGGGCTCGATAACAGCTCACGATCTTCTACCGTATTCCTTTGCTACCAGAATATCGAACTGAGTGTGGGCTCCTTCGAAATCCTTTATATTTCTGCTCTCTCTTTTTACGCTCTATTTCTATTCCGAGTTATAATGCTCTTGATGAAAAAACGCAAACTGAGGAGAGAGCCAAAACAGCATATATATAGGCTATGATAGGGACCATAAGAAGTCAATATGGAATAGGCTTCCTTATGGAATTAGGAAACCCTAATTTGAAATGAATCAGATTCCTATTTCCATAAATTATAATTTATACCACTAAAGAATTATAATTGCACTCCTACCCTTATCTCAAAAATATATTTCGAGCTCCATGTTATTAAATGCTTATTATCTCCCCATGTTAAGATTACAGATATCCATTAATAAATATAATTACTGACAGTCATATTTAATTAATCTCTTAAAATTCCTTGAGATCCTCTACTTAACTTATCTGATATGTCGGATACAAAATCCACCAGCAGGGTTTGACATAATCAAAACTTATAAGCTTTCTTAAGGGGATATCATCAATCCCAAAATTGAGACATGGATTCCATCATTAATTAATATCCACCACACAATTAATATTGTCACCCAATCCAATGAGATATTGACCCATTTAAGGATCTCACCCTTTTAGGGATCAAAGTGTAAATATCAAATGTACGTGTTTATAAATTAACTTAGGATTTAGAGCATAAGCACTCATAATAGTCATGAGGTATTAATTATCTTATAAGTTAGTATAAAGATAATTACCCCAAGTCGGTCCCTTTTAATACACAAAGTGTACCAGCATGGTGAGTTGAAACTATACCATTTCCCGTAGTCAAGACAAACCTACTACAACACCATGCTGCAGTCCTACCAATGGTGTGTCCAATCTATCTAAGACTATAAACCAAAATCTTACATTCTACAAGATCCGATGGTCTGATCTTCCGTGCGTAAGCCGAACTCTACACAACAAACCACCTACTATGTAGAATGAAAGACACACATGCATAATATTAAATAAACAATATACCTCAAATATTGCCCACACAGATTCTCATAAAAATGGATTAACTGATTTTATTAAATGAATAATAAATCAACTTCATAAAGCATAACTTTTAGTATGTATCCTTAACAGGGTACAACCTTACATTTCAATACCGCGTTTCATCCCTAGATCGATGGTCAATCCGAAAGGGTGATTCAGAGTTTAGAAGATATGTTGAGAGTATATGTTAAGGATTTCAAGGCCGATTGGGAGACTCATTTGTCATTAATAGAGTTTTCCTACAATAACAGTTTTCAAACCAGCATTGGAATGGTGCCTTATGAGACATTATATGGAAGAAAGTGTAGATCGCCAGTTTGTTGGACAGAGGTTGGTGAGAAACAGCTTTTGGGACCGGAGACACAAATTACTACCGAAAAGATTAGATTGATTAAACAGCGATTGCAAACAGCTCAAAGTTGTTATAAAAGTTATGCGGATATGGGTAGAAGACCCTTGGAGTTTGAGGTAGGTGAGTTTGTCTTTTTGAAGGTGTCGCCTTCGAAAGGTATAGCATGGTTTGGTAAGCGAGGTAAACTTAGTCCGAGGTATGTTGGACCTTACTTGATCCTTAATCGAGTAGAACCATTAGCGTATCGCTTGGAATTGCCACAAGAGTTGGCGAATGTTCACAACGTATTTCACGTGTCGATGCTTCAACATTATGTATCGGATTTGAGACATGTCATCATTCTAAAGCCATTGGAGATTTGGGAGGATATGACTTATGTGGAGCATTCAGTACAAATCCTTGACAGAAAGGATCAAGTATTGAGAACCAAGGTAATACCTCTTGTAATGGTTCAATGGCATATTCATTCAGTCGAAGAAGCTACTTGGGAACGGGAGGATGAAATTTGAGCTAAGTACCCACATATCTTTGATTCTTGAGGTAATAATAAGTTTGGGGACCAAACTTCTTTTTAGGTAGAGAGAAATATAATACCCGTACCCTGTAAAAGGGTTAATAATGATTTAAATATGCATTGATTATTATAATTAGTGTATAAACCGGATTAAGGGGGAGGCTTGGACTCGCCCTGAGGAAAGTGTTCAGTAAGGACACCATAGGGAAAAGTCCCCAGAGAGGCGAGACAGGTAATGAAGTGGGACCCAGTGAAAGGCCTGAATAATAATATTTGCATCTTACATGATTAAATGCATTTGTATGATTAAATAAATATTTGTTTAAATGCTTTTATATTATATGATGGTATATGTGTTAGCATTTGGTATTAGGTTGAATACCCAAATAAGGGTATAAATAAAAATGATTCATAATTAGTAGGTGCGATAGCAACTTCACAAAATATTTGGGACCCATACAATAATAAGACAAACACCCACTTAGATAATTGGGTAGTTAACGGAATATTTGGGGGATTTCATAATAAGAACTTTAAAAATTTTGGGGTGTACACGAAAAGAAGAAAAATTGTGGAAATGACACCTCAACACATGTTGCATGTGTTGTGTCAAGAGAGGATGACTCTCCAAAGGAAAATTTACAGAAATTAAAAGAAAAAGAGAGAAAGCTCAGAGAGAGAAACGAGAATACGAGACGCCGACGCCGTCTTTATATCGTTTCGTCACCGCCGTTCGACCAATTCACGAACCAAAGCCATATTTAGACTCGTGGAGGCAAGACAATCATTTTTTTACCTTTAATTTACGTTTTAATAGTCGTAATTTTGGTAGCTTACGCTAATCGATAACACGCGATTACCGAATTTGTGTAGGATTGACTCTGGAGAGAGAATTGAGCAAGAATTGTTAAAGAAATTCTGCATTTCTAACTTATTTGGGGGTAAAACTGTGAGAGGTGAGTTTTCTAACTTAAGCTTTGATGTGGTACATGTCTTGTGCTTCAATTAATAGCTAGGAAATGACAATTCTTGAAGTTATGGTTGAATTCATGTTAAATACTTGAACTTCGTGTTAATTTGGTATGAAACTATAATGTTTATGTGGCTATGTGCTTATATGTTAAGTAGTCAATGAATGATTGGGAGTAATGGTTCATTGTTGGGAGTAATAAGGAAGGAGAAGAGGAATAATCCAATAAATACGAAAGTCCAAGGAATAGAAGTGACCGCGCGACCAAGGAAGTGGTCTTCCGGTCTGAATGAACCATTAACCTATGAATTCTGCGATTACGTATGCTTATGTGCTCAAATTACTGCATTATACATGTTCACGGCTTCCAATGCATGTTAGTTTATTCACTAGGTGTAATGCTTATGAAAACCGTTTTTCTATTTCTGTTGTGGTAAATAACAACCACTGTAGGTTCGGAGCTATACCCGGAGAGGAAATGATGCCCGGTTGGGAATGGGAGAGATTTAGAACTTGTGAATATGTTCTCTTCTAAATTTTTAATATGTTGCAACTTTTAGTCTTTCTAATTGTAGAGTTAGTACTTTTGTTGAAACCATGGCACTTAAACTCTACAATTTGTAATTTGGTAGTTTGGTGTTTAACTTAGAAAATCTTATGTACATTCCTATGTTTTGGTTGATTACGCGAAGTTGTCGTGTTGAGTTGATCCGGCAAGTTCGTATCGTGCCGCTAGTGTTTTGGACAAGTTCCTTGTATAATTGTGATGTTGGTTTAAGTGTTTCCTTTATTTCCAACAAGTTTCCTTTAATGTTGGTTGACAAGAAATGAAAGTCAAGAATGTATTTTGATTCAAGGAAGGTTGAGTTCATGATTAGTTTGATCTAATTATGGTTATGATCATGTACTATATGCATGGAGTGTGTTTAAAAATGGTTGGGAGTGTGTTTGGATTGGTTTCCCAAAGTTTCATGAAGTTTGGATTAGTTTTGTTATGTTTAAAACTTGAAAATCTGATGTTTTTAGCACTAGGGAAACTGTCCTGTAGAACTGGATCGATCTGGCTCTTTGACATGGATTGATTCGGCCCTTTGTGGGGATATTTTGCTAGAAACAAAAAAGTAGGATCGATCCGGGTTTTATGGACGGATCGATCCGCCCCTGTTTCCTGCAACTTTTCATTTTTTACAGAAACAAGCATATCTCTTCTAGAAAACTCGGATTTGCGCGCCATTTTCTGCGTTAGAATCGGGACTCAAATACCTATCTTTTGGTATAAATTTTGGCTATACTTTAGTAATGACCATTTTTCCCTTGGGGTTGATTTGTCACAATAAGGTTCTTTAAAGTGGTTAAATTCATGTTTCCTTCCTAATTAGTGTAGTTTGAGACGTGTCTATTCTTGTTACACATGTCCTAATCCTCTGGGGCGGGTTGGGGTGTGACACTATACCTCAGGATTTTGGGAAAGTCTGCAGAAGGCTATGGGAACTTTGCTCAAGATGAGTCGCTCAAGATGAGTACTGCTTTCCATCCTCAGATCGATGGACAGACTGAGCGTGTTTATTAGATTATGGAAGATATGCTCAGAGCTTGTGTAATCAACTTTGAAGAGTCTTGGGAGATGTACTTTTCGTTGGTCAAATTTGCGTATTACAATAGTTATCATTTGAGTATTTGGGATGGCACCGTTCGAAGCTTTATATGGACGGCCATGTCGATCTCTGTTGTGTTGGGCAGAAGTGGGAGACAGAGAATTATTGGAACCAGATTTGGTGAGGGAAACCAATGAGAAGATTTCATTGGTCAAAGAAATAATGAAATCTGCACAGAGTAAACACAAGAGTTATGCTCATTGGCGTTGAAAGGATTTGGAGTTCAGTATCGGAGATCACGTACTCCGTAAGGTTTTTCCAGTTTGGAGAATAGTACGTTTTGGTCAGAAAAGAGGAAAGCTGGCACCTCGTTTCATCGGGCCATTTGAGATACTGGAACGTGTTGGGAAAGTGGCTTATCGACTCGCGTTACCACCAAAGATGTCTGGTGTTCACAACGTGTTCTTATTAGTATGTGAAGGAAATACATACGAGATCCCTCACACGTGGTAAAATTCGACAATATCGAGGCAAGTCATAATATTGTCTACAAGGATAGACCCATGAGGATTCTTGACCAGAGTATTAAGAGGCTAAGAATAAGGGACGTTCCCTTAGTTAAGTATAACACCCGCATATGTGTTATTGCATTTCATTACATTGTCATGCATGATAATGTGATGTATTGTGCATTTTTAGCACATATGTGAGTGAGTTTTGACTCACGAGTTGATTTGGGTATCTGTGTTAGAGAACCCTTTGAGACTGTGTTGATAAGCATTTTGTTGTTGTGACGTCTCTCCGAGTATGAGATGGTCATTGTGGAATACTTTAAATATTTATATGAAATTAAATGTTTACCTGTGTATTTCACTATCTGTATCATTTTCTGGATTAGAATATATTTATGTTGTTAGATTTAGTATCCTGGTGAGGATGAATTAACACGCTATTAATTTGGTAGGCTAATTAGCAACTTCGTAAAAGTCATGTAGAAACTTGCGTTTTAGCAACCAAACGGAACTTAGTCATAAACTTTTTTATAATTTCAATGTTTCACTTGTAAAGCTATAATTTAACTGTGTAGAAAGTTTCGAAGACTGTTTAAGAGTTTTGAAAACTCGTGGGGAGGTAAACACAATTTCTAAAGATGTTGCCTATACATAGAAAGTGATGACTTTCATATTTTTCACAACTATTAACCTAAAACTCAAAAGGAGGCCAAAAGGAAGATTTAGGAGCTTAGAGCTTTGTGACACCAAACGACGACCTTCTGTTCGTCTGATTTCTTTTAGATTTCATATTTGAACTCCCCGAGGTAAGAGCTTCGTTTTGATACCTATTAGGCTATGTTTGGCTAAGTTTTCAGAAAAGTTATTTTCTAGAATTTTCCATAAAAGTTGATATTTGGACTTTTAATCTGTAGGAATTGTACTAGACGGATTTCTGCACGATCTTTATGCACGAGTTTTTCTTGGTTTAAATTATAGGAGCGTAAATCGGAGCTGAGTGATTCAACTTTGTATTATGGAATGATTGCCTGGAGTGTATTCATGTTATGTTTGAATAGCATGTGTTAATTCATAGAGATATATTATGTAGTTCTGTAATACCCTGAATTTCTGGAGAGTATTAATAAATAAAACTTCGTTCTATATACTTGTATAACCTTTCCTTTTCTTTTGGTGAGATTTAGTTACCAATTTATTGCCTTTCATCCTAATCGATTGACACTTTTGGTTACCAATCGATTGACATGTTCCCAATCAATTGCCATTGTACCGACTAAAATTGATTACGTGGCAACATACCAATCGATTACTTTTCTTTCCAATCGATTGCCTTCAAATGTCTGTTACCAATCGATTATCATCTATACCAATCGATTGGCATAAGCTGAGACAAATTTTCTTCTTTGCTTGAGATTTAAACATGTGGCACTCTCAACCTCTATATATATGTCTTCATATATGACATTGGGCTAGTTTTACAGCCTTGAGAGAGAGAGAGAGAGAGACACATATCTTATGAGTATATATATCTATATACATCCATATATCTATATATCTATATCTCTATATCTCTACACTCACCACACACACACACACTCACTGCCCTTGGCAGTTGGGAGAAAGAAGAGAAGAAAAAGAAAAGAGGAAGGGAAGAAGAAGAGAAGGAGAGAGCTGAACAGAGAGAGGAGAAAGAGAAGAAAGAAAGAGAGAGAACTTGGGTTTTAAGCTCACACACCAACCAAACACACCCTAGGTGAGTCCTAACTCACTTGGTCCCGTTATATGAAGTTTATACAAGTTATTGTGAGGTTTAGATGTGTAATATGCATGTTTTGTACATTTATATATGTTGTTTTTATAATCTACTGGTGAAGACAAAGTGCCAATCGATTGGCATAGTTACTGATGTTGTCACTATCAAGATATAAAAGTATACTTTACTTTTCTAAAGATTTGCAGTGTGGAAGTAAAGGTCGAACCCACAGAGATTGATTAACAACCGCGCTTTAATTTTAAAACCTAAACTTAGCTAATTTAAGAAAACGGAATTGGATTTGAATTTTAATTAAACTAATAACAATGAAAATAAATCTAAATTACGAAAGCGATTTAAAATTGTTTTTATGAATATGTTTAAGAAACTTAGGATTGCAAATCCACCACTAGCTTCATAATAAGGGTATTTATGCATTACTTGAGCTTACTAAGTTGGATGATAATGGGGAATTGTAGCTACAAGCCCAATTCCTCCGTCAAGAAAATAACTATGGTTCAAGCACCAACATAATCCATCTTCGGTTAGCACGAATTATCCCACACTAAACTAGGGTTGTGGTATAATCCGTCTAAACTAGGCATGGACTATTCGGATACTTGATAGCACAATTCAATTTAAGCACCATTACATGTAAATAATCTAAACAAGCACAGCAAGCATAGATCATTGAGCACACTACAGTCAAAATAGATCTAAGACAAGAATAAACTTTGAAAGTAATGATTTTGATCAATAGAAGCACGATTTATTTATAAAAATCCTCTAAACATGTAACTGTCATCCATACATAATAAAACTAAAATAAAAACATATTACTTGGCTAGGGTTTCATTGAAACCCTAGATCTAGAGTCTAGTTGTCCATAGAAGTGGTAGATGGCAAGAGGTTGATGGAGGAGGCCATGGAAATCCTTGGTCTTCTTCTTCTTCTCCTTGCTTTTCCCTCTTCAATGGGTGAAAGTATGGTTGTATATTGTGTGTATAATATTTGTCAACCCCTAAATTGAAGTAAAATAGGGTATATATAGATTTACAACAAGTTTTTGGAAGCTTTCCTAACCCGAAACGCACTAAAACTGCTATATTTTACAATCTGGACGCAATTAGGCAGTTTCGTTTACACAGGACTCTTCAATATAGCAGAATACGCAACTTTGATTTTTGTACGGATCGTGCGAGCGCGTAATTAGGAAGGTCGCGCGCGCAGATCGCGCGAGTGAATTCTGGGATCTCGCGCGAGCGGGTCGCGCGAGCGATTTCTTGGTGTTCGCGCGAGCGGGTCGCGCGTGCGATGTGGTTTTTCTTGCTTCTTTCTTCCTGCTTTTTCACCCTATTTAACTAGATCTCCTTGTTTTCTTCCAAAACCTGTCAGAAAATAGAAAATGAAGTAAAAATATACAAAAAACAGGATAAAAAGGTACTAACAAACGTATGTTAAGGCGTATAAATAGGATCTGTTCTCTCCCGATCACACCCCCAAACCTACATTTTGCTAGTCCTCGAGCAAAACTAAAATAAAAACTAAACTACTTATAAAATACTACTCCATTTTCACATGGATTGCGATTGCATTTAGCTTATGCAACAAGCCTTTTAAACCTCTAGGTGTCCCTAGTCAGACGAGTGAAGTCTCGTGAGGGTTCTCGTCAACAAGTCACCCACAACCATCTTTATTAACTTATAAATTAAAAAAATAAATAAAAAATTTATTCAAACGAAAAACAAAACAATCAATACTCCTTATCATATAACAAAGATTTGAAATAGAATAACGAACAAGAAGAAACAGAATCAAACGTCTACCTACATCATGAAAAACAATCCCCAGCACATGCATCGTATAAATCAATAGAGTTTCTCATAAAATTGCACGTGTGTGATATAGTAGTCAAATGAACACGCGCATGTCATGAACTTGGAATATACTTCGGATAACCATTTAACTATGTCTCGACTACGAATCTCACAATGTCAATTACACTCTAAAATGAAACACTCAGAAACAGGTATAATTTATCTAATATATGTGAGTAACGGAAACATGTTTTAATCCCCCTCCCATCATTTTTATATCCGAACCATGTTTCCTAGAATCAAATAGGACTTTTCAAAGGTTGTAATGTGGCTCAGGCAGTGAAAAAGGATAGAAAGGATTCATTAGGTAGTTTTAGAATGGCATTGTAAGGCATGTTCAATTTCTTTCATTCTCTCTTCCTACCAACTTCATCTTTTCATTCTCCTCCTTTTCATTATTTACAATTTTTTTTTCCTCTTCTTTTTTTTTTCAACCTTTTTTTTTTTTTAATTCTTGCTTATCGGATGATTATTCATTGATTTCTAAGCAACCACCCCAATAGCATTTTGTCTTCTTCTTCTTAATCACACATCGCCTTAACACCACTAAAAGGTGACAAATCTCTCAGTGGTGAACTCCAAGTTTGTCAAGTCGGAGCAAAAACAAGGATAATGGTAATTAAAGAAAGAAATGGCATTTTAACGGCTCAAAGGGCGAACGAAGGACATTTTTATCATTTATCTGGATAGTGGTAAACAAAGAGGGCGTATAATCATCTCCTATAGTCGTATGGTTCTTCAACATATACGACGGAAGATTATTTAGTATGGTAACAAATATTTTAACTTGACTATCAACCAAAACAAGAATAATGAGACTAAACAACGAGTTAATGCGCTATTTCCATGAAATTCGACAAACACAAGATGTATTTATAACCCTCTAAAAAGAAAAGATAGGTTCAAAAGCTCACTGGGTCTAGTCTCCTCCATGTGTTATCTAGAAATCCGAATTATATTATAGTTCACATCAAACATGTATTCAAGCGACTACGTGCAGTGCATAGGTTTGTGTGCAACTCTAAGATATAAAACTACGATTCGAACGATACATGACCTAAAACGTTTCAACATGACTTTAGCAAATATTTAATCACATCTTCTCTTGTTCATCATTCTATAACAATCATAGTTACATAACAAGATGTATCAAATCAATATTGCAAAAACGTCGGTAACATGGTTTATTTAAGCACAAGAATCGAAATTTTTTTTTTTGAAAAATTTAGTGTAATAATAATGTGCATGTGTGTGCATACCCCCAAACCTAAACCTTTCATTGTCCCCAATGAAACAATAAAATGAAAGAAGGGATAGTACGTAAAGAAAGAATGACAATACCTCGATCTCGGCAAACACAAACTAGGTGAACGTATAATAATAAGGAATCAAAGTTCAATTACTCCAAATAGAGCACTATTACCTGTTAATACTTGACAAAAGAAAAGAAATAAACAAAATAATAACAGCAGCTAAAAGAATTATAACTAAACTAAACAAAATGAAATAAACTATAAGACCGAACAAAATTATGAAAAATAAAAAAATAAAAAGATAATAACTATAAAAGGAAAGAAAAGATAACCAGAATTATGAAAATAACAAATGGCTAGATCTAAAAGGACCTAAGAAACAAAAACAGAAAAGGTCAGAACTATGTAACAGGTGTGGGGGAAAAACACAAAAATCAAAAGAAAATTTCAGAAAAAGGGGAAATCGCGCGAGCGGCCGTCAAAAATTGATGTTGTCAGTATCAAGATATAAAAGTATACTTTATTTTTATAAAGATTTACAGTGTGGAAGTAAAGGTCGAACCCACAGAGATTGATTAACTACCGCGCTTTAATTTTAAAACCTAAACTTAGTTAATTTAAGAAAACGGAATTGGATTTGAATTTTAATTAAACTAATAACAATGAAAATAAATCTAAATTACGAAAGCGATTTAAAATTATTTTTATGAATATGTTTAAGGAACCTAGGATTGCAAATCCACCACTAGCTTCATAATAAGGGTATTTATGCATTACTTTAGCTTACTAAGTTGGATAATAATGGGGAATTGTAGCTACAAGCCCAATTCCTCCGTCAAGAAAATAACTATGGTTCAAGCACCAACATAATCCATCTTCGGTTAGCACGAATTATCCCACACTAAACTAGGGTTGTGGTATAATCCGTCTAAACTAGGCATGGACTATTCGGATACTTGATAGCACAATTCAATTTAAGCACCATTACATGTAAATAATCTAAACAAGCACAGCAAGCATAGATCATTGAGCACACTACAGTCAAAATAGATCTAAGACAAGAATAAACTTTGAAAGTAATGATTTTGATCAATAGAAGCACGATTTATTTATAAAAATCCTCTAAACATGTAACTGTCATCCATACATAATAAAACTAAAATAAAAACATATTACTTGGCTAGGGTTTCATTGAAACCCTAGATCTAGAGTCTAGTTGTCCATAGAAGTGGTAGATGGCAAGAGGTTGATGGAGGAAGCCATGGAAATCCTTGGTCTTCTTCTTCTTCTCCTTGCTTTTCCCTCTTCAATGGGTGAAAGTATGGTTGTATATTGTGTGTATAATATTTGCCAACCCCTAAATTGAAGTAAAATAGGGTATATATAGATTTACAACAAGTTTTTGGAAGCTTTCCTAACCCGAAACGCACTAAAACTGCTATATTTTACAATCTGGACGCAATTAGGCAGTTTCGTTTACACAGGACTCTTCAGTATAGCAGAATACGCAACTTTGATTTTTGTACGAATCGCGCGAGCGCGTAATTGGGAAGGTCGCGCGCGCGGATCGCGCGAGCGAATTCTGGGATCTCGCACGAGCGGGTCGCGCAAGCGATTTCTTGGTGTTCGCGCGAGCGGGTCGCGCGTGCGATGTGGTTTTTTTTGCTTCTTTCTTCCTGCCTTTTTACCCTATTTAACCAGTTCTCCTTGTTTTCTTCCAAAACCTATCATAAAATAGAAAACGAAGTAAATATATACAAAAACAGGATAAAAAGGTACTAACAAACATATGTTAAGGCGTATAAATAGGATCTGTTCTCTCCCGATCAGTTACCAATCGATTGCTATCAGTCTAGATCCAATCGATTGGATAGAATTCCAATCGAATTGACATCCCAATCGATTTCCAATGTTAGCAATCGATTGACATTGTTTAGACCCAATCGATTGCCAGTTTCTTTAATCGATTGTTACATATTTTAGACCCAATCGATTGGATCTTATCCCATTCAATTAGTATGGGCAGAACATGGATTCATTTGCCTATTTATTATATTAAGGGTTCGTTTGTTCGTTTCTCGATTCAGACTTCCGTTATGTAATTTTTGGGTTGATCAGGGATAATGTAACAACAAAGTTAAATATGATTAAGAATAATGGATTAAAGAAATGACGTGATATACTATGCGGCTCATGTATAAGTTTGATTCCCGTTTTCTTTTAATCAGAGTAGTCAGGCTACAGTGGGAAGTCATGTATCAATGATAGTGCATAACCTAAGTAGGTTTGATAAGTTCTGGGAATGGTCCGAGGGCAAACGCTTGGTCATGACATGCTTTCACATGCGGTGGATGGGTTATATCCTTAACGAGTAGTGGGCAGGACCATGTAGCCCTAATGTAGCCAGATGATCCCTGTTATATCCTTAACGAGCGGTGGATGGTTTATATCCTTAACGAGCAGTGGATGGGGATCAGGTATATATATATCGAGAAGTTGTAGCAATAGATTTGATATACTATTGTTCAAAGCATTGTATCCCTGACATGAGGTAGATGGTTTATATCCTTAACAAGCGGGGGATGGACTGACGTGGTGTCCATGAATGTGGTGGATGATTTATATCCTTAACGAGCAATGGACAGAATGATGACATGTCTATATATATGAAACGATTGAGTTTGTTCTTTCTAGAGAGTATGTTGATCATCGGTCTTCGAGTAACAAGGCGATAAAGGTTGGTTAACGATGTTGAATAAAGGGAAGATATTACTTAATAGAACTATATCTCATAACTTCATAAGTTTGTTTTACTTTCATATAATTGGTGCCTTGTTAGTTTATACTCATTCAGCTCTCAGTAAGCTGACAGCCTTTATTGCCTAGACTTTCCCTCGTCCAGACTATCCTATACCTTATTCTGCAGATGACGGAGCCTATAACGATAGTTACTATCCGGGAGGAGAATACACTGACGGTGGCCCTGTTAGGGATATATACTAAAAGCCATGCTTTATGTAGTTGATTTATTATTCATTTAATAAAATCAGTTAATCCATTTTTTTATGAGAATCTGTGTGGGCAATATTTGTATTATATTGTTTATTTAATATTATGCATGTGTGTCTTTCACTCTACATAGTAGGTGGTTTGGTGTGTAGAGTTCGGCTTGCACAGGGAAGATCAGAGCATCGGATCTTGTAGAATGTAAGATTTTGGTTTACAGTCTTAGATGGATTGGACACACCATCGATAGGACTACAGCATGGTGTTGTAGTAGGTTTGTCTTGACTGCGGAAAACGGTATAGTTTCAACTCACCATGCTAGTACATTTTGTGTATTAAACGGGACCGACTTGGGGTAATTTGTCACGCCCCGACGTAGCATAAATAAGGAAAGCGTTTAATTTCCTTTATGGACCCGTAGGTTGCGACAGTTTGAAGGATCGATTCCGTCCCAAACGTTGAACAACAAAACATAATAATCAGAGTAGAGCAATCAAAGCTTACAACAATTTCTAACTTAATAAATATTACAGCACAGGTCATCTAAAGGCACAGACCGCCTTGAAATAAAACAATAGCTTAATGTCTGTTACAGTCATCCTTATAACACAAACGGTTTAAAACTTAAAACATATAATCAATAAACAGTTTCACTTCAAAGCCGCCGTTCTCAATTAGCATAGTCATACGATTCCTCCTGATTGTAACCTGAAAAGCCTGGACACGAATGTCCAGGACGCATCAACGTCGTCAGCTTCAAGAAGCTGGTGAGTATTAAAAACATAACTTTGAATGTAAAGCATACCCATTTACCATTTTTCTAATTCCCATTAAAATCCACAAGTTTATATTTAAGATAAAGAGCTCGTTTAGAAAAACAACCACAACATTATTAAAAAGGTAGATTCACACATATGTGACCGTGTATGAGAACGATGCACCACCCTCTTCTTGCCGACTCTTTTCTCTCGACAAAACCCAACAACCCACTATCTTACTCCTGGTATCTTTGAAACACTAAGATAGCCACACTTTAGCAACGGGGCGCCAGGGAGTGTCCAGTTTGCCTCACACTTTGGTCCGGGGTACCAGGGAGTGTCCAATGCCTCACACTTTGAATACCCTAACCGCCATGCAAATACCGGGGCAACCCCTCACACAGTATCCAGACTCGAGTATCAGGGAGTGTCCGTAGGCCACACTTTAGCACTACCATGGGTGCCAGTGAGTGTCCGAGTTCGGCGTCACACACTTTAACGCTTCCATGGACGTCAGGGAGTGTCCATATTTGCCACCGTCGCATTTCAAAGATACCCTCTCCACAATCTCAACCACAACCACAACCACAATCTCAACCACAAGCTCAACCACAACCACAACCACAATCTCAAACACAACCACAACCACAATCTCATTCACAACCACACAACTACAACCACAAACTCAAACTCATACTCTTCCACACTACCATTACTCTTTCCCACACAAACTGACACCCACATGCATGTACCACTGACCCCACATGTATGTCATGAACCTTAAACATGCGGCAATGTACTGAAATATAAATACAACATGCGTACGGGGATTAATAACTTGCAATACAATGTTTTAATCCTTCAAACATAACCAATAGAGTTCTGATTAACTAAATATCCCGAACAGAACCTTAACAGTACTAAAAGGTTGAACCAAACAGTCCCTTAACAGAAAATAGACAAAAACAGAAACGGCCAGACTTCGCGCGCGCGGGCCGCTCGCGCGAAGTGTCGCTCGCGCGGGCCGCTCGCGCGATATGTCCAATTTTTATTTTACATATAAACTTTTCTATCTGCCTGAAACAGCCAAGGTCGCGCGCGCGGATCGCTCGCGCGAAGGGTTCCTCGCGCGACCCTCACTCGCGTGATCTGCCTAAATTTCATTTTATATATATATAACTTTCTGTCTGCCTGTGGAAACAAGGATCGCGCGCGCGGGCCGCTCGCGCGAAAGATCGCTCGCGCGATCTTCGCGCGCGCGATCGTGGCGCGAGATGAAGCAGAGGCTTCATCTTCCCCGCAGAAACTGCTCTGTTTCAGCAAAACAGGGTCTAAATTGACCCATTTCAATTCTGGAATTATAAAGGACATGTAATATATGATTTTCTTTGTTTTTCAACAAAGATTATGAATCCTTGATCAATTTTACAAGATCTCATCTATAGCTTACGAATTTTATGAAATACCAAACCATGTCAAAACTAATTTCTTTATATACTTTCTCATGGGGTTAAATGAAGCTCTAAAACTTCAACCATGGACTATATGTACCATAAACCTTCATTATTATCTAAGAAGACAGATTTTGGTTGAGTTTGAAAATCTTGATTTTTCAAGCTATGGCAAATCAACGTAAAAGTTTGAATGGGGATTCACAAGATAAGCTATACACACAGAAAGTAGGCATGAAATTACATTCATAGTGAGTTGATAATACTCACTGGGAATGTAGATTCAAATAGATGTTGAGAAAGAAAGACCAATAAAGAAATCCACTTCAGCTTGGCTATGGTGGATTGAAGCTTTCTCTCTCTATATGAAATCTGTAGAACTCTCTGTGTAACTCTCTAACTCTCCCAATTTACTGAACTTACAAATGTGCAGATGTGTGTGTTTAAGAGAGCATGTGAGTGTATATATGCAAGTATCAAACTTGGGGGCCAAGAACCACCTCTCACACTCAACAAATTGATTAACCATACTAATTTCTAAGCAATTGCAGATTAAGAGGGTTAATCCATACTGAATTATACATACACATTGTTTCACTGATGCATTTAGCTCCACAATTACACCAAGGGTCAAGTATAGGCTAGTAGGGGGCAAGCTTGAGTTGTTTGGGAAAAACAACTTGTGGCCTAAGAATACACATACAAAATTGTAATATCCAACCAAGGCACAAGTAAATCATGAGTTGCCATAATTGGTAAGTAAGCATAGTCACTTCAACCTTTACGTCCAAATCACAAACTGTGCAAGTTTAATGCGGCACGAACAGTTTTGAACATAAACTGGTATTTTCGGGGTGCGGTGTCCACCACAAAATACAGAAAATTCATTTTAGTGTAAGAAGTGATTTTCTGGTTTCATAAAAATACAGCTTGAATTAAAAGAGAACATTTCCACCGTTTTTGAAATACAGATTTGAAATTCAATACAGGTGTTGCTAAATTTCACATAATCGCAGTTTGACCCCAAAAGTAATTTCAATTATGAGATCAATCAAGAAATAAATTTCACACATAAGAATTGAAATTAAAATAAAAGCAAACAATGTATATTTAATTTTAAATATGACAATGCAATGTACATATTAATTAAATGAAAATGCAGGTTATTACATAATTATCTTTGTACTGACTTATAAGATAATTAATACCTCATGACTATTATGAGTGCTTATGCTCTAAATCTTAAGGTATTTTATGGACACGTACATTTGATATTTACACTTTGATCCCTAAAAAGGGTGAAATCCTTAAATGGGTCAATATCTCATTGGATTGGGTGACAATATTAATTGTGTGGTGGATATTAATTAATGATGGAATCCATGTCTCAATTTTGGGATTGATGATATCCCCTTGAGAAAGCTTATAAGTTTTGATTATGTCAAACCTTGCAGGTGGATTTTGTATCCGACATATCAGATAAGTTAAGTAGAGGATCTCAAGGAATTTTAAGAGATTAATTAAATATGATTGTCAGTAATTATATTTAATTAATGGATTACTATAATCTTAACATGGGGAGATAATAAGCATTTAATAACATGGAGCTCGAAATATATTTTTGAGATAAGGGTAGGAGTGCAATTATAATTCTTTAGTGGTATGAATTATAATTTATGGAAATAGGAATCTGATTCAATTCAAATTAGGGTTTCCTAATTCCATAAGGAAGCCTATTCCTTATTGACTTCTTATGGTCCCTATCGTAGCCTTTATATATGCTGCTTTGGTTCTCTCCTCAGTTTGCATTTTTCCATCAAGAGTATTATAACTCGGAATAGAAAAGAGGGCGTAAAAAGAGAGAGCAGAAACAAAAAGGATTTCGAAGGAGCCCACACTCAGTTCGATACTCTGGTAGCAAAGGAATACGGTAGAAGAGAGCTGTTATCGAGTCCGTATTCTCGATTTGTCTACTACAGCAATCTGTTTTAGCAGTTTAAGGTAACCCTAGTTCCGCCCTTGTAGGGTTATTGTAGTTTTCACGTAATTTTTTTTGCAGTACCAACTTATACGCGCTGTCAATGGATTCTGGGAACGCAGTTTCCTAACAGCCCACTGATGACACCTATGCCGGAAAAGACTATTATGCTGATGTTTACGCTAGCTGAAGACTTGTAGATTGTTATATTTTGTACTTGGGCATATGTTGCTTCCAAACCTTATATACTTCCGCTGTAGCTTTTTACTGTTGTAATAACACTGATGTTGGTAATAGAAACAACTGTTATTTGTAACCAGTTTGTTTTTATTACTTTTCTTGTTGTAGACTAGTACTGTGTGGTGTGGATCATTAGTGACATTCACCAGTCATTCCCAAAAGGGAAATTTATTTTTCTCTATTTTTGTTGTTCCGGGGCGTGACAAGTTCATATTGGGCGATTATATTGATAAGTAGGCCCAATAGCATGGTGAAATATTTTAATTACTGAGAGCACGGTGATATGTTTTTGAACATGTTGAGTTGCTTATTTGGGTCAGAAGGAGCACGTGGTCACTAAGCCATTTTGTGGAGCCAATATAGGCATTAAGGTCGCACGATTGAAGAAAAGAATCGTGGGTCTTACCCTTTCGCGTGAACTTATTGGCGAGGAATCGCGGATTGGGAGTATAGAATGTGCACGTGAGTCTCCGGCGACTAGTATAAAATGTAGAGATGTGAATGCGAGCATGTTTATCATTCATGTGCATAAGTTGTTTTATTCACTAAGCGTTAGCTTAAACAAGTCGAATATGTGTGGTTATTCAAATAACCATTGCAGGTATTAATGCCGGCGAGGAATCGGAGAAGTGAGCACGTGGAATTGGGAGTTCACTTAGAAGGCGACTCGATATGTTGATCTCGTCGTTTTGTAATAGACATGTTGTAATAAGAATTCTTATGGTTTTTACTTATGTTTAACTTAATATGCTAGAATGAATCTAAAATGTTGTAATAGACTATAACATGTTGTAATTATGTTTTAGTAATGTTTCAATACAGTTAGGATCACTTTGGATTGAGTTTGGAGTGCGTATGAATTGAGAAAGCTTTTAACTTAGAAAATCTGCAGAATGTGTGCTGCTGCCATAAATTAGTTAACTAGTTTGTGGAGCAGTCGACTGGAGCCTTGCATCTTTTTATAGAGGATCAGTCGACTGGGTCTCCGACACAGTCAACTGAGTCATGTTTTCAAATTAGATATTTTCTGTCTAAACTGGACTTCAGTGGACCGGACCGTACCAGTTGACTGAAAATTTGAAGCCCCAGTCGATTGGACTTAGAAAACAGTCGACTGGATCGTGTTCTAAATCCAAACTTTCTGCTGGACCAGTATCAGTCGACTAGGCCTAAGGTGCAGTCGACTGGACTGCTGCTTTTCAAAATGTTTTGTTTGTTCCGCCGTGTGTGTTCTTAAACCTAATTTTTTTGGGAACGTTAATGAATTGGTTTAGCACTTTAGCCTCAGTGGCGTTCCACGGGCTCTGATTCTGCTATTGTGGGATTGGACTGTGACATTAAGGTTCAGTGGAGACATCATGATGAGGGAGAAGCATCGTGGGAGTTAGAGTTAGACATAAGGAATCGACACCTCGAGTTGTTTCAGGATTAGTTAGCTCAGATTTTGGGACGAAATCTCTGTTAAGGTGGGTAGAGTGTAATGCCTTGTATATTATTTTCAGTAATAAGTAAAGTATTTCATTTTTGAATAATAATGTTCGAGTTTTATTTTTAAAAAAATTTGTTTGGGGTCAAACTGTATTTTTTTATGAATGAAAGGAATACCTGTTATGGATTTGAAACTGTATTTTTATACAGTCAAAAATTATTTCCTATGCTAATATTATATTTTTTCTGTATTTTTAGCACAACCGCGAAAATACCAATTTATATTCAAAACTGTGATTATATTATTATGTGGGTGTGGGAACACGTGAGCTCATCCACACCATATAATTTTTAGGCTTTGCTTGGAGCCCAAAATTTCTTAACAGTATATATATATATATATATATATCATCTCTCCCTCATAGTCTCTCAAATTCTCTCTACGAACTCATTGTCCCTCTTAAATTCTCTCTATTCTCTCTTGCTTTCTCAAAACAAACACACACACACACACACAAATAGATTATATACATATATGTACATACACATAGACATATATATATATATACATACATACATATTTACTTATATATCAAGAGAGGGAGTAGAAATTCAAAGACGTTGGAATTTACGACAGAATTCTCGGTGTCAAATTTGTAGTCCAAACACATCTGTGAGTAATTTCAACTCACTCCCAATGTTAATATATGTGTATTTCTGTATATATAGGTGTGTATATGTGTATGTATATAGAATCACATTAAAGCTTGAAGACTGGAGTTTTATGAAACTCAACCAAAATTGATTATGTGAATGGGAAATGAAAGATCTTAATCTAAATAGACTGACTACAGCTTAATTCCTCCGTATTGCAACGAATAATGAATTTAAAGTTTTGACATCCTTACCTTAATTGAAAATATCGAGAGTTACAATATGTATCAGTTTAATCCGATCGCATATTCACAATCTAAGTGGAAAAAAGAATAAATCCATATATTACATGATATGTATAAAACAGAATGCAGAAATGGGTAAAATTTCAGTTTTGAAATCAAAATAAAGGAAAAATGAAGAAGAAGACCTTTGGTTTGTGATTTGCTCGTACGACCCACTCATGTGAGTCATTGCTCGCGTGACTCACTCTTGCGACCTGTGCAAACTTAGGCATAAATGAGTTTTTCATACGAATTTCATAAATAGTCTGATCGCTCGCGCTACCCATCGCTCGAACGGCTCGCGCACGTGACAGGACATTTTGGACAGTCTGTTTCTTTTTCAGAAAGGAACTGTTTGGAAAAGGTTTCAAAAGTCTTTACAAAATTTTTTTAAAGATAATATGTTTTCTGTAAGATACTTTAAAGAAAAGACTTGATAAGAACAATTAAGACTGGTTTCATGTTCATACGGATATTCAAATTTGTAATTAGTAAATGTAGTTATAATTTCCATGACATTAGCATACATGATAGGGTCGAGGTTGAGTCGACATGCATGATTTGTGAGAAAGTGTAAAAGGAGTAAAAGAGATTATGTGTTGGTATGGGTTGCCTCCATGGACGCTCCTTAGTACCCGAGTTCTGGATACTGATTGAGATTATCTCTGGTATGCCGTGGTGGTACTATAGTATGATTCCATGGATCAAGGTAGTAGATGTCATGATGATGTGGTTCTAGGGTGCCTTTTAAATATGACGGTGGCAAATTGGACACTTCATGGCACCCGTGGTAGTGCTATAGTGTGTGACGCCTCCACGGACACTCCCTGATACCCGAGTTCTGGATACTGATCAAGATTATCTTTGGTATGCCATGGTGGTATTATAGTATGATGCCGTGGATCAAGGCTGACTGGATATTCCCTGGTACCCGTTATGCTATAGTGTGGGCTGCCCGAATGTTTCAAGGTACTAGAACGAGGAAGTTTGGATGATGTGATCTTGTGTTTTATTGAGAGAAAAGAGTCGGTAAGATGAGATATTGCATTGTTCATGCACAGTCACATATTCATTTGCTTTGTCTTCGGTGGTTATAATAGTTGAAGTTGGCACCTTGAATTATGTTTTAAAAGATTTAAAACATGCTTATATATACATTATGAGTATATGTTAATTTTACTCACCAGCTTGCATGAGCTGACGGCGTTGATGCACCCTGGACTTTACGTCCAGATTTTCCAGGTCAGGAGTAACCAGGGTACTTTAACTATGCTAGTTAGAGACCGGAGGATTTTCCTAGGAGGGCTGTTTTTATATTTCTTATGTTTATAAATCATTCAGTGATGTAGAATTTATTAGATATTTGAATAAGGCGGTTTGTGCCTAAGACAATGACTGATGTTATAGTTTCGTAAGTTTTTAAGTTGGAGCTCTATGTTTATTAGTATCATTTTCTTTAGAAATGTTGTTAAATTATTTGTTGTAGGGACAATTGGTCACTTTCACTTGTCACGACCTACGAGTCCATAAAGAAAATGAAACACTTTCCTAATTTATGCTACGTCGGGGCGTGACACTTAACAAAGCCCCATAGCCCACAGCCCACTCCGTTAAGGGCATTATTCAGAGGACGACAAACTAAAATCGGATGACGAAGTGACCGGCGGCTCGACGAAGATGACCAACCAAGGTTGTACGACGACCATAACCACTCAGGTACTTCAATCCACCTTCTTTTTGTTTTTTTTTTCCTTGAAGATGAATCGAAAATTAAATTGATTCAAGTGCTTCAATTGAACTTCATTCAAACGTTAAACGCAATGGTTTGCATTTCTTATATTATATCTAATATTGGAGGAAGGTGTAGGACCCTTCCAAAATCGATCCAAGGGTGAAAATTTTCCTATTTTTTTTTAACTTTGGATCTTTACCCTTATCACACCACATCCATTCTCTACCCTTGGATCTACTCAATCCAATGGTCAAAACCCACTCACACATATTTTCTCTCTCCCGCACATACACGGTTTTTTCCCTCTCTTTCTACAGGCCCGGCCCTGGGCACAATGGGCCCCCAAATTTCTGATAAATTTGAGGGCCCCTTTTTGACTCCAACCGTTATACCCTTATGCTTATATGTTTACAGACAAAGCCACTTTAGGCTAGGGGTGATAAAAAAATTTGAAAAACCAAAAATCAACTAAAATCACCGGCCAAAAAACCGATTGGTCGGTTTTTATAAAATATTTGTACAAGCTAAAACCCACCAAAACTGAACCTATTGGTCTGTTTTGTAAAACACAAAAAATGACCGAAATCGACCTCTCACACCCCTACTTTAGACTTTCTATCCCACTAACTGTCAATTACTCCCACTCTACAATTGAAGTTCCCTCACTTTCTATGTGTATGTATAAATGAAGCATACTCCCTTTTATAGCCATCCCCTCCCTAATGGACGCATAGGATGTTCTTGATCCAACGGTAGCTAATGAGTCTCCTAAACATTCTTGGGACTCTAACATTTTCCACA
The DNA here is from genome assembly GCA_033977485.1 of Hydrangea macrophylla. Classification (NCBI taxonomy): domain Eukaryota; kingdom Viridiplantae; phylum Streptophyta; class Magnoliopsida; order Cornales; family Hydrangeaceae; genus Hydrangea; species Hydrangea macrophylla. Next base: position 135,694,510 of record CM066991.1, read on the forward strand.
AGCTTCCACTAGGTTCTAGAGTCTTTCATTCACTCCTAAACCATAAATGCCTTCCATAATCCTCTAAAGCCTTCTAGAACCTTTCACGATCTTGCAGACATGTCTCCAATCTCCTAGACTCCTCTGAACTCTTCTGAATCCTTTTAGAAGCTCTCTAGGACTTGCCAAACTTTTTAAGATGTATCTAGACCACTTCGAATTACTCTAGAACACTCCGAACCCTTCTAGAATGTCCAAGCCTCCACCAACATCTTTTACACTGAGCAATCCCATGAAATGTGACTAAGCTTTGGCCCTCCAAACTGGGTCTGTGACACTAGGCAGACCTAGGTAGGTCTTTTCTTAAATAATTTTTTTTAAACGTGGGAATGAGATTGTAATTTAGTAAAATAAGATTAAATTAAATCAAATGTGTTTATGGAAAAGATGGAAACTGTGAAGTCGATTTTGTATCGGATGAGGATACAGAAGAAGATGGTGATGATCAGTGTACGAGTATGAGTCTGAGTTCAATGGAGAGAAAATATTCGAGGGATATGGAGAAGAAGAGTTAAAAACTTAGTTTGTTGATAATGTGATTTTATATATATATATATATATATATATGAGAATTGTCTCTGTATTATTAATTATCTATAAATAAATTTTTTGCCTATGCCTCGCCCAAGCACCCCTCCACTGCCTGCCTACCGCATAGCAATTTTTAGAACATTGGGCCCACCCAAGTCCAAATGGTCAAATCTTACATAAAAACAACAAATTACGTAAGTTTAGACCAATAACTCAATAGAGTTTGAAGAAAAAGAAACACAAAAACATTCAAACTGGAATTCCAGAGAGTTTACTATCTCTCTCTCGCTTTTAAACCACCAAGCATCATCACCACGATAGCCCATCGGTAAGAACATGAAAGCTGAAACATCGCACATGCTTACAATGAAAGTGTCACACATTCACCATTGTCAATTATCCCCTCTATTGAAAGTTGAAACATTACACAGGCACACCATGAAAGTGCCATTGTTGTATACTGGGTTTTGTTGAAATAAAAAGCAATAACAGAAAATTTTATCTTTGCTACATCATGTATTATATTTTTTTCTTAATTAATGTAAACATTTTTTTGAAGATAATTTGATAATTTTAATATAGATTCCAAAAAAAAAATGTAAAAATAAAATATTTGATTATGTATAGAGCCCTGTTTTGGGAGTTTGCTTTGGATTCGGATAACTCAGGGTCGACACCGTCTCTCTGCAGTCGTTCTTTCCCTCTCACAGTCTTACAATGCACATTCTTTATTTGATTTTTGAATTTCCTCCCATCTCTCTCTCTCTCCCCTAAGCAAATCCCATAACCCTAAAAATACCATCACATCCATCACCCATGTGGCTATGTCAACACCGATAATATCATTCTCTGTGATCTTTTTGTATCCCTCACTTAGTCTCTCTCTCTATATATATCTCATAATCTATATTTTTACTGATTTTATGCTTATAGCTTCTATTGTTTTGATTAATTTTGATTAAGGGTTTTTCTCCGACCGCCACAACCGCAGCTAGTGACAAAACAGATGGATTGATGAGTTTGTACGGTGAAGGTGTAGAAATCATGGTATATTTTTATTTCTTAATCCTTGCCTACTTTCTTCTCTAATAATTGATGCATTTATAGTGAACCCACTTTTTACCAATCCATGACGGTCAAAATGCCATTTTTGGGTCGTGCCCACGTGGTCATGGATCTGCACTAGTCTATATTTGGTTGATAATTTTTTTTTGGGGAAAAATGAGATTAATTTATCTTTGCAAATGTTTTGGAAATTTATTCGATGAATTGGCATTTCAGTAGAAAGAATTGATTACAAATTTGCAATCGAGTCAATCATTGGAATCACTATTCTAAAAATCAGCCTAGGTGCCCGCCTAGGCAGTGCATAGGCGCTAGGTGGAGCTTGGCCGCTGCGATTTTCCCTAGGCATTAGTAAAAATCACCCAGGAGATTAGGCAGGCCCTAGTGTCACGGCCTTTGAATTTTCTAACATCTTCTCGTGCGGCACTTAGACTCACCCCCATTACTGTAAGATAAGTAAGTCTTGCTAGCACTAAAAGTAGAAAAGAGATGGAGAGTTGGGAGAAAGAGTATTGTATTGCTCTCAAATGCTTTACAACTATTGGATGATTTAATCAAATGAGAGTCTCTCATTTTTTATAGGGAACTAAGAATACAATGGACGGTCTAGATCATTTCGATCTAACGATCGTAAATTATCTTGAATACTCCTAGGAAATATTTAGATATTTACAAGCTCTATAAGCTCTACCATCTTCTAGATTTCTCTATTGAAGTTTACAATGTACAAGATACAAAAACACATAGGAAGCCTTAGATATTTCTATAATGTATAAGTTATGCAATGTACTAGAACATTCTTTCATAGGCTGCCCATAAAATGTTTGAGAAAATGTCAAGCCGTGACACTAGGCAGGTCTTTTCTAAAATATTTTTTAAAATGTGGGTGAGATTGTTATTTTAGTCAAATGAGATTAAATTAAATCAATCGGTTAATTTTATTTGAAGTTAACTTTGATAAGGAGTATGAGTTTGAATCCTAGAGAGAGAGAGAGAGAGAGAGAGAGAGAGAGAGAGAGAGGAAACAACAACATTTTGGTTTCATTTTGAAAACATGTGAAAACACTACAAAAAATTGAAAACACTAAGAAACTTGTGGAAACAAGACTTTTAATTTTAACAGTATGCACATATAAAACTATTAATTGATCATTTGAGAGGTATATTTACGTAATTATGTCAATAATATAATGTTTAAATTGTAAATACATGATGATTTAGTCAAACAGGTCATAGAATGCAGAAAGCATTTCATACAAACGAAAAGTTACCTATAGGCACATAAAGAGCTAATAAGACATCTCTAAAATAATATGGTTGTTTATCTAACAAATTTACATCCAATCGACTGTAAAGTGTCGAGTGGGTACACAAACTGGTCAAAGCTCCGGGTATTCACAAAGATGAACATTATATGTCTTATAGATATGGTGACAATATTCAGTCCAACTCATGTAAGCACGAAACCATGCCTCATAATCAGTCTTAAACCTCTCATAATCTTATCGACCACACCCAAATTGTTGAGCAGCAAATGAAGCTGTCGAAGTGTTGCTTCAAACGTGACACACCACTATCCTTCATTATTTTGTGACAATAATTACATTGAACATGATTCCGATTATCTCCAACTTGCTCCTTGTGCTTCCAACCAATATCTTTTTCTCACTTTTTCTTCTTTTTTCAATTGGTTGTAAAGTGGCATCCTTTTTTTAAAAAAAGACATTCCTACAACAAGAATTAAATTATATTAATTTTTTTTTGAAGATGTTAAATTTAGTAAGATATTAAATTTGTTGAATTTATCAATGATCGATCATTATAAATTTAAGTATGAATAATTAACTTTATAAGGGCGAGTTAGTGATAAAGACAGTTTATGATTCTTGTATATGCATAGGTCCAACAAAAAAACACTTTAGTGAAAAGGCATGCACTTATATTTGTACACTGCACTTATATTTTAAAATTTCACAAGACTACGAATTTAACAAAAGTAGTTTTGTGAAATTTCACAAATTCACAAAAATATATGTAAGCAGAGACTTTTAACAAAATTGTAAATTTTTAAGGTCCTTTAGACACCTAAGTTCAGAACTAGGGACTTAGCGCTAATTATCCATTTTTGGAATGAGAAAAATAAAATTAAACTTAAATGAACTAGTAAGACAATTCTTGATTTAATGCTACTACTTAAAATTAAGTATTTCTCTAGAGTGGAACGGATAAATGTTCAATTTAGCCTCTGTTTGGTTATTGAATTTTATGAGGGAAAAGAAAATAAAATAAAAGAATGTTATCAACTTGGATGTGTGTATAGCTTACCACAGGATTATATCTACAGTTATGCGGTACCTTTGACAGGTCGAATGGTATGTGGGCAGAATTCCTCTTCTGCTGCAGCAACTCCATTTATGCTGCTCGCATATGCTAAAACATTTTAATATAAATAAATAAACTAATTAATAAAACTCTATATATGAGATACATAATTAATTAAAGTATTTTATTAACGTAAGGACATATGTTAAGGAGTTAAAAATAGTCAAAAATAAAACTAAATGATTGAGATTCAAGCCTGACTTTTCATTAGTGTGGATTCCCCATGTATTTTATTATTATTATTATTAATTTTTTTGCTATTTTAAGCTCCTTAACATATGCCATTAGGACACAAGTTAACATTTCCCTTAATTAAATAAAACTCTAATCTATGCTATTATATAAAGGGATAAATAGAGGTACCACAAATATTTTAACTAAAAAATTTATTTACAAAAACACCAATATGATATCTTTTATAGAAAAACTCACATATAAGAACAAAACAATCATAATAATACCAAAAAATTTACTTTTAACTTTCCTATAGGCAAGAAACTACTTTTAACTTCCCCACTCCTTCAAAATTAGATTATCTTCTCTTCTTTCATTTTCTCTCTCCACTCACATAGCGAGTGGGCCTCAACTAGTACCACTTAATACAACTCTAAGGCTGCGTTTGTTTCCTAAACGTGATTGATGAACATTACTTGTACCCTTCACTATTAAGGAGACTAATAATATCACATCTCCATTAGCATTGGGGTTTTTATTTTGATTACTCCATGGGATTAATTAGTCCCTCGTATGAGAGGCTATTTAGTTAAAATACACTATTAATTCTACCTGATTAAGCGTATCCAAAAAATAAACTATTTAATTAAAATGTAGTATAGTCAAATTCCACCTAATCCTACCATCAATTTGGGAAACAAACGACCTTACAGTGAGGAGACTGGAGAGAGAGACCAACAAGCAGCTTAGCAAATAACAATGTTAGTGGCACTAACAAATTCCACTAATACTCACACGCACACTCTATCTCTGGGGTTTTCCTTGCAGTCGCCACTCTTCTTCTTCTTCCTTCTTGGCCTTCTCGCCCAGGGTCCTGCCTTTTTGCTAAGGTGTAATATTTGGAGGACACTAACAAATTTCACTAACACTCACACCCACACTCTCTCTCTCTCATACTCGTAGTGACATTATAGTTTCTCGCCCAGGGTTCCTGCCTTTTGGCTAAGGAGTAATATTTGGGGCACTAACAAATTCCACTAACACTCACACTCACACCCACACTCTCAGAAAATGCCAAGTCCATGTTATTATCTTCTTATTAAACTGAAAGTACCATGTGTGTTTAAACAATAGATTTTGGATTAGTAAAGCTTTATCGCATGCTTCTGGTAATCATAGTAATTATAAGTCTTACAATCACCAGGGGAGGATTTTAAAAACTTTCTTTCTTTTTGTTAAATCAATTCCCCAGTCATACGAGGAAACGATCCTTGCTATAAACATCTGACGATCCTTGCTATAAACATCTGAGAGAAGGCTGGCTGTTTGTCTCCTGTAAACTTGTATTCTATTTTAACAGAACCAGTTTCAATGAGAATATTTTCGTAATATTTCCTGGAATTCCCGTTTGTTGTTTTGGGATAAAACCATTCATTGGAAATATCAAAATAATGAGAAGCAATATCATTTGGCAGTTTAACTGCTTCTTCCTTGTTGTTTAACACAAGAATAGACCAAAGTTTAACTTTGTCAATGGGATCTGAGAAGGATATGATCCTTTCGGGAGTAGGGGCGGAATAACCTTGATCTTTACCTTTTCCTTTATTTATGGAATTATGATAATCGGGGTGTCTACCACCTCTTCTGCCTTCAGGGGTATAACCTCTGAAGTTAGGCGGCTTAGGCCTCATGATTTCTCTGCAGGAATTCACGAGTAAGGAAGTCAGGGAGAGAATTTGCACTTCCTTTTATGTAGTCAATTTTAAAATCAAAAGCAGACAGAATTCCTTGCCATCTAGCAAAAGTCTGTTTCAAGGCGATGTTTTTAACATCTTTTGTAAGAACATCATTGGCAGCTCTACAATCTACTCTTATTAAAAAATTTTGATTGAGTAGATCTCCTTCAAATTTAGTAACACATAAAACAATTACCAAGATTTCCTTTTTAATAGTAGAGTAGTTTTTCTGGGTTGGTTTCAATAACCTAAGGTAAAACGAACCAGCTGTTCAGAGTTATTAATTCATTGTTTTAAAATTCTACCATATCCCAAATCTGAAGCATCTGTCTCAACGACTTTAAGCACTGGGAACCGGTAGGCAGAAACTTGGTATGACTTTAACTTTTGCCTTAATTATCCTAACTGCTTCAGTATGGACTTTAGTCCACGGTGGGGGAATCTTATTCACTTTGTCATATAAGACTGCTGAGTCTCTATAAAGATTTTTATAATATTCAGAAATATAATTTAAACTTCCTAAAAATCTTTGAAGTTGTGTTTTGTCTTTGATTTCATCCGAAAATTTCTCTGCAAAGACAATAGCTCTATCAATTGGAATAATTATTTCTTTGTTTATGTGATGACCAAGAAATCTTATATTTGTCTGAAATAGTTTTATTTTCTTGGCTGAAACAACTAAACCATTTTTCTGGATTGTTTTATAAAAAATATCAAAGTGGAATTAATAAATTGACTTTCTAAGGCAACAATATCCCGGCTTTCTCCATCTGAGGATACTTCTTCATTCTCTTTTTTATGAGATATAATATTGCATTCCATGTTATACTCTTCTTCTTTAGTTTTTAGATATAATTATAGAGTGGGTTCTCTTTTTTATGAGATATAATATTGCATTCCATGTTATACTCTTCTTCTTTAGTTTTTAGATATAACTAGTCGATAACCCGTGCAATGCACGGGCTGTATGCTATATAAGTTCATTGTCAAATAATGTAGCAACTCCTAATAATTCTGTTATTTGATAACTAATAGTACATTCTTAATAATTCTACAATTTGATAAATAATAAATTTCCATACAAAATGCTATGTAATGTAACTTATTGAAATGATAGAAACTATTAGTTTGACAGGTATTAGTGAACAAGGAAGCTTAAATTGATACAAACTAATAACATATATAACTTATTAACAGATAAAAGTAGAAGAACGAATTGGCAGTACAAAACAGGAGACTATAAACTTTGGTTAAATACAACTATATCGATCATCAATCAGTCAAGTAAATAGTGTAGTAATCTAAGATAGACCGACATGTTGTCTCTCTAGTGCAACCATTCAGTATACAGCCTAAGATGACTGCTGGTTCCACCTTCTCTGCAACTCATGTGTCCTCAACTAAAGGTCAAATCTATTACTCTATCTAAAGACAACCAACACCATATCACGGAGAGAGTTAGAAGACTTAAATAGTGAAGATTGCTGACTTTTGTTTCTAATTAGCATGAAAGAGTAGCCAATGGAAGAAACAGGTAATAGCTTTGAATGGTCTATTTCTTTGTTATGTATTATTTTATGATTAAAGGGTTCGTATTTTTGTGTTTTGGTTTCTTTGCAGAATTTTATCAGTTTGTGCAATTGATACCAATCGATACATCAAAGAACATTTGCTTACCCAAATCTTTCAATTGATTGACCGGTAACCGATTTGAGAACCTCCGCATCACTGGACCATCAAAAACACGGGGAAATAACAATTTATCCATTAATGTGATTCCAAATTTAAAAATATAAAATAGAACGAAAGAAAGAAAGAAAGAAAAAGAGTAGGAAATTTGGGAAATTACGATTGAAGAATAACCCTTCCACTGCTCCTCCTAATGAAAAACCCTTCAAAATGAAAAATAAATAAATAAATAACAACCATCCAATAGCAACATCAACTCAGAATAATCAAAATACAATTTAACAATTAAAACAAAGGAGTCCCCCCAAACTGTTAGAAACATCTCCAAAGCAGCCCAATAGCAACTTCTACAGCAATAAACAAACATTTAGACACTTACTATGTTGGTTGAATAAGAGAATAATGACAGAAAGAGGGGAATAGGAAAGAAAGAATGAAAGTGTGAAAAAAATTACCTGGGAAAAGGTCAAATTATAGGTATGAAGAACGAAAACTTAAATCAATATTGCCAACCTAAATCACTTATTAAATATAATAAATTAAAGCAATCTATTAAGCAAAAAGTAAGCAAAAGTAACCTCCTGAGGAGGGATTAGAAGACAGGGAGATAGGGCACAAAAGCTTGAAGACTGAAGTGATACAAGTATATAAACAGAGGCAGCCAAACCGCCTATTTAATGCCCATAAATCAGGGAGAGGAGAGGAAAAGAAAAGGATTTTCGATTTTGGGAGATGAATCGGTCAACGAACTTTTTGGGAGAGAAGGGAACGTTCAGGTGAGTAACAGGGAGGCGAAGAGATTCAGATGAAGATAGGAAAATGGCAGATGAGTTTCTAGAATGGGGCTAAAAAAAGGAGGGGATAAAAACCAAGCAAGCAAAAAGAAATAATGGCAAAGTGGGAAGAATGTTGATTCAAGATTTGAAGAAGCAGAACTCAAAAGGGTTTGTAGATTGGGGGGAAAAAGAGGAGATGGGATGAAAAGTAGGGTTTTTTTTTTTAAAAAAGGGAAAAATACACAGTAAGCCATACATAACCTATACACTTACCGGCAATTATTTGATGGATCTGGGAGAGGTAGAGTCACCGACCTTTGCGTGATGTGGGAGAAGAGGAGATGGTGCGGCTGTTGAAGAAGGCCCTTGAATGATTTGCGGCTGGGAGAGGTGGAGGAGGCGAAGAGACGTGAGGAGGAGAAAGGGTTTCTGACTGAAGACGTTGGGAAGGGATTTTTACCGAAGTAAAACAATGCCACGTAGATTTTAATACTGGAAGGAGAAGGACGCCACGTGGAAGGCTGAGAGAATAGATTTGACCTTGTCTTTTATATATAGTTAATAGATTATAGTGTGAGTGTGAGTGTGAGTGTTAGTAAAATTTGTTAGGCTTAGTTTGACCCCCATGTGGTGCTTCTCATTTTTTAAAGCAAAATTTCATGTTAATTCATTTGATAACTAGTTTATGAGCTTTGCAAAAATTAAACTTAGGATTTTTTGAATAGAGGTTTTAAAAGCTCTAGAATGAAACTTTTTTTTAGAGCTTTTAAAAGTTCAAAGTTGTCTTTTAATTTCATAAAGTCTTTTTTAAAAATAGTGTGTTGTTTGTATAAAATTATCAAATAGACTTAGTGCCCCAAATATTACTCCTTAGCAAAAAGGCAGGAACCTGGGCGAAAAACTAGAGTGTCACTACGAGTACGAGAGAGAGTGTGGGTGTGATTGTCAGCTAAGCAAAAAGGCAGGACCCTGGGCGAGAAGGCCAAGAAGGAAGAAGAAGAAGCAGAGTGGCGACTGCAAGGGAAACCCTAGCCCAGATGGGACGAAGACTGTTGGAGAAGAGACTCGTCGACCAAGTAAGTGATTTATAACCAACACTCAAAATCAATTTCATCATTTTTTCGGAGAATTCCCCAGTTTTCATTTATTCATTTTTTGATTGATTCCAAATTGATTGAAATTTGAAACACACACTTACTTTTCAGTTGTTTTCGCATGGGATGGGTCTGTCTCTGAACATGATTACTCTCGTTTCCTTTGAAACATTGGACGAAACACACACACACACACACACACACACACTTACACACCCCACCGAAACGACTTCATTTCGTGCGAAGCAGCACTGGAATTTCGTGATTCCTGGTGGGGGTTTCATTTCGGTCAACTACGCTACCGAAAAGTTTCGGTCTGTTTGATGATATGAATTGGAAATTTAGTTTGTTGATAATATGAGTTTTGTTGTCTCTATATTATTAATTTTGTTTTTAAAATTAATTTTTTGCCTAGTCTCCGCCTAGGCCTCCGCCTATGGCCCTAGGCTAGGCCCCCCTCTACCGCTCGCCTACCGCCTAGCGAACATTGATTGGAATACTTACTATGATTTACAGTGCATGAATCAAAAATGGAGATGCACACAATTTGTTTAGTTTTTTACTTTTTTATCTTTGTTGTGCTAAGTGGATTCACCCAGGTTCATGTAACCAAGTAATGATTTGCTTATCGTAACTACCCTTACTATACTTAAGAGTCGCTAAGGTTATCAATTCCAACACTAACTATGTTTGGGCCTTTTCATTGACATGTGAAGCAGTTTCTGATATTTTTTTGGGCTTTATTATCAAGTCCTTCAAGTTGAGGCTACCTTCATATGTGCTTTTTTAGTTTGCTTTGTATACTTTCAAATGTGTGATTGTTGGCCCATTTTTTTTTTAATCAAATCAAGTTTCTTAGGCAAACTTTTGTCCATCTTAGTTTTAAATATATATATTTTTTCTTCTTATTCTCATTTAATTTTTTCCTTAAACTTTTTTCAATATCGTGTTTTACACTCTCTGTTCATAGCTTCAATTTCTTATTCTCATAGTTTCATGATCTGTTATGGCTTTACCAATCAATTCATTCGATTCAAAATTTTGCTGGGATTGCTGCCCTTAGTAAAGATATCAGCTCATTCAGCTTGATTGAAGCTATTGTTTTCCTGATCTAAACTATAAGAAAACGTGATCATAAAAGAGCCTTATCTTCCCTTCTTTTTTTTTTTCCTTCCCAAAAAACAAGAGCGTCACTATTTGGCATGGAGTAGGAATTTGATGGTAATGCGAATTCCTGGAATCCGTCAAAATCTTCTCTTTCTTTCTCTTATTCTTCCTCTCCTTGATTGTGTTCAAGAGTTCATTCGTATTTGCAAGAACAAGAAATATACTCAAGTAATTTCCAGATAATCAAGTTTTGATGTTTGGGGCAAATTCAGAGGTTGTTTTTCAACTTACTCATTTGTGGAATCTCGGCGTTTGATAAGATTCATACAATGCTTCAATTTTTGTTCAGTTATTAAGCTTTTTAATTAGCCAATTACTTCAAGATCATACAGTCACATGTTGAATTATTCGTTTCATTGTCGTAGTCTTTCGTCTGCATCCATTTAAATGCATATAAGAATGCTTTCTCCATCAATTTCACTGCATATAAGAACCTTTATTTGATTCCGTGAAGTTTTGAGCACAAAAAATTAGAAAGGGAAGTTTGACGATTTCAAAGTCTCTCCAACCTCAATCTGCTGCTGCTGGTGTGCCCTTTCAGCTAGCCCGTGTTCGGGCATCTTTTAAAGTCATCATTTTTTAGTTAAGAGTTTTTGATAAGCTACAAGTATGATATCTTTAAACTGATTTTCTTAGCTTTAGAAAGGGGGGAAAAATCAAATCTTAAAAAAAAAAAAAAAACTGAAAAAGATAATCCAAACGATCACAACTTTTCGAAAGGATTGTTAGTCAATCTGTTGTGGTTTTTTTTTTTTGTTGTAGTTATCATGTCTATCCAAGTACCCTTTCACTAAGAAGAATTTGGGACTTAACTGAGCAGATAAAGTTTAGCACGAAAATGTGAATTAAGGGATCTATTATAATTTATAAAAGGTGTGAGGTGTGTTGAATAACATATTACACAATATTATTGAAGGCTTAATCTCACAACTGTGAGACCTCTTTATTTATAATAACAAGAGAACAAGTAAGTACACACAAGTCCCTATACTAATCATAAAATAAATAAAACATTTATAACTAATGAAACTCAACACTCCCCCTCAAGCTGGTGCGAAGATATCTCTCATTCCCAGCTTGCTAAGGATAAAGTGAAACGAACGACTTGCTAGACTCTTGGTAAGAACGTCTGCTAGCTGCTCCCCAGACTTGACAAATGGAGTACAAATGCTTCCACAATTTAACTTCTCCTTTAAAAAATGTCTGTCAATCTCCACGTGTTTTGTCCTATCATGTTGGACCGGATTATGAGCAATGCTAATGGCTGATTTACTATCACAGTACAGTTTCATAGAGTCCTTTGGCCCAAACCCCAGATCAGTCAAAACTATCTGAATCCATAATAATTCACATACTCCTTGTGCCATAGCTCTAAACCCGGCCTCTGCACTGGATCTTGCTACCACTGCTTGCTTCTTGCTTCTCTATGTGACCAAATTACCTCCCACAAATGTGCAATACCCCGTAGTTGATCTCCTATCCATCACTGAACTTGCCCAATCAGCGTCGGTGTAGGCTTCAACAAGTGTATGGCCATTCTTGCCAAAGAACAACCCTTTCCCTGGGGCTGACTTAAGATATCTCATAATTCTAAACACAGCATCAAGATGGAGTTGTCTAGGAGCATGCATAAATTGACTTATCACACTAACAACAAAAGCGATATCCGGTCTGGTATGAGCCAAATAGATAAGTTTGCCCACTAGTCTCTGGTATTTTCCCTTTTCAACCGGTTCTCCACTGGGATCATCACTGAGCTTCATATTTGGATCCATGGGAGTATCAACAGCTTTACAACCAAGCAAACCTGTCTCCTTTAGGAGATCCAGGACATACTTACGTTGGGATATAAACAGCCCTTCCTTGCAGCGTGCCACTTCTATTCCAAGAAAATATTTCAAATCTCCTAGATCCTTAATTTCAAACTCCTTGGCAAGATAGGTCTTCAACTGTTCCATTTCAACTAAGTCATCGCCTGTGAGAACTATATCGTCTACATAGACTATCAAAGCAGTCAATTTCCCTTGTGATGAATGCTTGATAAAGAGAGTATGATCGCCTTGGCTTTGTCTGAAACCATATCGTATCATAGCTTGAGAAAATCTATCGAACCAGGCTCTAGGAGATTGCTTGAGGCCATATAAGGATTTCTGGAGGCGACATACCTTACCTTGTGTCTTACTATCCTCAAACCCGGGAGGAATATCCATATACACTTCTTCTTCCAAGTCACCATGTAGAAATGCATTCTTGACATCAAACTGATGCAAGGGCCATTCCAGATTTGCTGCTAGCGACAGAAGGCCTGATGGAGTTCATTTTTGCAACCGGGGCAAATGTCTCTTGGTAATCAACCCCATATGTCTGAGTAAAGCCCTTAGCAACAAGCCTGGCTTTGTATCTCTCAACAGTCCCATCCGCATTATGTTTCACGGTGAATACCCACTTGCATCCTACCGTCTTTTTACCTCGAGGTAACTCTGCTAATTTCCACGTCCCATTTTTGCGAAGAGCTTTCATCTCTTCAACCATGGCATTCTTCCAATTAGGATTAGACAAAGCTTCCTGAACATGGTTAGGGATAGACACAGAATCGATTTGGGACACAAATGCCCTATATGATGGAGAGAGATGAGAATATGAAACAAAATTTGAAAGAGAATGTTTAGTACATGCTCTAGTTCCCTTTCGCAGGGCAATAGGCATGTCTAAATCATCATCATCAGATGGATCAACAATAACATGTATTGGAGAATTAGCAATAGAAGGAGAGGAAATACCTGAATCATCTTCACTAGAAGGCGATTGAAGCGGGATTGGAGATATGTGCCTTTTTTCTGCTGCCCCAAAAATTTGTCTCCTCTTATCCTTGGTATACGTTAACAATTCCTTACCTTCTCTCTCTTCCTCTCCTTTTTTCTCTCCTTTTTCTCCCTCTTCCTCACCTTTTTTCTGCTCACTCTTTTCTCCCTCATTCTCTCTTTTTCCTTTTTTTCCTTCCTCTTCCTCGCTAGATATAGGAAAGGGAACAATGAAAGCAGGTTGCTCTGCTTGCTGGTCTATCTCCCCCTGAAGAGGAGAAAGAGAGGACTGAAAGTAGGAAAGTGTTTCATCAAAAGTGACATCCATAGATACATACCACCGACGAGTAGGAGGATGATAACACTTGTACCCTTTCTGAGTTGGAGAATAACCAACAAAGACACATTTGACAGAACGAGGATCTAACTTCCGACGAGAAGGAGAATGATTGTGGACAAAACACACACAACCAAACACTTTAGGAGGAATGGGAAAAATGGAGGATGACTTAGTAAGAAGTTCAATTGGAGATTTCTTACCAAGGACACGAGAAGGAAGACGGTTGATAAAATAGGATGCAGTTAGGACTGCTTCCCCCCAGTAAGACTTGGGAAGATGCATAGAGAAGAGCATAGACCTGGCTGATTCTAACAAATGACGGTTTTTTCTCTCTGCAACCCCATTTTGCTGAGGGGTGTTAGTGCAAGAAGTTTGATGGATCATTCCATGTTCAGAAAAATAGTGAGTGAGACCACCAAAGATGTATTCCCCCCCTTTGTCAGACCGAACAACCTTGACAACTGTGCTAAACTGTGTGCATATCATTTTATGAAAGGATTTAAAGATGGAAAAAACATCATTCTTATCCTTCATCAAATAAACCCAAGTAGTGCGAGTACAGTCATCAATAAAGGTAACAAACCACTTATAGCCATTTAGAGTGATAATAGGAGAAGGACCCCAAACATCAGTGTGAATAATAGCAAATGGAACAGTACTTTTATTAAAACTAGAATTATAAGTTGCACGATGATGTTTTCCCAACTCACAAGCCTCGCAAGAAATGTTGGAAACACTTTTATTGCTGACAAGAGAAGGAAATAAAAAACGAAGTAAATAAAACGAAGGGTGGCCTAATCTCTGATGCCATAACCAAGCTTCCCTAGGAATAGTCTCTCTCTGTATATGATGAGCTGCTTGTGGTAAGTTTCCCTGTGTGGCTCCCTCTGGCAGCAGAAAATATAGGCCATTCTCCTCTCTACCACTGCCAATCACCTTCTTCGTGGAGAGATCCTGAAAGACACAATGAGATGGGAAGAAGGTAACACTACAGTTAAGATCATGAGTAATCCTAGCAATGGATAAAAGATTAGTAGAGAAATTAGGAACATAAAGTACTGAAGATAAAGGTAATGAATTAAAAATTTTAATGACACCTTTACCAAAGATGGATGAAAGAGAACCATCTGCAGTTTTAACTTTCTCTTTACCAGAACTTGGGGTATAAGAAGAGAATACAGAGGAAAGACCGGTCATGTGATCGGAAGCTCCGGAGTCAATAATCCATGGTTGACTAGAATCAGCATGTAAGGCATGTGAAAAATTAGCAAAAATACCTGACTGGGCAAAGGAAGTAGAGGCAGATGGAGTGTTCAACTGAGTCATAATACGGCGGAGTGTTTCAATAGCGGCACTACTGATGTTTCCCACTGCTGGAGAAGACGATGGAGGAGCTGAGGCAAGAGTATCTTTCTCCTCGGACGGAGATGAGTCAGTAGTCAAATGAGCTCGTGGAGGACCACGACCACCATGACGGCCACCACCACGTCCCCTAGGAAAGGAAGGACGCCCATGAAGCTTCCAACATGTCTCGCGAGTGTGTCCGAGACGATTGCAATGATCACACCAAGGTCTATTATTGTTGGTGTCACGTCCCATATACTGGGGTTCTCTCGGAGGAGTAAAGGCCTTGCCGCCCCGTTGATTATAGGATACCAAGGCTGACCTATCTGTCGATGAAGAGGGCAACATAACAGAGCGGCGACTTTCTTCATCTTGCACAATAGAAAAAGCTTCTCGAAGAGATGGAAGGGGAACAATACCCAAAATACGGCCACGAACTGGATCAAACTCTGGCCTAAGACCGGCTAAAAACTTGAAGATTCTTTCCCCTTCAATGTATTTCTGAAAACCCACATCATCAGTTGGATTAGAGGGATGAAATGTGATTAAATGATCAAGTCACTTCCAAAGAGAGCCTAGAGCGGTGAAATACTGGAGAGTAGTGCGATCCCCTTGAACTTCGTCCTGAATTGCTCTTCGAAGTTCATACACTTGGGCAACATTCCCTTGACGGGAATATGTTTCAGCTAAAGTATCCCAAATATCTTTGGCCGTGCCCATAGATAAGAATGGATCTGCAAGTTCGGGTTCCATAGAATGAACTAGCCAACTCATAACAAGAGAATTATCACCTTCCCACTTGAGATATGTCGGATCATCACGAGTAGGGGCCTTGACTGAACCATCCACATAACCGAATTTATATCGACTACGGAGCCATAAAGTTGCCGATTGGGACCATGAGAGGTAATTAGCACCATTGAACAACGCAGTGGTGATTTTGGAACCCGGATTCTCAGTAACGTACGACTGTCTTTCGTTACCCATAGAAGAACCAGAAGAGGCGGCAATAGATTTCTCAGATATCACATCATCTTTTGACATGATGAAGGATGCAGATGATCAAGGGATGGTGGTCAAGGGAAGCCTAAGATGATCCGATCTAATTAAACAACATAGATCCGCTTACGGATCGAAGACGAACAAACTAGGAGCAAATAATGTTCTCAAAAAATTATTGCGGCTAGGTGTGAACAGTGCTGCGATGAACAGTGCTGCGATGAACAGTGCTGCGATGAACAGTGCTGCGATGAACAGTAACTTCGCGATGAAACTCTCGTTGGGTCGGCTAGGGTTAGGGTTGAGGTTAGGGTGGCGGCTGATGGTGGTGATGGTAGGCGGCTGGTGGTGGTGACAGAACCCTAATTTAGGGAGGCTCTGATACCATGTTGAATAACATATTACACAATATTATTGAAGGCTTAATCTCACAACTGTGATACCTCTTTATTTATAATAACAAGAGAACAAGTAATTACACACAAGTCCCTTACTAATCATAAAATAAATAAAACATTTATAACTAATGAAACTCAACAAGGTAAACATGGCCAATTCATTTGATGTAGATCAACTGTTAGGAAGAGTCGGGTCTCTTCAAGATAGTTACAGATAACTACATTGGAGATAAAGATGGATACCTCTTGCTAGAGTTTTGGGTACTGCAAGTTTTCTAAAATATTGTAAAACTTTCTATTTTTGTTCAAATTCTCGGTAATCAATATCAGTAAAAAGGATTCTTCTGTATAGAGGATCATCGAAATAAGCAAGAATACTATTTCTACGGAAAATGCCATTTATAGCCGACCCCAATTGATTGGGACGCAAGTCTTGGTTTGGTTGGTACAGAAATATTCACCTGTTGTCCATCGACTACGCCTTTCGGGCCAAACTTTGGAAATCTTAGTGCCATAATGCCTTTTAAGTTCATAGGATTTTGCTATTACATTTAGTGAATGCATTCTGAAAAATTCCAAACATTTCCCTTAATCCATGTTGTTCATCTCATCTACTTAAATTGATTGAAAAATTTTAACAAAAAAAATAAAAATAATAACTTTCGATGCTTTACGTCTCATTGTTAGTCTTACATTTTTAGTCTCATCTCATTTTTTTTTTGTCGCAGGTGATATCTAAGAATGATCAAGAACAGTAGTTGATGCATAGAGATGAACCTTACAAATTGATGTTTTGTTCCGTAAGTATAGTTTTGTTTCTTATTAATTTGTTTAGATTGTTTCTTTTCTTTGAACATTATGTGAAAATTATGAGGCTAATGATAGGGATTAATTGAATTTTGTATTTCTCTTCCGTATCTACTTTCAGTTTCAGTTTGAAGGTGTGTTGTAACCTATTTATGGAAATAGTGTTATCTAAATTTGAACACTTGGATCCCTTTTAAGTCAAATTATCCCAGTTCCTCTGCGTAATCTATTCATGTCCAGTCGGTTTGTGCAAGTTCATATATATATATATATATTTAGAGTTAAAAAAAAAGTTATACTGTACAATTGATGCTTTGGCAAAATATTTTTTTTCTTCGAGCCGTGCCCTTGGCATCTATATTACATGGCCTGCTTTTCCATTATTGCTGGCGGTGATTGAGTGTTTATATAACAAGTCTAACAGTCGTTGCTTTCCAACCGTCGCAATCCCTGTAGTCGTAACCCATTCTTTAATTGGCAAGAGTCAACATAAAAACCAATATGGTTTTCTTTACCTCTTTTTTTTTCGTTGAAAGTTTTCTTTACCTCTTAACGGTGTGATTTAATGGTTATTTGATTTGTGAATTCGAATATTAAAATTTTATTTATCATATATTCATTTACCTTTTTTTTTAATAAAAAAAAGAAAAGAAAAAAAGAAATAAATAATTTATCATACATTTACTTACCTTTTCTTTTCTTTCTTTCTTTTTTTGTCGTGCCGTGGGCACTGGGCACGAACAATCACTAGTATATATATATCATTAAAAGATTGTATCAAATGTGTTAAGTTACCAACTACTCCAAAAGCTTAAGCTGTTAGAGAATGAGCGCAACAATGTATATCAAGCTTCAACACCCTCCCTCACGTGCAACTCTGTCTTGCACGTGAAGAGCAAACAAACCAAACTCCATCATATTGCAGACAAATAACACAGTGCAAATATGCACAACAAAGCGGGGATGGGGAGTCGAATCCAAGACCTCCCACAAACAAGGCTTTGATACCATGTTAAGTAACCAACTACTCCAAAAGTTAAGCTGTTACAGAATGGGCCCAACAATGTATATCATGCTTCAACAAAATGGATGATTGGTTAGTTTTATTCCTCCTCGAATATGATGCCATAAGCAAATTGTTTCTCACGTGTATATAGGTGCTTGCAACTCTCTTTCGGTTTTGTCAGTCAATGCTAAATAGTTGTGGGAAACATTCAATATCGATGTCAA
This sequence comes from Hydrangea macrophylla, assembly GCA_033977485.1. NCBI lineage: Eukaryota > Viridiplantae > Streptophyta > Magnoliopsida > Cornales > Hydrangeaceae > Hydrangea > Hydrangea macrophylla. Next base: position 135,713,082 of record CM066991.1, read on the forward strand.
AGTTGCGTGCAATGTGGCAAGCTTCTTTGAATGCAACCAAGAAAGGTAGTACTTCATGCTCACTATCTGGTTCTTTTGCTGATTGAAAGATTATTTTTAATAATGTATTTGAGATATGTTGTGACTCAACAATAAGCTTGTCGATTTGTTCGCTTTTTGGTATTGTTGTTAATATGGTCAATATTTTGTATTTATTGTATAGCATATTCACATGAATGTAACGTATGATCGTATTTTCCTTCTTAGCGTTTCCTCTTTTAGCTCTCTTTGTATTTTGTATAAATTAGGCATCTCATTGAGAGAAATATACAGAAATCTTTTACCATCTCTTCTGGCATGGTATTAGAGCAGAGAAAAAATGATCTCTGATTTCTTCTCTTCTCTTCTCGGCGACCACTCACAGGTCGTAGCCATTTTGTGGCATCTGGAAGTTCTTCGTTGCATCTTAGATCAACAACATTTGCTGTGTCTCACCTCGAAACAGCAGGCTTGCTGTGTCTCGCTTGTGCAGCCACGAGCCTCTCGCCGACCTCCGTTAGTCCATGCCGGAGCTCTCTTATTCTTCCGACTAAACCTCTGTTCCAAAATACTCTTCACGATTGCTCATTATTTCTCTCTTGACCCAAAGTTTATTTATTTATTTTTAAATTATTATATATATATATATATTTCAGAATCCCAAAAATTTCTAGAAATTACAGATCAGCCCAATCTTTTCTGTGATTTGCAAATCAGCCTCAAAACTTTTCTGAAATTTTCAGATAAGCTCCTTTTCCATTTTCTTTTTTTCCTCCCAACTATAATGGGTGATCAAAATGGAACCAAAGATCCTCACTTTTTGGGCTCAACGACGAGCACTAAATTGAAGGATTACCATCAATGGTCTCATACCGTCACTGTGTTTTTGAAGGCATGAGATAAAGCACTTATCTTACGGACACCAAACCCTATGACACAACCAAGGTTGCTTTATGGGAGCGGGAAGACGCACAAATCATGACATGGATGTGGAATAGTTTGGAGCACGAGGTCTTCAATAATGTTTCTTTTTTGGAATCTTCAAAGGATATTTGGAATACTCTTAAGGAGTTGTATTCCTCTGAGCATAATCTTTCTTGGATCTATTAGCTCTATTAGGACATCTTTACACTTTAGCACGGTGATCGTTCAGTTGAAGAGTACTTCTCTGTTCTTAAGGGTTTGTGGGACGAACTCAATGTTATGTCGCGCCCCGGAGCAGCAGAAATTAGCAGGAAATTAAAATTTTCCTTTCTGGGTCAGTAAGTCATGACTAGTTACATTAATTGATTGTCCACAAACATACTAGATAAATAAAAGAGTAATTTAAGCAGAAGCGTAAACTGGATATACATAAAAAGATTACGAGCTATTACATCAGAGTTCGTAGTTTTCAAACGATAAAAAACAACAGAGATTAAGGAGTTGAACGCCGTTTACATCTTTATATGTAGGGACAAAAGAAGTATAATATCGTTGACGTAAGGCGTGTGAAGCCACTTTATGACTTAGTATGAACGAACAAAAATCTACAAAGAACAACTGAGTCTTCTTTCTTGGAGCCGCGCCTCTAACTGGCGTAGCCGTGACCTTCAGCATTGTAGGCTTCCCCTTCGAAGGCTTCTCTTCATAGGCTTCTTCTGGATAGTCCTCCTTCGAATAGTCATATCCTGTATAGTCTAGACATGGGAATGTCCAGGGCGTAGTATGCCGTTAACTTTAATAAAAGCTAAGTGAGCGTCCTAACCGAACACTCCTAATATAAAATATGTATCAGAAAGTACATAGCGACTAGTTATGACAGTTAATGAATTATAATTAGATCATGCGTGAACTATGCATCATCGATACATTTAACTTTACTCGACTTAACATCCGACTTTACTTGACTTTGTTACATTACCAGTGTAACGCCGTTGGCTTAGAGTGACTCGCCTAATGGGTCGAGCTATGGTTACTTTACTATCGTTGTCTGCCTCTCCGTGGCCATAGTAGTAATCTCGCTTTACAAGCTGACCATATACTCTAGGTCCCTAGGTCCTCGGGACCTTGCCTTATGAATATCGTCGCCGATTTGCGAAACGGTTACTTTACTATCGTTGGTCGTTACAACTGCAGTAGTAATCTTGCCTTACTGGCTAACCGTGTTTATTCATTTCAAAATTCATTCTTATCAATATGGTTACTTTGCTATCGTTTTTGCCTCTCCGTATCCATAGTAGCAATCATTGCCGACATGCGATTTTGTAATTCTATTCGACAGTACCGACTCAGTACATATCAACTTTCAGACCTCCGCGGTTGACTACACGTATTTTCAAATGCATACGGACTTGGTCTCCGCGACCGTTCGACTCTATACTCGTACACGTCGACTTGACGTTACGACACCGACTCCTACGTGAGGTGTATCATATGTTATGCACGAGGTACAAGTTAATTAAACAATTACTATTTATTCTTGAAATCTAGTATGGGCCCTAAGCTCGTAATACCACATGTTAAAGTATGAGATTAAACGGACTAATAACAATAATATTATTTCTATTAATAATAATATTAATAATAGTAGTAGAATACTACGTTCGAGGTACAACATATTAATATGAGGTTAACCGGAAAACAATAATAATAATATTAATAATATTAACGAAATGATAATACGGAACTAGGTTCGAGGTACAACTTGATAAATCACGAGTTTCAACGGATAATTAATAAGATAGGAGGTTAACCGGAAAACAATAATAATAATATTAACGAAATGATAATACGGAACTAGGTTCGAGGTACAACTTGATAAATCACGAGTTTCAACGGATAATTAATAAGATAATAGTAATAATAAATAAATAGCAATCATAATAATATTAACAAAAATCATGATACGGACCTAGGTTAGGGACACGACATGTTAAAGCATGAGTTTTAATAGCTAACTAATAAGATAATAATAATAATAATAATAATAATAATAATAATAATAATAATAATAATTGTAAATAGTAGTAGCAATAATAACAATGATAATAGAAATTATAATACGGACCTAGATTAGGGGCACCACATGTTAAGCACAAGATTTTCCATAAATAATAATACACAGCAATTAGAGGATAATACGGACATTAATCTAATATACCAAGTGAGTTAGGAACTCACTGTAGGTTCGGGGTCGTGGTGTGGTTTAGGATGGACTTCCTTTTCTTTCTTTCTTTTCTCTCTCGGCCAAACTCTCTCTCTCTCTCTATCTATATATTTTCCTAAACGCTAAGTGGGGGAGGGGGGGGGGGTGGTTATAGGGGAGTTAATATATATAAAATATTATATATATATAACACCCAGATTATTTACATATATACACACATAAACCAAACACACAACCACACAAACACACATGACACCACACAACGCCACTACCACATGCCACACACATGCACACAACACACTTCACACCTCACAACCCTACCATACACATCAACACTCTACACACTCCTCACACAAACACATGGCACACCCCCCAATCACTCACTCACTCTCTTTCCCTCTATATGTCGGCACACACATACACAATTGGTTGGGGTTGTTTGGGGGTTGGCTTACGGTACAAGCATGGTTGGGTAACACAGGTATAATTACGGGTTACGAAATAATATTAATTACAGTGGAAATCTTATAAATACTGTCCGGAACTGGAAATTATATTAATAAATATAATAAAAATTACAGGTATTACAGTTTATCAGTTGTTAACTCAATAACAACATTAGGAAGAATTCCTGGTTGCTAAATTTCTCTCCGGTCTTAAGCCAAAATTTGCCACCATTAGTTCTTAGATTCTTTCTGGGAAAGATGTCCCCACTCTCAGTGAGACCTTTGCTCGGGCTAAGCGTGCATCTATTCACCCTTTTGCATTTGAGAAGGATGATCATTCTGCTTTAGCAGCCTTTGTTGGGCGCTTTGACACTCCTATTGGAGCCCATTGTGGCCATGATGCTGGTCGCTGTGGGGGTGGTGGTTCCAACAATTATCGTGGTGGCCGCGGTGGTCGTGGCACCAAAAATTGCACTCATTGTGGTGGAAACAACCACACCGTTGAATTCTGTTGGCAACTTCATGGTAAGTCCGCTTAGGCTAATTAGGCTACTGTTGATGGTGTCCACCCTGTTTCCAATTCTGAAGAGTAAGTTGTTATGACTAAGTCCGAGTATGATTTTATTCTCCAGCGAGTCAATGCCTCGTCCTCATCCACAGCCAATCTAGTTGCTTCAGTAACGCATGACATGTCTTCATTTCTGATCTAGTCTTCCTTGGGTCATTGATTCAGGGGCCTTTGATCATATGACAGGTAATTCGTCTCTTCTTTCAAAATTTTCTTCTATTCCAGCCCCTTCGTTTATCAGAATAGCTAATGGCACCAAAACACCGGTTCACGGAATTGGTATCGTTAGCACTCCTACTCTTGATCTCTCATCTGTGTTATATCTACCTAACTCTCCTTTTAATCTATTATGTGTGCCCAAGCTCACTAATTCTTTAAACTGACCGGTAACCTTTTATCACACTCATTGTGTCTTTTAGGATCTAAAGATGAAGAGGACGATTGGTGGGGGATTTGAGAAGGATGGACTTTACTTTTTTCAGCCGTCTTCTACTCTGGGTCGATCAACTCTTCATTTTACCACTTCACCATATCAGTGGCAATGTTATCTAGGGCATCCATCGTCACTTAGTCTTTGACATTTAGTACCATCTTTACCTAGTTTTTCTGGTTTTAATTGTGAGACTTGTGAACTTAGTATGCATCATAGAGCTACTTTTAAACTTAGAAATAATGAACCATGTTTAAATCCTTTTGAACAGGTTCACTTTGATGTTTGGGGTCTAGCTTGCACAACTGGTTTATGTGGATCTCGTTACTTTGTTACTTTTATGAATGATTATTCTCGTTTAACATGGGTATATGTGCTTAAAGATAGATCTCAGTTGTTTAGTGCATTTTAAACATTTTATGCTGAAATTTCAAATCAATTTAATGCCAAGTTTCTTGCTTTTCGAACTGATAATGCCCTTGAATATAGCAAAGTTAGTTCGTTTCAACAATTTCTTGAATATAAAGGTATCATACATCAAACATCTTGTGTTCATACTCCCGCTCAAAATGTAATTGCTGAGAGCAAAAATGGGCCCATTCTTGCTATTGCCCATGCTCTAATGATCCAAATGCATGTTCCTAAGCCTTTTTGGGGGGATGCAGTTCTTACTGCTACATATCTTTTAAATAGAATGTCTTCACGGGTTCTTAAAGGCAAGTCTCCCTTCCAGAAACTATTCCCTGGCAAAAATCCGTTTCCTCTTCCCCCAAAAGTGTTTGGATGTGTTTGTTTTGTTCATAATCTAACTCCTGGTCGTGACAACGACATAATGTATCTTGGGTACCTGCCCCTATGGGGTCCTCTCCACCACTTCCCCCATCCGCCTCGACATCTGTAGCTCCAGCTCTCCCTCCTTTCGACTCAAATCTTGATCTTCCTATTGCAGTATGTAAAAGTAAGCGTGCATGTACTTATCATCCTATATCCAATTTTGTCTCTCTTGATCATTTGTCTCCTGCCTTTAAGACTTTCTCTTTATATGTATCATCTATTGATATTCCTAAGTCTTATAGGGAGGCTCTTTCTCACCTGGGCTGGAAATAGCTATGGAGGAGGAAATGCATGCTTTAGAATTGAATCACACTTGGGATCTAATTCCAACACCTGCCGGAGCACAAGTGGTTGGATGTCGTTGGGTGTTCACTATTAAATAGAATCCTGATGGTACTGTTGATCGTTTGAAAGCTCATTTGGTTGCCAAAGGCTTCACTCAAACTTATGGTTTCGACTACATTGTGACCTTCTCTTCGGTTGCCAAGGTGAATTCTGTGCGCATTATTATTTCACTTGCTGCATCTCTTGATTGGCCTCTTCATCAGCTTGGCTTAAAAAATGCCTTTCTCCATGGTGATCTTATGGAGACAGTGTACAAGGCTCAACCTCTTGGATTTGAGTCCAAGGGGGAGTGTGTTTGTCATCTTAAGAAGTCTATTTATGGACTCAAACAATCTCCACGGGCATGGTTTGACAAGTTTAGTAAAGCAGTTGTTGCACATTGCATGACCCGTAGTCGAGCTGATCATTCAGTCTTCTTTAAGAAGACAAGTACTGGTATTGTCATATAGGTTGTCTGTGTAGATATTGTCATCGCAGGGAGTGATAAGAAAGGCATCCAAACTCTGATTCATCATCTTGACTTGAGCTTTCGTACCAAAGATTTGGGTAAGCTTCGTTATTTCCTTGGCATTGAGGTAGCAAGGTCAAAAGCAGGTATCAGTCTATCTCAAAGGAAACACTCTTGATATTTTGGAAGAAACAAGTTGTCTCGGCTCCAAACCTGTTGCTACTCCCATGGATGTGAATCTGAAGTTGTTACCAGACATGGGTAATCTTTTTGATGATCCGGAAATGTATAGGAGGCTTGTAGGTAAACTTATTTACCTAACTATCACTCGACCTGACATCTCTTATGCAGTTAGTATTGTGAGTCAGTTCATGACCAGCCCCCGAGTTCCTTATATGGATGCTGTTATACGCATCTTGACATATCTCAAAAATGCCCCAGGGCGTGGGCTTTTTTATCATGCTTCAGGTCATCTTCGTATTGAGGGATATACTGATGCTGGCTGTGCAGGATCATCGTGTGATAGAAAATCCACTAGCGGTTTTTGTACCTTTATTGGAGGTAATCTTGTTACTTGGAGAAGTAAGTAACAAAATGTGGTGGCTCGCTCCAGTTTTGAGGCTGAGTATCGTGCTATGGCCCACACAGCTTGTGAACTTACTTGGTTGAGAACTCTCTTACAGGAGTTTGGTTTCCCTTCTCAAAACCCACCTCCTCTCTCCTGTGATAATCAAGCCGCTATCCATATTGCAAGTAATCCCGTCTTTCATGAGAGGACCAAGCATATTGAGGTTGGTTGTCACTTCATCCGATCAAAGGTGGAGTCAAAAGAAATCATTACTCCCTTTGTTCCATCAAGCTGTCAGTTAGCAGACATCTTCACCAAAGCTCTTCCCATATATGTGACAAGTTGGGATTGATTGACATCTACTCTCCAGCTTGAGACAGAGTGTTGTTAATATGGTCAATATTTTGTATTTATTGTATAGCTTATTCACAGGAATGTAACGTAGGATTTTATTTTCCTTCTTAGAGTTTCCTCTTTTAGCTCTCTCTGTATTTTGTAAAAATTGGGTTTCTCATTGAGAGAAATATACAGAAATTTTTTACCATCTCTTCTGCCAGGGATGTGTAACTTAATTGTATAAGTGCTAATGTTTTGGCCCGACTCGAACCAATGTGCTGATTCTATTGGGTGGTCCGACTTTCGGCGTTTATCCAGATTGCTAAATACACCATAAACTTAGGGCTCGCATGTTAACGTTGTGGTTTTTGGTTTTCAGTTATTGTATTGAATTAGAGGCGCTGAGGCAGACATCAATACAAAAAATGAAAACAAAAACTGAAAACCAAAAACCACAAATTACCATGCGAGCCCTTAAGTGTTGTATAGGGCGATAGAATCTGCTCCAAAATCGTTCTGGAGGAGCAGCGTACATGGTTATTGTTTGGGCTAGTCATGTTACTCTTTTGCACTGTAGTCCTAATGATGATGTTATTACTACCTATAATGGTTCGAAAAGACAAATTTTTTTTTTTAATGTGGGGAAAAGTTTGTCAAAATGTCACAACAGAATAAAACGCCAGAGTTAAGTTGTCCCCTCAGGAGGCTTGATCATGATTGAACTGTAAATACTCAGTTTGTGGTTTTAATTCCATGTCATTCATAATACTTAAAATCTATCCTTATTGGTAGATGAAGTGAACCTAAACCCTTAGAAGAAGTGGATTGTTTGCCATATGTTATACTTCTTTCCCTTCTTTGTTGATGGTTGGATTATTCTTGACCTCAGTTCTTATCTTCTCCCTCTCCCTCTCCCTCTCTCTGTGTGTGTGCCTTTTGTCCAATTTTTATAATGGTGTATTATGTGAACTGAACAATTTTCTTTAAAACTACAAGTATTTACTTAATGCTTGGATGCAGATAGTATATGGTCTCTCTTGTCTTAAAAAAAAAAGGAGATATAGTTGGGTTTGCTTTTCTTTCTTTAACTTGACATGTTATATGCATGCCAATTGCCAAATTGTAGCTCTCACATGGAATGCTGAAGACTTGATACCTCCTAGGGAAAGATATATTTTCAATTTCAATTCGAAGGAAGAGCTAAAAAAATGGCATCTCTATTCAGATTCAGAATATGGAGGTGAGTGAGTATAATGCTAAAGTTTGATGTCTATGCTGCATGAATATGTCGGAATTGCCAAGGAGAGGGCTCACAATTAGGAGAGAGTTCAAGGAGACTTGGGAAGTGCCTCATCTATGTATGTGGTGATGTATATGATGTAGGGGTGTAAGCAAACTTACCGGACCGACCGAACCGAACCGATCGGTTCTCCAAAATTTCATGCAGTGTAAAAACCGAACTGAACCGAAAATTTACACTAAACCAAAACCAATCGATTTGCATGGAAATTGGACCGAACCGAATTGTTTTCACCCCTAATATGATGTTAATGCAATTGGAGATCTTTTGAAGGGATTGAATCCCCTGTTTTTTTCTCTTTCCTAAATGTAGATTTTTTACCAACCTTGTTTTTGTTGTTGTTGTAACACAAGTACATCCAGGTCTCAAGAGTATTTGGTTTTGTTTTAGATGACAAAGCATATAGCCTTTGACGAAGTGTATACTTCATGTATACAAAGGAGCATCCCATACTGATGCCTTTCATTGTTTCTTCTCTTCCTTACGAATATCAATATAAATATAAATTGCCAAAATTATTAAGTGCAATTTGAAACTGCATACACTATTTCAGTTCTTCTTCACAATTTTGAATATTCTAAATCATCAATTAGTAGGCTGTAGCTAGCACACTATGAATAAAATAAACTTGACAGAAAATTAAAAAGAAAATCCAAACCTATTTTCACAAAAAACATGTACTCCTATCCCAAACTAGGAGTCTCTTTTGGGAATTCCACCTATTTAAGGACCATACCCTTTTTGATTGTTGTGAAAGTTATCAATTTTCTAAAATTGCCCTTTTTAAAGTTCAAAATTATAGTGTCACGTCCAATTAAAAGTGGGATGATTTTATATAATAAAGGGTAGCATGGAAAGAGTGTAGTTGAAGTACACTGACTACCTAGTTCCAAAACAGAATGAGGGATTCTTAATTGGGGACGGAAGGAGTATAAACTAGGAGTCCTGTGACATTCCATTTATTACGTGGACCTTTAAACTTCTTTATTGACTCCTAGTTCTATTTTTCTTGCATGAGTTGTGGACCTTGTGGTTGGTATAAAGGTAAAGATTGTGCAGTAATTGCCACTTGTGACTACTGAAGTAGACACATTAAATATATATTTGGATGATTGGTTCCTTTTCAGGCTTGTCCTCAGCCTCTTTGGAGATTGCAGATGCTGGAAATGGGCCAAGTGGTATTTGTTAATTCCTATCTTAACCTTTTTACAACGATTTGGTATTTCTTAATTCATGTCTTAACCTTTTTACAGCGATGTGGAATTATCATTATGCTGTGATTTCTCCAGTTTTTTGACTCTAAACACAAGTTTTTTTACCCAGTTAGTACAAAACTATATTACTCTTGGTATAATGCGCAAGAACTTCAATAAGAAACCTCAATTTGAAGTGCCTTTTATACTTAATCATCCCTTATGCGTTATGGGACAGTGTTGGGCAACTAAGAGACACCTGTATTAGTAAGATGAATGTAGTGTGCGAAGATGGATGTGTGGTAAAATAAGTCATGATGGAAGTTGAGATGACTCTATTCGTCACATGGTAAACATAACTCCCATTCCACATAAAATAAGAGAAAACCGATTAAGGTGGTTCAAACATGTAGAAAGAAGACCAATAATTGCACCTGTTTGGACAATTGATAGTGTACACATTGAGGGTAATGCTAGGAGTAGGGTAAGAACAAAATTGTAATACTTGATAACATGTAGGTTGAATGGGGCTTTGGTTTCACACCGAGTAGAATGGAGAGAAAGGAGTCATGTAGTCCTGCCCAAAAAAATTGGGACAATGCTCAGTTGAGTTACCTTTTTTTTTTTTTTTTTGGGGAGGGGGGTTGATGTCTTTGTAACGTCTGTAATCGATTTCATAGAGCTTGTAGTGTACTAAAATGAATTATTTGTATATAGATCACTTTGCTTGGCCATACCACATATTCTTTCCTGGGCCGTGGCACCACTCAGTTTAGACCTTTATTATCCAACATAACATTTTGAAATGATGTCTAGAGCATCTCCCTAATTTCAGAATCTTACAAGCCAAATTTACCCGTAAAATTTTGTGCCCAAAATACCTTATCCTTCAGCAAATTTTAATTTTAACACTTCTGATTTCTGATCTCTCCATTGCGCTTGATACATTCTGATCTCTCCATTGCGTTTGATACATCTTAATAGGAATTTTTTCTGGAAATCTGTCATTGGATTTAATCGAGGGCTCAAAATGGAACATTAGTCGTAGTGGATTTTGTGGAATGCGGTCTAAGAAGGTAAACATGTTATTCCAACATTCTCAAGATCGAAAGTTCAAGTCAGAAGTGACTTAGGGTTATTCCATTATGTTTCATTTCATTTGTTTTGACTCTTGTCCTGTTGCATGCTGTATTAGCAGGGGTTGCACATGTATAAGGCGTTTAGTGTTCATATCCTCGAACTTGCATGTTCGATACAAAATTGTGTTTCTACTCAGTCTTGAACGAAGTAACCTGATTATTAATAAATTGTGAGGGAGCTTTTGGGCGCATGGAGGGGTAGGCATCTTCTTCCTAAGACCAAAAGATGTGTGGGATGCAGCCTCTTTCCCCCATTTTTGGTGTGTATGGGCCGAGAAAGATCGAACGATTTTTTTGGCAGTTCTGTTATGTCGATAGGTTGGAAATATAGTCTTTAGAAACTACTATTCTTTTGGATCCACTAGTTCTTTTGTAATTTTTTGGTTGATGAGTTATTTGTTGTTTTGTGGAGTTTGTAAAAATCGCGTACACAAGGGCTTGCGCCCCCCTTTTTGCGCCTTGAATACTATCTTTACTTGTCCAAAAAAATAAATGTGATAATCCAGCTTTCCCCATTTGAGGAAGTACCTATATCTTGCCCCATTATTCCCCTTATGAGTGAATTGCGTGTACAAGGGCTTGCGCCCCCCTTTTTGCGCCTTCAATACTATCTTTACTTGTCCAAAAAAATAAATTTGATAATCCAGCTTCCCCATTTGAGGAAGTAACTATATCTTGCCCCATTATTCCCTTATGAGTGGGCCTTTTCAAGGGGCGCCGCATCGACGCCCGGGTGCGGTGTTAAATAAGCAAGGGTTTCTGCGCTCATCTGGGCCACTGCGGGTACAGAAGCTAGTCCAAAACTATAGGCTTAGGTTAGCAACTTGGAATATAGGAACCTTAACAGGTAAAGCTATGGAACTAGTAGGCACTATGATTAGAAGGAAGGTTAATGTAGTATGTTTACAAGAAACAAAGTGGGTTGGAGAGAAAGCTAAGGAGGTAGAAAAGATTGGGTATAAGATATTCTATACAGGGAAAGATAGGCATAGAAATGGTGTCGGAATCGTGGTTGACAAGAACCTCAAGGATAAAGTTGTGACAGTCACGAGGAAAGGAGACAGAATATTGATTATCAAACTGGTAGTTGGAGTGGATATAATTAATGTGATTAGTGCATACGCGCCCAAAGTAGGATTGGATGATCACACTAAAAGACAATTCTGGGATGAGTTGGACGCTTTAATGCAAGAAATACCGGGAGGAGAGAAGATAATTGTAGGTGGAGATTTTAATGGCCATGTAGGCAAAGATAGAACTGGATATGAGAGGGTGCATGGGGGGTATGTTTTGGAGATCAAAATGAGGCAGGGGTGAGTATTTTAGATTTCGCCGTAGCATATAATCTTGTAGTAGCAAACACCTTTTTCAAAAAGAGGGAAGAACACTTGATAACCTTTAAGAGTGGATCTAATAGAAGCCAGATCAATTTGTTCCTTGTGAGAAAGGCAGACCGCTTAGTATGTAAAGACTGTAAGGTCATCCCAGGAGTGAGTTTAACATCTCAACATAGACTTACTGTTTTAGATATCCATGTAAAAGGACAACGTCTTACTAGAAAAGACCCTATAAACCCGCGAACTAGGTGGTGGAACCTTAAAGGCGAGAAACTAGCAATATTCCAAGAGAGAATGTAAACAGAAGCACCTTGGAATTTGGAAGATGGAAGCAATACTATGTGGGATAGAATGGCATGGTGCATCACGAGAATATCGAAGGAGGTCCTCGGAGAGTCGAAGGGAAGAGGGTTAGCTTCTACAGATACTTGGTGGTGGAATGAAGAGGTACAAGCTGCAGTAAAAACCAAAAAGGATTGCTTTAAGAAGTGGCAAAATGATAGAAGTGAGGAACACTTCAAAAGCTATAAATGTGCAAATAAGGAGGTTAAAAGGACAGTTAAAATTGCTAAAATGGAAGCCTATGACGCCTTCTACACCAAACTAGACACTAGAGAGGGAGAAAAATGTATTTATAAGCTTGCTAAGTCGAGAGAAAGGAAAACAAGAGACATTAATCAGGTTAAGTGTATAAAAAGCGATGACTCTAGGGTATTAGTGAACGACGAAGAGATTAAGGAAAGGTGGAAGAGCTATTTTGAGAAGTTACTGGATGAAAAACATAACACAATGGAAGAAGAAACTGGAAGTTACGATGAAACTAGAGAATACATATTCTATCGGAGAATAAGGAAGTTTGAGGTGGAATTTGCTTTGAAGAAGATGAAACCCAACAAGGCCTTAGGACCAAGATGGGATCCCCATTGGGGTTTGGAAATGCTTGTGAGATGTGGGGGCATCTTGCCTTACAAAAGTTTTTAATAGGATTTTAATGACTAGAAAAATGCCTGATGAGTGGAGGAAGAGCATCCTAGTGCCTATATATAAGAGTAAAGGAGATGTACAACAATGCAACAACTATAGAGGTATTAAGTTGATGAGCCATACTATGAAGCTATGGGAGAGACTGATGGAGCATCGCTTAAGAGGCGCAACATCAGTGTCAGAAAATTAATTTGGATTTATGCCTGGGAGATCAACTATGGAAGCAATTTATTTACTTAGAAGACTAATGGAAAAGTATAGAGAGAAGAAAAAAGATCTACATATGGTTTTTATTGATTTAGAGAAAGCTTATGATAGAGTGCCTAGAGATTTAATTTGGTGGGTGCTAGAGAAGAAAGGAGTGACCAAGGGTTATATTGACGTGGTGAATGATATGTATGATGAAGCGGTTACTACAATTAGATCACCAGCCGGAGAAACAAGCGAATTCCCAATTACCGTAGGCCTGCACCAGGGGTCAGCCTTGAGCCCTTATTTGTTCGCCCTAATTATGGATGAATTGACTAGACACATTTAAGATGAGGTCCCATGGTGTATGTTGTTCGCAGATGATATTGTCATGGTTGATGAGACTAAAAGGGGACTCAACACTAAACTAGAAGTTTGGAGAGAAGCACTGGAGACTAAGGGGCTAAAGATAAGTAGGACGAAAACATAATACATGGATTGTACTTTTAGCAACAATGGAAGTAGAGACAACGTCGCAGTGAAGATCGAAGATAAGGAGATCCCAAAGAGGGAACACTTTTGCTATCTAGGTTCAATGATCAGTAGAGACGGAGAGATTGGTGATGACGTGACCCATATAATTAAAGTGGACTGGCTTAAGTGGAGGAGTGCTTCTGGAGTATTATGTGACCGGAGAATACCAACAAAATTGAAAGGAAAATTTTATAGGACAGCTATTAGGCCAGCTATGCTCTACGGGACAGAGTGTTGGGCAACTAAGAAACAACACATTAGCAAAGTCAGTGTAGCGGAGATGAGGATGCTAAGATGGATATGTGGTAAGACTAGGAAAGATAGAATTAGAAATGAGTACATCCGAGAGACTGTAGGAGTGACACATATTGAGGATAAGTTGAGGGAGAATGGACTTAGATGGTTCGGCCATGCGCAACGAAGACCTGTAGATGCACCTGTGCGAAAGAGTGATAAGATCGTTGTGCCTGGAATTGTTAGAGGGAGAGGCAGACCTAGACTGACTTGGGAATATGTAGTGCAACAAGATATGAATATATATAATTTAAATGAGCATATAGCTCTTGATCGTGCCAAATGGGGAAAAAGGATTCATACAGCCGACCCCAATTGATTGGGACACAAGGCTTGGTTTGGTTTGGTATGTTGTGGAATCAGTTCCCTACCCTTGCATTACAAGATTATGTAGTCGCTCTCCAAAAACAGTGCTGAATGAATGGAATGATGTAATTGCATGCGCATGAGCCCATAGTAGGCTGTAGTCATTCTCAAAAGACAGTGCTGAATGAAATAGAATAATGTATTTGCATGTGCATGAGGCCACGGTTGACTGTTTTCAGCAAGCTAATTGGTTTCCTAACCACTTCTTTTTGTCTACAGTTTGATGGGTTCATCGATTTGGATCCGTATGACACAATAGCACTAAAGCTTAAAGGAGACGGGAGATGTTACATATCTACTGTGAGTTTTCTGTCTGTTTATATAAGAACAGGAACCTGGAAAAGGAACTGGACTTGAACTTTTAGCTTTTTCTTTCAACTTTTCCGGGTTATGTCAAGCTCGAGTAGTCAATAAGTGCCGAGCTTTTTTGAAAATTTTTAATGCAGATTTATACAGAGAATTGGGTGAACTCACCTGGACAACAGGAAGATAATTCTTGGCAGGCGTTTGTTTTCGTGCCCAAAGGCAACTGGTACATTTCAAAGGCAAGTTACTGGCCATCTAATCATCTGCCTAGAGCAGTAATATTAGGAATTTAGCTATACCATAAAGTGCTATCAACCTTTCATGTTACTTTATTATCAAGTATCAACACTAATAAAGATTAAAAATATAAGAGAAAAGAAAAAGATAAATGGAATATACCATATAATAAATTTCCCAGAAGCTGCAAGCAAAGTCCAACGATAGGTTGACCTGATACTATTAATTCAACTATTGACTTGCATCTGAATGACAATTACCATGTACAATGTCGTAGTCTATGAGATGGTTCGTCTATTTCCTTGAACTAAGGACCTCCCTGCTTCATAACTGAACTACATTGGTTAGTAACCCTAGTGAGGCTAGTGATTTAATAAAACAAAGAGATCGGCTCTGGAAGTTTTTGCTTTACAAACAACATTTGTTGTTGGAGATTTGGAGTACGATAATTTTTAGTTAAGGTGCAATTTTTTTAATGTGACCCAGATTTACTTGATGACACTCATTATGTGTAATAATGATTGTGAAGCTCGCACGTTACACTAGTGAAAATTTCTAAATTATAATCGAAATGTATTTGTTAACTGAAAAAAGGAGAACTATCTTGCATGGGCATTTCAATTTTGGTGGCGTGCCCATGTCAGACACGCAAAAAAGCGTGTCTTAATTTTTTTTTGTCATCGGAAACACGCTAGACACGCGACCGACATGGCCAAACACGGCAATAGACAAGGTAAGGTAGCACCTTTGAAAATGTTTTTAAAACACGTTAAAATCTTAATAATATAAAGTGGAAGATAAGTATGTTAGAGTTATTTTTATGTTTATTGTTATTTAGTTATTAGAGTAAGGGTCATATTGTAATATGTCTCCTCTTTAATATTGTTTTATATAAAAAGGGGTGAGACAAGTTGTCTAACCCTAAGCTTATCACAAATATTATGTTTTAACATGGTATCAGAGCCAACCTGAACAGATCCGCCACCATCCACCACCACCAATCTCCACCGCCGGACCACCCAACCCTGCGCCTGCAACCCTAGCCCTACCAGGCCGTGGCCGCAGCCTACCAAGGCCTCCCCTGCCTGCGCCGCAGCCTACCCAGGCTCCCAGCCTGCGCCGCAGCCTCCCAAAGCTTCTCCTGCCTGCGCCGAACACCTATGCACCACTAAACCTTGAGAAAAACCACCATAACCCTACCCACAATCCAGCCGACAGTGTTTATGCAATAGTAGACCATAACCGAGATCCACCCAACCAATTTTTATCCTTCTGAATCGCACTCACAACCATACAATCCACTGTATTGATTGAAGTTTCAGTTTCAACAGTTTTTTAGGTCCCTAAATGGACCTTTAAATTGACCTAGTTGGTCTACAAATACCCAACTTCCCTCGTTTTCCTTCACCTTGTTGTGGGTTTTCCATTTGTTATCTGGAACTATGACCGACCTTGAGAAGCCAGCGGCTACAAGTTCCACCACAGTTCAGACTGTGGTTTCCCCCTTGGATCCCAATCTAAAAATTACTACCGTTCCATTCAATGGCCAAAATTACTTGAAGTGGTCACAGGCGGTAGAACTTTATTTGAAGGCACGCGGGAAGATGGGTCATCTTGATGGGCATATTGTGGCTAGGGATGGCAACGGGGCGGGTATGGGACGGGGCCCCCATACCCCGCCCCCGCCCCGCTTCAGTAAACCCTCCCTCGCCCCCGCCCCGTCCCGCATAGTGCTCTCCCCGCCCCCGCCCCCGCCCCCGCCCCGCCCCGCCCCGCCCCGATTATGTTTTTTTTTTTTTGGTACACAAATTGAAAAAGCAATTTTTTTAATGCATTTTTTTCTCTAATAGTGCAGTTTTTTTTTAACTTACCCAATTAGTTCCCTAATAGTGCAGTTTTTTTTTTTTAAATGGTAATACACATAACTATTGAGGGGTAAAAATATAAATACAAGTATATTCGGGGCGGGGGTGGGTTTTTTTGACCCGACCCCGACCCGACCCCGACCCGGGTTTTGAAAACCTTCCCCATACCCGCCCCTAACCCTATTAAGCCCCCCCCATACCCTACCTATTAGGGGCGGGGCGGGGCGGGGAACCCGGAAAACCCACCCCATTGCCATCCCTAATTGTGGCCCCTTCCACTGCCGATCCAGGATATGACAAATGGGAGATTGAGAACTATATTATTATGTCTTGACTCATCAATTCCATGGTCCCTGAGATTGGTGAGACCTTTTATCGAATGAAGACAGCTAGGGCTATTTGGGACACCGTTGCTTCTACTTTCTCTCGGAGGGGGAATTATGCTCAGGAGTTTGAGCTTATCCGCTCCATTGACCGTTCTGAGCAGGGTGAGATGACTGTCACCCAATATTATACTTTACTTACTACTAGTTGGGACAGATTAGATCATCTACAGTCTTTTCAGCCCGTTTGTACCACTGATGCAGAGGAGTACCAGAAGCTACTTGAGAAACAACAGGTCTTCAAATTTCTTTAAGGGCTTCACTTCGATTATGATGCTGTTCGTAGTCGGGTTCTTGGGATGGATGTTCTCCCTCCCCTTCAGGAGGCCTTTGCTTATGTTCAGAATGAGGAGAGTCGACGCTCTGTTATGCTTCCGCCTGTATCCACTGAGCGTTCAGCTCTTCTTTCAGTCCCACCTAGAGAGGGGACCCAGCAGAGTACTCCTTCAGACCGGCCTATTGTGATTTGTGATTATTGTCATCGGCCCCATCATACTCGGGCCAATTGTTGGAGCCTTCATGGACGTCTCCCTGGGGGACGTGGGGGTCGTGGAGGCGGTCGTGGAGAAGCCCGTGGGGTCGAGGGGGCCGAGGGGGCCGAGGAGGTGGTCCTCGTGCCCACCATACTACTACTGATACTGAGACCCCAACTAGTGTTGAGGCTGCTCCAACTACTGATATGGCCCCTTTATCTCCTGCCGAGCTTGATACTCTCAGAATCTTGATGTCTGGGTGTTCTTCATTGCCAGCTGCTAGTGCCTCATCCTCTTTTGCACAATCAGGTAATATTGTCACGCCAGCAAGAGCTTTTCTCTCTCTTTCTTCATCCTATTGGATATAGATTCAGGTGCTTCTGACCATATGTCTCGTTCTTCTGATTTTTTTTGTGATTATAAGCCCTGTTCATGTCAGGACAAAGTTAGAATTGCCGATGGTTACTTTTCCTCTGTCTCAGGGAAAGGTCTTATCCGTGTCACTCCTTCTTTATCCCTGAACTCAGTTTTACATGTTCCTAGTTTTTCTCATAATCTCTTATCTTTGAGTCGTATTACTCAGGACTTGAATTGTTCTGTAACATTTTTTCCCTCTCATTGTGTCTTTCAGGATCTTATCACGAAGAGGGTGATTGGCAGTGGTAGAGAGACACAGGGGGCTTTATATTCTGGATGAGGGAGAGAAGAATCTGGATGAGAGGGAGAAGATTGCTAATAATTCTGTCGTTTTGGAGAATAAAGCTGAAGATTTGGTGCTTTGGCATAGGAGATTAGGACACCCATCTTTGTCTCTACTTAAATATATGTTTCCTTCTCTTGTTACGAATAATAGTATTTCTAATTTAAAGTTTTCTTGTGATGCAGGCGAACTTAGTAAACATTTTCGAGCTTCTTATGCTCCTAGCAATAATAAAAGTTATGTTCCTTTTGCTTTAATACATTCTGATGTTTGGGGCCCTTCCAGTACTGTGTCCTTGAAAGGTCATAGATGGTTTGTGTCTTTTATAGATGATTGTTCCCGTACTACATGGTTGTATATGATGAAAGAAAAGCGGGAAGTTTTTTTTTATTTCAAAGTTTCCATAAAATGGTGTGTACCCAGTTTGGGGCGGTTGTAAAAGTCTTAAGGTATGACAATGGGGGTGAGTATATTGATTCGGGTTTAGGTCAGTATTCCAGCTCTCATGACATTCTTCACCAGACTTCTTGTACTGACACACCACAACAAAACGGCGTGGCCGAGCGTAAGAATCGTCACCTTTTAGATGTAGCTCGGTCCTTGCTTTTTCAGGTTCAAGCCCCTCGTTCTTATTGGGGTGAGGCAGTGTTAACCGCAGCTTACCTTATCAATCGCCTACCTACCCGTGTGTTGGACCAGAAAACACCTCTTCGGGTCCTTACTCACTCTTCTTTTTCTTCATCCATTCCTTCTCGTGTATTTGGTTGTGTCTGCTTTGTTCATAATCACAGTCCAACCCGTGGGAAATTAGACCCTTGTGCTATTAAGTGTGTGTTTGTCGGTTACTCACCCACTCAAAAAGGTTACAAGTGCTACCATCCTCCATCTAGGAAATGGTTTGTTACTATGGATGTCACATTTCATGAGTCACAGTCCTACTTTCTTGCCTCTCCGGTATCTCTTCAGGGGGAGCCGAGGTGTGAAGAGATGCCAGTTTTACCTATGGTGACTGAGATGGAGACAGAAAAGTAACCTATGGTTGAAGTAGAGATAGAAAAGGAACTTGAATCCGAGGGTGAAAGAGAAAGAGAGAGATGTGAGAGGAGAGTGCCTGAAAAAGAAGTAGTAATTGAGGGACCAAGGTGGATGAGCTGAGGGTATATTCCAGGGGAACATGGAGTAAAGAAAGACCAGAGAGACTCCAGAAGTTATTGCTCCTGTTTCTTCCCTGCCGTTGCCATGTTCTCTTAGTGATGAAGATTCAGGTAATTCCTCTGATACACCTTCTCTTAGCATAGATGATTTAGATGTCCCTATTGCTGTTAGAAAGGGTGTTAGATCCTGCACTCAACATCCTATATCTAACTTTGTATCTTATTCTCATCTATCTCCTTCATATAAAGCCTTTCTTTCCAAAATTTCCTCTGTTAGCATTCCTAACCATGTCCAGAAAGCTCTTGCTGATCCCAAGTGGAAACATGTCATGATTGAAGAGATGAAAGCTCTTCGAAAGACTGGTACTTGGGAGTTGACCATGTTGCCTACAGGAAAGAGGACTGTGGGGTGCAAGTGAGTGTACACTGTGAAGCACAAGGCTGATGGTTCTATTGAGATATATAAAGCTCGGTTGGTAGCAAAAGGGTTCACTCAGACTTACGGGGTGGACGATGAGGAGACCTTTGCCCCAGTCGCAAAGATGAATTCTATTAGAATTCTCCTCTCTCTGGCAACTAATCAGAATTGGCCTCTTAACCAGTTTAATGTGAAGAATGCTTTCTTGCATGGTGACCTAGAAGAAGAAGTTTACATGGACATCCCTCCAGGGTTCGAGGACTCCAAGACAGATGGGAAGGTGTGTAGACTTAAAAAGGCTCTGTATGGTCTCAAAAAGTCACCAAGGGCCTGGTTCGAGCGATTTACGCAGGCTATGCTTCGGTTTGGGTTTAGACAAAGTCACGCAGATCACACATTGTTCATCAAACATTCCGTGCAGGGTAAAACTACTGCTCTTATTGTGTACGTTGATGATATTGTTATGACAGGAGATGATCTGGAGGAAATGGATCGATTGAAGAAGCAATTAGCTACTGAATTTGAGATAAAAGACTTGGGGGGCCTAATGTTTTTCTTTGGGATCGAAGTTGTTCGATCCAAACATGGGATCTTTATTTCCCAGAGGAAGTATGTCCTAGATTTGTTAAAAGAGACAGGAATGCTGGGCAGTAAAGCGTGTGATACGCCTATGAAGCAGAATCAGAAACTTGGTGAGGACAGTAGTGGGGAATTAGTTGACAGGGGGAGTTATCAGAGACTTGTTGGTAAGCTATATCTCTCTCATACTCGTCCGGATATTGCCTTTTCTGTTAGTGTCGTCAGTCAGTTTATGCATTCTCCACGACAGTCACACCAAGAAGCCGTCTTCCGGATCCTTCGATATTTGAAGTCTGCTCCAGGGAAAGGTTTGTTTTTTGCAAAACATGACCACCTAAGGGTGGAAGGGTACACTGATGCAGACTGGGCTAGTTCTATTACTGATAGGAGGTCTACTTCAGGGTACTGCACATTTGTGGGAGGTAATCTCGTTACCTGGAGAAGTAAGAAGCAGAATGTAGTGGCCAGGTCGAGTGTAGAAGCTAAATTCAGGGCTATGGCTCAAGGTATTTGTGAATTGTTGTGGATTAAGTCGTTACTAAAGGATCTGAATGTTGATCAGACAGAGTCTATGAAGCTTTTTTGTGACAACAAAGCGGCCATTAGTATAGCTCATAACCCTGTTCAACATGATAGAACAAAGCATGTGGAGATCGATCGACACTTCATCAAAGAGAAGATTAGTAATGGTACTATCTGTGTTCCCTTCGTGAAGACTGGCGATCAAGTTGCAGATGTTCTTACCAAAGCTATTGGGAGTCGACCTTTCCACACTATCTTAGACAAGCTGGGAATGAGAGATATTTTTGTACCAGCTTGAGGGGGAGTGTTAGGGTTATTTTTATGTTTATTGTTATTTAGTTATTAGAGTAAGGGTCATATTGTAATATGTCTTCTCTTTAATATTGTTTTATATAAAAAGGGGTGAGACAAGTTGTCTAACCCTAAGCTTATCACAAATATTATGTTTTAACAAAGTAATGGTGCTATTAGAAAATAAAAGAAACGGAATGGGACACAACACATGATATTGTATTATTATTTCTAGAAAAGTGAAATTCTTTTCATCGTTAACTGATCCATGTCCACCAGCGAAAAAAGAAAAAAGAAAAAAAGAACAACTTTTACGTTCTTGACGTTAATAAAACAATGTCTAGTTACGCATGAAATAGACCAAGAAGCCGGGCATAAGAACGGGTCATTCATGAAGTTGTCGCATAAAGTCACGTGGAGTAGTGATGAACTCTAAGGATTTTTTTTTCTAATATTAATTACGATTAGAAACTTCACACAAATGATCACCCAGCCACAAATTCATGAAGCCCAACATTATACGAGAATTCATATATCTCCAAGTAAATTTTTGTTAAGTCATATTAACGAATAAGAACCCACACAAAATCATAATCTAACACTTGCGCATGATTTAAGTCACATAAAAACTGCTACTGAAATTTCAGTTTTCTACCCAAACGGTGCATAATTAGAAACACACAAAGAACGAAAGTTGTGCAGAATCACATTTTACATGGGTCTCGCGGAAAGAATGTTAAAATTCTAAATCACGATTTTATAATAATTTTTTAAAGTTTTAGCAATTGTCAGAATAATAAAATAAAAAAACCAAATTCGCATAAATTTCGGAATTATCATGAGTATTCCACATACGTGTATATCAAACTAACTATCTACATAACGTTTACGAATACACTAAGATCATGATCATAAAGTCTTACAATGGAAATAAATATCTATATTCATCTAACGCAAAACATGTAAGAATTTGATTCACTCATGTATACATATATACATACGTGTATATATATACACGAATACACATTTAACTCACCTATTTACGGCTTCTTGTTGAAGATGAATATGAAAAACAAAGGTTGGAATCCCTCTCTTCTTCTTCTTCTCTCTCTCTCTTTCTCTCACGTTTACTTGTGGCTGCACCTTTCTTTTTGTGTTTAACAAACCCTAAGATACATAATCTATGTATATATGATACACATACTCATACTATAAAACACACACCCAAATACTAAAATCCCGTTTTTTGGCTTAGGGTCTCACAAAAAGACATTTTATGGGCCCAAAATGCATTCCAAAGTAGTTTAGGTTTGCATGTTAGTGCATGCATCTTTTATTGGTACGATGGGGTCGTATCGAGAGGACTATTGTTTTGGCATATAGAGTAGCTATGTGGGTGAGTATTTGTGTGATGGACTATGGGAATCTTCTTTGGGAATTGGAAGCAGAGGTTGGAATATCTAGGCTTCTTATACTATCAGCGGGCTTCTCATTATTGCTCTTATTCTTAATACCTGGACTTTACGCGATCAACTTTCTATTATTTTCTTATTATCAACATATGGACTTCTTATATTATCAGTATTTGGACTACTTAAATTATCACTATCTGGACTTCTTATATTATCAGTGGACATCTATTGCTCTTATGATCAGAAATTGGATTCTTATATAAGCAACAGGTCTTCTACTATCTCTCTTATCATCAACTGGTATCATGAGGTGGAATCAACGGTTACCGGTATTCTGGATTTCCCGTATTATTAACCGATTTTCTATTATTGTCTCTATTATCAACTGATATTCAGATGGTGCATCCATCTATTATATTGCTCTGGGGGAATTCTAGTATTATGGTTTCTTGATTATTTATCAAGTCAGTGTATTATTTTCTCCGAGTTATTCTTGGCTGAGAGTTGGACGAGTCAGTGGGTGAGGAGGATTAGTGTGGGAGTAAACGGGTTTCATGCATAGTTCTTATTCTCATATTTTGCATCATCATGTGTCTTAATTATCTGCTATTGTTTAACAATTGACTGTACGAGGCAGATATCAGAGGGTTTCCTTGTTTGGATTATTCCCTCAACGTACTAGCATTGAATGGTTGAGAGTTAAATGTGAATCCGTGATTTGTATTAGTTATGCGTTTTACATCATTTATGACTTCTATTTGTGTTTACCATCGTTACAAGTTTCGGGACGAAATTTCTTTAAGGAGGGTAGAATATAACAACCCTAATTTTCTATCTGTTCTTAGTAATTAATTTTTATTATTTTCAAGTATTGGATATTAAATACGTGCATGTATCTTAGTGTTATGTACTAAAATTTTTGGACAGTGTTTAGAGGTTCATAAGTATGTTAAATTGTGATTTTAACATTTAAATTAAGTACTCGGGTCATGTATACCCATTGAGTTACTCATTTTATTACTTTGGAATGCATTTTGGGCTCATAAGATGTCTTTTTGTGAACCTAAGCCAAAAAACGGGATTTTAGTATTTGGGTGTGTTTTTTTTTTATTTTATAGAATATGAGTATGTGTATCATATATACATAGATTATGTATTTTAGGGTTTGTTAAACACACACACACACACACACACACACACACACACAAAAAGGAGCAGCCACGAGTAAATGCGAGAGAGAGAGAGAAGAAGAAGAAGAAGAAGAAGAAGAGTGTAGGAAGAAGAGAGCGATTCCAACCTTTGTTTTTCACATTCATCTTCAATAAGAAGCCCTAAATAGGTGAGTTTAAATATGTGTATTCAGGTATATATATATACACGTGTGTGTATATGTATACGCGGGTGAATCAAATCCTTACATGTTTAATTTAATTGTTGGTGCTAAATTTTTGCGTTAGATGCACATTGTTACTATCAAATTAGAGTAATACTTGGGACAACCATTCACACAACTTTTTCTACACAACGTAATGAATGTGTATCTCTCCTGTGTCACTGTAGGGTCCAGTGACATCACAGGAGAGATAGACACATTTATAGTGACACAGGAGAGATACACATTTATTACGTTGTGTAGAAAAAATTGTGAATGGTTGTGTCCCAAGAATTACTCATCGAATTAATATAGATATTTATTTCCATCGTGAGACTTTATGATCATGATCTTAGTGTATTCGTAAACATTATGTAGATAGATAGTTTGATAAACACGTATGTGGAATACTCATGATAATTCCGAAATTTATGCGAAAATCGTTTTATTTTTTATTCTAATAGTTGCTGAAAGCCTGAAACTTCAAAAAAATATTATAAAATCATGGTTTAGAATTTTAACATTATGTTCGCATAACCCATGTAAACAGGGCCGGCCCTGAGATGACCAAAATTGGCCGAGGCCTCAAGTGAATTTTCAAAGGGGCCAAAAAAATGAGGCCTCTATATTAAGTTTCATTGAAATTATAAAAAAAATAGGCCTAAAAATGATAAGTTTTATAGAAATTAGAAAGAAAATAGCCCTAAAAATGATAAGTTTCATAGAAATTTAATATAAATTAGAAAGAAATTAGGAAAAAAATAGGCCTAAAACTGAGGCCTAAAGTCGAGGCCCCATGCGATTGCTTTGAGAAATTGGCCCAGGGCCGGCCCTGCATGTAAAACATGATTCTGCACAACTTTCATTCTTTATTTTTTTTCATGATTATGCACCGTTTGGGCAGAAAATTGAAATTTTAGTAGCAATTTTATGTGGTTTAAAACTGCGTACGTGTTGGATTTCATTTTTGTGTGGGTTCCTATTCGTTAATATGACTTAAAAAGAAAATTTACTTGGAGATATATGAATTCTCGTATAATGTTGGGCTTTGTGAAACTTGTGGTTGTGTGATCACCTGTGTGAAGTTTCTAACCGAATTTAAAATAAAAATAAAAAAAATCCTTACGCTCCGTTTGTTTTGATGTAAAACATTTTCTGGGAAATTGTTTTTACAATTTTTAGTGTTTGGTTGCACAAAAAAGCAAGTAAAATCTTTTACACGGAAAATGTTTTACTCCATCCATTAAAAAACGACTTACGTTTGAATTCTTGGTAAATCATTTTACATCACTCTCTCGCTATCCATTTGAAAATGCTCTCTCAAGCCTCCACCCCGACCCCTGACGCTGACCATCTCTCAATTGTAGAAAACAAAGCTCATATCCATATTGCCTATCACCTATTTGAGAAAATGCCTAAAAAAAAACTGGGCTTTTGTGATTGTGTTGTAGTCCTTATTAATTACGATAAAGCACGTTGTCCTCCTCCAAATGTCCACTCATATATATATATATACACACAGAAATGTGTAATATTTTAATTGCATGCATGTATGTATGTATGTATTTATCCATTTCATTTAAAATACAAAAAAAAAAAAAAAAAAAAGATTTTTTTTTTTTTTTTGAGAAATAGGGAAAGTGATTTTCGGAAAATACTTTTAGCACATATGCCAAACACCGGAAAACATTTACATAAAAGTTGTTTTACACGGTAATGTTCTACTTGGAAAATGTTTTCCTACATAAAACATTTTACATCGAAACAAACAGAGCGTTATTGTTCACTGCTAATGATTTTAGGCGGTGACTATGTGAATGACCCGTCCTTGTGTGATTAGACGGCGACTATAGACGTGTCCATATCCTTCGTTTTTAAGATATGGCGTGTCGTTGTATCCATATCGTGTCATATCCGTGTCACGTGTCAGTATCCGTGCTACATAGGTGGAGAGTCTTGGGAAATAATGGGAGCTACTTTTGTTCAGATTGGAGAATATGAAATTTGGAACCAACAAAGAACGAGCTTTCTAGGACTTTATAGGATTGAACTTGTTACAAGAAGTTTTTGAAGTTTCTCCTTATCTATGTATGGCTGGATACGGCTTCATCGTGTTGAAATTGGATCATGTAAAACCTATGTTTTTTCTCACTTATTAAACATCATTGTGCTTGATTTAACCAAATAGAAGAGGGAGGTTCAAATGACAACATATACAGGCTACATATTATTAAGCACTGTCAGTGCTGATGTTGGTTGATTTGCCTTGTAGTTGTTTATTGACTTTTTCCAGATATTTAAGGTTTGTTTCCACTTTGCACTCAAATTAGATACTAGTAGCAAATTGTAAGAATTGAATATTTACTCTTGCATTTGTAAAAAGCAAATATGGGACTTTACAGATTCCTCTTGCTCGATATCTTCCAACATGGAGAGGGAATGTTATAGACGCAGAGTTGGAAATGAATCCCTCTCGAGTTGTTGGCATGTCTCTGTCGGTAAACGCAGAAGGTGGAGTCCCGGGTGCTACGACCGGTCCAGGTGATTTCCGAGTGGAAATTGATTGGATTAAAGCCTTGAGAACCACTGACTGATCAGTTAACGGAAGTCCTGATGAAATATGGAGAGTTTTGTATCGAAAGCCTCGAGTCTTGTTCAGGTATTGTTTGCACCCAAAATTTCAATTGCAACTTTTGTAAAACTTAGTTCAGTTCTTGTAATTGTTCCCAAAGTTCTTACGTTTATTATAGTTCCAAGTTTCATCATTAGAATGTCTTCTCTCCATATGGTAGTATGATCGGTCTTAACTCGTTGATTTACTTGGTTTATTTAGATCTTGGCACAATTTGACTCGTGTGCTTCAATATTGTCAATGAACCTTTAATACAAGGGTACTTTCCTATTTGTTTTGAACAATATGCTGAAAGATAGAAGTCAGGTCGTGCATCACGTTTGCTAACACACACACGCATACAATCGAGCTACCTCAGCTTTGGCATGCCCGACGCAAAATATAGAGCGAACAATACGCTATTCTTTCCAATTTGGTGGTGTAAAAAATTTAAAGGACAAAGGTTTGTTTGCCTAACGTGCTTTGATACCCATTTCCAGTTTTGTTTGGTGAAAGCCGTAGCGGAACGCAACTTTGGATGTTAACAGATTGAGTTTTCATTGGACTACAGATCTGTTCTCAGAATGGTACCATTCTCAATTTCTTTCTTGTTGAATCAATGTCCCGAAGCATCTGAATCTGAGTAATAATTGTGTGTGTGTTGTGTCTATCTTCATGTATTCAGACATAAATTGCTCTTCTTAACCCTTCCTTTTGTGTGATGTGGGCCTGTTTGGGAAGCTTAAGTCTCACTCACTTTTTATCTTGTTTTGTATGAGAGTCAATACTGTGCTGGTTTGACAAAGAACCAGTTTTAATAGAGATTTTAAAGGTTGTTTGGGTAATACATGTACTGGTTATGTTGTTCAGAACATAACATGTTATAAATGGTATAGTGTTTGTGTAGCTGCTTTTTAGTGCACATGAGTTCATCCCTGACTTAAAAATGTCCCAAAAATTAATTCTTTATCAACCTAACATGATGTCGGCTTTTATGAAAACAAATTAAAATTGAGATTGGGTATTATCCTAAACCTGTTTGACATTCCGAAACAGGCCTCTGGGATTGGGTACACACTCCTGTTTAAGAAATATGCATTCACCAAAAATTTGAATTTGTAGAATTAGTTCACATTTTATCATTCCCAAAACTAAATTGGTTATTTGCTTTCCCAAAGGAATCCTTCTTGTTTGAGTCAAGTGTAATGCTTCCTTTTCAATAGGGGAGTTAATAAATACAAACATCAAATTTTCTTTACAATTTCATCTACAATCGTACAGTTGCATGTGCTCTTTTTTATTGCGTAATGCGGCTGTAGACAAACTGAATCAAACCAAACTAAACCAAGTTTTGTGTCCCAATCAATTGGGGTCGACTGTATGAATCATTTTTGTCCATTCTGCATAATCAAGAGCTATATGCTCATTTAAATTATATATAATCATATCTTGTTGCACTACATATTCCCAAGTCAGTCTAGGTCTGCATCTCCCTCTAATCATTCTAGACACTACAATCTTATCACTCTTTCGCACATGTGCATCTATAGGTTTTCATTGCACATGGCCGAACCATCCAAGTCTATTCTCCCTCAGTTTATCCTTAATATGTGTCACTCTTACAATCTCTTGGATGTACTCATTTCTAATCTTATCTTTCCTAGTCTTATCACACATCCATCTTAGTATCCTCATTTCAGCTACACTCACTTTGCTAATGTGTTGTTTCTTAGTTGCCCAACACTCTGTCCCGTAGAGCATAGCTGGTCTAATAGTTGTCTTATAAAATTTTTCTTTCAATTTTGCTGGTATTCTCCGGTCACATAATACTCCAGAAGCACTCATCCACTTAAGCCAATCCACTTTAATTCTATGGGTCACGTCATCACCAATCTCTCCGTCTCTACTGATCATTGAACCTAGATAGCGAAAGTGTTCCCTCTTTGGGATCTCCTGATCTTCGATCTTCACTGCTTCGTTGTCTCTACTTCCACTGTTGCTAAAAGTACATTCCATGTATTCTGTTTTCGTCCTACTTATCTTTAGCCCCTTAATCTCCAGTGCTTCTCTCCAAGCTTCCAGTTTAGTGTTGAGTCCCCTTTTAGTCACATCAGCCAAGTCAATATCATCTGCGAACAACATACACCATGGGACCTCATCTTGAATGTGTCTAGTCAATTCATCCATAATTAGGGCGAACAAATAAGGGCTCAAGGCCGACCCTTGGTGCAGGCCTACGGTAATTGGGAATTCGCTTGTTTCTCTGGCTGGTGATCTAATTGTAGTAACCGCTTCATCATACATATCCTTTACCATGTCAATATAACCCTTGGTCACTTCCTTCTTCTCTAGCACCCACCAAATTAAATCTCTAGGCACTCTATCATAAGCTTTCTCTAAGTCAATAAAAACCATATGTAAATCTTTTTTCTTATCTCTATACTTTTCCATTAGTCTCCTAAGTAAATAAATTGCTTCCATAGTTGATTTCCCAAGCATAAATCCAAACTGATTTTCTGACACTGATGTTGCACCTCTTAAGCGATGCTCCATCACTCTCTCCCATAGCTTCATAGTATGACTCATCAACTTAATACCTCTATAGTTGTTGCATTGTTGTACATCTCCTTTATTCTTATATATAGACACTAGGATGTTCTTCCTCCACTATCAGACATTTTTTTAGTCATTAAAATCCTATTAAAAATTTTTGTAAGGCAAGATGCCCCCACATCTAACAAGTATTTCCAAACCTCAATGGAGATCCCATCTGGTCCTAAGGCCTTGTGGGGTTTCATCTTCTTCAAAGCAAATTCCACCTCAAACTTCCTTATTATCCGATAGAATCTGTATTCTCTAGTTTCATCGTAACTTCTAGTTTCTTCTTCCATTGTGTTATGTTTTTCATTCAGTAACTTCTCAAAATAGCTCTTCCACCTTTCCTTAATCTCTTCGTCGTTCACTAATACCCTAGAGTCATCGCTTTTTATACATTAACCTGATTAATGTCACTTGTTTTCCTTTCTCTCGACTTAGCAAGCTTATAAATACATTTTTCTCCCTCTCTAGTGTCTAGTTTGGTGTAGAAGGCGTCATAGGCTTCCATTTTAGCAATTTTAACTGTCCTTTTAACCTCCTTATTTGCACATTTATAGCTTTTGAAGTGTTCCTCACTTTTATCACTTTGCCACTTCTTAAAGCAATCCTTTTTGGTTTTTACTGCAGCTTGTACCTCTTCATTCCACCACTAAGTATCTTTAGAAGCTAACCCTCTTCCCTTCGACTCTCCGAGGACCTCCTTCGATATTCTCGTGATGCACCCTGCTAACCCCACATAGTATTGCTTTCATCTTCCAAATTCCAAGGTGCTTCTGTATGCACTTTCTCTTGGAATATTGCTAGTTTCTCGCCTTTAAGGTTCCACCACGTAGTTCACGGGTTTATAGGGTCTTTTCTAGTACGACATTATCCTTTTATATGAATATCTAAAATAGTAAGTCTATGTTGAGATGTTAAACTCTCTCCTGGGATGGCCTTATAGTCTTTACATGCTAAGCGGTCTGCCTTTCTCACAAGGAACAAATCGATCTGGCTTCTATTAGACCCACTCTTAAAGGTTATCAAGTGTTCTTCCCGTTTTTTGCAAAAGGTGTTTGCTACTACAAGATCATATGCTACGGCGAAATCTAAAATACTCACCCCTGCCTCATTCTGATCTCCAAAACATACCCCCATGCACCCTCTCATATCCAGTTCTATCTTTGCCTACATGACCATTAAAATCTCCACCTATAATTATCTTCTGTCCTCTCGGTATTTCTTGCATTCAAGCGTCCAACTCATCCCATAATTGTCTTTTAGTGAGATCATCCAATCCTACTTGGGGCGCGTATGCACTTATCACATTAATTATATCCACTCCAACTATCAGTTTGATAATCAATATTCTGTCTCCTTTCCTCGTGACTGTCACAACTTTATCCTTGAGGTTGTTGTCAACCACGATTCCTATACCATTTCTATGCCTATCTTTCCCTGTATAGAATATCTTATACCCAATTTTTTCTGCGTCCTTAGCTTTACCCGTCGGATCCTTATGATGCGGCTGTAGACAAAAATTAAATATATATATATATATATACTATACTATAAAAACGAATAAGCAAGCACGTAAAAAAATATGAACTTCCTCTTTTGCCTTTCACTACATCATAATTACTCATATATATTGATTTGTGTGAGGGTAAATTTGTCATTTTAGACAAATAATTACATTCAAGTCAGCTTTTAAAATTTTATTTAATATAATAATGAGGTTTAAATGAACAATCTTGTGTCTAATTACATTTGGATCAACAATTTTTGGGATATTTATTATTGACTTCAAAAAAAGTCAAACAAAAATGGCTATTTTAGTGGCTATTTAGGAATTGGTCACTAATATTTATAATTTGGTCAACTTCTTCTCTCAAATGAGGTTTCAATCAACAATTTGTGTCTAATTACATTTAGATCAATAATTTTTGGGATATTTATTATTCACTCCATAAAAAGTAAAATTTATTTGGCTATTTTAGTGGTTATTTAGGAATTGGTCACTAATATTTCCAATTTGCTCAACTTCTTCTCTCAAATTTAGGATTCATATATTGTAATATGTGTAATTGCATTTAGGTCAACAAGTTTTGGGATATTTATTATTTACTTTAAAAAAGTTTTTAAAAGTGGCTATTTTAGTGGCTATTTGGGAATTGTTTACTAATTTCACATTTTGGTCAACTTCTTCTCTAAAAATTAAGTTTTGGTATATTTAAAATGTCAAATAAAGTGGTTATTTTAGTAGCTATTATGAATTGATCACTAATATTTATATTTTGGTCAACTTCTTCCCTCAAATTCAGGATTTATAGATTATATTCGAATATCAATTAAGGCCTACAAACACTTTCATGCTCTTTTTAAGAGGAAATACCCTTCTTGTGTCATATATTTTTAGTGGCGCTTTATTAGGTATTTTTACTACTCATTTATAAGATAGTCAGAATTATCAACTTCTTCCGTAAGAAGAGTTTTAGATTAAATAGTTACATTTACAATTTTTTATTTAACTGTTTTAACATCTTATTATACACCTTTAACAACCACTTAACCACACGAAATGACACAATTAAATTTTCTGCGCAACGCTCAGGACTCTAACTAGTATATATATATATATACACACATACGTTATGGTAGCAGCCAAGTAGTAATTCAATGAGTGACACCGTCAACTACTTCATTACATTGAAAGTGGTATGACATAGAGTCGCGTGACCTCTTAAAATAAAGAACACATGACAGAGAGTTGCTGATGTCCACCTAATGAATGGAATATCTCATTGAGATGTCGTATCATTTTGGCATGATGATGTGGTGTGACAATTTCTCGACAGTTGTTATGATTATGTTCCTTAGAGATTGATGACAAAAAAAAAAAAAAAAAAACAAAGGCCCATTTAAACAAGAGTAATGCTATTGTAAGAAGCTTCTTATGTGAGAAAAATATCTTATGATCATTGGATGAGAAAGTAGCCATAAATGCATCTCGGGATTCTTAGGAATCCTATAGCTACTCATAAAAGTGCTTTCTCATATGAAAAGTTTCTTAAAATAACATTATATTTTAAACAACTGGGCTCTCCACCTTTCCAATGTGTGTTTTAAGATATATAATTGATTTAATATTTATAATATAATACAAGAATAAATATTACCTATGTCCCTTGAGGTGTGATCCGATCACACTCGTCTCCCCTCACATTTGGGATATTACACTTATCTTCCTTGTTAAAGATTAGAAGTATCAAAACCCTCCCTTCCGTTAAAGTTCTGTTAGAATGACTAACAATTTTTTGTTGACCCTTATTTAAAAGAATCTTAATACCAAAACTACCCTTACTTTATTAAGGAATGTCTCAAACATAGTAAAGAACATCTCAGCAAGAAGAAATTTTTTTTTTTACTAAAATGACTGTTCTTCTTTGTAGTTACTGCTTTTGTTCCTTTCTATTACATATAGATATACATATATATACATATATATGTCACACACACATATATATATATATATATGTATACATACATACATACATACATATATATACAAATGAGTAATTTTTTTGTGACAACTTTCATACAACCTTTTAAAAAGATGTATCTATCTCTCTCCTGTGATGTCACTGGACCACACAGTGACACGTGAGAGAGATAGACACATTTTTTAGGAGGTTGTATGAAAATTGTCACCAACGAATTACCCTGTACACATATACGGAGTATATGTCACACACAAATCTCTTCCTATAGGCCCCTAATTTCTCTGCACCTCAGCCATCGCCATTGTTAGAACATCTCCCCCACTCTCCCTTCAAGCCACCGCCGCCCCTCTCTCAAAAATTGAAACTCTAATTTGACCCAAACAACTCGGTCGTCCACCGCCGCCTATCATGGACTATATGTTGGATCTTAATAATTTTGATATGCCCTAAAAACAATAACTGCACACATACAAAGTTGCTACTTAAGGTATAGTGCCATAGTGGCAAATAAGAACATGTGGAGTCCAATTTCCCAAGAATGGGTCATCCCCATGTTCATAACCCATGACTAGCATTAACTATGAAAGAAGGAGTAATTGGTAGGCATGATCCCACGTTCAGAGCCGAGATATGGGTAACCGCCACACCTCCTCAGGATATAAGCGTGACATCAATGGTTTGAATGGGGGCTCTGGGGAGATACGTTTTTTGTTCCCTTTTTCTCTCTATTTGATGTCGATTTTTCTGATCCTTTCTCCAATTGACTGACTTAATCGTCGGAGGGACCGCGGTGGCAACCCCACCAAGGTCTTCTTGCAGGAATGCTTGTTGGGAGAGGAGGATCAACCCATTTATTCAACTCACTTCGACTGAATCACAAAGGTACAATTTTGTGTATCATCAGTTGGCGCCGTATGTGGGAAACGACGCTAAAGTCATAAGTTTCCTTCCTCAAAATCTATCGCTCAAACTCATTATAGCTCGAGCATACCCATAGACTAAGTGTCACGAGTTTTTAAAAAAAAACCCCAAGCTTATTATGGCTCAGGCAAACCTTAAAGCCTTAGACTGCAGATCGACCGAGTTCCGAGTTCACTCTTCCAAACTAAATTCATGTTTTCAATATAACTCGATCACAACAAATATGCCAAGAGCACTTTATTCAATATTGTTCGATCAAATCAAGCAAATCCAGATTTTGTTTCTCTTTGAATACCCCGAGCTCAAGCAGCTTGAGCAAATCACATAATTCAGGGTCAAGCCAAGCTATTGTTTACGCCCTAAATTCTTGACTCAGTTAGCTTTCAGTTCTCTTTAGAACTTTTCCATTTTTGGCACGGCCTGAGCACTGTATAAAAAGGCCCGGTGGTCCTAGAAACTCACTCTTCTTAGAGCCCTACAAGCCCCCAACCTTCGACCTTACAAACTCATGAATAGGCTTCACATGAGTACGTATAGCAGCCATAAGATTTACAAGTAGGCGAAAGCACTAGATAAATTCCAAGTGGTTAGGTCACTTTGGCACTGGACTCGGGGCCGATAACCTTGGGTAACCTTTAAGTAGACCACATTGGGCATGAACCTTCATTCTAGGAAAAGCCTAACTTTCCAATTTTATTTCTAGATGTCTTGCACACGACAAGAAATTATACGATAGATCATCATTCTAATCTGCAACGTAGGATCTTATTCAAAAAACTGGTCGAGAAGAACATTAAAGGAGTCTTGAACAATAAGGACGAGAAAGAAAAGGTTAGAGATCTTATCTAACTCAACAAAGCTCATGCAATATCATGCGTCGCAGCAAGGACAAACGAACTTCCTTCTCAATCCAACAATTAGTGTTGAGAGTTGAGGGGGGGGGGGGGGGGGGGGGGAGGGAGTAGCTGATATGCCCTAAAAACAATAACTGCACACATACAAAGTTGCTACTTAAGGTATAGTGCCATAGTGGCAAATAAGAACACGTGGAGTCCAATTTCCCAAGAATGGGTCATCCCCATGTTCATAACCCATGACTAGCATTAACTATGAAAGAAGGAGTAATTGGTAGGCATGATCCCACGTTCAGAGCCGAGATATGGGTAACCGCCACACCTCCTCAGGATATAAGCGTGACTTCAATGGTTTGAATGGGGGCTCTGGGGAGATACGTTTTTTGTTCCCTTTTTCTCTCTATTTGATGTCGATTTTTCTGATCCTTTCTCCAATTGACTGACTTAATCGTCGGAGGGACCGCGGTGGCAACCCCACCAAGGTCTTCTTGCAGGAATGCTTGTTGGGAGAGGAGGATCAACCCATTTATTCAACTCACTTCGACTGAATCACAAAGGTACAATTTTGTTTATCATCAAATTTGTGATTTTAGATTTTGTTTTTTGAGAGGTTGGCTTTTTAGATTTTGATGGTTGCTCTATTCGATTATTGAAGCGTATACACATGTATATACAGAGAGAGAGAGAGAGAGAGCGCTACCGCATTTCTTGGCTACCTCACTCTAAAATCAAAACCCTAATCTGACCCAAGCAACTCCTCCGCCCACCGTTGCCACCTCTCATGGCTGTATGCTGGACCGTACCTTTATCATTTGTGAGTTTAGGTTTAATTTTTGAGGAGCCAGATTTTAATGTTCAGTTGTTGGGGATTACTTTGTGAAAGAAATTACAGTACTTTGTGAATATGAAGGTATATATGGTCACTGAACAAGTTTAGTTTATGTTTATTTTTTCATTTGTGAGTATGGTAACAAATTTTAATCTCCGTTAATGCTTTGGTTTTAATGGAGAGATTAGTTTGTAAAAGAAAATTTGGCATTAGCTTTGAAGATGAAGGTGGAGTGGTGATGGTGGTCCCGTGTATGACTCTCTACTAAGGGGAAGGGTCTTTTGATTTTTTGACCGTTGACTTGAAATATCAAAATTTTTATACAAAAAAAAAAAAAAAAGTAGTATAAAGAAAATGTGAGGATAAAATGGAAAATGAACCACATCTGTTATTCAAAGCAAATTCTATAAATGTGATATTTTAAACGTGATGGGTGACGGGGTAATCGAGTCAAACATGAGGTGAGGAGAGGTAGGTG
Organism: Hydrangea macrophylla; assembly: GCA_033977485.1. NCBI lineage: Eukaryota > Viridiplantae > Streptophyta > Magnoliopsida > Cornales > Hydrangeaceae > Hydrangea > Hydrangea macrophylla. The sequence continues at coordinate 135,749,044 of CM066991.1, forward strand.
ATATTACCCGGAGGCGTAAGGTGCTAACCCATTACGGTACATGCACTTCATTTCTGTTACGGAGATTATATATATACATATATATATATATATATCCTAATAATCACCGTAGCCTGTCAAAGGGGATCTATTCAGTGAGCCCGTCACGCCACGTCAGCATGTTAATGTGGTGTGATTATTTAATCCTAACCATCCACTTGCCCCTTCCTTTTAGGGAGATCATGACAAGTGGTTAGTGGAATTTCAAATTTGAAATCTGATAAACACTTGTCATGATCCCCTTAGAAGGAGGGGGCAAGTGGATGGCTGAGATTAAATGGTCACACCACGTCAGCATGCTGATGTGGCGTGACGGGCTCACTGAATAATTTCTCTCAAAGCAGTTAATACGGAACCTTCTGGAGAAACCACCCCACTCCCAATAATATCTAACTCTCAACTCAATCACCACCGTCCATCATCAACATTCTAATCTAACCGTTGATATACAATTATACATACAAAATTATAAATACTATAAAACACTATGCACCGGCAAATTATACTGACATCCCCTGAGGTATCTGACAATTACAGGGATTTCTCTTATATTTTCAAAAATTATACTCACCACTCTTCTATTTTGAGAATGACTGTTATACCATTGGAGAAGTCATTAAAAATCCACAACCTTTTAAAAATGAATTTTTTTTTTATCAATTATGAAAAAAAAATATTTTTTTTAAAATTGTTGATAAAATTTTAGTATATACCAAATCAAGGTTATATATCAACAGTAAATTTAAAAAAACATAAAACTCATCAACGAAATTATCTACTAACACTTTCAAATGAAAATAATAATAACAATAAAAAAAAAACAGCAACAAATTTTTTTTTAAAGAATATAATATTGTATTTTTGTCTGCTTTATATTTTTAAAATTATGAACTTGCTCGCAATATTGTAAATAAGCTGATCCAATGAAACTTAGTTAGTACACACTTTGCACTGGCATTGCCCTAGTGTGTGTATACATACATACATATATATATATATATATATACTAGTGAGGGTGCACGTGCAAGGCACGTGCCCGTCGGATAGTTGTATTTCTAAATATATTGTGTATTAATCTTGACATTAGAGGTCTTTGGAGAGGTATAATTACTCATTCCGTTCTAAAATAAGTGCCAACGTTTCATTTTTTTTGGATATTTTTAAAATAAGTGTCACGTTTCCTTTTTTTTTTTGGTATTTCAAAATAAGGTCCACTTGTAAAAATCAACATAAGATGTTAAAACAGTTAAATAGGAAATTATAAATGTAACTATTTAATCTAAAACTCTTCTGACAGAAGAAGTTGATAATTATGACTATCTTATAAATGAGTAGTAAAGGTAACTAATAAAGCGCCACTAAAAATATATGACACAAGTAGGGTATTTCCTCTAAAAAAAATGGCATGAATGTGTTTGTAGGCCTTAATTGATATTCGAATACAATCTATAAATCCTGAATTTGAGGGAAGAAGTTGACCAAAATATAAATATTAGTGATCAATTCATAATAGCTACTAAAATAACCACTTTATTTGACATTTTAGATATACCAAACTTAATTTTGAGAGAAGAAGTTGATCAAAATGTGAAATTAGTGACCAATTCCTAAATAGGCACTAAAATAGCCACTTTTTAATTTTTTTTAAAGTGAATAATAAATATCCCAAAACTTGCTGACCTAAATGCAATTACACATATTACAACATATGAATTCTAAATTTGAGAGAAGAAGTTGAGCAAATTGGAAATATTAGTGACCAATTCCTAAATAACCACTAAAATAGCCAATTTTTTTTTTTTTTTTTTACTTTTTAAGTGAATAATAAATATCCCAAAAATTATTGATCCAAATGTAATTAGACACAAATTGTTGATTGAAACCTCATATGAGAGAAGAAGTTGACCAAATTATAAATATTAGTGACTAATTTCTAAATAGCCACCAAAATAGCCACTTTTGTTGACTTTTTTTGAAGTCAATAATAAATCTCCCAAAAATTGTTGACCCAAATGTAATTAGACACAAGATTGTTGATTAAACCTCATTATTATATTAAATAAAATTTCAAGAGCTGACTTGAATGTAATTATTTGTCTAAAATGACCGATATACCCTCACACAAATCAATATATCCTTACGATGTATAGATAGATGTATGAGTAATTATGATATAGTGAAGGACAAAAGAGGAAGTTCATATTTTTTGACGTGCTTGCTAAATGTGGCTGAGTTCTTATTATATAGAGTAGATATGACACTCCACTGAGCATGTTTTTTTTTTATAAATAAAGCAGACAAAAATACAATAAACTATTCATTTTAAAAAAAAAAAAAAGTTGTTGATTTTTTTTTTCTTCATTATTGTTATTATTCTTTTTATTTTAAGATAGTAGATAATTTTGTTGATTATTTTTTCTATTTTTAAATTATTATTGATATTTATAAAAAAGAGTAATGTTACGCTTCTCAAATTTCTTTTTCAAAAGTGTTTTCCAACACATTTGGTATTGGACGCAGTTGATTTTGATTGGTTGTGATGTTAAAGTAGTTCAACTGTTGTTCCACTTCAACATCATTTGTGATGAAAATTTGGAAAGCATAGTATTGCTCTAAATAAATGTTTTAATATATTTCATCTATTACTTTGACAAAAAAGTTAATGACTTAATATTAAAAAAATTATATTTGTAAACTATTGTAAGTTAAGCTAAAGAATATATAGCTTAAATTTGAATTTTTTTATAAATTTTGTTTTTCGAGCTGCAAATTTTTATAAAGTTAGGACTTAATACTATAAATCTAAATGTGTAAAATTTGCTAATGTATGTATAATTTTATCTAATGCGCATCCGCGCACACACAGACAAATACACACACACACACATACATATACATATATATATATATATATAATGAGATAATGGATAAATTGGCAATCTTACACTCAAAAAATAAATAGAAAGGAAGTGAGGGTTATTTTCCAAACTAGAGGGATAGTTCCTATAATTGTCATATACATCAAGGAGTTCAGTGTAATTTGACCAAGCACTATTTGATAGATACAAATCTCTCTCTCTCTCTCTATATCTATCTACAATAGAATATAGTAAGCTGGTTTCTGGAGGCTTCCTGAGCTTTCTGAGCGTTTCAGAGGGAACTGTTGATCTCTCTGTCTCTCTCTAGACTTTCCCTCTCTCTCCAACGCCACCACATCACACCCCACCACGGTTCCACAAAGAAAGATGTAGAGCCGTAAGTAAGTAACCATTTACTTATACTAACAAATATATATATGTGTATATATATATATATATACATACGCACATATATAGGGTGTGTGTACGTATATGTGAAATTGGTAATTGGTCGACAATACAAGAAAAAGCTGTGCGTGTGGGTTTCAATGGCTGGCGGAGAAGAGAAGAGCGGCGATTTCTATGGTGTTTTGGGGTTGAATAAGGAATGCACTGAGGCAGAGCTCAAGATTGCTTACAAGAAGCTAGCTCTGGTCAGAATTGAAAATCCCCCCCATTAATCTCATCTCTCCTCTCTTTTGAATTTTTCTAAAATTCGAAATCTCATTTCCAATATTTTACTACTCCTACTTTATTAATTTGTTTGCACGGCTTCATTAATTTTCCCTTTCTAGCCAATCAGAGAATTAAATTTATAGGAGTACGATTTTTCTATCTATAGCATTTTAGAAGTTGTTAGTGTGGTTTAATGATTTTCCCGAGAGAGAAAAAAAAAAAAAGAAGCTTAATATAATAATAATAATAATTATTATTATTATTATTTATGTAAAATTTGTGGATTTGGGGGCAGAAATGGCATCCGGATCGCTGTTCAGCGTCGGGTAATACAAAGTACGTGGAAGAATCCAAGAAGAAATTTCAGGCCATTCAAGAGGCCTATTCTGGTAATTCCACATTCTTCCTTTTCCTTCCTTCTCCTTCTCCTTCTCCGTAACTGTGAAGTAAAGTTTTTTCTAATGTTTTTACAATTTTATTTATGGACGGCCGGAGGCACTTACACTTACGTTACGTAGGAGTATTGATAGGGATATTGTGGATTGACGAGATGCGTTGTTTGTTATTTTCTGTTTGGCGGCCGGGCAGTACTTTCCGACGTTAACAAAAGGTTTCATTACGACGTAGTAGGAGTTTACGACTCTGATGATGATGACGAAAATGTAAGTTGTCAATCCTATGATCTCAATCTCATACGAGTTCAGCTCGGGTGAACTTTGAGGTTGCTTGTCAAAGTAATCAACTTTCCCCCCCTTCAAATCTCTCTCTGTTGGAGTACTACTTAATTGTGTGGTCCCGTAACACTGTTTGTGCAGAAAAGAAATTTGGTTTATTGAAAACTATGTACATGAAAATTAAGTACAAAAATTTGCAGGGGGCCGCTAAACTAATTTCTCTGATTGAAATTTTCTCTGTTGCTTTGTGATTTTAAAAAAATAAAATTAAAATTAAAAATCCAACCTTTCTGCCTGGAAGTAATAGAAATTGACTCCGGTAATACTTGTTTCCTTCTGAGGTGTTCAACTTCAGAATGGTGGATATATAGAATTATTCAGTGAAGTTAGTTGGTGAGTTTTACAGCTACAACATTCTTGTGTATAAGTGGATATTGATTACTGTATATATGCATGATGTAAATGCAGGGTATGGGTGATTTTTTGAATGAAATGGCTGTTATGATGAGTCAAAATAAGCCCAATGTAAGCTTCTGGTCTCATTTTTTTTTTTTTCCTTTTTATTCATGTAAAATAAAAAAATGTCTCAGTTTAGCATAACATGATTGTTATAATCCAGCTTTCTTTTGCTTTTCATTTGGGGTTCTTCATAGACATTGTGTCACTGGGACTTGATCAGAAGGTCTATTATGGGCAATTGGTCCTGTATTACATTGAATCAGCCATGGCCGAACTCTTAAATAGTCTATGCTCAAGTCTTGAGATATCTTTTTAATTGTGGTACATTGAATGATGTGACCCAGTTATTATGTGTCTTTCTTTCTTCTTTTTGTCCCCTGACAGACTTTGTGGGCCGGCGGAGGCGGGTCAATGTGACCCTCTTGAACAAAGAAGAATCTAGAATATGTGTCACTTTAGAATGACTCTTGTGATATCTCCATGAACCTGGGACCCATGGGGGCCTCAGTTGAAAGGCGAGGTCACAAAGATTATCTTGTGAAACCCATGTGTAGCTGATGTCTTCTTAATCGGTGTAGTTTTTGTGGAGATTGCTTGGGCATGGAAGAGAAATTTGTATTATCATAATAATTTTTGTGATCTATTTCAAAGATTTTACTGATTTTATTGTTTCCTAGCAAGGTCTTCACACCTTCCTTTCCCCTGCATAGCTGCGTAAGCAGGTATTACAAGCCCTCTGTGCCCTACATCTAACCGACCCGCGTAAGGCTTTAGCTTGTGAAACCTACTTAGGTAGATCCTAAGAAATTGACTAAATCAGGTTGGAGTTATGTAGTGGTTCGTTGGATCAGTCAAGGCTACTGAAATTTGAAACAGTCGTGGTCCTAAATTGTTATTACCCAAAAATTGTAGATTTCTTGCAAATGACCCTCTTGGAATATTTAAGTTTGAGACGAAAGGATTGGGCTTCAAAATCGAATAATAAATGCCCAGCAAAAAAAAAACTGCAATACTAATTTTGTGTTTTTTCCTAGTTTTGGTAACTTAAAAGTACTATTAAGTTGAGGACAAAAATACAAATTGGATTGGCAAGATTATTCTTTATTTATTTGTTTATTAATAATTATCCTTGACATTATTTTTCTTTTACTTTTGTAGCTGAATGTATGATATATATGTGTGTGTGTGTGTGTGCGTGCGCGCACACACACACGTGTCTGTTAGCTATTTATTATAATGGCATAACCTTACGAATTTTAAATTCCTCGGGACATCAGTTAATTAATTGACCCAAAAATTTATTTTTTGCAGTAAAATACATTGGTTTAAATTCTATAGAACTCAACACCCTGTTCTCATCACGTGTCATTTTGGTACTGATATTAAAACTTGATTGTGGACCTCTTACCAATCATATAGGTTATATATTGGACCTCGTTTATTTGCACGTTGCTGCTGAATTATATTTTTGTCTGGTGGAACGCTGATAGTGAAGGTATGGCAGGAACATGGAGACAGTTTTGAAGAATTGCAGGAGCTTTTTGAAGAGATGTTTCAGAGGGATGTAGATGCGTTTGGTTCCATGTCTAAGACAGCTACTTCTTCCTTGTGTACGAAGACGAACACTTCTTGCAGTGAAAGTTCCAACACAACCAACAAGCATAATTCCTCAGAAATGAAGTTGGAGAAGGCAAATGTTGAATCCTCTGCTAGCTTTGGCCATTATGAGGGATTCTGCATAGGGGTTAGCTCTCTCTCTCTCTCTCTCTCTCGATCAATCGACACAGACACACATGCAAACACTAGCGTTCTATGCATAACATGCAATGTGGGATGTGTTGCATTCAAAATCTAGTATTGAGTTGCAATTTTTTTTGTCTCGTCATTTTAAGTTTGTATACATACAGATTAAATTCCGTCCCACTACAAGATTTAAAATTGATGTTGTTACCTCAGTCAGTCCATGGAATTAATGATCAACTGCCACTTTAATTTGGTCTTCACTCTTTAGTTTGAATTTTTCAAGGTGAACTTTGGTAGCATTAGAGGGTATAAACGATGGCTCCGGTTTAATTATTGCAAAGTTGAAGTTTTTGTCATAAGGTCATTGACATGAGACATAACCTCACCTCATGTAGTCGTCACTCCCATATGATTGATGCCACTGTGGATCCCATGTGAAATCAACAAAAAAAGAAAAAGAAAAAAAAGAATTAGTGTCCGTGACGAGAAACTATTCCATGAGCCGGTCACATGTGTGACGGATTGATGGAAACCGTTGGATGTGTGGGTTTCACGTGGGCCCTACCATGATCTAACGGTTCCCATAAATCCGTCACACATAAGACCGGCACATGGGATACTTTCTCGTGACGGAGATGGGAAAAACTTCTCAATTTTTCCTCCTCACCCACTTGTGTTGATTGAACTTGGACAGTTCATGAAACATGGAAGTTCTCCAAATCTTCTAGAGGGACCAATTAAGCATATGTTGACTTGAAAACAAAAAACAAAACTCACGGTTTGTTTTTGCTTTAGGGTGATGATCATTCTAACTTGTGGTGAGATTCTAAGATTTAGTATTGAATTATGGCTATTACTAAGTTATGCCTTGTCAATTTGTCATCTGATGAAGATAGGCGGGACATCACGGAAGTTCCAGGAAGGGGAAAGGAGCAAAAGAAGGAATTCCAGGAGGGGGCAGAAATAAGTGGACAAATGGGAGGAAACAAAAGATTTCATCAAATCACGAGGTCTCAGTCTCCTTCAATGACTACTCAAGCTTGTCTGCTTGATGCTTCGAATGTTACTCTCACTAACACATGCAACTTAATGCGTACCAACTAGACGCCCAACCCTAAAACTGCTTGATGTGGGCGGACGCACCACCAATGTAACCGTAAGGAAGTTTATTAGGCTTGTCCAGTCCAGCATTTGTATTAGATTGCCCTGTCAAAAGGCTGGGTCTTAGATTTTAGCCTCTTACTACTATTTGCACCATGTTTTGAGTTTCAATTGCAATGTTAAAAACTATTGGTTACTATTTTACCCTTTACGATTTTTACTTTCAGTAGTAGTGTTCTGCTGTACCTTCTCTTGATGTTTCTTCCTTGGAAGGGATTGTGTTTTTAAAGGTTCAGCTCCATTGTACAACTTTGCTGCTTTTTTGGGGATTACCGATCATATCATTTGGCATTGGGAACAGTATAAGAGAAATTCTCTCATATCCCGTAAACATGGCCCGAAGAGTAATGATATGTTTTTTTAAATTTGTATTTTAAATATAGTTTTGAACACACCTGGAAGTGCATATATTTAATTTTTATGTAAGGACAGTTAGGTATGTCAAAATGGCCCGTCGGGTTAAAATCCTATGAAAAAGTAAATGAAGAAATAAAGGGTTAGAGTTTAAGTAAATAAATAAAATAAAATAACATCATTTTTTATTAAAAGAAATTAGAAATAAAAATGATGATGCTTTAAAGGCTCAAGCAAAGAGTCTAATACTAAAAGAAAGATGGAGAATTGTATCATTACAAGACATTGAAGACAAGTGCATCTCAACTAGATTGGCACTTACTAGTTTGTCTATCATTTGCAAAACTTCGACTCACAAATTACAAATTATTATAAAATCATCTTTTAATATAAAAATGTACATGAAAAAATAACTATTTTGAATTAATATCTTCTAATGCTTTAATATCACCTAATAACATTGCCTCAAATCAAAGTTTGAAAGCATAGTATTACTCAATTTAATCGCAAGCTGGTAATGCTATAAATTTATCACTTTGCATTGATTATTATAAATTCTTAGAAATAGCAAAAAAATTAATTGTTGGAAAGTTTCTAGCTTGATCGGGTCGGGCATCAGACCGAGCTTCAAGTCGGGCAGGCCTTCGAGTCGGGTTTGACCGGGTTAGATCTTGGGTCGGGCTCGGGTCTTAAGAGATAGGCCCAAACCCTACCCAGAGATATAAGGGCCTAGGATCGGGCTTGGGCCGGGTATAAATCCCATTTGTTCATGCTGAGTTTCGGGTTGGACTTTTTTTACATTCGTAAAAGCAACTCCAACCATATTACTCATATTCAATTTCTAGCTATTTTGGGGAACCAAAGTGCATTTTTAGAGCTCTAATGGGTTCTCCAAATGGTTCTCCATTTTGGGGGAACCCATTTTTGGTTCTCCACATTTGAGGAGAGAGAGTGTGTGAATATGGATAATCACCCATAAGTAAAATAATGAAAAATAATACATATCATATTCATTTAAGGAGAGTGCATTAAAAATTTTAACTTTTGTTTAAAAAATTAATATAATAATTCAAAACTCCCTATAATGGAGAAACATGGTTGGAGTTGGAGGCTTATAACTGATTAGCTAAAATAACTTTTTAGCTATTTTGGCTAAAAATTAGAGAATTTTTGGATAATGTGGTTGGAGATGCTCTAAGGACACCGAAGTATAACTAAGATTGTCCTGTTGCCGCATGTGTAAAGATCCTTAAAGTTGGGCATTGCTCAATGAGTAGTGCTACATACACACACTTTTTGACACACTTTTTGACACACAGCTTTAAATGCATATACCTTGTGCTATGTAAGTAGTGTACAAAAAAGTGTAAAAAATTCAAACAGCACATAGTACATGTATTTAAAGCATAGTATGTCAAAAAGTGTATCAAAAAGTATTTGTACCAAACATTTCCCTTACTCAATATTAAATGGCACTATGATGGTTTTGGTATGAGTAATATTTGAGACACAACCTTTATACAACTTTCATACAACCTCCCTAAAAGATGTGTCTATCTCTCTCCTATGATGTCACTGGACCCCACAGTGATACAGGAAAGAGATAGACACATCTTTTAGGGAGATTGTATGAAAGTTGTATGAAAGTTGTGCTCCAAGTATTACCCTTTTGGTATAGCTGGAGGGGAATTGTTGGTTAGGGAAAGGGCATTGAGGTCTACAACACGTGGGAAGTGACCCCCATGTAGGTCAGATGCATGGAGTTTTATGATGACACGACTAACCAAAAGCCCATCGTCTCCTGCTTTTCAGTTTGCCGAGAGAGACGGGTCATGGGCCCCACCAACACCCAAACTAGCTTTTTGGTTTAAATTTTGGAGTAAATTTCATAAACACTCTTGTACTGTGACCCATTTACACTAATATGCCCTATACTATTAAACTGAACATAGTACCCCTTGAACTATCATAAGCACTTTTTTGACTAACGGTGTTAACAGAAAAAATGAAATTACTTGTATACCCCTGATTATATTATAATACCTAATACACCTTCATCCCTAATTCTATGTACACTAATCGTTTATTGATTGGAATTCTTCTCACGTACAGATGAGACGCAATGAAGAAACCCTAGAAAGCTAGGGTTTCAATCCTTTACTCTGCTATCAGTTATTTGATTCAGTAGATATGAACTAAAATGATTTCAATCGTCTCTCACTTGAGTCTTTTTCAAGTTTGGGTTTGATTTTGTGAAGAGAGTTGCGAAGAAGCTTGGGTCTGATTCATCTTCGTTCATAAAAGTCAGGTATACAAAGATTTACATTCCCAAATATTAACAATCCAATTTGTTTTCTATGTATACAAATCAAAGATTAACAATCCATTTGTTTTCTGTGTATACAAATCAAAGATTATCAATTTCTGTTGTCATGAAAGATTAACAATTTTTTAACTTGTCATCAAAATTCTGTCTTTAGCTTATGTTTCGTATTAATAATTTCAAACAAAAGCAATACCTAATTTCAACAAAAATTATGTCTTTAGCTCATGATTTCAAATGTGTTATATAAACACACATTTGAAACCAGAATATATAAACACACATACGCAAATCGTGAAAGTGAGAGAGAGAGAGAGAGAGAGAGAGAGAGAGAGAGAGAGAGAGATAATACCTAATTTAAATTTTAAGAAAAAAACTCTTGGACAATGTATGATACCTTATATATGTATGTATGTATATATTTTTCGGGAAAAAAATAGGTATATACATACACAGATCAAGACAGAGAGAGTGCAATCTGATCGGACTTTCTTTTTCGAATAAAAAAAAAAGAAAAAATCAGATCAGACCAATCTGGTAGTCACAAATCCTCAAATTCCGATCCTCACAAATCTGATCGGACTTTTCTAGTAGTCTTGAATCTCATAAATCACTTTCGTCGTATACATTTCAGGTAGTCTCGAATCCTCAAATTTCTTCTCTCCTATAGCCTGCGATCCGATGCATTAGAGAGAGGGATTGCTGATTTTTGAAAGGAAGAAGAAGCAAGGGGTGGTCTCGGCTAGGGCATTCTAGTTCTATAGAAAGAGACATCCAAATGGGTATTGTCTATAGTGAATTCAATTCTCAATGTTATGAAAAATCTATAAGGGCAAAATGGTCCATAAATTCATGAATTTGTGTCATGTGCTTGGCACATGTTCAACACCCGTTAACTTTTGGATAATACACTAACATATGGGTTGGGTTGGTCAAGTACATATAGTTCAGGGGTCACTATATTCAATTTAATAGTACCAAGAATATTAGTACAAATGGATCATAGTATAGACTATAGAAGGTGTTTCTAAAATTTACCCTAAATTTTGTTAGAATGGTGGACCCTCTATTCATTGGAAATGGCAACGGGTCAGATCGTTTGGATTGGGTGAGAGAGTTAGGTACGGAAGTTCTCTCTACCAAGTACCCACCACTACTCATGCTTAGTCCTTAGTCCACTTATACTCCTTTCTTGATCTTTCTTTAAGAGAGAAATATCTAACTCCACTCCGACTTTTAATGATTACTTCTCAAAATCAAAATATTTGAAGCATTACAAACCAGCATAATAAGGAAAATGATAGACTCATATAGTAAATCACACATTTTTTTTACATATAATTTTAAATATATATATCTTGTGTTATACAGTTTCAAAAAAATATAAAAAATTCAAACGACATAAAGTACAAACATTTAAAATTGTATGAAAAAATTATGTGATTTCACTGTGTAAATCTAGTAGTGCTAACATAATAAATACACCAATGTCACTTATAAATTGAAACGTTCAGCGATAAAAATATACCAATGGTAGTTTTGTAAATACTATACAAGGATATATTAGTAAATTAACATTTAAATCGGGTTGGGGTGGGTACAGTAGTTTCGTATGCAATGATAGTTTTGTAAATATTGGGGCGGGTTTAATCGGGTTGCTAGTAACAACTACCATTTTTTGTCCTGACTTTTATAGAGTTTTGATTTTTTTTTTACCAAATTCGCCCTTACTCCTATTAGACTTACTCCAAACGCATTACATTAGGGGTGTGACCCCGATGGATAGTTTTTTTTTTTTTTTTTTTGTGGCAATCCCTAAGCTTCATGCAATCTTAAAGTTGAGAACTTCGTTCAGTGACACCATCAAATTGACGTCTCAATTATATGAAATCATGTGTTTCTACAAATAAAGGGCACACGGCAAATAGTAGGACATGAAATGTTTAAACTTAGCTACGATTGGTCATGTTTACCTAAAATCAAAAGTCACATAACTCCGTATGTTTGGATGTCACGCCACATTAATATGATCACAAAGCGTGACGGTCTCACTCAATAATTTCTCCAAAAAATTATTGTCCCCACTTACGTGGAGAGTTTTGTTTTTTTCTTTTTTCTTCCCATCTTCCAGATGATACCCATCACTTGTGCAACTTGTGTTATATCAGTATATGATTTCTAGCTTCCCAAGACATCCGTTATACTTGCATACAAATTGAATACATTAAAAAGCTTTGTCTAAAGATTTCATGGGTTAGATCTTTTTCTGGATCTTAATCTCATGTAATGAAATATTAGATACCCAAGTCGCAGTTTTTAATATTCTCTTTTTATTTTAGTTTATTGAACCCCTACTTCAGTAAATTGAATATGATTTCTTTGACTGTGGGATCGAGTGAAAGAGAACTTCATGTGCTCTCATTAAAATAAGAGTATTAACAGAATTTTACGTTGGACATGAACTATAAAGACTCAAATACTAAATTATTTTAGTACCCCCTACTGTAAAACCATATTAATTTGATAAAAATAAATAATTAAATAAAAAAAAAATAAAAAAGAGAGGCTTACCATGAAATTATGACAATCGGTACGATGATATAGAATTATAGAATGTGAGGGGATTAAATTGAAAGGGAAAGACCTAACTAAATGGAGATTAACATCAATATTTCTCTTTCAATAAGACAACGGTAGAATTCCTTCCTAAACTTGTATGGTTTGATGCCCTTTTCGTTTATATTTACTAATTAAAATCAGTATGTCTTAGGTAAATAGGCATGAACATGTAATGACATGAACAAATTCTCAAGCTTGTATGAAACTTTACTATAAAAAAATCCACATTAGAGAGAGTCTCAATTCAAGGGAAGAAATTTAAAACCACACGCACACACAAATCATTGGTCGGATATATGAAGAGGCTCTTATCTCTAACATGACAAAACTGCATAAAGGAACCAGCTGTGGGAGGGAAAAAAAAAGATGGAAAGTGAACATGTTGAAGCCTTGAGAGTTACAAAAGTTGAAACAAGTTACAAGTTGATATACAAAATGATTCATAAAGTCCAAAGTTGGGGTCTAGAACATTTGTGTAGAGACAACAAGTTGATTATAGAATAATATTAGGATCATCTCAATGCCCCCCACGGTCCCACACCATCCTATAAAAGAGAATGCGTGATTTAATACAATAATTCCTCAACATTATAATTAATACCCACTTGCCCATAACTTATTGGAGGCATTGTTTAATTATGTAGCCATATAAAGATTAGTCTTGTTTCCCAAAGTAATTCACAATGATGATTAACAAGAACAATGAGAACAATAATCTTTGCTTTAAAGACCAAAACCTCTTCTAAATTTGGATTTTAATTTTTACTCTTATCTTCGAAAGTAATATCAATACAATGGATTTTCAAGATTTTTCGTAAACAAATGCACACACAACTTGTCTCAGCTCCACACTCGTCATCATATTTAAGTTGTACATAGTTTGTAGATGATTGCACGACCAAAATTTGAAATTGACACATGTAGAGTAAATTACTTCAATTCATCAAAGTTTTGATCTCAAGCTCTTGATTTTGCACGAGCAAATAAAAAAGGTGCGACCAAATTGAATTGGACCTTGCTTAAGGAGGATTGGACCCCGTTGAAATGAAGCCCAAATCCAGTCCCAGATCTGAGCTTTGGTTAGGCCCTGTGCATATCCCATTTTTCCAGGCCTAAATAAGTGCACGGCTCCTCAACCAACAGCTGGTTGAGGATAGTTTTTTCGGGGTCAACAATCACTTATACATTAGTGTTTAAAAAGTTGTGACCATTTGAATTATCTTTTCACAACTTCGTACAAATTGTGTTTTCTTTTTTCTTTTTTTTTTTCTTTTTCTTTTTCTTTTAAAATATATGCTTTAGAAGGCTCCAATTTTGTATTCTTTTTTAAACTTAAAAATATATATATATATATATATTTTTGGAAGGCTCCAATTTTGTGGCTTGTTATTGTCAACAAATAAAATTTGTGGGTTTTAAATAAATCTTTTGTTCCAAAGAGTAATCATTCTAAAAACTACAATTTTGGAAGGTGCTTTTAGCTGTTTTAATGGAGAGTCAAATCCCCACTCATCCTTTATAATAATTTTTTTTTTTTTTTTGTTTTTTTTTTTTTTTTATCTACACTATATTATAAAAGACGCTTAGAGTGGTTTCAATTTCAACTTTGTCCTAATTTGTCATTTCTTAATTTGTTTGAAATCACATTTTTACCCTTACTTTTCTTTTTTGTTCCATTTCCCTTTAATTATTACTTTCATTTTTTGTCTTTTTGTGAGGGTAGGTTGGCCATTTCACCCAAAAATAACAACCCTTATTACTATTAGGTCAACTTTTAAAATTAAATTGTTCTAGAAATGATGATTCAATCAACTTTTCAAACAATAATTACAAATATTTATAATTTCATTCAACTTTTAAAATTATTTAATCTACAAATAATGATTCAATCAACTTTTCAAGCAATAATTACAAATATTTACAATTTGGTTCAAAAATCCAAAAGTCTAACAATTGTAGGTTGTTCCTTGTTTAGCACAACCTCTTTTCGGCTTTGTGGTTTGTACGTTTTTTCGTTCTTCCCAAACAAGTCACTAGTTTGTTTGGTTTTATTTTGTTTTATTTAGTGTTGTTTGGTTTTGTTTTTATTTTTTGGGTTTTCCCAAACAAACCACTAACACAAACAAGGCACAACACAACCCGAATTGGGTTGTGCCTGGTTTGGTTTTGTTTGGTTTTGTTTTTCTTTTTTTGGTTTTCCCAAACAAAGCACTAATATTTGTTTTATATACCCTATATAAATTTATATGTATATATATATATATATCTACACCCTATATAAAAAAGGCTAAATGTGATTTTCAATTTTAATTTTGTCCTTATTGCAAAATGTGATTTCCAATTTCAATTTAATCCTTATTTGTCATTTTTTGAATTGTTCATTTTTACCATTTCCCCTTTGAAATCCTGTACAATTCCATACATCTCCACACTCTTTTTTGGTCATTTATTCACAAACGATTTTTTTTTTCCTTGAAAAAGTGAGATGTGCCTATAAATTTAATTTATATACATGCATAGACATTTAATTTTATTACACACATGCCTTAAAAAAATAAACGAATTTTTTTTGTAGATTCTTGGTAATATCCAAATATAAAATGAAATTTATAGGCATTGTGTTTGATCAAAATATTTTGGGACAACCAATTATGGGTTTTTTGATATATATATATATATATATATTTTAAGGCATGTATGTGTAATAAAATTAAATGTCTAAGCATGTGTGAGTTAAATTCATAGGCCCACCTCACTTTTTCAACCAAAAAAAAAAAAAAAAAAAAACAAAACCGGTTGTGCCATGTTTGGAAAACCGATTTAGCTTTTGTTTTTTTGTTTTTATGTTTTTTTGTTTTCCAAACAAGCACCACTAATTTTGGAACAAAATTAATTTAATATTTCTATATTATACGCGCACTCACAATATATATATATATAGTAATACATATAATACATATATAAGCAATACTTTTGCAATGTTAAAAAAACAAATTGTAATTTACAATTACTAATACATCTATAATCATCTGTTGCACAAAATGCATATTTCAATTTTCTTTCAACTTTAACTTTTATTTATTTTTAATTTTTTTTTGCATTAGAGCTATAAATATAAATGAAATTTCATATTTTATTACACATTTCCATTTTTTTTTTGCATTAGAGCTATAAATATAAATGGAATTTCATATTTTATTACACACACATACCTATAAATTTAATTCACACATACGCATGGTTAGAAATTTACTTTTTTACGCACATAAAATAAACTTGAGAAAATTAATATTCAAGATTGTGAATAATATCAAAATAGAAAATTCAATTATAGGCATGTGTGTGTAATACATATAACCATTCCCTTGATTTTTAGCACAATAAATCATATGTGTATAAAGTTTATATGTAGTTAAACAAAAAAGGAAAAAGAAAAAAGATGATAGGGTTTTGAGTATATAATGTGCTATGATGTTAAAAAAAAAGTTTTACTTTAAACCAAAAAAAAATAGAACAAAAGAAACGAAAAAAAATTATTTTAAAAAAAGAAAAGAAACGAAAAAAATATGATAGGTTTTTCCAATATATCATGTGTTATGATTTTAAAAATAAGTTATTAGTAAGACAAAAAAAAATTGGGAGAGAATGGCTAAAAGAAATAGAAGTGAACACCAAGAAAAGATCCGGAAAAAAAAATTAAAAAAAAAAAAGAAGAAGAAAAAAATAAAATATATTTTACTTCCATCTCAGATTATTGAAACTTTTACGTTCACAATTTTTGTTTTCGCTGCTGCGTTACATGCACATTTAGAATTTAATAATATTATTATTTTTTTAAGGGTGCTTTAGTGATAAATCCCTAGGTACTGCAATTAAATAGCTTTAGGTTCTTGAGTTAAAACATGTTTATAATTAAGTCCCTGAAATTTTTTAGGGACTAAAATACCCCTCTATCAAGTTTGGTATTATTAAAAATGGTACCTCCTCCATTAATGTTTTCAACCAAAATTTCTCCCCAAAAATTAAGAGAATAAAAAATTAAGGGGATAAAAAATTGAAAGTCATTATTACTCATAATGACAACTATTTTCAACCATAATCATGTCCAACAACATGATTTGTTGAACACAATTCGAATTGAAAAGGTACAACATGTGAAAAAATGGAAATGAAGAGAGAGTCCCAACATGATTTGTGAATTTCACATGTTCTGGAAAATGAAAATGAGAGAGAGAGAGAGAGAGAGAGAGAGAGAGAGAGAGTCACAACATGATTTGTGAATTTCCCATCA
Organism: Hydrangea macrophylla; assembly: GCA_033977485.1. Taxonomy (NCBI): domain Eukaryota; kingdom Viridiplantae; phylum Streptophyta; class Magnoliopsida; order Cornales; family Hydrangeaceae; genus Hydrangea; species Hydrangea macrophylla. Next base: position 135,766,240 of record CM066991.1, read on the forward strand.
TGCATTTCTAGAAAAATGGGAATGGAAGAAAGAGTCCCACATAATTTGTGAATTTCACATGTTCTGAAAATCGAAAATGAGAGAGAGAGAGAGAGAGAGAGAGAGAGAGAGAGAGAGAGAGAGTCCCAACATGATTTGTGAATTTCACAACATGATTTGGATGGGAATGGAAGAGTCACAACATGATTTGTGAATTTCACAACATGATTTGGAAAAATGGAATTGGAAGAGAGAGTCTCAGCATGATTTGTGAATTTCACTTGTTCTGGAAAATGAAAATGAAAGAGACAGAGTCACAACATAATTTGTGAATTTCACACATGTTCTGGAGAACGAAAATCGAAGAGAGAGTCACAACATGATTTGTGAATTTTCACAACATGTTCTGAAAAATGAAAATGGAAGAGAGAGTCAACATGTTTTGAAGAGAGAGAGAGAGAGAGAGAGAGAGAGAGAGAGTACCATTGCATCCTAGCACCCACAACCACTGTTAACCACCATCATCACCAACTTAAAAAAAAAAACCTTGAAACTACTTGGATTACAAGATCGGACCATCACAGAAATGTGACCATTTGAGAAATTCACAATTCGAAGTGTACTAATTGCTTCTTTTGCAATCTTTATTTGATATGGAAAACTCCAACCATTAATCTTGCCCTTTCTCCAAAAATGATTCCTCTAGTTGAATACAACCCTTTCCGGGGATCATCCAAAACTGCCTTAAGAAAATCCATGTAGAATTAGAGAGAGGTAGAGGTATGAGATGTGTGTGTAATGTTGATATACATGTATTTGGTGTATCTTATAGCTGGACTTAGAAAATCAGGCAAACTATGGGCTGTAAATTTTTTAGTAGATGTACTTGAAGCGGTACAACCTTTAGTAGAATTATTGCAAGAAATGAGGGATTAATGCAACTTTATTATGTACATGTGGATATTGACCACTATCAAGAGCTTAGTCTTAATATTAGGAGAGAAAAAAGTCTTGTCATTTATTATATATATTGTAACTGATTATATAATGGACTTATATATGTGATAGTGTACATGCGAAAGAGCTAATCACGTTTTTGTGAAACTCATTCATTTAATATGTACATATCTTGACTTAACTCGTGAGGGATTTAATGGTGTATTTGGTGCATATATATATATCATATAACAATATCTCATAAAGATTTGAAGGGTATTTCAGTCACAGAAAAAATATTTAACCATAGTTAAGGGATCTTAAGGGTTTTACATTAAAAAATGAAATTGGATTGTCGTTAATCCATGAATGTTCATGGATGGGGGATTTATTGCTAATTTATCCTTTTTTTAATTTATTTATTGAATAAATAAATATATTTAATTTTGTTAATTTTGACGAACCCGTGCATTACACCGGCGTCTACCTGGTTTATTTTAAAAAGTCAATCCTTGATTGGGCTTCTTTTAAGCAGATCATATGAGAGTAGTAATTCCTTAAGGCTCTTCGAGCCCAAATTAGATGAGCATATTTCTCGGATGTGGGCCCATTAAACAATCAACATTCATTTAAAATTAACCCTTACAAAGAAAACAACACAAACAATAATAAAAATAAGGAAAAGCAAAACAACTAAAGGTACAATAGAAATCCACCACAGTGTCACAAGGGCCGCCACGTAGAGGAATCCGGAACACATGACAACTTTAACCTTTTAGATGGTAGAGAGCACCCAAAGGAAGAAGATGGCACAAAATCAAACCCAAATAAGTGAAGAAACTTCACAAAGGGGACAACAAAAGTTGCTTGAAAAGCTTCTATAATATCAAAAGTTGCACTATGGAAAGCAATACAATTGTAGAAGAGAGGTTCAAAATCACCAATCAAAATCCAACGATGACCAAAAAATCAATCTACTATTTCAAGACTGATCTGGCTCCCATCTTGAACCCAAAAAAATGCTTGACAAGAAAAAGGTACAAACACAAGATAGGTACTGAAAAAAGGGAAAGAAAATCCATGAACAACCTTCACAAAAGAAAGGAAAAATTAACCTTCACAGAGAAAGGGGGAGAAACCAAACATGGCCTTAAGATCTGGGACAAAAAGGAAGGGGGAGGGGGGAAGAGGGGCTGCTCAAGTACTGGGAAGACTGGAAGAGAAGCAGATGGATGGGGGGAGGGGAGCGGCTAGGTTGAATCGTCTCTCTCTCTCTCTCTCTCTCTCTCAGAGTTCCTAGAGAAGCTCTCGCCCAAGTGGCATTTGTGTGGATAGATGAGCCCAAATTCCTCCATTAAAACACTACATGCTCATTGTTGGGCTGGAATATTTCTCAAAAACGATGAAGATAGTTTTTGTAGATATAACAGCAGTTACAGTACTGTACTTATTTGATTTATTATCTATGATGGATCAATCATATTTTGCAACAATAATATTTTATTGTCCAAATAAAAATCACAAAAGCATGCATATCTCACTAATATGGCTTATTAACTATGTCAAATTCTGCATATCAATCTTCTTGGGCAAGGCTAAGCAAGCGGCTAATTTATTAATAGCATTGGCTTCACTGGATTAGTTTTACTTGAAAAAAAGATATGGATTTGTTGGCAATGGTTTAATCATATTTCATTTACTAATAGCATTGATATGATTATTATTATTTTTTCTTTTCTTTTCACTTTTTTAAGTTTTGTAAATGAAAATTAGTTTTTGTTTTTATTTATTTATTAAAACAAAATGGAAAATCAATGCATTATATCCATTTCTGGTTGTTTCATTGTCGTTTTCTTTTCTATTTTTCAGATAAAAGGTTAGCTTCATTGTCATTTAAAAAAAAAAAAAAAAAAGAAGAAGAAAATAAAATGTTTACCAAACACGTGTCCGGAGCAGAAAAAGAAATGCGAAAAGATTACCAAATACGGTTTTGATTTTTTTCTTTTCGAAAATTTCCTATATTACCATTGTAGACTAAAAATACTGGCACATCTAGCCCAGTCAGACCATTACCCATTCAAATACGTCTAATACAATAACCTGTAATTGTCTGTCTATTGAGTCCCTGTAATAAAGAATCAAGACAATGAATGACATTATGTGAGTATTATTAATTCACATTGAGACTAGGGATGACAATGGGACGGGTTTTTCGGGTTCCCCGTCCCGTCCCGTCCTGTCCCGTCCCTAATAGGTAGAGTATGGAGGGGGGCTTAATAGGGTTAGGGGCGGATATGGGAGAGGTTTTCAAAACCCGAATCGGGTTCGGGGTAGGGTCAAAAAACCCGAACCCGCCCCGAATACACTTGTATTTACATTTTTACCCCTCAATAGTTATGTGTATTACCATTAAAAAAAAACAAACTACACTATTGGGGAACTAATTGGGTAAGTTAAAAAAAAAAACTGCACTATTGGAGGAAAAAATGCATTAAAAAAACTGTTTTTTTAATTTGTGTACCCAAAAAAAAAAAAAATCATAATCGGGGTAGAGCGGGGTGGGGTCGGGGACCCCAAGTGCAAGTCGGGGGCGGGGGCGGGGAGAAGTACTATGCGGGACAAGGGGGAGAGTTTACTGAAGCGGGACGGGGGGCGGGGTATGGAGACCCCGTCCCATACCCGCCCGTTGCCATCCCTAATTGAGACTTTAAGGTACTCGAATCGAAATAACATATTGTTATGATCCAATCCACAAACTTACCTAACCCAATTGAATTATTAGTGACAATCATGCAATTTCATAGACTTAAAGACCAACACTTAAAAAGTCTTTGTGGAGGGGCCATTTAATTCGTTTTATTACCCGAATAGGACGTTATGATATGTACGTGGGACCAATTTTGATGTTACATTTTTTCCAAATTTTATGGCAGAAACAATGTTAGTCAAATGCTTAATGTAGAAAAAGTAACGTGTATAAGTTTTTATTTCAAATCCTCATTCTAAATGATGTGGTAGTTGAAGGATGTTAATGCGAGCTATAATAGTCCCACTACCACATCGTTTGACATGGAGATTTAGGATAAAAATTTAAGAAGCATAGCATTACTGATGTACATAACCATTCCATTTTTCTCTAACTTTTCTGGAGAATTTCTGAAAATAATTCCTGCTTTGTGGGTTGACAATGCCATTATAAATAAATCACAGTCAGATGCAAATACAAAATCATGCATCCAAATTAGTTGCTCAAGTCAACATTGAAGATAAAGGATTTCCGTTTCTTTAGTTGGTATAAAAAATAAACAAAAAGGTGATGCTGTGTTTAAGCTCAGTTTGTTCCGGCATAAAATAGTTTCCACCAAAATATAATTTTCTTACAAAAAGTTTTAAACAAAGGAAATATTTTTCTTCTTATTTTTTCTCCGTTTGGTTAGCAATTGAAAAAATATTTTGTAAATGACTAAAAAAATGCACTTATAAGTACTTTGGAGAGGACCAATATAACTTTTAATACTACCTTGTATTGCTGGTGTTAGTACATAGGATTATAGGAACAAACAGAAGCAAGAATACATGTCCATATGCCTATAAAATGTGTGTATAATAAAGTAATAAAAAAAACTAACTCTGTAAAAGAAACATGTTTATTAGTGAGTAATGTAGGATGTTTGAGAGATGTATAAATAGATAGAGAGAAATAGAGCAAAATGAAAGGGGGCAGTGTAGTGTAGATAGTAAAATGAAAAAAAATAAAATAAAAATAGAGATTATTACATTTCAATCATTTTTATGTGTCAAAATTAAAAGTCAATCGACAATTTTTTTTAAAATTGAAAAAATACCAACTTTTTTTTTTTTTTTTGTAAAATAAAAAAGTCATCAAATTTTACATGACATTTTGGAGTAACTCTTTATACGGGTGGGAGCAACTCTTCGAAATTTTGGGAGCTATTCTTCCAAACATAGGGAGCAAACCGTTCAAAAGTCGAGAGCAACTCTTCGGAATGTTGGGAGCTATTCTTCCAAACATAAGGAGCAAACCGTTCAAAAGTCAGGTGCAACACTTCACAACGTAGAGAGTAAGTCTTCAAACGTATTGGTGCAAGTTCAGAACGTTGAAAATGAAGAATCGACCAAAATCCAAAATAATCACTAAAAAGTTGATATATATTTTTTAATGTTTTGATGACTTTTAAATTTCGTACAAAAAAGTCAGTATATACTGACTTTTTTTAATCTTCGAAATGTTGGGAGCCATTCTTCCAAACACAGGGAGCAAACCGTTCAAACGTCGGGTGCAACACTTCACAACGTAGAGAGTAAGTCTTCAAACGTATTGGTGCAAGTTCAGAACGTTGAAAATGAAGAATCGACCAAAATCCAAAATAATCACTTAAAAGTTGATATATATTTTTTAATGTTTTGATGACTTTTAAATTTCGTACAAAAAAGTCAGTATATACTGACTTTTTTTAATCTTCGAAATGTTGGGAGCTATTCTTCCAAACACAGGGAGCAAACCGTTCAAACGTCGGGTGCAACACTTCACAACGTAGAGAGTAAGTCTTCAAACGTATTGGTGCAAGTTCAGAACGTTGAAAATGAAGAATCGACCAAAATCCAAAATAATCACTTAAAAGTTGATATATATTTTTTAATGTTTTGATGACTTTTAAATTTCAAAAAGTAATATACTGATTTTTAAATTTTGTACAAAAAATTGATTGAAATCTAATTATCTCATAAAAGTACGATGGGAGAGAAAAATGAAAGAGGGCAAGTGTAGAGAGAATGATAAATATTGTATGGTGGGTGTAGAGGTGTTAGTACTTTAAATTTCAGTAACAAATATAGAGAATATGTGGGTTCGACAGAAATTTTGTGAGTGAAATTAAAAGTCTCCTACATTAAATTTGAGTATCCAAAAGGAATTGTTAAAACGAAATTGATTTTTAAAACAAGAAATTAAGAATGGACCATCTCTGTCACGTGACTTAAGTGGGTCCCAAAGTAAGTCTAACATCTGAAAATTTTAAGAGAAATGATAGATGTACAACAAAAACCCACAACTAATTGCACAACCTGCTTAAAAATATTGGACTTTGTGCTGAAAAAGTTGTACACCCTTTTTTTTGTCTTTTTGTGTGTACAGTTTTTTCAGCACGAAATCCAACAATTTTAAGCAGGTTGTGCAATTGATTGTGGGTTTTTGTTGTGCATCTATCATGCTCAAATTTTAATCTTATCCGATGACGTGGTGAAGTATATTTATAAAAGCTTTGCCAACCTGTCTACCCGTTGGACCAAGTCAAGCTTCTTGATATATTTTTTTTGCTAAAAAGCTTCTTGATATATACTTTTACAGTTTACTCCCTCCCTCAGTCCCTCCTACTTGGACCTCTTTATTAGCTCTTCTTCACACTCTCGGCTTTAGCTACTCGGCTTTACTAAGGCTTAGTTTGGCCCCCCTTTTCGTGCTTCTCCTTTTTTAAAGCACAATTTTATGTTAATTCATTTGGTAACTAATTTATGCGCTTTGTAAAAATTGAACTTAGGGCTTTTTTGGGGGAGCTTTTAAAAGCTCCATTCTGGAGCTTTTAAAAGCTCAAGGTGGCTTTTTGGTTTCATGATATATTTTTGAAGAATAGTGTGTCACTTGTACAAAATTATCAAACAACTTAGTAGTAAATTTCATAAGCTCCTTTTAAAAAGCCACATGGGGGCCAAACTAAGCCTAAATACTCTCTCCTACTTGCTAAATTAAGTTGGGTTTTAATTTCTTCATTCATTCATACTATTTGATTTCCCATTTTGTAGGATAAAATTGACTTTTTATTTCTCTATTTTTCATGTTTATCCTTACCCTACTTTCCTGGAAGTTTGAACAAAGTAAATTTTACTAGTCGACAATTGCAGTGGATAACTTCTTTTCTTTACAATAGGAGAACTTTCAGAATTTTGCTTTTATGTAGATAGTCTTTTTCAATAATCTGCCAAATGTCACACGTATATGTCATCTAGGGATGTACGCGGTTCGGTTCAGTTGATTTTTTTTTTCTCCAATTTTTTGCATGTTTACCGACCTAATCAAGATTGATTAGGTCGATTTTTTTTGTACACCTTTAGTCACCACTAAGGCCTCATGTGTCCTGTGTCACCATTAGCATGTATGGTCAAGTGGACTGACATATGTCCATCTCCAAGTGGACTAACTTCAGGAACCTCTAAGAAAACTTCATCCTAGCCAACTCGAGAGTACACCTCCAACGACCCATCTGAGGGTCACGCTCAGCTGCATAAGTATCACAACACCCCCCCAGGGACACACTTAACACTCTCTCACAACTTGGATCAATCGCCTTAGTCAAAAGTAGTACCTAAGAGTGATTACATCTATTGGGATCTCGACAGTTCAAGACTTGGTGGCTAGACTTAAGGGTATATCCCTAACTAATGCCTCATAGGCAGAGTTAAGGTTGGTTCGAAAGAGATAGACACGTGACTTTCACGTGCTTCCACCTTACCTCATAACCAATTAGAGCACCCCATGGTTGCAAGACACGTCGAACCTTTGACTCACTTTAGCAATGCCTCATCACGTCCCCACTCACTAACTAAATGCAACCAATGGAAGGGCCTTGATAACTACACATCCGATGACCCTTTTGCAGCACACTCACTAACTTTTTTGCAACCAATACTATTGCTTCATCAATGTCGACCCCATCGATATTTGACCACTGCATGGTCAAATCTCATTTAATGCTCCCAACTACTTAAAACATAAGCACTTAATGCCCTCACCTAACTTAAACAAAGGGACCTCTCTGTAGATGCCAACTCAGCTCAATGGCGCGCAACTCCTCTAGTTGTAAGCTGCACCTTCACAACCTCAGTATAAATATCTATCTTACTCAATACAAGTTATACAACCAACAATCAAATCCGAACTAACAACTTCAGTAATTAATCAAGCATTTATATCTACCTTATAGCCAACATAGCCCTCATCACCCTTTGGTCTCTGCCAAGTACCTCTTCTCATTGTTATCCCTTGGTCTCCACCAACCATCCTTTGTCCAAACTATTGCATTTATTCACCACCTACCTTAATTTCTCCAAAAGCCATTAGCATTTTACTAAACGTACAGTTGAACCTCCACCTAGGACCTTGTCCTTTACTACTCTATTTCTTTCTCAACTTGGGAGCTATCTTGGTTCTCACGCGAGCCTCTATGAGACATATTACTCTACTGCATTTTATTTTACCACACTTAATTTTATTTTATTATATTCCACTTTCTAACCTACTTACGTATTATACCTCTATTCACCTTTCACACACATCACTAAAGAAACCACACACTTTACAATAATGTCAATGTTATTTTTAAACATGATTAGCATGGGCGAAGCCAGGATTCAATCATAGTGGGGGAAACACTCCGTGCGATTGTTTTTGGTCGAAATATTGTAACTTTTTATCGTTGGGGTTTTAAAAATTGTGTTTTTATTCCTTGGATTTAGCATATAGTTGGTTAAGGAGTAAAACATATTTATCCAAAGACAAAATCAATCTCTCCATAACTCTTTAGAAAATGTGTTCATGTGATTAAATTTCTTTCCTTTCTTGTTTCACTTATAAAACAAACAATCATTATATGTTTGAAATAAATATGTAGAAGGCCTTAACTGCTCGAGGCTTTCACCGAAAAAAAACTACTCGAGGCTAAAGGAATAATTTAGATGTTTATTTAAGTGAAAAAAAAAAAATTAAGAACCAAAGTGAGTTTTGAGTTTAGAAGGTAAGGAAAAATTTAAGGAGGGGCACAACTGTATACTATATAAAATAGATAAGGTGAAAAAACTATTTCGAAATTTTTTGTATTGCTGTACAATTTGATTGCATTTTTGCCCACGTATTGCTCATCCATCACTACTATTTTGGCACGTGTCCTTTTTTATGTCCCATTTAGTAATTGTGTTGATAAAATATGAGTAAAATGAGGATGAAATACATGTCAAAGTGAAGATGATGGGTGAGAATTGAGGGAACAAAACTGGTATAGTTTGAACTATCAGTAAAAAAAAAAAATAGTGTGTTAATTGTAAACTTTGCTATCTTTTTTCGAAGAAAACTTAAATACAACGGTTATATATTGTGATGTAGTAATTAGTATCTCAATCCAATAAAAACTCTTTTTAGATACATCTGATCCCTTATTTCTAAGAGAATCTTTCCATGACTTATTATATTCAATATTTACTTATTCTTTTCTTTTTTACAAGCCATTCTTTTTTTCCCAATCATTTGATGGCTTGAAAAAAAGAAGATTACACATCCACCCAATTGTATCTCCAATAATTTTGGATGGCTTAATACAAAGCCATGTTAGCCGGAGCCGCTAATTCATCAGATTTTTCTGAAGCTGCCCTTATCCTCTCCCTTCTTTTACTCTCTCTCTCGCTCTCACTTTCTCTCTCCACTTTCTCTCTCTATAAGAACTCCCGCAGACCCCCCACTCTCCCAGAGAAAATCTCTTCTTTAGCATAGAAAAAAAAAATCTCTCTTCGTTTCGCTCCCCCAATCTCTTCGTAACAGTCGTAAGTAATAGTGTGGTACACACTCCTAGACGTATATATATACATATATATATATATACAATCACGACCACCCTAATTCAATCGGTTGTTACATAAGAAGAAGAAATGGGTTTCCTCCACAAGCTCTGGGACGAAACGCTTGCCGGGCCCACACCCGACTCCGGCCTCGGCAAACTCCGCAAGTACAATTCATTCTCCGCCGTCCGATCTCCTACTCCTCCGACCACCATCAATCCCGTTGAGTTTCCTGTCACTCGGACCATCACAATCCTCCGAACCAACTCCAATTTCCGAAACATTCCGGCCGATTCGGGCTCTGCTCCGTCTTCTCCGGCCGGTTCGAGCACACCCACTTCACCTTTCTCACGTAAGTCTTTATGATCGAGAGAGTTTATATGATCATAAGGGTTTATGTGAAAATATTTTTGGGGTTTTGGGGGTTTTTTGTTCTGAATTTTGTGTTGTTTTTTGGGGTGTTGTGAATTTTGGTTGCAGCGAGTACCCCTCGTGGGGATTTCAAGAGATTGACGAGGAGAAAATCGTCACCTGAAGAACTGGACTGCGCGGAGAGTACAAGTCCGACTGTTTACGATTGGTTCTCTCTTGTTTTTTCACTCCTTTGAAATGACAATTACACCCTTGTCTTTTCCTTCCTATAATTCTCTACATCCCCCCTAGCTAAAATATACTCCCCTCTTTTACAATTTTTTTGGCATCCAAGGTTTCATATTGTAAAACCCATAATTTGAATTTTGACTAGATAAGAATAAACCCATATTTTGTTCCTCCATTTCAATCAAAAACCATGATTTTCAACATAGTAAAACCACCACCTTTGGTGTTATGTTTAGTATATTATATTTAATTTAATTTGGAAGAGAATTTTATTAATGTTTTTGGCCTATTTTTGTGTGTGTGTGTGTGTGTTGCAGGATAGTAATAAGTGCTTTGGATCGTTGAGATTGGAAGTGACCGTTTCGTGTGAAGAATTGGCGAAAGCGATGAACTGTGTGTGTACATAGAAAGAGAACCTTTGTGGGCATAGATATGATAATCTGTGACTTTTTAATCTAATAATAGTAGTACTAATAGTAACTTGAAAAATAAGATGGTTCAGATGAAGAGAAGTGGGCTAATGAACCAAAAGCTTCTTGGAGATTTCGATTCGAAAGAGGGGACATACATATTATAATACTAGTAGAGAGAGCTATTGACTTTTTGGAGTCTTGTGGTGGCTTTTGTTTTTGGTATTTCTTGTACATATCAGTGGTGTTTTCAGTTTTGCTCTGTATATTTGGTTTTGTGAGATGGTTTGTTTTTTGTATATACTTGGTCTGTATATTCTGAATCCTCTTTCAATGAAACTTGTTAATTTGAAGCCCCTTCTCTCTCTCTCTCTCTCTCTCTCTCTCTCTCTCTCTCTGTTATATATATATATATATATACACACACACACACCTACCCTGCCCATCTATCTGCATGTATGAACTGCTTTTCTTATGCCAGGCCTTGTAATCTTTTAATTTTTTTGGTAGAATGGGTGAAATGGGTACTATGTATGGAATACTAGCAAATATTGAATCTTCCAAGCAATAAAAAGAAAAGAGATAAAAAAAAAAGAAAAAAAAAGAAAAGAAAAGCAATATTGAATCTAAGAATAAGATACATAAAATGGAGGATTTGGTTGTGCAAGGAATTCATTATGGATACAAGCTTCCAATTCAAAAGAGAGAATCAACACATGATTACATGAGTAATGGTGTGCTTCCCAACTAGTACTTTGTTCGTCTTACCACATGCAAAGATATGTTGTACCACTGATAATTGCGATAGCAAGTAGAACATACTATTAAAGTAAAAAGATTAATTCAGCAGAAATGATAACATTTTTGGGATCTGAAATTGTGACTCAGTAAAACCTGTGGTGACATACAATCAACCAATACAACTGGAAAGTAAAGAAACTTCTACCAGGCTTATTTTAGGAACATATAAATTGGGAGAATTTGAAATCCACCCCCTAGGAAAGAAAATGTGGAAGTTTGGCAAACAGATTTCAAATTACATCAAAACCTTTGACCTCCCCCCCCCCCCCCCCCCCCCCCCCCCACCAAAAAAAAAAAAAAAAAAAAATCAAACTCATCATCAACCAAGGACCTTCCTAATGATCTCTATTTGAGGCTATTCTTGACATGATCTTTAGAATGCGTGGTCGAGATTTAAGAGACCGCCTTCACTTTCTCAATCAGATCAGCAGCGTCTTGAACCGTTGCAATGCTTTCAGCACCCCCTTCCCCAATTGACACTCCAAACTTTTCTTCCAAAGCCATCATAATTTCAACCTGAATTAAGTTTACCATAAATTAGTTCTTTAACATATACCTCTATACATACACATATATGTGTTCGTGCGTGCGCGTGTGTGTGTGTGTGTTTTGGGGACATACAGTGTCTAGGGAGTCAGCACCCAAATCAGCAAATTTGGTTCCGGGGGCAACAGTGCTCTCATCAATTGACAGTTGCTTTGCAATTGTGTTTTGGACAATTTGCAGAGTTTCTGGTTGAGCCTACACAAAAATAGCAAATCAGTTTAACTAACCTTAATGTCTGAATCAAGCAACATATGAAAAAGTAAAGAATTTTGAGGGATCTCAAAGCTTTACAACGGAGCATGAAATAGTAGTCTTGGAGCAATGGCGAAGAACAGGCGATCTCTTTGCTGCATTTTTGATCTGTATCTTAGGCACTAGTCTTAGCCCACCCTGCATTAAAAACAAGCCAACTTTGAGTTTAAGGGCCCGTTTGGATTGATTCTGAATTTTGCGTTTAGGCAGAAGCATAAACTATAATCGCTTCGGGTGACGATGTAAATTAATTGCATCGATCACGTTTGGGCTGAAGCACTTCTAGAGGTGGTTCAGCCGAATCGTGCTTTTGAGGCTCCAAAGTACTTTATAAATTTAATCCAAATTAAGTCGTTAATGCATACATTTTCGGTCGAAAATGATGTTTAATTAGTATGTGTGTGTGTGTGTATAAGTGGCACTTACAGTGTTGGAGTGGTTGCTAATTTGCCTAACATTGCTGCAAAGCCCGGGAGTGTGAAGGGTAGTGAGTGATGGAGCTGGTGAAGATGAAATAAGGGAAGCCATGGGAGAGTTGAAGATGAAAGAAATTAAGAGAAATAGTTAATTTGTTGGTACACTTTTTGATGCTTGAGAGGCCTATTGATTTTGATTCATATATATATACATATATATATATATATATATAAAAGATTTTAGAGAAAGAGAGTTTTGAAAAGAGGGGCGACTAAAACAAGGAATTCTTACCTCTTTGCCAGTTAATAGGGCGGTCTATACCATGTAAACACTGTGTCTCTTGTGCTTGTAAATCTCTACCAAAAACTGGTCCAACCTTTTCTCAACCTAATAGTATCATTAGCAGTTACCTATGCATATATATAGTGACAGTTATTTATGATATAATAATGTTCACATTTACTGTATATGAAAGCTTACATGTATGTGGCAAGAGAAGAGACTGGGGGACCAATTTCATCAATTAATTCACCCAACATGTCCAGAACTTTATCATCAAGAAAGATCAATGAGATAGATAGCTTACCACTTAACACTCTGTTTGGTTTGCCAAGCAAACAATTGTTTAGTAATTATTGTGCTTTGGTTTGACTTAAAATTATAGAATTCATTTCAATTCTGCCCAATTCTTATTGTAAGGGGTTTACAAATTCGATCAAAAGTGGTCGGATTTGTCAAGACGGAGTGTCTTTAGGGGCTACTTGAGAAGACTAATGTAGATTATATTATTCATAGCTTAACTCGTTTTAAATATGTAATAGGAGCTCTGTTTGAACTCTAAAAAACATATAAGATCAAGCCCTTGAAACACACACTCGTGTTTGAAGTGTTCGATTGCCTCAATTAAGAGGACTTAGAAGCGACCAATTTGTAAAGAAAAGGAGATGAGAAAGAGAGAGTTCGAGGTTGAATACTCAATCGTTTGTGGACCTTTGAAGGTCTTCAATATGGAATAAATGAAAGTAGTGTTCAACGGTGAAATAAGAAAAAGAAGATGGTAGAGTTCGAAGGATGCCTTCGAAGTGGTGATTAAACTATGGAAGAGAGTAAATGAAATTATAGGCTAAGAAACTAATTAACTAGAATCTAATCTAGTGCTAGAAACTAAACTACATACAAAGTAAAATGTCCATGGTGACCTAATGAAAGTAAATGATATATTGAAGAAATACTACATAATGTATTGATGTGATTTTTTGGTCAAGGACCATTACAAAGGAGTACAACACAAGAATTTATAGAAAAAGTCTACAACTACTTTGAATTTGAATTATATTTCCCTCCAACTATAATAACTAATAATTCAAATTCCTACAACTACCAATTGGTGGGAGATACTCCTACAATGACAAGTGTCTTCAAGCAACTTCCATCTTCATCATCACCATTGATCTTCAAGTAACCAATATTGATCTCCCCTTGTAATGCCAAGTGTCTTTCAATCAACTTCCAAATAACCACCAACCAATTTGAATTAGTTTTCCATGTGCAATAATAAATATACTATATAATAATATAATATAATAAGACTCTATATACTAATACATATAAAAATAATTTATGGTCCAAACAAGCTCTTGCCCAATCTAAAAACACTCTGAAAACAAGTTTTGTGAAATTAAAAGGATAAACCAGATAAAAAAAATAAGAGTGAACTCAACCTAATCTTTTTTTATTCAATCACATTGCTTATTTTACTTTTCTTTTTTCTTCTTGTGAGGATGTCTCAGATTTGTTATTTAGTATGTATTCTAATTTCCAAAAACAACACATTGATTAAAATTATCTAGCATTTTGAAATATTTTAATGATCTAAATCAACAAAAAAATTTGACGGCCTCGTTGAGGCTGCTGCTGTAATAACCTGCATTTCCATTTAATTTAAAAGTCATGCCCATATTTAATTTATGTGTATTTGCATTGGCATATTTAAATTCTATTAGCATGGTCTGCTTTTATTTTAATTCCAGTCACTTGTTTGGAATATTAATGTCTTATCTAATTCACATTTAAATTCTATTGGGGGCCAAACTGCAATTTTACAAAAGTTAGTAATACCTGTGTGGATTTCAAAATCTGTATTTCAAAACGGTGAAAGTAACTTCTATTGACTCAATCAGTATTTTTATAAAACCAGAAAATCAATTCTTACGTTAAAATGAAATTCATGTATTTTTGTGGTGACCACCGCGTCCCGAAAATACCAGTTTATGTTCAAAACTGTCCATGTTGTGTTTAATTTCCCCAGATTTTTGGAAGTGACGTAAAGTATGACATGACTTGTACTTTATTGCTATTAATGGAAACTCATCATTTGCTTAAGCTTTGTTTGTCAATGCTTGGTGTGTGTGTGTGTTGTTGTGCCAAAAGCTATTTTTCCCAAACACTATTTGAATTGCCCCCTATTACTCTAGTTCACCTCTTCACAATCTGAGAGTATATATGTATACGTAAGTGTATCACACACACACACACCTGTGATTTTGTAGTTCATTTAGGATTGAATGAGAAAAACTAATACTTGAAATCCAATGTGGAGTCTTCAAGGTTGAACTTGGAGCCCCTCTCTATTGGGTCCTATATATGTATACCTCTCATTACACACACACATTCTGCACATCACTAAACATTGAGAGTTGAGAGAGAGAGATTTCACAGAGAATTTCAGAATTTCATAGAGAGAGCTCTTAACCTCCATAGCTTGAAAGCTTGAGTTGGAATCTTCTTATCTCTTATTTCTTTCTCAACAACATCTTTGCTCTTAATCACAGTGAGTATTTTTTAACTCACTCCCAATGTAATCTCATACTTATTTGCTGTGTATTATTTCAATTTTGTCAACCTCCATTGATAATTTAACGTTGAAGTTCATAGCTTGAGAAATCAAGATTTTCAGAACTTAACCAAAACTTGTTTTTAGAGTTGATTATGAAAGATTATACCTCATTGATGTTATGTCTGAAGTTATAGAGCCTAATTCGTTCATATAAGAAAGTATATTGAAAATGAAATTTTGACATGTTTTGATTTTTTCTAAAATTAGAGAGCTATGAATCAAATGGTGTTAAATTGACTTTAGATTCTTAATCCTTGTGAAAAACCGAAGAGAACCATATATTATACGCCCTATATACTTTAGAATTCCAAAATGGGTCATTTTGGACCCCTTAAGCTGAAACAGGGCAGTTTCTGCGAAGAAGACGAAGCCTCAGCTTCATCTCGCGCCACGATCGCGCGCGCGAGAATCGCGCGAGCGGCCCGCGCGAGCGACCCCTCGCGCGAGCGGCCCGCGCGCGCGAGGTAGGCTTCCCCAGGCAGACGTAAGAGTTTATATATATATATTTGAAAATTGGCTGGTCGCGCGAGCGAGGGTCGCGCGAGGACCCCTTCGCGCGAGCGATCCGCGCGCGCGACCTTGCTTTCCTCAGGCAGACAGAAAAGGTTATTAATAAAATGAAAATGGGCTTATCGCGCGAGCGGCCCGCGCGAGCGGCCCGCGCGCGCGAGGTAGTGCAGTTTCTGTTTTTGTCTGTTTTTCTGTTAAGGGACTGTTTGGATGAAATTTATATACTGTTAAGGCTCTGTTTGGGAATTTAGTTGATCAGAACTCTATTTGGTTATGTTTAAGTGATTTAAACATTGTAGTATGACTCATTAATTCCCGTACGTGTGTTGTTCCTTAATTCAGCATTTTTGTTTAAGTGCATACCATTCATGTGGGTCAGTAGTACATGCATATGGGTGTCAGTCTGTGTGGAAAAGAGTAATGGTAGTGTGGAAAGGGTATGAGATTGTGTTTGTGGTCGTGGTTGTGGTTGAGTATGAGTTTGTGGTTGTGGTCGTGGTTGTGGTCGTGGTTGTGGTTGTGGATGTGGTTGAGTTTGTGGAAGAGGGTATCTTTGAAATGCGACGGTGGCAAATAAGGACACTCCCTGACGCCCATGGAAGCGTTAAAGTGTGTGAAGCCGAACTCGGACACTCCCTGGCACCCATGGTAGTGCTAAAGTGTGGCCTACGGACACTCCCTGATAACTCAAGTCTGGATACTGTGTGAGGGGTCGCCCCGGTATTTGCATGGCGGTTAGGGTATTCAAAGTGTGAGGCATTGGACACTCCCTGGTACCCCGGACCAAAGTGTGAGGCAAACTGGACACTCCCTGGCGCCCCGTTGCTAAAGTGTGGCTATCTGAGTGTTTCAAAGATACCAGGAGTAGGATAGTGGGTTGTTGTGGATGTCGAGAGAAAAGAGTCGGCGAGATGAGTGTGGTGCATTGTCTCATTTCACGAGTATCTGTATTTATGAATGAAAGACTTTTATTATATTCCTTGTTGTTTTATAAAATAAATTCTTTCAGTATTTTAATAATGGAAAAAGGTAAATGGGTATGCTTTACATTCAAAGTCATGTTTTTAATACTCACCAGCTTCTTGAAGCTGACGACGTTGATGCGTCCTGGACATTCGTGTTCAGGCTTTTCAGGTTTTAGCCAGGAGGAAACATATGACTACGCTAATTGAGGTGGCTGCTGTTGGAATAAAGAAACTGTTTATTTTATGCATTAAGTTTATTTGTTTGAGTTTTAAACTGTTTTGTTTTAAGGATGACTGTAACAGACTCTAAGTTATTATTTTATTTTCAAGGCGGTTTGTGCCTTAGCTGACCCCGGTTTATAAGATGTAATAAGATAGAAAATTTTTGTAAGCCTTGATTGCTTTACTCTGATTATTATGTTTTGTTGTTTGACGTTTGGGACGGAATCGATCCTTCAAACTGTCGCGACCTACGGGTCCATAAAGGAAATTAAACGCTTTCCTTATTTATGCTACGTCGGGGCGTGACAGGATTTAGTGGTATCAGAGCCAGGTTATTATTTATCACAAGATAGTTTAGCCAGGTTAGGGTTTACCAGTATAGACCCGATTCCACATTCCATTAAGTGTTACACACCCGATGATACGACAGGGAGGATAGACTCAGAACCCAAACGCCTAAGATTATTCTGTTCTGACTTTAAGTAGTACCTTTTCAGGTATGGATCCAGCTCCCCCACTTTATGTACCAGACAGGTTCGGAGGACACTTCGTGTTACTTGGGGCAGTGATCCCAGCTTTTCTTGACTTATATCAGGCGGCCGTAGAGCAGTTAGCCGTGACGACGGTAGTATCTGAGGTTTGGCACCAGGTCCACGTGGTAGGCCTAGTTGACCTGACCCGTATCCGTTTTGAGCTTCGATATTTCGCAGAGGCTCAGCGTCTAGTTTTGGTCGAGGTTCTGCGGTTGGTCGATAGCGATGCTTTCTACCTTCCCCTCGAGATCCAGATCGTGCATGCCCACCTGGCTCAGTTGGAGATGCCTCCGCCGGTGGTACCCATTGCTGAGGACGATGCAGAGGTTGTTCACGTGGTCCCAGTAGGTGGGGAGATCTTAGAGGACGGCATAGGTCTGGACGATCTTGCCGCTGAGCTCGAGGCTGAGCTAGCACTTGAGCTAGCCCTGCCTGAGGAGATGGTAGATGAGGCGGATGCTCCTGTACCCGCTTCATCGTCCACCTCTCACAGCTATGACGGGGTAGGACCGTTCGTTGTTCAGCGTTTTCGCCCTGTCGATTCGCTAGATCTCCTGATGGCCGCTTATGGAGATGATTGACGTTTTAGTTACGACTTGTACATATTAACTGCTTTTAACTATTAGCTCTGTCTCTTTTTGCAACTGTAATTACATGCATTAGAGTGTAGGGCAATGACCCCATTTTTGTAACATTAACTCTTGCATGCGTCCTAACCCATGCAGATAGGGTAGGCATTGATCTGACCATACATGCTTTATGTATCTACTTGACAGAAGTTATATATATAAGATATACTCTTTTGAACGTTGCTGTCATTTAAATTACTTCATAGCACTGTTGCATGCATGTTTCTCATTCTACTACCACTATCATGCATAGAATGGCTGGAGGAGTCAGGAGGAACAGGAACCTGATCGAGGGAGCACCCGAAGCTGCTGATCCTACAGGGATGTTTGAAGCGTTTATCAGACGGCTAGAAAGAATCGGTAATACGAACGACAACCGAAGAGACCGTCAAACGGGAGATAAGTTGCTAGAAAGATTCCGTGCTCTAAGGCCCGAACAGTTTGCGGGTACCGCGGAACCCTGGAAAGCGGAACAGTGGTTGAGACAGATGGACCGGATGTTTGAAGCTGTCCAATGCAACGAGATAGACAAGAGAAGATTAGCTACATTTCAGTTGACCGATGCTGCCGCAGATTGGTGGGATTCGGTCATAGCTACTATCGGGAATGGAGCTGCAACGGGAATGACGTGGACTGCGTTCAAGGGGAGATTTTTGGAGAAATATTTCCCGGCTACGGAGAGGCACAGAAGAGAGAAGGAATTCATGGACCTGACGCAAGGAACCAAGTCGGTGCAAGAGTACACCACACAGTTCGAAAGACTGTCTCGGTTTGCCCCACACCTGGTTGATACCGAGGAGAAGAAGATCCGCAAGTATAATCAAGGGCTGACACCGCAGATTCGCCGCTTGACCCTCGGCCACTTGGATAAATCGTTTGAAGGACTTGTTGGTTTGGCTACTGATCTGGAAGAAGATGCTCGAGTGAGCCGAAAACAATTTGAATTCCGACCGCCTCAAAGGGGTAATTTTGGGAATAGACCACCAATGAACCGTACCCAAGGGCAGAAGAGGAATTTTGACGGAAGCAAGAAGACTCAGGCTATTACCTATCCGACTCAACCTCGAGTAGGAGAAGGAAGTAGTAGTGGAAAGTGTTTCAATTGTGGCAACCCTGGTCATTTGGCTCGTGATTGTAAGGCACCAAGGCGTGCTACTCAGCAAGGGATAGTCTGCTTCAACTGTGGTGAACCAGGTCACATCAGCAGGTTCTGTACTGCTCCTAAGCAGGTGACTTATGGTCAACAGGGTCAGACTCGCTTGAATGCTGTTATCCCTGATGCCGCTGGATATGATGGAACTGCGTATGAAGAAGGAAATTATGGAGAAGCTCAACCTGATCAGCAAGCAGTAGAAGGTACATTAACTCTGTTTAACTCCCATGTTAAAGTGTTATTTGATACGGGTGCTGCTCTTTCGTTCATATCTGTTAATACAATTCGAAGATTGGGTATTTTACCTCATCGTTTAGAGAAAGCTTTGAAGGCTACTTCGCCGCTAGGAGCTGCAGTCAGATTAGGACACGTGTGCAAGGATTGTCCCTTACGGTTAGGAGACCGTGAAATCCCTGCTAGGTTGATTGTCCTATCAATGAAGGAGTTTGACATAATCCTAGGAATGGATTGGCTCTCTCAAAATCAAGTGAAGTTGGATTGTGCGAGGAAGAGAATTACATTCCCCGACAATGAGAATCAACCCTTTGATTTTCAATGTAACCCTACGGGAGATATGTTCCTCACGAGATGCTTAGCCAACATCGAAGTCGTCAGTACAGAGGTGACAGCGTCATCTATACCTGTAGTCAAGGACTTCGAAGAAGTGTTTGAAGATGTTTCTGGTCTACCGCCCGAGAGAAGTATAGAGTTCTGTATCGAGCTTATACCGGGTACCGTACCGATCACCAAGGTTCCCTACAGAATGGCCCCCACAGAACTATTGAAATTGAAGGAACAAGTTCAAGAGCTCGAGAACCTAGGTTTTGTACGCCCAAGTACATCGCCTTGGGGAGCACCGGTGTTATTTGTAAAGAAGAAGGACGGGACACTCAGATTGTGTATCGACTACAGAGAACTGAACCGTGTGACTATCAAGAACAAGTATCCCTTGCCTCGGATTGATGATTTGTTTGATCAACTACAAGGAGCTACGACATTTTCCAAGATAGACCTAAGGTCGGGATATCATCAGTTGAGGGTACGAAAAGAAGACATACCTAAGACTGCTTTCAGAACCCGATATGGTCATTATGAATTTCTGGTGATGCCGTTTGGAATGACGAATGCCCCGGCAGTGTTTATGGATCTGATGAACAGAGTGTTCAAGCCGTATTTAGATCAGTTTTTCATCGTCTTTATCGATGATATTTTGATTTATTCTAAGTCGGGAGAAGAACACGAGCAACATCTACGGATTGCGATGCAGACGCTCAAGGACCATCAGTTGTATGCCAAGTTCAGTAAGTGTGAGTTCTGGTTGCAGGAAGTGAAATTTTTGGGACACAAGGTGTCATCTCAAGGAATTTCTGTGGATTCGTCCAAGACCGATGCTGTATCAAACTGGGTTAGACCGAGCAACCCTACAGAAGTTCGGAGCTTTCTTGGACTCGCAGGCTATTACAGGAGATTCGTTGAGGGATTCTCAAAAATAGCAGCACCTTTAACTGGGTTGACGAAGAAGAATTTGAAGTTCGAATGGACAGAGAAGCATGAGCGAGCCTTTCTAGAGTTGAAAGAGAGACTCACTACCGCACCGGTACTAGCAATACCCAAGCCTGATGAGAAGTTCACTATCTTTAGTGACGCATCATATCAAGGGTTAGGGTGTGTACTTATGCAAGATGGCAGGGTGATCGCCTATGGATCCAGACAGCTGAAGCCGAACGAGTTGAACTATCCCATTCATGATTTGGAATTGGCGGCAGTAGTTTTCGCACTCAAGATTTAGAGACACTATCTCTACGGTGAGAAGTTTGATTTGTTCTCTGATCACAAGAGCCTAAAGTACTTGTTCACACAGAAAGAGTTGAACATGAGGCAGCGCAGATGGATGGAGCTGATTAAAGATTATGACTTCACGTTAGAATACCACCCGGGTAAAGCTAATGTGGTTGCTGATGCCCTGAGTCGACAGACTCGTGAGACGATCGCCTCCTTAATGGTTAGAGAGTGGCGAGCTTTGGAGACCTTGGCGGAATTCGATGTACGGGGTGCTGAAGAAGGAGAAGGACAATTGTTCGGACGTCTTATCCTACAGCCTGTTCTTATCGACCGCATCATTGGAGCTCAGAAAGAAGATGAGAAGTTTCAGGCATGGTTCGTAAAAATGTCAGAAATAGACCCGACAGAATGGAAAGTGGGAGTCAATGGAGGATATCGGTGCAGGAATAGATTATGTGTGCCAGGTAATGAAGAGTTAAGGAAGGATATCCTGGAAGAAGCACATAAGTCAAGATATACAGTTCACCCGGGAGGAACGAAGATGTACAAAGATCTAAAGAGAAATTTCTGGTGGGAAGGTATGAAGAAAGACGTGGCCGAATTTGTATCCAAGTGTTTGACATGTCAGCAAGTCAAGGTCGAACATCAGAGACCGTCAGGATTGTTGCAACCGCTACCTATTCCTGGTTGGAAGTGGGAACACATTACGATGGATTTTGTAGTAGGATTACCTCGATCGCAGCAAAATCATGACGCCATTTGGGTAATCGTGGATCGATTGACGAAGTCAGCTCATTTCATTGCTTATAGTATGACATACCCGGTAGAGAAGATGAGCCGGATGTACATACAACAAGTTGTGCGACTTCACGGTGCACCTGTGTCGATAGTGTCAGACCGTGACGCGCGTTTTACCTCTGGATTTTGGGAAAGTCTGCAAGAAACTATGGGAACTTCGCTCAAGATGAGTACTGCTTTTCACCCTCAGACAGATGGGCAGACTGAGCGTGTTAATCAGATCATGGAAGATATGCTCAGGGCTTGTGTGATCGATTTCGAAGAATCTTGGGAGACACACTTGCCATTGGTAGAATTCGCCGATAACAACAGTTATCACGCGAGTATCGGTATGGCTCCGTTTGAAGCATTGTACGGACGACCATGTCGTTCCCCATTGTGTTGGGCAGAGGTTGGGGACTCAGAATTGTTGGGACCAGATTTGGTAAGAGAAACCAATGAGAAGATTACGTTGGTCAAGGAGAGGATGAGAACCGCTCAAAGCCGATATAAGAGTTATGCTGATCGACGCCGGAAGGATTTGGAGTTTAGTGTTGGAGATCACGTACTCCTTAAGGTTTCACCAACCCGAGGAGTGGTACGTTTTGGTCTCAAGAGAGGAAAGTTAGCTCCGCGTTTTATCGGACCGTTCGAGATTTTGGAACGTGTCGGGAAAGTAGCTTATCGACTGGCACTACCACCGAAGATGTCTGGGGTTCACAACGTGTTTCACGTGAGTATGTTGAGGAAATACATACGAGACCCCTCACATGTGGTTAGTTATGACGACATTGAGACAAGTCATAACGTTTCTTACAAGGAAAGGCCCGTGAAGATTTTGGATCAGAGTATCAAGAAGTTGAGGAATAAAGATATCCCGTTGGTGAAGGTTCAGTGGAATCACCATGACGAGAACGAAGCCTCGTGGGAAGTTGAAGCTGATATGAGGAAGAAGTACCCGGAGTTATTTCAGGACTAGTCAGTCTTGATTTCGGGGGCGAAATCCTGTTTAAGGGAGGAAGGGTGTAATAACTTGCATTTCCATTTAATTTAAAAGTCATGCCCATATTTAATTTATGTGTATTTGCATTGGCATATTTAAATTCTATTAGCATGGTCTGCTTTTATTTTAATTCCAGTCACTTGTTTGGAATATTAATGTCTTATCTAATTCACATTTAAATTCTATTGGGGGCCAAACTGCAATTTTACAAAAGTTAGTAATACCTGTGTGGATTTCAAAATCTGTATTTCAAAACGGTGAAAGTAACTTCTATTGACTCAATCAGTATTTTTATAAAACCAGAAAATCAATTCTTACGTTAAAATGAAATTCATGTATTTTTGTGGTGACCACCGCGCCCCGAAAATACCAGTTTATGTTCAAAACTGTCCATGTTGTGTTTAATTTCCCCAGATTTTTGGAAGTGACGTAAAGTATGACATGACTTGTACTTTATTGCTATTAATGGAAACTCATCATTTGCTTAAGCTTTGTTTGTCAATGCTTGGTGTGTGTGTGTGTTGTTGTGCCAAAAGCTATTTTTCCCAAACACTATTTGAATTGCCCCCTATTACTCTAGTTCACCTCTTCACAATCTGAGAGTATATATGTATACGTAAGTGTATCACACACACACACACCTGTGATTTTGTAGTTCATTTAGGATTGAATGAGAAAAACTAATACTTGAAATCCAATGTGGAGTCTTCAAGGTTGAACTTGGAGCCCAAGTTCTCTCTATTGGGTCCTATATATGTATACCTCTCATTACACACACACATTCTGCACATCACTAAACACAGAGAGTTGAGAGAGAGAGATTTCACAGAGAATTTCAGAATTTCATAGAGAGAGCTCTTAACCTCCATAGCTTGAAAGCTTGAGTTGGAATCTTCTTATCTCTTATTTCTTTCTCAACAACATCTTTGCTCTTAATCACAGTGAGTATTTTTTAACTCACTCCCAATGTAATCTCATACTTATTTGTTGTGTATTATTTCAATTTTGTCAACCTCCATTGATAATTTAACGTTGAAGTTCATAGCTTGAGAAATCAAGATTTTCAGAACTTAACCAAAACTTGTTTTTAGAGTTGATTATGAAAGATTATACCTCATTGATGTTATGTTTTGAAAATGAAATTTTGACATGTTTTGATTTTTTCTAAAATTAGAGAGCTATGAATCAAATGGTGTTAAATTGACTTTAGATTCTTAATCCTTGTGAAAAACCGAAGAGAACCATATATTATACGCCCTATATACTTTAGAATTCCAAAATGGGTCATTTTGGACCCCTTAAGCTGAAACAGGGCAGTTTCTGCGAAGAAGACGAAGCCTCAGCTTCATCTCGCGCCACAATCGCGCGCGCGAGAATCGCGCGAGCGGCCCGCGCGCGCGAGGTAGGCTTCCCCAGGCAGACGTAAGAGTTTATATATATATATTTGAAAATTGGCTGGTCGCGCGAGCGAGGGTCGCGCGAGGACCCCTTCGCGCGAGCGATCCGCGCGCGCGACCTTGCTTTCCTCAGGCAGACAGAAAAGGTTATTAATAAAATGAAAATGGGCTTATCGCGCGAGCGGCCCGCGCGAGCGGCCCGCGCGCGCGAGGTAGTGCAGTTTCTGTTTTTGTCTGTTTTTCTGTTAAGGGACTGTTTGGATGAAATTTATATACTGTTAAGGCTCTGTTTGGGAATTTAGTTGATCAGAACTCTATTTGGTTATGTTTAAGTGATTTAAACATTGTAGTATGACTCATTAATTCCCGTACGCGTGTTGTTCCTTAATTCAGCATTTTTGTTTAAGTGCATACCATTCATGTGGGTCAGTAGTACATGCATATGGGTGTCAGTCTGTGTGGAAAAGAGTAATGGTAGTGTGGAAAGGGTATGAGATTGTGTTTGTGGTCGTGGTTGTGGTTGAGTATGAGTTTGTGGTTGTGGTCGTGGTTGTGGTCGTGGTTGTGGTTGTGGATGTGGTTGAGTTTGTGGAAGAGGGTATCTTTGAAATGCGACGGTGGCAAATAAGGACACTCCCTGACGCCCATGGAAGCGTTAAAGTGTGTGAAGCCGAACTCGGACACTCCCTGGCACCCATGGTAGTGCTAAAGTGTGGCCTACGGACACTCCCTGATAACTCAAGTCTGGATACTGTGTGAGGGGTCGCCCCGGTATTTGCATGGCGGTTAGGGTATTCAAAGTGTGAAGCATTGGACACTCCCTGGTACCCCGGACCAAAGTGTGAGGCAAACTGGACACTCCCTGGCGCCCCGTTGCTAAAGTGTGGCTATCTGAGTGTTTCAAAGATACCAGGAGTAGGATAGTGGGTTGTTGTGGATGTCGAGAGAAAAGAGTCGGCGAGATGAGTGTGGTGCATTGTCTCATTTCACGAGTATCTGTATTTATGAATGAAAGACTTTTATTATATTCCTTGTTGTTTTATAAAATAAATTCTTTCAGTATTTTAATAATGGAAAAAGGTAAATGGGTATGCTTTACATTCAAAGTCATGTTTTTAATACTCACCAGCTTCTTGAAGCTGACGACGTTGATGCGTCCTGGACATTCGTGTTCAGGCTTTTCAGGTTTTAGCCAGGAGGAAACATATGACTACGCTAATTGAGGTGGCTGCTGTTGGAATAAAGAAACTGTTTATTTTATGCATTAAGTTTATTTGTTTGAGTTTTAAACTGTTTTGTTTTAAGGATGACTGTAACAGACTCTAAGTTATTATTTTATTTTCAAGGCGGTTTGTGCCTTAGCTGACCCCGGTTTATAAGATGTAATAAGATAGAAAATTTTTGTAAGCCTTGATTGCTTTACTCTGATTATTATGTTTTGTTGTTTGACGTTTGGGACGGAATCGATCCTTCAAACTGTCGCGACCTACGGGTCCATAAAGGAAATTAAACGCTTTCCTTATTTATGCTACGTCGGGGCGTGACAACTGCATCTGGTGGTACTCCAGCTGCTGCGGCTAAGGAGGAAGAAAAGAAGGAAGAACCGGCTGAGGAATCAGATGATGACATGGGTTTGTTTGCTGTAATTTACGCGGGCGTGCCAGAACCAACAGTGGTTCGGTGTGTGTGTGTGTGTGTACGTGCAAACTAATTTCCTATTTGCTTGTGTGAGTGATACACAAGGCTTGATGAATCTGGCTTCTAACCAGGGTGATTGTGTATAGTGAGTAGGAAAGTACCCTCACCGTAAATTCTTTAGCAGTACTGAAGCGCACAAGCTAAAAGGTGTCAAGTTTAACAGGTAAACCAATCACAAACAGTTTAATAAAACGAAGATTTTATTAAGTGTTTGGAAAAAATACACAGAACTAAAGAACAAACCAGAACAGGCTGATTATTCAAAAGAACAAAGAGAAATAACAAAAAGGGTAGACCTATTTGCTATGAAGGCTGGAAAACATAAAGACTTAAAAGAGTGCTTTGAATGCTTGAATGCTTCGAATGCAGTGTGTATGCTGTTTCGAGATGACGCGGAGTCCCTTGCTTGGTTGGCCTGCCTGAATATATATAGCGGCCTTAGATGATTCCTAATTGGACAAAAATTCCTTAGCTTGCGCCCCAAGCTGCTTGATTGATTGGCTGATTGGAAAAGACCTTCCTTATCTCTCACTCCTACCTTACCCAGATCCTGATTGAATCAATCCCTTTAATTTAGGGATTAAACGCCTAAATCCAACTGGACATGATCAGATCCTTTCCTGAACGGACTCTTGTTTCCAAAACTCTGAGGTGGCGTCATCTTGACAGCTGTGGATAGCATCGTCTTCCTCTTTCAGTCCATCGGCCTCGTCACTTATCCTCCTGTAGGAATCGGGCTCTATCTGTTCCCATGCTTCTCTTCATGCCTGATTATCTTTCTTCCAACGCCCATGGTCAATCGGACTGTAACTCTCATCTCTCATTACACGGTGTCCGATTGAGCTTCATGTTGCTTCATTCCACCATCGGGCCATCAACGTATTGGGTTATATTTTTCCATAGCCCGATAATCCTCACCCATGTTCAATTTTTTTATCGGGCTCTCCTTACCACACCCAACAGCCTTGTACCTATCATCGATCTCACGTCTATTCTTGAGTCCGATGAGTCATTCATTCCTTAGTCCGACCTCCCCTCTATTCAGTTCCACGCAACTCGGGCTCAAAAATCATTGACGACTTTTGGGTGCAAACAGGGTTTCAGTTTGTTTGATTAAGGTTTATTTTGATCATGTTTTGTCTTTTGTGGTTTTGAACTCATCGAGAATTCCGTTAGTTTTTATGGTTGCTGTATTTCATCAAGGATAATAGTAAGTTAGGATTTCTTCAAAAAAAAAAAGAAAAAGAAGGCATACTAATTGTGCTTAAATCAGTTTTTATGAAATTATAAAATATGTGACCACAAACTTGAAGATGCAACTAAATTTCATGGAATTGAACTGAACGACAAAAATGAAATATTTACACATGAATTCAAATAGAGTATTCAATTTTTTTTTTTTGGTAATTGGGTTGTTCGGGCCAGCTTGCGCGTACCTCGACTAATCCCTTGAGGCCTTGGATTCGCTGGGTGAATTCCCCAGTGGCCATGCTCTCCATGACTCAAACACTAAAACTCTTAGATAGTATACCCAAGAAACTTACCACTCCGCCACCAAAAATATAGTTAAAATAGAATAATCATGATGCAAAGCAAGACAGTGAGTGAAGGGAATCCATAATAAAAGCTAATTCTACTTTTTATTCTATAAGGCAATGTTTGGCACACAAAAGGTCACAAAGAGATGCTCACAAAAAGATGTGGCATCCCATGTGACAGAGTTAAGTGTGGTGGTTCATACATAGTATGCAAGGGCGAACCCAGGATTTTTGGTCAAGGGGGGCCTAAATTATACAGGGGTTCGGAGGGTAGCACTCCCGAGGCAAATTTTTTTAGGTCTACTTATACACAATTCTGTGTAAAACTGTAAAATTGGTTTAACACCCCTAATTTTGGGTAAATCGTGTAATTTTAGGGGGTCTATTTCTAAAACATATTACATATAAATCTAGAATTTTCAAAAGTCCAGGAGGGCCTGTGTCTAAAACTTATAAAATATTGTATGTAAATCTAGAATTTTTAAAAATTCAGGAGGGGCCTGTGTGAATTTTAAGAGGGCTTATTTGTAAAATTTGTAAAATACATGTAATTATGTAATTTTCAAAAGTTCAGGGGGGGCCTATGTCACCCCTGACTTGTACTTCGGTCCGTCCATGATAGTATGCCACATCCTTTTGTGAGCATATCCTTTTGTGTCACTATTAGCGGTGTAAGCGAGCTGAGCCGCTCAACAAGGGCTCGAAGCTTGGCTCGGCTCACTCATTTGAGCTCGTGAATACAATCGATTAAGCCTCATGAGCAAGCTCATAAAAAAACTTGTTAATATATATTATAAAACTATATAAGTATAGAGAACTAAGACATATCTCGTAAATATGCTTGATAAATGATTATTTTATTACTATTTAACTATTCCTTCTGTTCCAAAATAAGTGTGCACTTTGAAAGTCAACTACAATTTTTATATAAACTACCTATAATGCACTCACAATAAAAGACAAGCATCATTTCCTAAGAGAGTGAGAAAAGGCAAATGATTAAGAAAGTCAATGTCACATTAAGGATAATATGAGAAATTGGAAAAATGAAGGACAAAAGAAATAAATATAATATGTATTGTAAAAATATTTTGCAAATTGTTAGTGGACACTTATTTTGGAATAGAGAAAGTATATAATTTAAAAGACCGCGCGAATACTTGAAAGCTCAGCTCATTTGAGCTTGTGAGAAGCTCGCGAGCAGGTTGAGCTCGGCTTGGCTTAGCTCATATACACCCCTAGTCCCTAGCATTACTCAATACTATAATATAGTGCAAACCTAAAAAACCATTAAATGGGGATGTAGCTCACATGGTAGAGCGCTCGCTTTGCATGCGAGAGGTACGGGGTTCGATACCCCGCATCTCCAGTTTTTATTTGTTGTTTATCTTTTTAGCCCAATAACACTCAAAGCCCAACAAGTCCAAAGATCTTTGTGAACCATGTATTTTCTCTTCAGGCATTTCTCCAAGACGGCGTCGTACACTATGCATGTGACTTGTAAAAGCCTAAAAGGTCTATTGAGAGAGGGAGAGAGAGGGCTCGAACTCTCTTTCGTTTTGTGCTTTGAACCTTCAAAGCGCTAAAACTCTGCAAAATTCATCTGCTGGATCTCCACAAAAACCACAACCAACAAGAAAGGTTCGTCCTTTCCATGTTTCTTCATTTCATAAGTTCTCAATTTTTTAGCTTTCAGTGTTTTTATCCCTAAACCAAATTATGTATATATGTTTATATATATACACATGTGTGTGTGTGTGTGTGTAATATACATATTTCAATGTTATATCTCATGTTGTATTGAATCCGAGTTTGGTGTACCCTTTTTCAATTTTCAACTGGGTTTTTGATCCTTCTTACCAATTCGAGGTCTAAACGAAAGTTGTGGTTCTCTCTCTCTCTCTCTCTCTCTCTCTCGTGGAACCAAGTTTTCTTTGTTAAGGCCATTAAGTGTTTGTGGTAATGTCACTGAAGGAAGCATTTTCTATCTGAAAATGGAAAATGATAAATTTTAACTTCTTCTGTTGTTTTGTGAACCTCATGATTGCTATGTTGGGTGTCCCAGGTTTTGTAGCTACTACGATTATGTTCATTTCAAAAATTTCGCAGCAGCTGGGAGCTTACATGATCAAGGGTCTAACAAAAGGTTTGTTCTTTTTATCTTTTTTTTTTTAATTCATTGCAGTACATTTAGTTGCAAATTGGTATAAAGAAACCATTGTTTGTTGCTTCCGTTTGAATGCTCTAATGTATAATGCTTTGCAAAGAACCATATATGAATTAACTAATTTATGTAGAATTAAGATCAGGAAAGGAAAAGTGATGTTCTGCTTATCTCCCTCAGAGAGGAGTTGTTAGTTGGGGAAAATTGTTAAAAAAAATTTATTGCTCAACAAGGATCTCCAAGTTCAAATGTGTGCATAATTAGATTGAAATGTATAGAAGATCTAGTAGTTGTGCTTTGATTTTTGGTGATTTGGTGTCAGAGGTATCTGAGATTTGCGTGAGGTTGGGAGAGAGAGCAACAGGTGTTCATATTGGCTATTTATGCTTTCCAAGATGAAAGTTTTGAAATCTAGAGTGTAGGGGTCACTATGACCAGGATTAGGAGTGGCAAATGGGCGGGTTGGGTCGGATTTGGGCGGGTCAAGTGCGGGTTGGGTTGAATATGAGTCAACCCGCCAATCACCCAACAAATGGCGGGTCAAACATGGGCGGGTCAAGTGTGGGTGGGGTCAACCCGCGGTTACCCAGGACATCACCCACCCTTCTCTCTCTCTCCTGAATTGGACTCCTAAAATCAAGCATATCTCTCTCTCTCTCCAGAATTGGACTTCTAAAATCCAGAATCAGTCTCTCTCTCTAAAATCACATCTCTCTCTCTCTCTCCAGAATTCCACTTATAAAAAAAATGTTGTATATCACTTCTAACCCCGAATTTTGAGTAGTGGGTAAATTGAAAAACCTATTTATACAGGAATGTATGTATAGATATACAAATTAACACACAGAGAAACACATTCTAAAATCAAGAAATCAATTCTTAATTTCATTTTTCATTTGGTTAAACATGAAACATTAAAATCCTAGGAGCTCTCTTTTTGGATCACTGATCAGTTGGGCATAACAAAATCAATCGAAAAGAAGGTATATAGTATATACTATTATACATACACACATATACATATAAATATACCAGTAGATTAAAACTATTGAAGGGATCAATGATCAATCAAATTTCTGTTTTGCTTAGCATCTATCATCTTTATATCTCTAAAATCCCTCGATCCCAAAGAAACCGTTCATATATCACATGCAAATCCAATGCGAAATGTGTGGAAGACATCATGCTTTTAATCCGCTGGGCACCCATAGTCTGACCCGTGTAAACCCGTCCAAATTGCAGATTTCAAATTAACGACCCAACTTTGACCCGCAACTTTAAAAAATCAACCCGCCTCCATTATTTGCGGGCGGTTTCGGGCGGATTTGCGGATTTGGGTGAAAATTGCCAGGTCTAACCAGGATGTATCTCGGTGGAACTACTGGCATTGATCCCTAAGAAGCTGCATTTAAGGGGAAATAGTCCCTTTTTTCTTTTCTTTGTTTTGGAATCTCCAATGGATATTGTGGCTAATTTAGTTTTATAGCTTAGTGAACAAAGTTTTATTCATCATTATCATTGTGCTGGATAAAAGTAATCCACATGCTCTTTTTTCCCCCCTTATTTTGCCTTCTTCGGTTTTTACCTATTTTCACTACTGCGTTCATCCTTATTGGGTTTTTCTTACGTCAGTAATCACCCAATTTTTAATTCGGCATCCTTGGTTCATCCAAGCCACTTTATTGCACAACATTTTGGGCTGTAATCATGGGCGGAGGCAGTGTAGGGCCAGGGGGGGCCCAGGCCCCTCCTGAGATTTTGAAAATTAAAATTTTAGCCTAAATTTTTTAAGTATTTTACATTTAGGCCCCCCTCAACTATGTTTAGGCCCCCCCTCAAATTATGTTTACGCCTCCCTCAACTTATGTTTAGGCCCGCAAAGGGGTCCAAGGTCCAATTTAGTGCTATCAACTACATATATATTGATATACCGGTATATACAACTCAAAAGAAATGCGTCTAAAATTTTATAAATTACACTTTTAGTGTAATAATTTTATGCGTTTTAGAAATAGACCCCCTTAAAATTTTGAAAGACACTATATAATATTTACGTGTCAGCGAATAGACTTATATTATAAGCATATCCCCAAAAAATCACAATTATAGACAAGTAGACCCTAAAAAACTTGTCAATTATGTATGAATAGACCCCAAAAAAAAATTTTCGGGGGCGCTGCCCCCAAACCCCCGTATAGCCTAGGCCCCCCCTGGCCAAAATTCCTGGCTCCGCCCCTGGCTGTAATGCATGGTTTGCTTTATTATACTCGTACCGTTTAACTGGTTAATGCTATAAGGAGAAAAAAGCAATGGGTTCGTTACTTAGTTTTTGAAAACATGAAAAAATTAAAATGACTTTGATCAGGAGGTATTCTGAAAAAAGAGCTTGAGCTTGGTCGGGGTCCACAGCTTGATCTTTTGTGGGTCTTTAGGTGAACAATCTAGAGTTGCAGGTGGGAATTTGTATAACTTAGCTGAAATGAGAATGTATGATACAAGTTCCATTGAATAACACTTTCTTTTAGGATGTAACAACTATATCGTTGAGCAGAGATCATCACATATGTGTTTATAACATCCAAATATGTATCACTTGAACATTCATACTCATTGATGCGTCCTCATTATCTCACTCATTGATGCGTCCTACTTTTTTAAGATTCACGTGTTGTCCCATTCATAATGTTTTGCACCGTGCCATGTCCTTTTCCTGTTCGTGCCGATGGTCGTTGTATTGCACACTTTATCTTTTTAAAGGGGTTGCTATTTTTGTCTTTTAGACACTGTAGATATATGCATATTAATGCTTCCTTTTCAAATGTTGTCTTTTTTTGTTTTTGGTGCAAGTGTGATTCTTTCAGCAAGCAACTTGAAAAGTTTTGTAAAGCCTCTAAGCTGGAATATACAAATTCCATCATGGAATTCACCTTACTTGTTTTAAGTTATTGTTGTTAATGAAATTTGGTCGAAAGTGTGCTTTAAGTACTTCTTTCTATCATGGTATGGCTTGTGTAAGGTTCTCAGATTCCTCCTGTTACCATCCTTTAAACATCTTTTATTTCATATCTGTATCTTGAATCTGGAAAGGAGTCATTTAAGGAAATTCCCATCTGCTGTCAAGAATGGAGATTGATTAGAGTTAGCGAATATATTTTCACCATTTTTTGGGCGCGCAGGTCCATTGATATCTACACCAAGAACGACAACTAATCGGTTTCAAGAACTTTATCTGCAGTCTCTGGTTAGTACGTCATTTACTCTGCGAGAGAACTATGTTTTTATGCATACAAATGTGTGGGCAATGTACATAACCAATCATTAAAACATGGATATACATTCAAGTGTTGATAATTAGAATTTAAAATTTTTAAACTAGCATGGCCAACCATGTGTTCAATGAATTTTTTTTTTTTTGGTAACCGTGGGTGTCCGGGCCAGATTGCACGCACCTCGACTAATCCCACGAGGTCAGGGCGTCCGGGTGAATCACCTATGGCCACCCCCTTGAGATTCGAACTTGAGACCTCTGGGTATAACACCCAGAGGCCTTGCCATCCAGCCACAAGGGAAGTGGTTTGTTCAATTAAATTTGTTGGTAATTTAGAATTTAAAATTATTTTTCTCCTCTCTTCTGTAACTTTTTCTCTTTTCTCCTCTGTCACATTCTCTCGATATTATTTACACATTGAAAAGAATCAGTGAGTGCCACCATGTATTCGACAAAAAATCCTTGTTACACAGAAAAACAAGGTATGGTTTTTTTGGCTGTCTCGGGTGTTGTTCCGCTACATTTTCTTCATCTCTCTCGACCCATGTGTTCTTCTTTTGTGAGCTTAATTTGATGTGATTCCTCTCAAATAGGGGTGGGCACACTTCGGGTCAACCCGAAGTTTCAACCTAAACCCAAAATTTTAGCACAATTCAGTTCGGATAAAAACCGAATTGAAATTAGTTCAGTTCGAAACCAAACTATATTAATAAGTTTGGTTCGGTTTTCGGTAGGGGAAATAAATTCGGTTCGAAACCGAATATCCAAACTTTTATTGAATATATAAATACATGTTTGAGGAATTAGGGCTAAAAAAAAAAAAAAAAACCTTACTCAATTACTCTCAATCTCAATTAGGAATTAGGGCCCTGCAAACTTTCTTCAAGAATTCCAATCTTTCATTCAAATCTCCAAGACCCCAAGATTGTTCACCCAGATTTCATTTAATTTCGAACTTTGTTACAGTTCGGATTTCCGTACCCAAAAAGCCAACCCGAACCCGGCCAACACGACCCGAACTTATCGGTTCGAAGCCGAACTGTCCGATTGCCCACCCCTACTCTCAAACTTTCTTTCTTGATTGAATTCCCCGCTCCCCCCCTCCCCCCCCCCCCCCCCCCTCTTCTTCTATTGCCCAAACTTCTATTGCCCAAACTTGTTTTAGATTGCTACAAATAACTAATTCTGAGCTGTATATTTGATACATGTTCAGAGGCACGAGTCTTTTTCTACCACAGCCGCTGAGAAGCCACATGAGGAAGGGAATGAAGAGCCACAAAAGTAAGTTCATGCTTTCTTTCACAGAAATTATTTAACCTTTTCATTTCTTCTTTCTTCCCTTGATAGGAAAAACACACACTTGCCTTGTCCCAAATGGGACTTGAATGCTCTTCTTCCTCCCTTCTAGTTCTGTAGGTGGAACACTGAACCTTACTCTCTTCGGTGAAAAAGAAAAAAGAAATAATTTGGTACCACTAAATGATCACCTACAATGTTCTGTAGCATAAATGGCTGACTATCCTTTCTTGCTCTGCAGCCTATGCTACAAAATGTACGGATTGAAATATGAAATCACAAAATCTAATTGGTCTGTCTTTATCGTGGTGTTGGATTAAGCAGAATATCTGTGACATTTTTTGACAAAGATGGAGAGGAGAAGCAAATCAAAGTCCCCATTGGAATGTCAATGTTAGAAGTTGCCCATGAAAATGACATTGAACTTGAGGGTAAGGACTGAGTAATGTTATCCAGCGGTTAGCATTTCACGTTGATGCAATATGATATCCTCGAGAGTGATAATGATTTTCTTTTTTAACAAGTTCATCAAGCTAGTTTTAACTTTTAAGGGGTTCCAATATGAATGTTTTTAGCATCATTCCATCAATGTGTTTCTGAAAATGTTATGTTCTATCATGAAGCTAGTATTTAAGACTTGCTGACGGTGGACGTGCTCAACGTTGTTAATTTCTCTGGACATTCACATTCAGTAAACTGACTAATTTCAGTTTGATACAGGAGCTTGTGAAGGATCACTTGCCTGTTCTACTTGTCATGTGATTGTGATGGTAAGTTAGTCCACAACCTTATTTCTAAAAGGTTAACCAGTGTATACCCAAGAGTAGATTTGTTGCATATCAACTATCAAGAGTGCAACTCTCTCTCTCTCTCTCTCTCTCTCTCTCTGGGTGTGTATGTGTGGCAGTCTCTCTTTGTATGTGTGTGTATTTCAATTCATTTACTCTCATGATATGATTAAAGACTATTGCAATGATTTAATTAGCTGTTTTGTGACGTTTTAACTTTGGGGACTCCTACTGTTGATTAGGACATGGAGTACTACAATAAACTAGAGGATCCAACTGATGAGGAGAATGACATGCTAGATCTTGCTTTTGGCCTTACCGACACGTGCGTCCCTCCCTCTTTATCTTGAAACTGATCAAACAAAAGCTCTATTACCACTCAATAGATACATAACTTGGGTG
Source organism: Hydrangea macrophylla (assembly GCA_033977485.1). Classification (NCBI taxonomy): domain Eukaryota; kingdom Viridiplantae; phylum Streptophyta; class Magnoliopsida; order Cornales; family Hydrangeaceae; genus Hydrangea; species Hydrangea macrophylla. The sequence continues at coordinate 135,801,824 of CM066991.1, forward strand.
CAATGTTTTTTCGCAGGTCTCGTTTGGGTTGTCAAGTGATTGCAAAACCAGAACTCGATGGACTTCGTCTAGCACTGCCTGCAGCTACAAGAAACTTTGCTGTTGATGGGTATAAGCCTAAACCACATTAGCAAAATCTCATCATGATTACAGAAAAGATTGGCCGGAAAAGAAGATTTGAGTGTAAAGATTGGGCTCCCACCAGTTTTGTAGCAACTCATTTTTTTTTTTTAGAGGGTTTAGGGTCCTGGACCCTGTTAAGTAATGAATGTACAATGATTATTTGTCCTAAAGTTATTCACTCGCCTTTTTTTCTTTTTTCCATATACATCTCTGCCAAAATGTCTGATATATTGATATGTTTTCTAAGGAGACATATGGTATTGAATAAGTTGTCCAGATCTGCTGTGTAATGGCACCGATTGTTGCAGCTTAATTATACCGATTATAATTTTTAGTTTTTCAGATTACAGTATAACTTTTAAAACTCAAAATAACTCGTGAACCTGTTTGGTGTACTGATAATATTAGGTTGATATGAGAGAACATTGAACATTGATCCTTAATATAGTGACCATTCCTTTTAAGTTATTATTGTTTCCACAAAATATATTCTTGTGAGATATTTTCGCTGTTCCTGAAAGACTAAATTTGCACTTGTGCCCAGTTACAGTTGTGGTAGAATTAAACCTCGTAGCTGTGGTGGTTCATATACAGCTTATATATATATGTATATATGCACCCATTTGTACATTTTTGTTCATGTATGTAGTAGGATGTGTAATGTGGCATGGTAAGGTTGTAGTTTTTTTTTTTTAGTTTTTTTTTTTAAAATTTATTGATCGATTACAATTACTATATTACTCTGACAATTAACTCCTAATATCAAATACAGTATGTATATATATATATATATACACACACACACGAGACCTACTGAATTTCACTAAGAAGCTGACGTCAAAGGTCTCCGACGGAACACAGCTGTTGGGCAACTAAGGTTAGGTGTACTGGAAAAGCATTACGTCATCCACAACCAATAACGTTTCTTCACTACCCCCTGCATTCACTGGTAATGGTATACCCCACCCACGTGATCCCCCCCCCCTTCCCAAACCAACCGTCAGTTAACACGACAGCTGTCCGTCACCGTCCAACCCCAAACCCGAACCGTAAATTCTGTCCTCGGGTCATTAGTTTTGTAGCTTCCCTAAAAAAAAAAAAAAAACCGGTTAGCCGACACAGCACACACGCTTCACCTCAAAGTCATTACAACTCTCTCTCCAGTTGGTCATCATTTACTCAACTCAAATGACTTATCTACCCCTCTCACTTTCTCTCTCTCATCTCACCAGGCTCACCTCAACATTTGAATTTTGAGCTGATACACAAAAAAAAAAAAAAAAAAAAAATTATTGCCTAGTCTTGAACCATCGCCTCTTCTGATAGGACTTAGGAGAGAACTATTTGTTGAAGAAAAGAAAAGAGGGCAATATATACAAGTACTCTACAATTTTTGGATTGTGAATAAATAATTATTTAACAATATTTTTAATTATTATCTCGAGACCATTTTCATCTAATGATTATAGAGTCCTTGTGCACATGAGAAGCTATTTATAATAGCATTGCTACCAAAAAAAAAAAACAAGAGTGATAGTTTTATGATTTCGTTTATTATTTTAATGAATAGATTAGCCCACTTTTTATATCTATACTACTTTATAAAGAGAAAAGGAGGGGTACCCATTCTTTTATTACTACCCCTTATATTTACATGAAAACCAATAGCATTATCAACTCAAAAATATATCAACAAGAGTCCTAAGTGGTCATTACAATTTACAAACTCAAACCAAATCCTCAACAACTAAAACTGTCACACGTCTAAATTTATTAGGGAAAAAAAAAAAAAACTGCCTCTCAAATTCAGTTGCAGAAAAAAAAAATTCAGTTCTAGATCTTTCCCACTCTCTCTTTAACACCTTGCAACTAATACAGAAATATAAAAAGAAGTTATAGCGGAATTGAGAAACCCAAAAAACTAATTGGAAGAGGAAAGAGAGAGAGAGAGAACAGGGCATTGGATTGGGATCAAAAGTTGACCCACATTGATGAATTGGTGGAATAGTCACTGCATTGATTTGAGAACTTGGATTGGTTAGTCTATGAGGATACATATAGTGATAAAGAGAAGTAAATTTGGGAGACAAATTGAGACCCTATTCTGGTGGAGCAAGAAATAAAATTACAGAGGACTTCGTAAAGGATGTGGGAGGATGAGGTAAAGTAACTTACATCATATATTTTTTGATAACTGTAAATTTTAGTCCATGAGTATGATAAATTTATTCAAAGGGATGCCATTACACCATTACAGGCATGCATACAAACTAAAAGTGACAAAAGTGATCAACTTTCTGTTCAATGAGAAAGAGGTGGGAATTAGGGGGATTCTCATGTGTGATTTTACTATCATTGGTGTATGTAGTATCCTATGAGTTAGTGCTCTTTTTGTTTAAACCAATTTAAACCTAATCAAAACTAGAGTTATAGTTTTATGTTAGAAAGCCTTAACATTTGAAAAAAAAAAATCTATAAAAATACTCATTTATTTAGTTACTTGAGATGATAAATATATAACAAATATAATGTGTGCAAACGCAACGCGTGTGCCTCTGCCACAAGTATAACAAATATAATGTGTGCAAACATCAACGCGTGTGCCTCTGTCGCTAGTATTTATATATGACTCTCTCTTATTGACCGAGAGCACCAGGACGTCACATAAATGTCGTGTGCAATAATTTCTTGAAAAATAGGGCCTTACGGGAGAAGCTATCCCATGGGCCCGTCACATGGTGTGACATCCTATTGCTGGAGAGAATATTGACTATAACGGGATACCATGTCATTTGTTGTAGCGTACTAATACATATTTAGTTTTTACTAAGTTGGATTAAATTTTCTCCGAAAATAGGGAACATATGGATGACAGGATAAATCAATAAATTTCAGTGGTTTGTGATGTACCAGATCAAATAAATAATCGGAATGTTAAATATTTTTGTCTATTACTGACCGTCGATCACAATAGGACCCACAAGATCAACGCTCCACAATTACGGACTCAAGGGAGAATTTTTGTCCTCCGGGCAGTGAATAAGAGCTAGATGAGGGTGTTTTTGGTCAAATGGTGTGATAGTCAGATAAACACAGGGAAGGTCCCACACAATAAGCCGGACGGGTTTTATTTCCGGTGGTGGTTTACCGGGAAAAGCAGTGGGATCCGAACAAGTACTCGGATCCTCCCATTTCCTTCCACGTGTCCTTTTTCAGTGTGCCCTTGACGGACGCCGTCAAACCCATCAGTCTTGTTTTTCCGTCCACCGATACAAACAAGTTTAATTGTATCTATGTAATGTATAAAGGGGCAGGCGTCCATAAATTCGCCGGTCTGGTCAACACACCGAAAACCCTAATCCCATCGCCTCCTTTCTCCCCTCTCTCTCTCTCTCTCTCTCTCTCTCTCTCTCTCTCTCTATCTACAACAACCCCTCCGTTCCCTCTGCCGCCGCCATCAGATCGGCATTCTCAACACTCGCCGGCGCACGATAGCACCTCTTTCAATGGAAGACGACGAAGAAACCCAATCACACCCATCTCCCGCAACCGGATCTCCGGCCCCGCCGCGCCAAAACGGGCGAATAACGGTGACGGTGGCCGCTGCGCCTCCTCAGAACAACATGGCCCTAGCCCTCCCCATTCAGCGCCCGAGAAACACCGGAAACGGAGGAACCGGCGGCGGAGGAGGCGGTCGCGAGGATTGCTGGAGCGAAGGTGCCACATCGGTGCTAATCGACGCATGGGGCGAGCGATACCTAGAACTGAGCAGAGGAAATCTGAAGCAAAAGCACTGGAAAGACGTCGCCGATATAGTCAGCAGCCGTGAAGATTACACAAAAACCCCCAAAACTGACATTCAGTGCAAGAATCGAATCGATACGGTGAAGAAGAAGTACAAGACGGAGAAGTCGAAGATCGCCGCCGCCGCCGGCGGTGGTTCGAGCAAGTGGCCCTTTTTCCACCGGCTGGACGAATTGATCGGTTCGACAGCCAAGATCGCATCTGTGGGCGGTGGCGGTGGCGCCGGCCCATCGGTGGTAACCTCCGGCGGAGGACAGAGAGTGCCTATGGGAATTCCAGTTGTTCGATCAATCCATCAGTTTCAGCAACAAAAGCAAAAGCAGAAACAGCAATTTCGTAAGCAATCTCCGATCGATTCAGAGTCGTCTCCGTCGGAGCCTTCTCGGGACTCAACGGATAGTTCTCCGCCGGAGACATACGGGAGGAAGAGACCTCGGATTCTTCGGAGAGAGATGAACTCGAATGCTGCAGTGCTGCTCCGCCCTCGCCCAGTGGGAGTGGGAGTGGGAGTGGGAGTGGGAGATAGGAGGAGAGAGAAGAATTGGGGGAATTCAGTGAGAGAGCTGACACGAGCGATTTTGAAATTTGGAGAATCGTACGAACAGGCGGAGAGCTCGAAATTGCAGCAATTGGTGGAGATGGAGAAGCAGAGAATGAAGTTTACTAAAGAAGTTGAGTTGCAGAGAATGCAGTTTTTCATGAAAACTCAGTTAGAGCTTTCACAGTTGAAGAAGAAGCAGACAAGGATTGGGAATACTAATAATAATCATCATCATCAGCATCATCATCATATCAACAACAATAAGAATAATAGTGATAGCAGTGGTTAGTTAGAACTTATTAGATTAGATTTTCAAATTAGATTTTACTCCTACATAAAATTGGCTTGGCTCTCTGTTTATGGTTGAAAGGAACTGAAAACACAACAAAAAACACCCACATATATTTTGATAGAGAGAAAAATTTGTATTACTATCGAAATTGGGTCCGTAGTTTCCCTGTGTTTATTATGATGGATGATTTTGATCTTTTCCTTATTTGATTGCTAAACTGAATTTGATTATTGTGGCCAAAAACAGCTCTCTTGGCAATACAAATTGGTCTCGTGAAAGGCTTGAGGCTGTTTTTTTTTTTATGAAGCTTGTTGCAGATCTCATTCAATACTTTTGCTGCAAAAACATTTTAGTTGGTTCAATGTATCATACTTTTGAAGAAGTTGATATTAGCTTTAATTCAATACTTATAGCAAAATGACTACTATAGTATTAAAGCATATGATTATGACTAATACCTTCTGGTTCTGGTGACCAGAACCTCCCATGTAATGCGTCCAGTCCACTGCAGGCCCTTTATACTCTTGAGTCTCAGAAAAAGCAAATTTAGACACTATAATACGTAGTAAAACTTTTGGATTAATATAATATAGCATTCCCATGAAAAATTTAAAAAACACAAGAGCCATTCATTAAAACACGAGACAATATATCGATGAAATACAATAAGCCTACGAAATCTCGCAACTCTTCCTGGAAACCATTGATCTTCTCCAACAAGGCACGTGTATTCTTATTGGGAAGGGGACAATACTAATGTGTGGACTGATCCGTGGGTTCCGTCCCCTTCAAAATTTCAAACCACAGTGCAACCCTCAAATCCGTCCTACCCCTCTGAAAGTCCAGGACCTCATTCTTAGTAATGGAGAAAATTGGAACCTCCCTCTCTTGCGTGACACCTTTGCTGAGGAGTCAGTGGAGGCAGTCCAAAGTATTTCACTGCCCACTCGAAGGGGTTTTCACCGAGTGGCTTGGCTTCCAGACAAAAAAGGTACATTCTCAGTCAAGTCGGCATACCTTTTACATCATAGATTCAGACTTTCAACTTTCAGTGGTGCTCATTCAAACCTTTGGAAGTTAATTTGGAAGGCCAAATTCCATGAGAGATTTAAACTTTTTTTTTTTTTATGGAAAATTGTGGCTAATGTGCTACCTACTAAGCAGCTGCTTCATTCTCGGTTTCCTATTGACAATACAAATTGCCCTCTGTGTGGTCACCATTTGGAAAGTTCGAACCATCTTTTCCTGGAATGTATGGTCACTAGAGTGATGTGGAGATCCTTGGTTTGGCCCCTTGATCCATCGTCTACTTTGCACCGTGGCATTGATTCTTGCATTTTTGATATTCTGAATCCCTCCCAAAATCTTTGCATTCCTTGTGTAGAGGCTGCCGAATTCTCCAATTTTGTTGTGGTGGTTATGTATCAAACTTGGTCTCTTCACAACAAAGTATTGTTCGAAAACCTAGTTGTTAAACATCCCGTGTTGGTCCATCCAGACAATGCACCTTGCTTCAGAACATTGGAGGGCTCAATGTCCAAGGCGACCAGCCCCTCCAAATCATCTCTCTCCTTGGCAGCCTCCCCCTCTCGGCTGGGTCAAGGCAAATTTTGACGTGGCTGTTCGCTCCAATTTTACGTCCCTGGCCGTCATTTTTAGGGATAATCTCTCCCGTGTCATCCTTGCGGCAACTGTAAAGGACATGGTGATGTCCCCTTTGCTAGCTGAAGCTGAAGGAGCGCTGTTAGCAATCAAGGAAGCCTATAAGTTGGGCTATATATGGCTGGATTTCGAAGGAGATTCCTTAGTGGTGTGCTCCGCTCTCGCATGTTGGACAACCCAGTCGGAGTGGGCCATTGAATAACTAGTGTTGGAAGGGAGAGATTTGCTCTCTCGTCATTTTCACTTTTGGAATGTACGCCATGTTCTTAGATCGGTTAACCAAGTAGCTCATTGCTTAGCCCTTTGGGCGGCAAATTGTAATTTTTTTGGGCCCTTAACGATTGACGATATTTCTCCCTTTGTTTTGGAGGATTATCCTCAAGAGTTGCCTGCGGCTTCTGTAATTTCTGTTTCTCCTTATTGAAGTTGCCTTTTAGCAAATATATATATATATATATATGTTGATTGTGAATTGCAGAGAATTGTAGCCACTTCAGTAAAGCTGTTACTTATTTTTTGAATTTAAGTTTGACCCAAGTTGACTCCAACTTGATCGATCTTGGAAACCAATTCAATCAAACCAGTTTAGTCTAATGATAAAAAATTGGAAAAGAAAAATCACACTATCACATTGCTGATTATCATCTTATCTTTATGGAAATGGAAAAGTATTTATATTTATATTTAAGAAAAGAACGAGAACCGATTGACTAAAAATGCAAAAAATATATATATATATATATATATAGAGAGAGAGAGTAATATTTGGGGCACTAAGAAATTCCACTAACACTCACACTCTTATCTCTCTCATAGTGGCACTGTGGGGTCCGTAGTGGATCCAAAGTGCTACTAAGAGAGAGATAGAGTGTGGATGTGAGTGTTAGTGAAATTTGTTAGTGCCCCTAGCATTGTTGTATATATATATATATATATATATATGGTAAAAGGAAAAGCTAGAAGCTTGTCGACACCCAATAAAATCTGAAATTGCGATTTGACTAATCACCAATCTCATCATCAATGCAAATTACACTTTGCTCACAATATTCAAACAAGCACATCTATGTCAAGACCTGTCTGTGATCAATTACTTGACCTAAAATAACAATTATCCCTTCAAATGCATAATTTACATTAGAATTCTGTAATTAGGACCATCGTAAAGACTCATTAATCGTAGTTATATTAAAAAAAAAAATAGACCCTCCTCTCGGTAGATCTTATCTCTAACATAAAAACAGAAGCTTAGAGGAGTTAGGTTTAGCGTTGCTTAAAACATATAATGTGATCACAGACTGTATCTTATGCAAGTCCAAGCCAAGTAATCAAATTATGCCCCTGCAACTCCAGGAAGAAGTTGCAGAATGATGGGAAATCTATGATGAAATTTTATATGAGGAATTTTCAACTTTTTTGTTTGCTTAGAAACTCAGAACTTCAGGTTGATGAAAATTGAGATGCTTTTAAAACATTACTTTAGCTGTTGTTTAAGGTATAAAGTTTGTGTCAAGATTTCTTGTCGGTTTTGCTCAATTTAATGTCTGTAAACATTTATTCAATTGGATATGGAACAAATTCAACCCAAATTAATGATGATAAATTACTATTACTTCATGTTGGAATAGACAAATGCAGTCTAAATTACATGAAAGTTATAATTCCTTGAAAAAGAAATTTACACCCATGGTCCATAAAACATTGAGATCAAAAGAGACTAATGGAATATATATATATATATATATATATATTTATAGAGGAATTCTCATGAAAGGGCGTCCTCTCTTTATTAAAGAGATGGTCTCTGTTTTGATCGTCAGATTGTGTTTAAAAACTATAAAATGACATAACTGCCCTTAATGAAAACACGATCCGACGGTCAAAACAGAAGCCCTCTCTTTATTAAAGAGATGGCACCCTCTCCATAGCCTGACTGATATTTATATATATATATATATATGTGAGCATAAGCAAAATTCAAAGCAACAAAGTAGGAGAACTCTTTTGACCGTATACTGAAAATGTTATCCTGAAGTGTGACTCCGAAGCAAATATAGTACAAAATTATGGAAAATTCATACATGTGCACAGGGGGGAAAAAAATGCACCACCACCTAGCATGTTTAAAAGGAAAGACAGGTATTAAAACAGTATAAGGAAGATGGTTTTCATTAAGAATAAGTGAAAGTAAAGAAAGTTTGTGGGACCAAAAGGAATGCTGATAAAAGTGTTAAACATAAAATCATTGACTTACGGAAATTAAAACTTGCTTTGATTTCTTAAAAGATTAGATCTTGCCGGCTTTGCTCAATTTGATGTTATAAACTTTCTAAGAACTGTGTAGGGGGCAAATTAAGCCAAATCATTACGTTTATTGTTACTGGATAATCTTTTGACACATGCACTGGTACAATTACAGGATATGATTGGCACATGTGTACAAGTTTTGTTGATATCAATGTCATGTGTACCGATCATCTAATGATACTTTTTTTTTTTGTTGTTGGACCAGTGTCTCAGAAACAAACCACCTTTGTGACATAAGGGAGGTTAGTAGGTTAGAGTTAGTAATACACGCATGAGCACTTTAAAGAAATTGTCTTTTAATCTCCCTAAAGAGAATCGAACCCACAATCTCCCCATTCAGGGATGGGCCCTGGCCAACTCGACTAGCGAGCTGGTTATCTGATGGTACTTTATATACCTAAGTAAAGGTATTGAAGTGTTGTTTTAAAGTTGAAAATAGTCAAAATTGAACCTAAATTATGAGAACATTAGAGGATTATTATTTCTTTTATTGGTTACCTTAGGAACTTTATATTGTAATATACTAATATCTTTAGAATTCATAAACAAGTCATACATGTGTATTGGACTAAGGGGAATCCAAAGCATCACAACAAACAAAATTTCCAGAAAAGCAATCTACTCTACAACAAAAGCTAGTAAACAAAGAAATCAAGAACAATGAAATTGATGCAAGCAAAAACAAATTTCTAAGTAGGGGTATACAAGAAAAACCAAGACCGAAACCGACCGACCGAACCGACCAAACCGAGGGCATTCGGTCGGTTTTCAAACTTAGAGTTCAAGAAGAAAACCGAACCGACCGACCGAAACACCCCAAAACCCCGACCGAACCGACCGAACCGAGGCTATTGGTCGGTTTTTTTATGTGGAAAAACCGAGAAAAACCGACCGAGAACCGACCGTGAACACCCCTATTTCTAAGCAACAAAAGCAAGGGCACAGTTGAAGGTTCATACTTCACAGTAACCTGAACAGAAGTCAAGTTAACAGGTATGGAAACAAAGAATATCCTACTTTAACAGAAACATTGTTTGGTAATCGTTTTCGTTTTTCTTTCACTAGAAACAAAAGTCGAAAAAGTATTTGGTAATCATTTCCGTTTTTTCAGCTTTCAGATTTCATTCTAAAAATATTGAAAATTGAAAAAGTTACCGGGGCTTAACCAAAGAGAATCCATTGCTGGTACTCCAAAATGTAAATCCTGGAATGTGACTATCAATAATAAGATAGATTAAAGATACATATTTAGCAGACAATCACTTCACAATACCCAGCCAAAACAACTACGAGAATGAATGGATATTCGACTACAAATTCCTTTTTTTTTTTTTTTTTTAACAAGCAGAGGATTTTCATTAAAAACAAATCATGGGGGCACAAAGTTTCTTACGGCAGCATTGATAATAAAATCGGGGAAATTGTCCACCCACAACAACTGTTGGAAATGGTCCTTGCAAACCTAGCTTTCGAGTGCACTACATGGTTACCGTCTCGCCTGATAAAGCAAATATCATTAACATCTATGTCACACCCCCAAATCCATGTAGAAACTGATTTTGTAAAACTAAAAACAAACAAGAAAGAACACTAAAAACAATCTATAAATACACAAATTAACTATATACTTACAGTACACGAAGAAATCGCAGAAACCCAAATTGAAATCAGAAAATGATAGACTAGATCTAGAACTAGGTTCTATGTCCTTAAGACGAAATTGCTCCGCTATGGTGCTCACGGTAGATAGCAAACGTCTCCCAGGATAATACCAATCTTTTTCTTCCGATGTAGCAGCACTTACAAACGACCGGAATCAGCGAACCGGAAACTATGTGAATTCTCTCTCAAATAATGACTAAAAAATGCAAATTATACTGGGAATGTTTCTATATTTGAATGCTATGAAACCATGTGTATAAATAGGCAAAATTGTGCCTACTACGAATAGACACAACACTTCGGGTTGACACTTATAATTCCGAACAAACATGGCTGTTTAGAAAATGCAGATGGTGGTGATGATCATGTCTAGTCGGTGGGAAAGTGAAGAAACTGCTAGGGATTTAAGAGAAACATCATTTCTCATTCACCCAATTTGTGGGGCCAATTCCCGATGAACCAAACCCACTTGGAAACCCATGTGTATATGGACCCAAACCCACAAACGAAACGACCAAAATTTCCAACAATCCATACATATGAATCAAGGTCACGTGGCATGCCACCGAGACTCTTCCTACTCATTTAAAAGTTGTAGCAGCGGGAAAATGAACTTTAAAGATAACAATGAGTAATCGTTCATTTGAAGCAATACACCCGAAGTTAGTAAAATCCGTATAAACTTGAAAACGTAATTATATTTTGAAACAAAAGACTTTATATCTAAAAGTGTCTCAAAGGTACCCTAAGAACTAATCAAAACAATTAAATAATTTCCATAAGTGGTAGAAAAAGAAAACATGCAGCGGGTATTTCGACCGGTCGTGATGTTGCGTTTGACCGGTCTAATGATCCCTCGGCAAAAATCCTTCACAGCAGAGGGCACTTCGACCAGTCGAACTGTCCCCTTTAACCAGTCAAATGAACCCTTGGCAGCATTCCATTTGCACTAGGATATTGCCTAAGGTCAAGCGACCCTTATGATCGTTAACTCCCTCAATCATTAAATCAAAACATTAAGTCGACAAGTAAAACATTTCAAAACGTGAACTCCAGGTACAGATTCATAATAACTTAACCAAACCCATTCCATGTTTCCAAGTTAATAGAAAACGTAGTTCTAGTTACTCGAAAGTAATTCCTTACAACGTTTGGAAATGAAATAAAACATATACAAGGCCATTATTCACTTCTATTAAAAAACTACAAGATCAAACGTGATGAGTCGCCTTCTAGGAGAATTCCCAACATCTTGTGATCACCTCCCCATTTCCTCATCGGCATTAACTGTAACGACCCACCTCTCCATCTAGCAACAATATTGTCCGCTTTGGGCCTAAACACAAAGAACTTCCTAGGGGGTCACCCATCCCTGGTACTGCTCTGGCAGCAGCACGCTTAACTGTGAAGTTCTTTCATGTTTAGCTCCCTGCCTCCCTCACGGTTTTAAAAGGCTTGTTGCATATAGAGGGGCGATTAATCCTTATAAACTAGTCCAGGAACTTCACCCCAGGCGATGTGGGACAAGTCCCCACACTCGACCTCACCTCATCCGTCTTGGCCATCCTGCCTCAGGAGTATTGGCTCTTGGTCATCACATTAACATCTGAAATAGTTATTTGAATAACATCACATATTTCGATTTGTTTAAGCTAACGCTTAGTGAATAAATCAACGATGCACATGAATGATAAACATACTCGCATTCACATTACTACACTTCATACTAGTCTCCGAAGTCTCACGTGTACGGTCCACACTCCTAGTCCGCAACTCCTCGCCAATAATTCCACGCGACTAGGCATCCACGTTTTTTTTCTTCAAACATGCGACCTTATGCCTATAACGGCTCCACAACAATGGCTTGGTACACGCACTCCTTTGACCCAAATAGCAACTAAACATGCTCAAATACATTTTCACCATGCTTTCGATATAAGTCAAACATTTCACCGTACGATTAGGCCTACTTGTCAATATAATCGCCCAATATGAACTAAACAACATATAGCTATGAATTGAAATATGTTTTTCATACAAAATATGAATAACGTCAAGGAATCATTCCAAAATACATAGTTGAATCACTTACCTCCAATTAACGCTCCTAAATCCCGTTCCAAGGAAAACTCGAGCATAAGGAACGTGTAGAAGTCCGTTTAATACAATTCCTATGCATCAAAAGTTCGATTTTCATCTTTTTATGAAAATTCTAGAAAATGAGTTTTCAAAAAACTTATCTAAACGAGTCCTAATGGATATCAAAACGATGGCCTTACCTCGGGGGATCCAAAAATATAATTTTAGTTGAAAACCAATAGACAAGCAGTCGTCGTTTGGCGTTGTGAAGATCAAAGCTCCAAAATCCCCTTTTGTCTTCTCTTGAATTTAGATTAGAAAACTTTATAAGTGAAAATATCTCACCTATTTCTATATATAGGCACGACTCTCCGTATTTGTGTTTAACTCCCCCACGAGTTCTCTAATCTACCGATTATCTCTCAAAATGTCTTAAATGTCTAAGTTATTACCTCACGAATGAAACTATAAATTATAAAAGATTTCGTCTAGGTTCTCTTTATCTGCTAAAATGCAGTCCCACGTGGTTTTACGAAACTACTAATTAACCTACCAATTATGTAGCGTGTTAATAGGAGACCTGCGTTGTTTTTGAAGTCGTAGGTCTAGTCGTTTTTGAACCCTAGGTCTCCAGATTCAGTTTTATAGTATTTCCATAGCCTTTTCTCTCTCTAGTTGAACTCCCACTAGTTCTAGTCTTCGCGAGCGCATCCAACAGAGACATAGGAGTGAAGATCATTTAGAGGAAGCTGTTGAATTTTTTGAGAACAAGAATCAAACAAAGTTTCATCGTATTCTAAATTGGGCTCAAGACCTATAGGTATTCTTCTTCTCTACATGGCATTGGATTCACATGAGTAGTAGATATGGAGATACAAAAGTTTTGAACTTGTTTTTTCCACTGTAAATTATGTTTTTCCATAACACAATTCCTTCATGTACCACTGCTGGTCGTAGTATGCTTTCTTTGTATGTTGATTACATGATTATTACTGGTGATGATGTTGATGTGATTGTAGTGTTGAAGTCTGAATTAGCTCGTTGTTTTGAATGAAGGACTTAGGTCCACTACGTTATTTTTTGGGGATTGAAGTAGCATTTTCTCCAAAAGGTTATCTTCTCTCTCAGTTTAAGTATACAGGTGATATTCTTGAGCGTGCTCGCCTCTTTGATAAATTTGGAGCTTAATGTTCGCCCTTCTCCTTTTGATGGTGTTCCTTTGCCCGATCCTACCTTATATCGCACTATTGTTGGTAGCTTGGTTTTTCTTACTATTACTCGTTCGTATATTGCTCATGTTGTCATGTTGTTAGTCAGTTTGTTACTTCCCCTACTAGCCTACTACAGTTCATTGGGATACTGTTCATCGTATTCTGAGGTACTTGAGGGTCACTTGGTTTCAAAGTCTTTTACTTTCATCATCTGCTTCCTTAGAGTTGCGTGCATAATCTGATGCTGATTGGGCCAGTGATCCTACAGATCGCAAGTCTGTTACTGGATTTTTATATATTTCTGGGTGATTCTTTCCTTTCTTGGAAGAGCAAAAAACAAGATGTTATTATTGTGTCTTCCACAGAAACTGAGTATCGTGCTATGGCTTCGACTACCCATGATGTTGTTTGGTTATACTGACTACTTAAAGATACAAGTGTCTCTCTTCCTTGCCTTCACCTATGTATTATGATAATACGAGTGCTATTTAGATTGCTCACAATCCAGTTTTGCATGAGAGACCAAGCATATAGAGATTGATTGTCATATTACTCGTCATCACCTTAAGCATGGAGCTATCACTTTGTCTTTTGTTTCTTCTTCCAAGTAAATTGCTGATTTGTTTACAAAGTCACATCCGATTCAGCGTTTTGTTTTTTGGTTGGCAAACTCTCTATGCTTCTCACTGCAGCATCGTGAGTTTGAGAGAGAGAGAGAGAGAGAGAGAGAGAGAGAGGGGGGGGGGGGGGGTCGGAGTATTAGATTATTGATATTTAGCTTATTTAGCTTTGGGTAGTTTAATTTATTGTATTTAAGGTAATATTATATACCTAGTTATATTATTCATTCATTCATTCTGATTTTCATGTTATGATAAACATTTTTCTCTTTTTCCTTTGCTATTCTCTTAATTGTTAGATATATTCACACTTCTTTGAGATGCAAAACGGTTTGTATATGTAAGTATTATCAACGTAGAGCACCCATTGACTAATCATGTCGGGAAATATACATAATCTTAATTTGTCATTAAAAAATTTGCACTTTTTTACAAGATCCACATACAACACACTTTACACATATCATAATGGTTAAGCTAGCAAGAATTCACATTTATAATGGTGACAATGTGGCATGGCAATTAACAACCTTCAAAGTATCTTCACAACTTAAAGTCAATACTATACATGTGCCACCACCGACTATTCAAGTGGTATGCCACCATTGAATTCAGATGCAAGATTAATTTCTTGAGAGGAAAAAAAAAAAAGTCCACCCATTACATATGCAACTGAGATTTTCAGGTCTAAATTATTAAATGGCCAAAACCCAGTGTGAAACAATCAACATTGATGGATGGTGGGACTGTACAGCCAGAACCAGCATTGGCAGGCAATGAAGGTGCTGGTAAAAAGCTTGATAGTGCATGTCCCCACACACCATGTGAAAATCACCACTATTAATTTTCTTAGTGTAGTTTTAATTATTTAAGAGAAAGATTTAGACTTTTATGTTAACCTTAATATCATCTAAATATCCAATTTTTTTGCATTTTCTTTCTTAATAAAAGGTGCAATCAAATGACAATAATTGTTGCATGTATTGGTGCTTTTATGGGTAGATTAGTCATACGTACTAGTCTTGATCATATCATCCAAATAGAGAAGAACATAAAATGGAAATTCCCTAATCATTATTTTTGGTGGTTGCTTTGTATTTTTGAGATTTTGGATACATGGGAGGACTACATGATTTGCGTGTCAAAGCATGAATGGTGGAAAATTTTGTTTAACTTTATCCCAACAAACTAATCATAGAGGCCACTTAGAATTTGGGGTTCATTTTCCATCCATATAGAGAGTGTTAAAATGAAAATTCATAATTACCAAAAAAAATTTCAAGCCCATTTCTCTAAAGTTACAACAAATACAAGATTAGACTCTAGTGGTTGCAGTAGAAGTAGCATATACGGCTACAAGCATTACAATAGGAGAGCATTTTTATTCATTATTGTTTACGCATGTCTTTATTTTGTAACATGTGTCACGTTATAGTAATTATATTGATAATACATGAACAAAATGAGAATGGAATGGAACTCATGTCACCCAGTAAAAACTTAGGTGAGCAAAAATGTATTCTTAAAATTTCTCTTTGTGTGTTAGTTTGGGAAATGGTAAATGGCAAAAAGTTCATTAATTTTTTATTCCCTTGGATCTATTTTCTACTCAAGATTTTAGAGTTCTTACAATTTCATGGAAGCAATTTTGTCGAAAAATAACTTTGCTTTCACTATTTGCAAGACCAAACTTCTTGAAAAACAAATTACGTTAACATACTAATAGTATGTATGGTATAAAGGAAGATGAGAAAGGGAAAGAAAGAGTGGAAAAATATTGTTCTTTTGGGTTAATTATACTCACATTTCCTGTGTTTTGCCTTAATTACACGGATTTTCCTCATATTTTGGGAAATTACACGGACATTTCTTATGCCTAGTAATTTTTTTACATTTTAAGGTGGAAAAGTGTTATAGAATACTAATTTTAAGGGAGGTCTGTGTAATTTCTCAAAATGCGAGAGAGGTCCGTGTAATTAAGGCAAAACACAGGGGACGTGTATGTGATTAACCCTATTCGTTTTTGTGAATGGGTGTGAAATCTAGCTATCCTAGTGAGCAAGGGCAGAGCCACTAGTAGGCTCGGTCCGGTTGCAACCCCCCAAAATCTGAGAAATTATTTTTAGTAGATGTGATATTCTAGCATCTCCATTCTCTCCCCCCCCCCCCCCCCCCCCCCCCCCCCCCCCCCCCCCCCCCAATTTTGAAAAAAAGAAGAAAAAAAAAATTAGTACAACTGATTTTAACCCAAATGTAGTCTAGTCCACCCCAAAATTTGAGATTTTTTTTTTAATACATGTGATATTTTAGCCCAAATGTAATCTAGTCCATCCCAAAATTTGAGATTTTTTTTAGTACATGTGATATTTTAGCCCAAATGTAGTTTAGCACACCCCAATTAAGTGTTCTAAACTCAATTTGACAACATATTTTGTTGCTAAATAGACACCAAAATGTACAAAAATTAATCCAAGAAATAATGTTGTTCTTAAATAAACTTAATTTGATATCATATCTTTTTATCAAATACGTATAGAAAAATGTTATTCTCACTCCAAAAACTACTAAATACACTCCCTGTTATCACACCTAAAACATGTGATATCATCATTATGAGTAGTGCTACACACACACACTTTTTGACATATTTTTTGACACACAACTTTAAATGCATGTACCTTGTGATATGTAAGTGGTGCACAGAAAAGTGTGAAAAATTCAAATAACACAAAGTACATGTGTTTAAAATATAGTGTGTCAAAAAATGTGTGTTCCAAATATTTTCCCATCATTATTATCTACTCCGTTGAATGCATTAGTAATCTATGGAGTGCGAAAAGCAATCCGCTCTCTTTATTCCATCATCCTATTCTTCTAATGCAGCGTCCCAGCCTGACCGAGCAGGAATATTAGCATTGTTTAAGGTTAAAAAATGAAAGAACTTGTTTGCTATTTTACGAGGCCATTAATATGTGTTTTGTTGAATGAGATGTTATCATAGTTGGGTTAGTTAGAAATATTTAGTGTTAAAATTTTAAGTGATGAAATAATAAGTTATTGGGTATTTGGGTTAATTGAAATATTTATCACTTAAAAAATAAGAGTGTTAGGCAAATAAGCTGTTACGCCCCGACGTAGCATAAATATGGAAAGCATTTAATTTCCTTTATGGACCCGTAGGTCGCGACAGTTTGAAGGATCGATTCTGTCCCAAACGTCGAACAATAATAATCAGAGTAGAGCAATCAAAGCTTACAAATATTTTTTTCTAACTTATTACATATTACAGTACGGGGTCTCTAAAGGCACAACCGCCTTAAAACAAAACAATAATTATTGTCTATTACAGTCATCCTTATTACAACCCAAATTTATAACTTAAAACATATAAAAGTAAATTCTCTTTCCAGCAGGGATTCTCAGTTTGCATAGTCATACGGTCCAGCAATATCATAACCTGAAAAGCCTGAACACGAATGTCCAGGGCGCATCAACGTCGTTAGCTTCAAGAAGCTGGTGAGTATTAAAAACATAACTTTGAATGTAAAACATACTCATTTACTGTTTTCCAATTCTCATTAGATTCAACGAGTTTATAGTAAAGCAAGGAGTTCATTTTAGGAAACAAGCACAATATGATTCATGAATATGTGACCGTGTATGAGAACAATACACCATCTCATCTTACCGACTCTTTTCTCCCGACAAAACCCAACAATCTACTATCACACACCAGTATCTTTGAAATACTCCGATAGCCACACTTTAGCACAGGGGTGCCAGGGAATGTTCAGTTTGCCTCACACTTTGGTCCGGGGTACCAGGGAGTGTCCATTGCCTCACACTTTGACTACCTAATCCGCCATGTAAATACCGGAGGAACCCTCACGCAGTATCCAGACTCGGGTATCAGGGAGTGTCCGTAGGCCACACTTTAGCACTACCATGGGTGCCAGGGAATGTCCAAGTTCGGCTTCACATACTTTGACGCTATCATGGTCATCAGGGAGTGTCCAGTTTTGCCACCGTCGCATTTCAAAGACACCCTCACCGCAATCTCAATCACAACACACTTTGGTACTCACTTACCAGGGAGTGTCCACAACACAATCTCAACCGCACTCACTATGCCATACTGACCATTACTCTTTTCCATACTGACCAACATTCACACTCACCATGCATGTACAACTGACTCCACATGTATGTCATGAAACTTTAAAACATGAGGCAATTCACTGATTTATACAAACGACGTGCGTAGGGGGATTGATAAGTCACAATACAACGTTTTAATCGTTCAAACATAACCAATTAAGATTCTGATTTAATAAATTTCCCAAACAGTACTCAAACAGTATATAAATTTTATCTCAAACAGTCCCTTATCACAAAACAAGCAAAACTAGAAACTGCCAGAAGTCGCGCGCGCAGGCCGCTCGCGCGATATGTCCAATTTTCCTTTTCTTTATTAAAGCTTTTCTTTCTGCCAGAGTACAGGAAGATCGCACGCGCGCGGTCTGCCTAGTTTTCATTTTTCTTTATAAAACTTTTCTGTCTGCCTGGGAATACAAACTTCGCGCGCGCGGGTCGCTCGCGCTAGGGGTCGCTCGCGCGGGCCGATCGCGCGATCGCGCGCGCGAGTTTCAGCAGAGACTTCATCTTCTTCGTGGAGAATGCCCTGTTTCAGAAATTCAGGGTCTTTTTGACCCATTTCTAATTCTGTAAGTTACTAGGCATTATAATACGTTAGTTTTTCACAAGGAATAAGAATCCACGACTAATTTAACATGAATCAAACCATATCTCTCTAATTTTATGAAAAACTAAAAGATGATAGAATTTGATTTCTAATATACTTTCTCCTATGAACAAATTAGGCCTCAATACTTTAACCATAGTCTATATGTACTGTAATCTTTCATTATTATCTACAAGAACAGATTTGGTTGAATTTGAAAAGTTATGATTTTCAAGCTATGGAACTTCCAACGTGAACTCAAAAATGGTGATCACAAATTAACTACACAAAACAGTAAATCAATGGTGAATTACATTTTGAGTGAGTTAGTAATACTCACTGATTTAGAGATGGAAGTAATTGTTGAGAAAGCAATAAGGATAAGAAGTTCCTTCCAAGCTTGGCTATAGTGATTGAGTTCTCTCTCTCTATAATTTCTGTATAAGTGAACTCTCTGCACGCTCTCTTTTCTCTCTGAATTTCTCAGTCTCTAAAGACTGTCTTTGGTAAGTATATAAAGAAAATCTAAGTGAGCTACTTGGAGCCCAAGCCCCTTGATCAATACTCAACAATTGAATTTGTTTTTTTTTCAAATTATTAGACACATAATATATAGGTATACATAGGGGTGGCAATTTCTGACACGATAAAACGATTTACTGAGACAACCCGATTATGACACGACACGACATGATTAAATTAAAAAAATTCATATTTTTTACTGAATAGTACTCAAAACTAAAAATTAACCCAAAATTCACACAACCCATTTATGACCCGATTATGACACGTCTAACCCGAATTGTCACCCCTAGGTATACACACACGTATATACACAATGCTTAGATCATAAGAGCTCCATAGTTGCCCAAGAGCCAAACATAGATGTATAGGGGGCAAGAGCTAGAAGTGTTTGGGAAATTAGCTTATGGCCTTAGGAATACACACACACACAAAGCATTCCCAACACTGCCTTAACAAATGATTAGTTTCCATAATTAGAAATAAAGCAAATGTCAAATCTTGCTTTACATCACTTCCAAAATCTGTGAAAGTTTAGCACAGCGCGGACAGTTTTAAACACAAACTGGTATTTTCGGGGCTCGGTGATCACCACAAAAATACAGAAAATTCATTTTAATAAAGAATCGATTTTCTAGTTTTATAAAAATACAGTTTGAGTCAAAAGAAATTATTTTCACCGTTTTGAAATACAGTTTTGAAATCCAACACAGGTATTACTAATTTTATAGAATTGCAATTTGACCCCAAAAGAGTTTTAATTATAAATTTAGATAAAAAATAAGATTCCAAATATGAGAATCAAAATTAATGACAACAGACAATACATATTGATTTAAATATGACAATGCAAATACAGATTAATTATGGAAATGAAATTGAAATTAATTAATGAAATGCAGGTTGTTACACAAGCTGAAAAAAAAATGTGATTGTTTCAATAAAATGACTAAAAGGACAATATGTAAATATTTTTCAACTCTTTTTTTTTCGGACATTTTTGTCTTTTAATACTTAAAAGTAAAATTAAGTGATTATTTGAAAAACAAGCTACTTTTTTTAGCTTAATTTTTAACTGATTTTCAGCTTAATTTTTCAACTAGTTTGTTTAAGTACTAAAATCTTAAGCTAACTCAAAACATTTATATTTTATAAAATAATCATTTTTTTTCCTCAAAATCCACAATTTATCACTTAATTTCTATTTTTCAAACTTACCCAAACTGAATCTTAGTATTTGCTATCAGCCTATGGGATCAGAATTGTGTGTTGAACATTCCAATCATACTGCGCAAAAAAGGAGTAAGATTAGGACATTATGATACAGACATTCTTGGCTCTTAGTGAACCACCACCACCTCTTTATGTTCTTATACACACACTTGGTCAATGTTATATAGGCGGTTTTGGTAACATGCAGTGTTTGGACTTCAAGGAACTTAAAAGATAAAATAAATTTATTTGACTAAAATTCAATTACAAAAATAAAAATGTGCATGAGTCAATTGCAGTAATTTGCAATTGACTAAGGCTTACTTTGGTTCCCACGTGGTTTTTAAAAGTAGCTTATGAAATTTATTATTAAGTTGTTTGATAATTTTGTACAAGTAACACATTACTCTTCAAAAAAACATCATGAAATCAAAAGGCAACTTTGAGCTTTTAAAAGCTTCATTCTAGATCTTTTAAAAGCTCCTCCGAAAAAGTCTTAAGTTCAATTTTTGCAAATCTCATAAACTAGTTACCAAATAAATTAACATAAACTTGTGCTTTAAAAAAAGAGAAGCACCAAAATAAAGGTCAAACTAAGCCTAAAAATGAGTAATTTTTTTGGCGACCGAATCGCACAAACAAAATCTCCGCCAAATGCGCCCATAATAGCATTTTAAGGAACTAGTCCTCATTCCGCGTATTCTGATGTTATGTCTAATAACACCACCACTAATGAAGCAAAGCTAAGTTTTCTTGTATTAATGGTTGAACAACGACAATCTAAATATGTATCCCAAGTGTTAAACCAAGTTTTATGGCAGAATCTGACTTTGATTAGTTCAGGAGTCACACGCTTTGTGATGGAGAGAACTGAACATTTACTGGGGCTCATCTTTCAAATCTCACAACAACAAAACTTAATTAAAACTAGAGAGAGTCAACTCCTTTGGATTTTGGTTGGCACCTAGTACACGTTCATGGTTAAATTAGTCTTCAATAATTTATACATTCAGTTTCAGTTTCAAATAATACAATGAAGAAAAAAGGACTTATAATGACACCATAAGCGTTTAGCGCTCACACACACACCCACACACCTCCTCTTTTTGGTTTTAGAATCTAGTGAAACAAAGAATACTGAAAGGAAAAAAAAAATTATATTTTTCTTTTATGAGAAATGTGGGAAATAATGAGAGAAACGGAAAGGAAAACAAAATGGAACAAAAATAATTGACCATGTTAAATTTTACGAGTGGCTTCTTTTTCTTGAGTTACTAATGTATATTTGCTGAAAATGTAAGGATCTTTGATCTATAAAATTATAGAATCCTAGAGTAGTAAAACACAGTTCTAGGATCAAATCATGTTAGATTATTAAAGAGTTAATATAGTAGAATACATACATGTATCCATTGTAGCAATTAGCAAACCTTAGGTGAACGATGATGATGGGTTATGTCTTCCTCAGTCAAATCTCTTGAGTTCTTTAATGGGTTCCTTCTCTTGATGGGATGGAGGAGGAAGTAGTATATATGATTTGACATATTGGGGACCATAACCTATATGTCTTTATATACTGATATGTTAGGGTTCCCATTATTCCTAACAAAATCAGTATTTGATATCTACTCATTAAACCCATACCCAGTAGGAGTCCATGGGCTTCCTACAATTAGACCACATAATATAAGCCCATTTAATTAATAGCCCTTATAATATAATTGATAATAATATGTTTTCTACTCTTATTAGGAAATACAATATCCTTACAATCTTCCACTTGGGCTATATATGACTCTTAAAACAATTATATTAAATGTTCCTTAGACGCGCACATGTATGCTATTTATCTTTGGACTTCACTTTAGTTTCAATCTGGTCCATTTCTTATATTAATATGGGATCAAGGCGGCTTTCGTCACACATAATCGTAACTAGACCTTCAATGGTCACCATACCAACACATTCAATGACATAGATCAAGTACAGATGAGTAGTATGAAAATTACATGCAATGTGATCTCAAACATGCCTATTTCCAACTGGTCCTACTTTAGTCTTTATTGAGATAAATCCGAAATAATGCAAAATGCATATAGAAAAATAATTAGATTCAGAGATAAACCATAAACCATCAACTTTATTATGCAGAAAATGAAAACCACATAAATGTCAAAAATAGAACCTCCAAAGTAAACTCCCACTAAACCAAAGTATCGTTAGACAACCTAACACCCATATGAGCAGTGTGCTCGTCAAAGACCTCAGGAGGTAATCCCTTAGTCAGCGGATCTGCAATCATGGAGTTTGTCCCTTAATGTTCTATTGAAATTTGACCACTCTGAACTCTTTCCTTAACAACCAGAAACTTTTATTGTCACAGTATATCTTAATGGCCTTTCAATGTCATCTACCACACGCAGCCTAGTGACAAAGTTTCGCAACCATATCCCATGATTGGATGCCTCAAAACAAGCTATGAACTCCGCAACCATGGTTGAAGAAGCTATGAGTGTCTGCTTAGCACTCTTCTAAGATATGGCTCCTCCAGCCAGCATATAAACATAGCCTAACGTGGATCACTTACTGTCTTGGCATCCAGCAAAATCGGAATCAGAATACCCAATGATCTCCAAAAAATCTGATCTCCGATACGTGAGCGTGTAGTCCTTAGTTCTCTGTAAATACCGCATAACTCATTTGGCTGCTTTCCAATAATCCATTTGCGGGTTACCCAAATATCTGCCCAACACTCCCTCTGAACTTGTGATATACACAGTCATCAACCACATTCGCCTCAAAACTATACGAGGTGATTACTTGATGGAACTTGTGATACCATTGACGGGAAGCCTGCTTGAGACCATATATGGATTTCTTTAATTTGCAAACCATAGACTTTGGATCTCCGCATACAAAGTTTTCTGGCTGGACCATGTAAATCATCTCATCAATGTTTCCATTGAGAAACGCTATCTTAACATCCATCTGATGTAGGTCTAAATCAAAATGAGCCACGAGTGCCATTATTATCCTAAAAAAGTCTTTCGATGAAACCGGAGAGAAAGTCTCTTTATAATCTATGCCTTCCCTTTGAGTCAAACCCTTGGCAACTAAACGAGCCTTATATCTCTCGACATTGCCCTTTGAATCCCTTTTGGTTTTAAATATCCATTTGCAACCAATGGGCTTCGTTCCTTCAGGCAATTCGACAAGATCCCAAACGCCATTGTCTTTCATAGATTTCAACTCATCATTCATGGCATCAATCCACTTTTGAGAATTAGAACTTTGTTTGGCTTGGTGAAAGTTGATTGGATCATCTTCCACTATCCCTATGTCAAACTCATGTTCTTGGAGGAATACAATATAATTATCCGGAACCGCATTTCTCCTTTCCCTAGTGGATCTTCTTAATGGCATCTCCTCTTGAGGTTGTTGAGTTTGCACTTCAGGTATAATTTTTTCATTTTGCACGGGGAGCTCTTGTACATTGTCTTGAATATCTGAATTTGCATCTTGAACAATGTCAGGAATAGGAATCTGAACATTGTCAATAGCAATATGACTAGGAATAAATTCCTCTTCAAAGACAATGTCTCTAACATTATCTCCCCCCACAAACTCAACTTCTTCAAGAAATCTGGCATTTCCTGTCTCAAAAAATGTCCTAGCAGTGGGATCATAAAACTTAAAGCCCCGAGAGCGTTCAGCGTATCCAATAAAGTAGCAACTGACTGTTCTTGAGTCTAATTTATTTTCATGTGGCCTATAAGGTCGTGCCTCAGCTGGACAACACCAAATATGTAAATGCCTAATGCTAGGCTTCTTTCCAGTCCATAATTCATAAGGGGTTTTGGTTACTACTTTACTTGGAACCCTGTTGAGGATATATGCTGCAGTCTTTAGAGCTTCTCCCCAGAGTGATTCTGGCAAAGAAGTATGACTAATCATACTTCTTACCTTGTCCTTAAGCGTTCTGTTTCGTCTCTCAGCTACACCATTCATGCTAGGTTTGCTTGGCATTGTGTATTAAGGGACGATACCGCATTCCTCTAGGAATTTAGCAAAGGGTCCTGGACGTTGTTCACCTGATCTATCATATCTACCATAGTATTCACCACCACGGTCAGATTTGACAGCCTTAATTTTCTTGTCAAGTTGAAGTTCAACTTCGGCTTTAAATGACTTAAAAACATCCAGAGACTATGACTTCTCATGTATTAAATATAGGTACCCATATCTTGAGTAGTCTTCTATGAACGTAATGAAATATCATTGTCCATTCCAAGAGGCTATAGGGAATGGACCACATATATCAGTATGAATGAGTTCTAAGACGTCTGTACACCTGTTGGCACCTAATTTCTTTATGTTTGTCTGTTTCCCCTTAATGCACTGTCACACCCCTATTTTTTAGACAACCAAATATTCAATCCAGAGCCTGTATCCGGACTAATATTCAATTACCAAAAATCACGAGAACGACACCCTCACACAGGCTAACAGATAATTTATTTGAAAATAGAATTTAATACTCATTATATAAGGACATGTGATTCTGTGTTAATATAAAAAACTATGTATTATTAAACTTATATTTTCAATCCTCCATTTCATTATAAAAGAAATAATATTCCATTACAAATATAATACCATTTTAATTTACAAAAGGAATACAAAGTTCATTAAATAAAATTTCTTACAAAGTTCAGCGAGAAGAAAAAAATAATAATAATAAAGTATATACATCCGGTGGTCAGAGCAACTACAACGTTCCAATACCCAAAGACTCCACAGCCAAGCACAACGGTCACATCATCAAAAGCAATATCCTGCACATATCATCCAACTACGTTTCCGAATGCATAACACACTCGGGTTAGTCACATAACTGATGTGAGTTAAGCAAAAAATAACAAAATCTGAGGGCTCCAACCTGAACCCGTCGACTACAAACCACATTACAACACTATTGGGCCAAGACAAGTAGTTCCACACACATATTTGGACAAAAGAGTAGTTTCCATTTATGTGGTGGCAAGTAGTTTCTTGCCCAAAATCCAAAGCTACTACAAATTTCCTATTCACCCATTTACTTACGGTAAGCCAAACCTGTAAAATATTAATGGGCCCACCATCCTGCAAATTGAAAGATCAAAAACCAAGCAAACAATTTCGTATACAAACCGTGCACATTCTAACTCAAACGTCGCATTCATTATTCCACGCTGATCAGTCTTATGAAATAATCCATATTCATTACTTATTAGCCTTAAATTTATCTTTGCATTCCCTAACTTCACCACTTGGCCACCCTCCATGGTACAGCCCACGCATATATCCCATGTGTGCCCGGACATACTACCAACATCCACTCCGGTGCCAGTTTGATTGGGGTATCAACAAAACCAGGTATACACAATGGAAGGCCAGTCAATATGCCTAGACGTCTATACAATATAAGCCGAGCATAAGGCTTAGGCCAGCTTGATCACGAAGCCACTGGCAAAAAGTACACTCAACAAGTCTTAAGCCAGCTTGATCATGAAGCCACTGGCAAAAGAGTGCGAGCTACCAAAAACAATAACACAACGACGGGGAGTAGTGAACACTAAGGAATTATGTTGCTATTATCGTTTATCATTCGTTTTATCCCAATAATTGTGAATTTCACGTTTATCACAAAGTTCCGTCTCATCATAATCCAATCACATCTCTAACTTTTAGATGCATTCCAATTTCTTACAATAAAGGGCTTTATCAATTAACCCATAACAATCTTTCCTCAATAATTTCCAATCAAATTACAAGATCCCCAATATACTATTCAACGTATCTAATTTACTCCTGTTTATCAAATGACTACACAATAAGGTCAGTTATTTCGGGTACAATAATACCAACCCAACATTCAATATTAGTCTACATGAAACCCATAATAAAATTTCAAATTCTCATATCGTAAAGTATTATAACAATCGTTCCACAATATTTTCATCGGACTCAACGTTAATGACTATCACCCATTTTTTTAATAGCTCAACATTATATGAGAATTCATGTATCTCTAAGTAACTTTCGTTAAGTCATACGAACGAATAAAAAAAAACACAACGAATCATATTTCTCCAATTTCGTACATTTTAATATACTAAAAACTGCTACTGAAATATTCAATTTCTGGCCAAACGGTGCAGAATCAGGAAAAACTCCATTAGACGAAAAGTGTGCAAAATTGTGTTTTACATGAAACTCACAGACAGAATGTTCAAATTCAAAGCCACGATTTTCTAATAATTTTCTAAAGTTTCTGCAACTGTGTGGATTACAAAAAAAAAAAAAAAAAACGAATTTCACATATACTTCTTAATTACCATGAAAATTTCATATATGGTTTTATCAAACTAACTATTCACCTAACCTTTTCGAATACCCTAAAGTCAATATCACAAAGTCACACGAAGGGGAAAGAAAATATCTAGATTACTTCGACAATAACAACGTATATCCATTACTAAGATTTAACCCTAACAATTAAATTAAACATGTACTATTTTTATTTACTCCCGTATACATGCATATATACATACGTGTATATATATATATATACTCGGATACACAAAATTTAACTCACTTCGTTGATCACAAATCGACAACCACAAATGCTCTGCCATTCCCCACGTGCCCACGAACCCTAGACCCTTCTCTCTGTCTTTTTTTTTTTCTTCTCTTTTCTTCTTCTTCTTCTCTTCTCTCTCTCTCTCTCTCTCTCTCTCTCTATTGTGGCTGTGAATAGGATATTAGGAACTAATATTTCCTTTTTTTTTTCTAAGTAATCCTAGTAATATATAGCTATAGATATATATACACAATAACATATTTTATATATCACACACACACACGCCACATCAAACACACACACACACATGCACATCAAACACTATATTGGTAACAACTCAAAAGTTGTTAATAAAGTTTCTTTAGGGTGTAAGACACTCACACCAATTTTCATATACCAACCACATTAATAACACAAACAAAATCATAGAAATACCAATTAATTGCTATAAACTATTTAAAATAGAACGGGGTATTACATTATTCACATAGTCCAACTCCAACTAAGTCTCACAATCGTAACTTTCCTACCTTTATTTAATTGGGAACCTTTTTAAATCATATAAAGTTTCAAACTTAAACTTAAATTGATTTAATAAGACCTACGATTATAAAATTTATATTACCAATATAAATTAATAACAATGTAACACCCAAAATTAAATGAGCTCACTAATATTATAATCCGGTGCCTTCCAAATTTAAAATTTTTAAACACATGTTTTACCTAGGTACACTCATATATCATTGATAACAGAAAAAAAAAATTAATTAAAATAATCATTTACACACTTATAAATTTTAGGGTTGTTACATGCACTCAATGCAGACTTGAAAGTCTGCCAAATCTATGGGGTCAAGTGTAATAACCTGCATTTCCATTAAATTTTAAATTGGTAATTGCATTGTCATATTTAATTTCATTTGGTATTGACTGCTTCATTTAATTACATTTCTCATATTCTAATTATTATCCCTTGTGTTATTTCATATTAAAATTCATGTTGGGGTTAAAACTATAATTTTTATAAAGTTAGCAATACCTGTGTGGATTTCAAAACTGCATTTCAAAACGGTGGAAATATTTCCTTTTGACTCAATCAGTATTTTTATGAAAACCAGGAAATCAATTCTTAAGTTAAAATGAATTTTCTGTATTTTTGTGGTGACCACCGCGCCCCGAAGATACCAGTTTATGTCCAAAACTGTCCACGCTGTGTGAACTTCCCCAGATTTTGGAAGTGACTGATTTGGACAATTGCTTTATTGCCATTTATGGCAAGTGATCATTGCCTTAAGCCTTGTTTGGCAATGCTTTGTAGTATGTGTGTTTGTGGTGCCATAATCATTTATTCCCAAACACCCAACTTGCCCCCTAGGAGTCTATTCTTGACTCTTGGAGGATCTATGAAGCTAATTGTATATATATATATCTGTGTATGTACGTTGGTTAAGTGTTGAGTATTGGTTTGTTCCTAACCAAACCAATATTGTAGAGTGATGAAGGCTTTGCTTGGCCTCCAAGCTCATCAAATGTGCCTCTCTATATATGTCCCCTACACCACACACTCACTACTGCACAATTGAAAACGTACATCAGAGAGAAAATAGTGAGTTTGAGAGTTAGTTCAGGATTCTTTTAGAGGAAGAAGAACTTCATCCTCCATAGCCATAGCTTAAAATTGGAGATTCTTAATTCTTATTCTTGTGTTTTTTTTTCAACAATTTCTTCTATCTATATCACAGTGAGTATTTCAAACTCACTCTTAATGTAAAAGTCATGTCTATTTACTGTTTATATGTGTGCATTTGTAACTTCTATTGCTAATTTCGTCCATGGAAGCTTGAGTTTCAAAACTATGATTTTTCAAACCTTAACCAAAACTTGTTTTTAGAGTTGATTATGAAAGATTATACCTCATTGATGATATGTCTGAAGTTTTAGAACACAATTCGTTTACATGAGAAAGTATATTAGAAATTAAGTTTTGACATCTTTTGGAATTTCATAAAATTCTAGAGTTCTAGATTGATTTGTGTTAAATTGATAATGGATTCTTAATCCTTATGAAAAACCGAAGAAAATCATATACTATATGATCCATATACTTACAGATTTGAAATGGGTCAATTTTAGACCCTGTTTTCTGAAACAGAGCAGTTTCTGCGGGGAAGATGAAGCCTCTGCTTCATCTCGCGCCACGATCGCGCGCGCGAAGATCGCGCGAGCGGCCCGCGCGAGCGATCTTTCGCGCGAGCGGTCCGCGTGCGCGATCTTCGTTTCAACAGGCAGACAGAAGAGTTTATATATATAAAGTGAAATCTAGGCAGGTCGCGCGAGCGAAGGTCGCGCGAGAATCCCTTCGCGCGAGCGATCCGCGCGCGCGACCCTGGCTTTTTCAGGCAGACAGAAAAGTTTATATATAAATGAAAATTTGGCATATCGCGCGAGTGGCCCGCGCGAGCGATCTTTCGCGCGAGCGGCCCGCGCGCGCGAAGTCAGGCAGTTTCTGTTTTTGTCTGCTTTCTGTTAAGGGACTGTTTGGTTCAACCTTTTAGTACTGTTAAGGTTCTGTTTGGGATATTTAGTTAATCACAACTCTATTTGGTTATGTTTTGAATGATTAAAACATTGTATTGCAAGTTATTAATCCCCGTACGCATGTTGTATTTATATTTCAGTAAATTGCCGCATGTTTAAGGTTCATGACATACATGTGGGGTCAGTGGTACATGCATGTGGGTGTCAGTCAGTGTGGAAAGAGTAATGGTAGTGTGGAAAGAGTATGAGTTTGAGTTGTGGTTGTGGTTGTGATTGAGTTTGAGTTTGTGGTTGTGGTTGTGATTGAGTTTGAGTTGTGGTTGTGGTTGTGGTTGTGGAGAGGGTATCTTTGAAATGCAACGATGGCAAATATGGACACTCCCTGACGCCCATGGAAGCGTTAAAGTGTGTGAAGCCGAACTTGGACACTTACTGGCACCCATGGTAGTGCTAAAGTGTGGCCTACGGACACTCCCTGATACTCGAGTCTGGATACTGCGTGAGGGGTTGCCCTGGTATTTGCATGGCGGTTAGGGTATTCAAAGTGTGAGGCATTGGACACTCCCTGGTACCCCGGACCAAAGTGTGAGGCAAACTGGACACTCCCTGGAGCCCCGTTGCTAAAGTGTGGCTATCTTAGTGTTTCAAAGATACCAGGAGTAAGATAGTGGGTTGTTGTGGCTGTCGAGAGAAAAGAGTCGGCAAGATGAGTGTGGTGCATTGTCTCATTACACGAGTATCTGTTTCTCTGAATGAACGACCTTTAATATATTCCTTGATTGTTTTATAATGAATTCTTCCTGCGGTTTAACTATTGATTTATACAAATTGAAAAAACAAAAAAATGGAAAAAGATAAATGGGTATGTTTTACATTCAAAGTTATGTTTTTAATACTCACCAGCTTCTTGAAGCTGACGACGTTGATGCGTCCTGGACATTCGTGTTCAGGCTTTTCAGGTTATAACCAGGAGGAGTCGTACGACTACGCTAATTGAGAATGGCTGCTTTGGAATGAGAAAACTGTTTATTGATTATATGTTTTAAGTTATGAACTGTTTTGTTTAAGGATGACTGTATTAGACACTAAGTTATTGTTTTATTTTAAGGCGGTCTGTGCCTTAGTGGACCCCGTATCATAAGATGTAATAAGTTAGAAAATTTTTGTAAGCCTTGATTGCTTTACTCTGATTATTATGTTTTGTTGTTCGACGTTTGGGACGGAATCGATCCTTCAAACTGTCGCGACCTACGGGTCCATAAAGGAAATTAAACGCTTTCCTTATTTATGCTACGTCGGGGCGTGACATCAAGAATTCCATCACGCACAAGTCTCTCAATTCTCTGTTTAGAGATATGACCAAATCGCTTGTGCCATAAGGTGGCAGAATTATCATTTAATTTTTGCTTTGTACCACGTGAATTAGTATGCAGAATTTCATTATAGGAAATAATAGTGTCAAGCATATAAAGATTATCAATCAAAGAACCGGTACCAATAAGTTTTGAATCTTGAAATAGACTAACTTTATTATTTCTAAAAGAACAAGCATAACCAGATTTGTCTAAATTAGAAATAGAAATTAAATTCCGTCTAAAAGACGGTGCAACAAAAGTCTCAATCAAATCCAAATAAACACCAGTCTTTAATAATAATCTAAAATTTCCTATAGCTTCTACTGTAACTTTCTTGACATCGCCCACAAAGATGAATCTTTCAGCATCAGCTGGCGGCCGGCTCCACAGGCAACCCTGCATAGACATACTTATGTGAGTAGTAGCACCAGCATCTACCCACCAAGTATCTTTAGGTACAGAAGCTAAATTAACTTCAGAACAAATCAAAGCGAGAAGCTTACCCTTCTTTGCACGCCAAGCAGCGTATTTGGGACAGTCTCTCTTCATATGACCTCCCTTCTTGCAGAAATAGCAAAGGAATTCCTCATTTTGCTTCTTTAGTTTCTTCTGCTGAGGTGTCACATTTGCAGCATCCTTAGCTCTCTTCCTTTTATTATTCTGAGAGGTTGATGCTAAGTGAGCACTTTGAGTCTTGTCTCGCTGAACTCTTTCCTCTTCTTGCACACAGTGAGATATGAGCTCATTAAGAGTCCATTTGTCCTCTTGGGTATTGTAACTCACTTTAAATTGACTGAATTGTGCAGGAAAAGATATGAGAACCAAGTGCACGAGCATGTCCTCAGACAGCTCTAACTTTAGTGCCTTGAGTTTCCCACTAAGATAAGACATTTCCATAATGTACTCCCTTATGTTCCCCTTTCCTTTATACCTCATGAAAATCAGAGTAGCCAAAACGGTACTCGTTTTCAACTTTTCATTTTTAGCAAAATATAGTTGTAATTAAGAGAGGAACTTCTTAGCATTTGTGCTCTCAGTGATCGAGTCTCGAAATATTTTCGGAATGGAACATTTCATAATCATCAGACTCATGCGATTCGAGCATCCCACTTCTCAATTTTAACCTCATTCGGGTTTTCTGTAGTCGAAGTGGATCGGTTTGTCCTTAGCGCAAGGTCCAAATCCATACATCCGAGAACGATTTCCACGTTCTCTTTCCAGACCTTAAAGTTTCCCCCATTCAGCATTGAGATAACACTAATTTGAGCAGAAACATTTGTAGCTGTAGCAGAAACTGAATAGAGAACAAAATAAAATAAAATAACATGCTAACAATTAATAACATATCATGACATAAACATATTATGAATACTTTATGTATATGCATGCATGACACATTAAATAATTTACTTAATGGTGGGCCCATCACAGGATACCTAGAACAACATTGATATTTAGTCTTTAGACAGAAATATCAACTGTAAGTGGTACTCCCCGTGTAGTGATCAAATACTGACAATAAGTCCTGTCAAACAGTAGCCTTCCTTTGGGCCGACTCACTGCCCACATGGATAATTATTTTGATAATTGTCACATATTTACCACCACATATACACCCATCATTCGGCCAATTAAAAATCTTCCTTTGGGTCGATTGTTAATCGCATGAATAATAGATATACCATCTTAATATTTTAAAATAAATAAATTTACACAACAGAGGTTACTTTGGCAACATATTATTTCAATTTATTTATTTAAAATATCAGACATA
The DNA here is from genome assembly GCA_033977485.1 of Hydrangea macrophylla. NCBI lineage: Eukaryota > Viridiplantae > Streptophyta > Magnoliopsida > Cornales > Hydrangeaceae > Hydrangea > Hydrangea macrophylla. The sequence goes on from CM066991.1 coordinate 135,834,892, forward strand.
TGTATTGGAGCCTAAAATAAACCCCAAAATCTTAAGCTACCATAAAACTTAATTTATGTTATGAATTAACCAATATTCTAAAGCACAATAAAATACCTTAATTCATGTTATGATCAACCAAAATTTCTTGATATTATGAAAAATCATTCACATCACGAATACATCCAAAAAATTCTAGAGTGTTATGGAAAACTTAATATCATATTATGAATTAAAATCACATCATGAATAATCTAATGTGCACTGCCGAAACATAATGCACTTATTAACAAGTCACAAATCCAAAGTTGCACAGATAAAATTATCATATGTTCTAGCAATGACCCTCCTATTCTTATTCTCATAGAATTAAATGCCTTGATAACATTCTAGAGAATCCTTTTTTTTTAAACCAAATACAGAATTCCAGCCATTCCCATGGACACTGGTTGTAATCAGCCGCTGTATCCATGGTTGTCATGCCCCGACGTAGCATAAATATGGAAAGCGTTTAATTTCCTTTATGGACCCGTGGGTCGCGACAGTTTGAAGGATCGATTCCGTCCCAAACGTCGAACAACATAAAACCATAATCAGAGTAGAGCAATCAAAATTTACAAATATTTTTCGACTTAATAGTTATTACAGCACGAGGTCTCTAAAGACACAAACCGCCTTAAAACAAAACAATATCTACCGTCTTTTACAGTCATCCTTATTACAAAACAATTCATAAATTAAAGCATAAAATATTGATAACAGTTTTATCTTCCAAAAGCAGCCGTTCTCAGTTTGCATAGTCATAAGATCCAGCATAGTCATAACCTGAAAAGCCTGAACGCAAATGTCCAGGGCGCATCAACGCCGTCAGCTTATTGAAGCTGGTGAGTATTAAAAACATAACTTTTGAATGTAACACATACTCATTTACCATTTTCCAAATCCCTTTTAATTCAACAAGATTACATTAAAAGTAAAGAGTTCATTTTAGAAAACAACCACAATATCATTTGAAAACTATAATTCACATATATGTGACCGTGTATGAAAACAATGCACCATCTCATCTTACCGACTCTTTTCTCTCGACAACACAACAACCCACTATCTCACACCAGTATCTTTGAAATACTCCGATAGCCACACTTTAGCACATGGGTGCCAGGGAATGTCCAATTTGCCTCATACTTTAGCACGGGGTGCCAGGGAATGTCCAATGCCTCACACTTTAGTACCTAATCCGCCTCGCAAATACATCACACAGTATCCAGACTCGGGTACCAGGGAGTGTCCGTAGATCACACTTTAGCACTACCATGGGTGCCAGGGAATGTCCAAGTTTGGCATCACACACTTTAACGCTACCATGGGCGTCAGGGAGTGTCCAGTTTTGCCACCGTTGCATTTCAAAGACACTCTAGCCGCAATCTCAACCACAACACACTTTGGTACTCACCTACCAGGGAGTGTCCACAACACACTCTATACTATACTGACCATTACTCTTTTCCATGCTGACCAACATTCTCACTCACCATGCATGTACAACTGACTTCACAAGTATGTCATGAAACTTTAAACATAAAGTAAATCACTGAAATATAGAAACAGAATGCGTACGGGGATTGATAAGTTGTAGTACATCGTTTTAATCGCCCAAACATAACCAAATAGGATTATGTTCTAGTGAATTTCCCAAACAGAGTTTTAAAACCCATAGCACATCATCCAAACAGTCCCTTAGCAGAAAATAGACAAAAACCAAAAACTGTCCAAAGTCACGCGCACGGGCCGCTCGGGCGAAGGTCGCTCGCGCGACATGCCCAATTTTCGTTTTCTTATTAAAACCTTTTCTTTCTGCCAGAAAACACACAGCTCGCGCGCGCGAGTTCATGCAGTGTCTTCGTCTTCTTTGCAGGAACTCCCATGTTTTAGAATTTTGGGGTCTTTTGACCCATTTTGAAATCCGGATTAAAACATGGCATGTAATATATGAATTTCTTCGTTTTTCGACGAGGATTATGAATCTATGATCAATTTAACATGAATCCAAACGTAGATCACTAATTTTACGAAAAATTAAAAGATGATAAAACTTCATTTTAAGCATATGTCGCAATACAAACGAATTAAGCGCTAATATTGTAACCGTAGTCTCTACATGCTATAATCTTTCATATTCCATTCTAAGAACAAATTTTGATTAAGGTTGAAAATTTGATTATTGAAGTTTCAAGCTTCCATGGATGACCATAACAAGGGAAGTTTCAATTTCAATCAAATACACAGTAAGCAAGTATGATTTACATTCATAGTGAGTTAGAAATACTCACTGATATTAATGGTGAAGAGTTGTTGAGAAAGAAATACAAATAAGAACTCCAATTGCACTTGGCTATGGAGAATTGAGAAGCTTTATCTCTCCATAAAAAAAATTATGTAGAACTCTCTCAAGCTCTTTCTAAACTCTCTGTGTTTCTTTTATTGTGCAGAAAGTGTGTGCTTTAGAGAGCATGTGTGTGTATTATATAGAGTTACAGAACTTGGAGCCCAAGTTCTTTCACTAAGGTTTAACCATCTAATTAAACACACTAATCTCTAAATAATCTGCAGGTTAACAAGGTTAATACATGTTGAATTATACATACGTATGTATACACTGGAGCAATTACAACTCTACAGGAGCTGTAAGGGTCACTTATAGGTGTGTAGGGGTCAAGGGGTGTTTGGAAAAGTAGCTTTAGGCACAACATTATTACACACAAGAAAGATAGATCCAAACAAGGCACAAGCCAAAGATCACTTGCCATAAATGGAAAAGTATGTGTCACATCTTGATTGGTGGAGTTTCCCAAACTGTAGGAGATCAACGCGGCGCGGACAGTTTTGAACATAAACTGGTATTTTCGCGGCGCGGTGTTCACCACAAAAATACAGAAAAATCGTTTTAGTGTAAGAATTGATTTCCCGATTTTATAAAAATACTGCTTGAGTTAAAAGAAAGTATTTCCACCGTTTTGAAATACAGTTTTAAAATCCAACACATGTATTGCTAAATTTTATAAAATCGTAGTTTGACCCCAAAAGAATTTTAATGTACAACAAAATAGGCCATAAGATTATAAAACATGACCAATGAAAATAAAATGGACACATATAATACAAATTGAATTTAAATATGGAAATGAAATTAAAATTAATTAATGAAATGCAGGTTGTTACAATGGTATATAGCAAAAGATATTATTTAATAATATTATGATGTCCACGAATCAAACTTGGGCCGATTCAAGTTTGATGTTCACGAATTCAATAGGTTATAATCAAAATATTATTAAAATAATATGAGGTTATAAAAGTGGATTGATGCTAGGTTAGTGCCATCAAAAGACATACATCAATGAATCAGCCGAATCAATTCGGGTGAAATATACGATGTTAATGAGTGTGTAGCAATTTTAATATGCATATTATATCAACAATCCTAACAATCAACATTACAACTTGGCTTTGATACCACTTGTAAGGATCTTTGATCTATAAAACTATAGAGCCCTAGAATAGTAAAACACAGCTCTATGATCAAATCATGTTAGATTATTAAAGATTTAATATAGTAGAATACATACCTGTATCCATTGTAGCAATTAGCAAACCTTAGGTGAACGATGATGATGGGTTATGTCTTCCTCAGTCAAATCTCTTGAGTTCTTTAATGGGTTCCTTATCTTGATGGGATGGAGGAGGAAGTAGTATATATGATTTGACATATTGGGGACCATAACCTATATGTCTTTATATACTGATATGTTAGTGTTCCCATTATTCCTAACAGGATCAGTATTTGGTATCTACTCATTAAACCCATACCCAGTAGGAGTCCATGGGCTTTCTACAATTAGACCACATAATATAAGCCCATTTAATTAATAGCCCTTATAATATAATTGAGAATAATATGTTGCCCACTCTTATTAGGAAATACAATTTCCTAACAGAAAAACGATAATAGATGCATCTTTAACTTTTAAACAAAAAATTAGAGGAAATTATTAAGCTTGTGCTTACAAAAGCATAATTGTTGTGTAAATGAAAATCTCCATAAAGGAAATTTTAAATTAAAATATAGGTTTTAGTCTCTCACCACACGTCTAAATAGGATTTAGTTCACTTGAGAAACTTAGTGCATAAATTGATCCCTAATCACCTCTTTAAATTAAGAATTAGTCATTCCCTCAAATTGTTAGTACATGATTTATGGACTAAAATATCCTTAATATCTCGTTTAATCTGACATTTTAATGAATAAATTTGTTATATAGGATACACAATATCAAATATGGTAACTGAATTAATGATATTAATGGATGAGAGAATAATGGACCCTAAAATCAAGGCGTTTTCTTTAATTATCTCAACAATCATTTTGTACTCTTTTGTTTGCAAAATTAATGCTACACACTCATCAAATTCCATACCCAACACATCCTGATCCTTGATTCATATGGGTCCCGTATCGCTGGAATCAAGGGTCAAGATTGTTGGGTGTGAAATTTGACATTAAATTTGATGTGGGTGTAGCATTATTCTTTTGTTTGATTTTCTTTCACGTTTGAAAATTAAATGCACCTATAATTTACAATGTGTTATTAACATGTACATGTTTGAATATAATCATTTGTTCCTACATCTGTGAAATCACATAAGTGGAGTTTTGGGATTGATCGTGGATTTCGATCAACAGGTGAGAAATTTCTCATTACATTATAACATGCAAACATTCTCACTTAGTTATCTTCTATAGCTTAACAACATGCTTGGGTCAAAGTTCTATGTCATTGATTGCCTTACCGAAGCCAATCAAGCTACACCTAAAATTTATACTAGGCGCAATTCATTGTCTTCTTCTAGGCTTCTTTTGAACATTGCTTGAACGAGCTGAAAATAAAAAAGTCCCTCACCCGGCCAATGAGAATTTACTATTTAGGTGGGTTATTTCTGAATTACATAATAAATGAGAAATTTTGCACTTAAATTTCTCATTTCATTTTTTAACAAATTTTCTCACTTAATTTCAAAAACACAGAAGGAAATGAGAAATTTCTCAAATTATTATTGGAAAATGGAAAATTTCCTTATATCTTGATCAAGTGAGAAATTTCTCATAACTTGTACAGTAATGAGATGTTCATCAATACATACATTTCACACGCATATATGAGATATATTTCACACGCATATATGAGAAATTTCTCACTTGCAAATTAGGTTTGGGAAGTGATTTTTGAATTTTGAGTCCCTAAATTAACGCCATGAGTTCTAGGATTTGAATGGCGGCTCATTATGATTTCAAAAATGCTGTAATGTAGGTGGTGCACTGTAAGTACGCCAAAATATAATTTTGTTTTCGTTCTAAAAAATGGCGAGGGACCTATTTTCTAATTGACTTCTTGAAAGAATCCATTTCTAGAAAAAGTATAGCAAATTGGACTAAATCCTAATTTACCCAATTTAAATGCACCCCAGGTTTTTCTCTCTACACCTACTTGTACAACAAAAATTGCTTCATATACTATTTCTCGATGCATAATGTGAGTGTATAAAGAAAATGTAGGGTGCATTTAGAGTTTCTCTCTCATTACTCCTGCAAAAAAAGAAAAAGGATACCACAGTAATATTCTCATTTGCAATATCGTTAGAAAAAGTGTTGTTTTCATCTTTGCTATTTTTTCTTTCTTTATTAGAGGATTTTAGTTCGTTGTATTTTTGGCACAGTGCATGGTAACTTTAATGTCATGTTCTAACTCCTTAAACTTTTAGAGCAATTGATATTCTAATAAACAATTCAAGGGTGTAGCTCGGCTGGTAGAAGTTTCCTAGTGTCAATTAGGAGGTCACCAGTTTGAGTTCTTGGGCCAACCATCATGGCTATAGCGAATGTACTCAGTGTTCTCTGTGTGGTTTCCCGAATATCCAAATTTGTTCAAGTCCACAATTTGCCGCTACAAAGGTTGAGTGACCGGTCCTGTAACAAAAACCAAATGAATACTCCCTAGGATTTAACCTTTGGGAGTTCTTCCTAATAGCATCCAAAGCCATTTGGGATGAAAACCAAAGGAAGACTCCCTAGGATTTGGCCTTCGGGAGTTCTTCCTAAGAGCATCCACAATGGGTGCAACAAACTTAAGTAAAACTTTGCTTAAGTTTATTGTACAGGATGAGGATGCTTGCAATGGTGTAGTGGACAAACGGCACTTCCAAAGCCATTTGGGACGAAACGACAGTGTTGAAAGCTTTTGCACCCCTTAAAAAAATAGTTCCAAATGGCTCACATAATTAAGCCGTTTGGGAGTGGCACTTCACAGTGTGTGTCGTTTAGAAAGTGTTTGGAATGGCACAACTTTGTGTGGACCGTTTGGAAGGTGTTTTGGAATGCGTGCCGTTTCGCCTCTCATGGCACAATGTGTGCCATATGACTTGTACAATAGTAATTTTTAGGCATACATTAAAGTAAAATTCTGCTAAATTAACTGTTGTACACTATACTACAGCCTGTACCATTGTTAACGTCCAAATGCTAAGTTCCACTAAGTTTATACTACAAAGTTGCACATTGTTGATGCACTAATGGTTACAACTTACATCCCAATATTCTAATAAATAACTTTGTTTTGGTAAGTTTGTTTCTTGTTTTTCAAATTGTATATCTTAGTGGTTTTGTGTAGCTAATAATCTAGGGAAAAATGCATTTTACCCCCTGTGGTTACACCCATTTTTTCATAACCCCTGTGGTTCATTTTCTAACACTTAACCCCCCTGTACTAATGATTGAAGTGAGACTATTAACTTTTCTAACGAAGCAAAAGAAATGACGTTAATACCCTCAATCCCCTATACATACTCTTTAGGGGAAAATACATTGTATCCCCTACAGGTACACCTATTTTCTCATAACCCCATGTGGTTCATTTTGTAACACTCAACAAATATTGCTTCATATACTATTTCTCGATGCATAATGCAAGTGTAGAAAGAAAAATGTAGGGAGTGCATTTAGAGTTTTTCTCTCATTACTTATGCAAAAAAGAAAATGGACAAAACAATAATATTCTTATATGCAATATCATTAGAAAAGATGTTTTCATCTTTATTATTTTTTCTTTATTTAATTTTTAATTTGTTGAATTTTTGGCACAGTGCATGATAACTTTAACGTCATTTTCAAACACCTTAAACTTTTAGAACAACTGATATTCTAAAAAATAACTTGAGGGTATTGCTCGACTTGTAAAAGATTTTTAGTGTCAATTAGGAGGTCGCCAGTTTGAGTTCTTGGGCCAGCCATGCTGGCAATAGCACAATGGATTGCACTGAGCGAACGCACTCAGTGTTCTCTGTGTGGTTTCCCAAATTCCCAAACTGCTCAAGTCCACAATTTGCCGCTGCAGAGATTGAGTGGTCGATCTTGTAACAAAAACCAAAAGAAGACTCCCCAGGATTTGGCCTTGTGGAGTTCTTCCTAAGAGTATCCACAATGGGTACAACAAACTTAAGCAAAACTTAGCTTAAGTTTGTTGTACAGGATGAGGGCGCTTGCAATGGTATAGTGAACAAACAGCACTCCCGAAGCCGTTTGGGACGAAACAACATTGTTTGAAAGCTTTTGCACCCCAAAAAAAGAAAACAAAAAAAAGGCCCAAACGCTTCACACTATGCAGTTTGGGGGTGGCATGTCATAGTGTGTGCCGTTTGGAAAGTGTTTGGAATGGCACGACTTTATGTGTGCCGTTTGGAAGGTGTTTTGGAATGGGACTGCTTTGCGTGTTGTTTAACCTCTCACGGTACTGTGTATGCCATATAACTTATACAATAGTGAAATTTATGTGTACATTAAAGTTCGGGTTCTACTAAGTTTAACTAGTGGACACTATACTATTGACAATGCCATTATTAACGCCCAAATGCTAAGTTCCACTAAGTTTATACTACAAAGTTGCACATTGTTGATGCTCTAATGGTTACATCCCAATATTCTAATAAATAACTTTGATTTTGTGTTTTTTTTTGTTGGAATACAAGGACAAATCCCCTTGCTTGTCCTCCGTGACTTAGGGATCGATACATATTGTCATTTTTATCGGAGTAGAACAAGGGGTAAACCCCTGGCACATGCACCGACCCCACAACACACGCACCAGGTAAATCAGGGAGGCAAGTGTTGGGTTTGTGCCCTCAAACCATTACTTTCTGTATGAGACATTGACATTTTAATATATATGGATATCAGCTTTACATTTTATTGTGTATGTTCTTTTCATGAGATGATTGTTAATCCTTAAGTATTATAGTAAGTAATTCGTGTGTGTATGAGATGCACACAAGTGAGATACGAATTACTATTCTTTAATACTTAGAATGTGTCACAGTGGATGATGAGACTGGATACCTCATCAAGTCTACACTGTAGCATAATTAACTACCATTGGATGGAGTGATTAATCTCAATCACTAGAGTGTAGCTCTTAGTTGATATGCTAGTGCTTATAGTGCATTGACGGACATGAGTTTCCTATTGACGCTTAAGACTGTCAAACAGTCAATAGGAACTCATAACTTGTATAAGGTACGTGTTCTCAATCTTGAGACGATTATGAACACAGACTGTGGATATGACTGCTTTGATTTACCAATCAGTGAGGTCTATAAAAGATCAACACCTGGGTATCTTGGGTATGTCATGTTCATAGGGTTGTGAACATGCATTGTCAAGATAGAATCTACCCTCTGTTTCAGAGTAAGCATTCCCTTGAGAATGTCACCAAGTCGATTACTGAGTACTGCAGTCTTGTTGATAAGAGTTATCAACATGTTTGGTAATCATGAGAGGTGAATGGGACTCAAGGAATACAAGAAGTAATCATGATTCAGGTTGACAGTAACAGTTATCCGATTACCTGAATATGATTACGAATGCTGACGGTAGAGGGACATTAGTACACCATACAAGTCTAGTTATCGCTTCGGATATGTTCTTTTGCGTTGGAGTTCAGTTATCGTTTTATAGTGGAGTAAACTTTAACTGACCAGTTAGTTAGTTTGCTGATCAAAGAGTTTGGTCATGGTAATTAACAAACTGGTCCGAGCCAACAATAAAGAGCCTAGGAGGTCCCACTCTTAGCTCCGCCAGGATGCTTGGAAAGATGCTTGAGGATGATGTCCAGACAGGTTCGATCGATCGAAGATGTCTCGATCGATTGAAGTCTGAAGGTTCGATCGATCGAAGATGGTTCGATCGATCGAATGTTCGATCGATCGAAGGCACTTCGATCGCTCGAAGTCTAGGTCGGTTCTGGGAATCTATAAATAGGGCAGCTGCGTTCTGGAAAAGGTTGTTCGTCGTTTTGAACGTCAGAAGCTGCAGAAACTGTTTTGGAGTCCCAAAACCTTCTCTATCCTCTCCATTAGGGTTCCCACCAACCCTAGTCTTTCTGGCAGGCATCCGCAGGAGTCATAAGGGTGAAGATCATCTAGTGGAGGCTGCTGGAAGTTGAAGATCAGAATTGGGTTCAAGACACTAAGGTATAACTCGTGTCCCCTCTTGTGCGTATCTGTAGAATTGACGAGTAGTAGATCCAGGCATGCCAATAAAGTTTCATAACTTGATTTTTTCCGCTGCGCGTTTAAACTTTCCATTTAAACCTGTTTTTCCAACAATTGGTATCAGAGCCACGCTCGTTTGGATCTATAGATGCGTTTTTTGGAACACTATTTTGATTTGCATGTTGATTTTAGAACTGCTTTCGAAACTGCATCGTCACAGATCTGTTTCTGCAGTGTTATCACAGCAGTATACAAATCTGTGATTGCATTGGATGCAAGATGGGTTCGATCGATCGAAGTAGTCTCGATCGATCGAACGCTCTGTACTCGAGCGATCGAACAGGTTTCGATCGATCGAAACCTTCTGTTGTTCGAGCGATCGAATAGAGTTCGATCGATCGAGACAGACTCTTTGTCAGGTTTTCTGTTTCACAGTTTTAAAAGTATTTTGAAATTAAAAGTTTAATTTTAACGTATTCTGCAAAATTTTTAATCATTCTGTGAAATAGAATGTTCAAGCGATTGAACAGTGTTCAATCGATCGAAGGTTCGAGCGATCGAACGGTCTTCGATCGATCGAACTATGACAGAGAAGTTAGATGCTGTTTTGAGTTCTAATTCAGTATGTAAAGAGTTTATATACTGTGTGAATCAATTAAGGGTTCCAATAGTTATATTTTGTTATATATATGCGTGGATGTGTGTTCAACTAACCTTTTGCAGCAAAAGATTAGTCGCTATCTCCCATGGCGCCAAGAGCATTTAATTTTGTGTTTGAATGTTTTTAGATTGGTGTGTTATTTTAAGTTTGGTTTGGTTTTAAGGCATATGTAAAGGGCGCTGCGACTTCAATCCTACGAAAAGGAAAGTCGCACCGGTTTCCCTAGCCTTTTATTTTGTTGTTGCTATTTCTATTTCTAGATAAATTGTAAGCTTCAAAAGAGGCATAGGTTCAATGTAATAGAATTAGAATATCCATGAAGATGGAGCAAGGAGCCGTTGTCCATGAAGATGGAGCTGGAGGCGATCAAACCAAAAGCAGGTTCTATGGAGATAGAGCCATGGGAGATAGAGGCATCGTTTGGATGTCTTTTATTTCATTTTAGTTTTTTGTTTTATGTGCTTTGTTTGTGATTGGCGTACAATACATTGTTGCATGCACGCAAAACAAGTTTTCTAAAATAAAATTCAAAAACCGTTTTCAACACATTAGTAAACATTAGATGTTTATGGGAAGTGTGTAGAAACAGATTTTCTCAAAAAGCAAAATCCTTTTTTACTAAATCTAGTGGGAGAGGGTCTTATTAATTACACCCACGATCTTCCATTAACGGTTCACTGTAAGATGAGTGATGCATTCTGTGTCACCTCGCCAGGGGTGATCATTCCATACGGAGGATGCATTACTCATTGGTTACTAGATGTGAACTTCTTTTGATAAGGATCAATCAGACGTGTTAGAGGGTGACCACCATACGGAGGCGCTACTTGAGACGGTTGTGATTGGATCCTAGTTAATGGTACACACTAGCTAAGCTATGGATAAGGGATCCCACACGGGGCATTATTCAGAAACTTAGAGATCAAATAGGTTCGGAAGTCATAACTTGTTTTGCAAGAGTTGCATAGCGGATAAGTTATGATAAATTGAAAGATCGAACATTGACCACCACACGGAGGCTTTATTCTTTCGTTTCGATATTCCGGCGACTTAGTTTTAAAATAAGAGTTTTAAAAGGATTCTTTTATTTCAAACTGTCAAATTCTGATATCCATATTTATTTTGTTTTGATTTTTTCAGTAAATCATAATGTCTGGATCTGCATTTAGTCCACTTGCCACCATACTCACTCAAAACAAGTTAACTGGAAACAACTACACTGAATGGAAACGTAATCTTGACATCGTGTTAACTGCGGAGGATCACATATATATCCTCACCACCCCATGCCCCGAAGAACCCGCTGCAAATGCTTCGGCTGCTGCTAGACGCGAGTTCGATAAATGGAAAAAGTCGAATGGGATGGCTCGTTGTTACATATTGGCTTTCATGGCTAATGTGTTACAACACCAATACCAGTCGAACAGTTCCGCCAGTGACATTATCGAATCCCTGAAAAAGATGTTTGGGGAGCATGGCAGGCCTGCCAGACAGGTAGCTATGCAGAAGATAATGAGTGCTAAGATGTCGGAAGGGACTCCAGTCAAAGAACATGTTTTGAAAATGATTGGTTATTTAAACGAGCTGGAGACCCTAGGTGCTAACATCGATGCACAGACCCAAGTTGATATGATCCTCAATACGCTGTCGCCATCATTCGCTCAATTTAAACTGAATTATAATATGAATAAAATGGATTTTTCAATGAGCGAATTGATGAGCTCTTTATTGGCAGCGGAAGGGGTGATCAAACCTGGGGGCAGCGTTTTAAACGTTGAGAAAAGCGCTTCCTCTTCCCGATCTATGCCGAAAGGAAAGAAAGGGAAGAAGAAGAAGGCTAGCACTGGTGGTTCAAGTGTTGGACCAGTCCCTAAGATTGCAAAATCTAAGGGAAAAGGTAAGGGCAAAGGGAAGGTGGGTGGCCAAGGCAAAGGAAAGTGTTTCCAATGCGGTGAGAAGGGCCACTGGAAGAGGAACTGTCCAGAATTCTTAGCTACAAGAGTTCAAGGTATGATTGAATCACATGTGATTGAAGTAAGTTTTATAACGGATACTTCAAACACTTGGTGCATTGATTCTGGTGCGACTAACCATATCTGTAATTCATTGCAGGGGTTCAGATCAACCAGGAAGTGCAGTGATGGAGAAATCGTACTTACTCTAGGTTCTAGCGCAACCGTTTCTGCGGTTGCTATAGGAGTCGTAGTTTTAGAATTTCTAGACAATAAAGTTTTGATTTTATCAGATGTACTTTACGTCCCTTCAATGAGACGTAATTTAATTTCAGTTTCTAATTTATCGAATAATGGTTATTCTTTTCATTTTGGAACTGAAGTTGTGATTAAAAGAAATAGTTCTTTTATATGTTCTGGTGTTAAATCAAATGGTTTATATGTGATTACTCCCAATATTTCTAAAGATTCTTGTATGGAACTTAATAACTCAGTGGTAACTGTACCATCTAAAAGAAAGAGACCTGACACTAATCCAACAAAGCTTTGGCATATGAGGCTTGGTCATATCAATCTAAATAGGATTGGCAGACTAGTCAAAGAAGGGGTCTTAGGCGATTTGGTTCTCGAACCAATAGAAGTCTGCGAGTCTTGTTTAGAGGGTAAGATGACCAAAAGGCCCTTTCCTGCAAAGGGCAATAGAACCAATGCATTGTTGGAATTAGTTCATACTGATGTGTGTGGACCAATAAATATTAGAGCAAGGGGTGGTTATGAGTATTTCATAACATTTACTGATGACCACTCTAGGTATGGATATGTGTACCTAATGCAGCACAAGTCTGAAGCCTTTGAAAAGTTCAAAGAGTTTAGGGCTGAAGTGGAGAAGCAATTGGGCACACATATCAAGGCCATTCGATCTGATCGAGGTGGCGAGTACCTCTCTAATGAATTTATTGATCACCTCGTACAGAATGGGATTCTGTCACAGTTGACTGCACCTGGCACGCCTCAGCAAAATGGTGTAGCGGAGAGAAGGAATCGGACTCTTTTAGACATGACTAGGTCAATGATGAGTTATTCTGAGTTACCTTTATTTCTTTGGGGTTATGCTTTGGAAACCGCTGCTTACATGCTAAATCTAGTACCAAGCAAATCTGTTCCCAGGACACCACGAGAGATGTGGATTGGGCGCAAGCCTTCTTTGCAACATCTCCGGATATGGGGATGTCCGGCACATGTGCTAAAAGGAAAGATGAGCAAGTTGGATTCTAGATCGGAAGTATGTTACTTCGTGGGGTATCCAAAGGGTACTTATGGATGGTATTTTTATGATCCAAGAGAACAGAAGGTGTTCGTCAGTACGAATGCTATTTTCTTGGAGGATGATTATATCATGAACCATAAACCTAAGGGAAGGATAGATCTTAGAGAGATAGAAGGAGAGCCCTCAGTCCAACCCGTAGTTAATAACGATGTAAATCAGGAAAACACCACTTCTTCACCTATTTCCGCACCAGTACCTCGTCGTAGTGGGAGGATTATCAGCCAGCCTGATAGATACATGTTCTTAGGAGAAGTTTTTGAAGCTGTCTCCATAGAATCTGAATCTGATCCTACCACATACGAAGAGGCAATGGCTGATGTTGATTCAGCTCATTGGGTTAAAGCTATGAAGGCTGAATTGGAATCTATGGATTCTAATCAGGTCTGGGATCTTGTAGAACTTCCAGCCAATATTAAACCCATTGGCTGTAAGTGGGTCTACAAGAGGAAAAGAGGATCTGATGGAAAGGTTGAGACCTTTAAGGCAAGGCTTGTTGCGAAAGGTTATACTCAGAGGGAGGGCATTGACTATGAGGAAACCTTCTCGCCGGTGGCCATGCTCAAGTCCATCAGAATACTCTTATCCGTTGCTGCATGCCTAGATTTTGAGATCTGGCAGATGGACGTCAAGACTGCATTCTTGAATGGCAATCTTGGGGAGGACATCTATATGCAACAACCAGAAGGGTTCATAGCTGGTCGGAAAGGTAACTTGGTATGCAAGTTGCAAAAGTCCATTTATGGGCTTAAGCAGGCATCCAGAAGTTGGAACATACGATTTGACCAAGCGGTCAAATCGTTTGGTTTCATACAGAATCTGGATGAACCTTGTGTATACAAGAAGAGTGAAGGGAAAGTGGTGGCTTTTCTTGTGCTTTACGTTGACGACATTCTACTCATTGGAAATGATGTAGCGGCATTGTCAACGGTCAAGGTTTGGCTAGCTAGTACTTTCGATATGAAGGATCTAGGAGAGGCGAGCTATATTCTTGGGATAAAGCTCTTTCGGGATCGCAAGCGAAAGATAATGGGATTATCTCAAGCTGGTTATATCGATAAGGTGCTAACTAGGTTTTCAATGGATAATTCGAAGAAAGGTTTGTTACCTTTCAGGCATGGTTTAGCGTTCTCCAAGGACCAGTGTCCAAAGACACAGGAGGAGAGGAATCGCATGACAGGAGTTCCCTATGCTTCTGCAGTGGGAAGTCTCATGTATGCGATGTTATGCACTAGACCAGATATCTGCTTTGCCGTTGGCATGGTTAGCAGATATCAGTCGAATCCGGGTCCAGAGCACTGGACAGCCGTTAAGCACATTCTTAAGTACTTGAGAAGAACTAAAGATTACATGCTTATGTACGGTGGTAGTGAGTTAATTCCAGTGGGATACACTGACTCGGACTTTATGTCAGATAAAGATTCGAGGAAGTCGACGTCCGGTCATCTCTTTACCTTGGGAGGTGGTGCTGTCAGTTGGAGGAGCATTAAGCAGAAATGCATTGCAGACTCAACTACAGAAGCTGAGTATGTGGCTGCTTGTGAAGCCGCAAAGGAAGCTGTTTGGCTCAAGAAGTTCCTTATGGAACTCGAGGTGGTACCAGCGTCGCTGTCGCCTATTACGCTTTATTGTGATAATAGTGGGGCAGTGGCTCAGTCCAAGGAGCCAAGGAACCACGGAAAGGGAAAGCACGTAGAGCGGAAATATCATCTTATCCGAGATATTGTTCAACGTGGAGATGTGACTGTCACCAAGATTGCCACAGCTGACAATCTTGCTGATCCGTTTACAAAGGCCTTGCCACAGAAGGTCTTTGATCGTCATCTAGATAGTCTAGGTCTTAGATGTAGTTCTGAATGGTTATGAGTGCAAGTGGGAGTTTGTTGGGTTTGTGCCCTCAAACCATTACTTTCTGTATGAGACATTGACATTTTAATATATATGGATATCAGCTTTACATTTTATTGTGTATGTTCTTTTCATGAGATGATTGTTAATCCTTAAGTATTATAGTAAGTAATTCGTGTGTGTATGAGATGCACACAAGTGAGATACGAATTACTATTCTTTAATACTTAGAATGTGTCACAGTGGATGATGAGACTGGATACCTCATCAAGTCTACACTGTAGCATAATTAACTACCATTGGATGGAGTGATTAATCTCAATCACTAGAGTGTAGCTCTTAGTTGATATGCTAGTGCTTATAGTGCATTGACGGACATGAGTTTCCTATTGACGCTTAAGACTGTCAAACAGTCAATAGGAACTCATAACTTGTATAAGGTACGTGTTCTCAATCTTGAGACGATTATGAACACAGACTGTGGATATGACTGCTTTGATTTACCAATCAGTGAGGTCTATAAAAGATCAACACCTGGGTATCTTGGGTATGTCATGTTCATAGGGTTGTGAACATGCATTGTCAAGATAGAATCTACCCTCTGTTTCAGAGTAAGCATTCCCTTGAGAATGTCACCAAGTCGATTACTGAGTACTGCAGTCTTGTTGATAAGAGTTATCAACATGTTTGGTAATCATGAGAGGTGAATGGGACTCAAGGAATACAAGAAGTAATCATGATTCAGGTTGACAGTAACAGTTATCCGATTACCTAAATATGATTACGAATGCTGACGGTAGAGGGACATTAGTACACCATACAAGTCTAGTTATCGCTTCGGATATGTTCTTTTGCGTTGGAGTTCAGTTATCGTTTTATAGTGGAGTAAACTTTAACTGACCAGTTAGTTAGTTTGCTGATCAAAGAGTTTGGTCATGGTAATTAACAAACTGGTCCGAGCCAACAATAAAGAGCCTAGGAGGTCCCACTCTTAGCTCCGCCAGGATGCTTGGAAAGATGCTTGAGGATGATGTCCAGACAGGTTCGATCGATCGAAGATGTCTCGATCGATTGAAGTCTGAAGGTTCGATCGATCGAAGATGGTTCGATCGATCGAATGTTCGATCGATCGAAGGCACTTCGATCGCTCGAAGTCTAGGTCGGTTCTGGGAATCTATAAATAGGGCAGCTGCGTTCTGGAAAAGGTTGTTCGTCGTTTTGAACGTCAGAAGCTGCAGAAACTGTTTTGGAGTCCCAAAACCTTCTCTATCCTCTCCATTAGGGTTCCCACCAACCCTAGTCTTTCTGGCAGGCATCCGCAGGAGTCATAAGGGTGAAGATCATCTAGTGGAGGCTGCTGGAAGTTGAAGATCAGAATTGGGTTCAAGACACTAAGGTATAACTCGTGTCCCCTCTTGTGCGTATCTGTAGAATTGACGAGTAGTAGATCCAGGCATGCCAATAAAGTTTCATAACTTGATTTTTTCCGCTGCGCGTTTAAACTTTCCATTTAAACCTGTTTTTCCAACAGCAAGCTAGTGATAGGATCTGAACCCACACCAAGTTGTGTCATGCCCCAGCATTGCGATAATTAAGGGAAGTAAGCTTCCTTATCGGACCCGTAGCCTCGTAACAAGTTACAAATCGCATAATTATCCAAAATAATAGGAATATAAAATATCAGAGTAATAATAACAACGAAAATGATTCTAAGTTTAGAAGAATCAACATCAGAGTTTTACAACTTCAGTTATACATACTTGTATTACAATCATCCAAAATTAAAAGAAACATAAGTCTAGAGGCCAAACATTCGATAACAACAACAACAACAACAACAACAACAACATTAAAGATAGATAATAAAACTCCTCAACGGGAACCAAACGGCTTCAGCAACACGATCACCTTCTTAGCTTGCAAAGCCCCAGCCTTCTTCGTCCACAATCTCATCTCCGTGGTACTCGCCCATCGGAACAGCATCTCCAGTACCCTGGAACTACAACAGCTGGACACATATGTCCAAGGCCATACTGATACTGTGGATATCGCAGGTTTCTTACCCATAGCTTTTTCAAAATTAATTTCAAAAATAAATGAGTCGCCACTTAATTTTTAAAAGGAAAAATTAAGAAACTATTTTAAAAGCAAACTGATCTTTTAGAAACCAGAGATTAACTAGGTCCGGGGATTATGGAATGAGAGAGGAAGGAGCCCGTCGGACTAAAACACCCTCTCTCATCCTATCTTGCGATAGGCCTCTACTCAATATCCTTTCTAATCGAATTATTAATTTAAATGTGCCCTCAACTAGTATATATGTATAGATATACGCTACAAAAAGCATGTCCAAAGGGGTGTAAAATTGCAATTGATAAAATATTATTCAAAAATCACATATTCCAAGTAGCAAGCAACATGATATGCACTAGGGAAACAAGAGAACTTACCCGGGATCCAGCAGCGATATTAAACGTGCAATGCATACAAACCAAGGAAAATCCTAAAAAAAGAGTCTCTAATCACATATACATATAAGGCAAGACCTAGTCTAAGGTGTCACGCATGAAATTGAAAAATCAATAAAATCGAGAAATTGAAATAGACTAAAGAGGAGGCCCAGAAATCATACCTTGATTGCGCTACAAAACAAAAGGTTAGTCAACATGCTTCACATAATAATATGATATCAAATAATCAATCCTAATTCTCTAGCTTAGATCAAACAAGCATGAAATCCAACTTTATTCAATACCTAGTTCTAATCATGGGCATTAGATGTACATGAATGAGTGAATGTAAACAAGAATGAAACATGGATTTATTCACCAATTTGGGTCACTTGACTTCTGGATTTAAGCTAAGTTATCATTATTCAAAGTATGATTTGGGTCCTAAGACATTATGAGACCATTTGAGTTAAAATAAATAAGATTAGACAAAAACAGTAGCAGTTTTTTATGAATTACAAAGAGCATACCATGACTTTAAAAAATGGAAAAGCATGGTTCCCATGGTTTGATCTTGATGGATTTTGGACACAAGATGCCTCTGTGTGTCTAGTTTTTAACCCAAAAAAGAAATCAAGGTTTCAACGGTTGGATCTCCGGGAATTGGACAAAAACCAGACATCACTCAGCATTCTACAACCTTCTGTCCAGAGTTCTTGCACGATTTTCTAAAAATAGCAAACAAATCAGAAATACTTTGTTCTTTTTAGGGTGACTTCCTAACACATTAATCTACTTAGAAAAAATTATTTTGGGTCACAAACACTTTGTTAAAGCATTAGTTTCCTTATTTCAAAAGAGTGTTACTATGCTGAAACTTTGGACAGATTGTAGTGTCCTTACAAAACTCACAACCAAACCACTTTAGACATAAAACCACCTTAAAACAAAAAATTTAGTCGTAGAATATTGTGTTGTTGACACTTTCTCGTTGGTTTCATTTGATTTCGACGGTTAGATCTCGAACTAAAAATCTTTGATCAAAAACAGTTTGTGAACTCACTGTTTTCATTTGTCAAGTTCAACTCTTATTTGCTAATTCCAACTATTGAATCATGAAGTTGGACTTAGACTAAGCCATCTTCTCCTACCATTTGATGGTCATTGGAGACTAAAAGACCTTTATATTTATAGATTCCAAGTGAAGTATGAATGAACTTCATGAAATCTCAAGATAAAGAATCTAAACCATGGAGATGTGCTTAGACTCAAAACCACTTCCTCCTACCATTTGATGGTCATTGGAGATGAAAACATGACTAATATTCAAGTTTAGAGGACCCAAGTCATGAGTATGGACTTGGATCCATCTACTTGCTTATGAAATGAAGTGATGATCAAACTTTGATTCCCATGTGAAGCACAAGCTTACATGGGATTCAAAAGATCATGTTCAAGAGATTTCAAGAGAGATATTGAGAATCTCTAAGAGTCTCAAGAAGGAAGTATGATCAACAAAAGAAATGGAACAAAGAAAACAAAAAAAAAAGGTTTGAGGATTAGAGTCTCAAAAGAAAGAATGTAAACAAACAATCTATGGTTAGAGGATCACCTCCAAACTATCCTCAAAGTTCTTCTCCTTTGAAGATCTTCCAAACTCTTCTTCAAGCTTTCTAAACTCTCTCTTTTGGATGGTGTTGTATGTTGTATGTTGTATCACTCTCTTCTATATTTTTTTTCACTCTCTTGCCTTCCTCTCTTGTTGTTTTCCTCAAGGAAGATCCTCCCTCTTTTTATAGACAAAAATTACCAAGTATTTTCAGTGAATTCGGAGTAAAAGACAGGTGTAATCATCCCATTTGGTGGTACAATACGTACTTCCTGAAATTAAACAGACTGCTGCCTAGGGCGGCATTCAAAAGTTATCCGCGACAGTCCGTGACTGCCGCCGCGGCACTCCGCGACTGCCGCGCGGCTCTCAGTGAGTGCCGCGGCAAATTATTGATTGCCGTATTTTCGTCAACCTTACTTTATCAGTTTTTTATTTTTATCCGCATACACATACATATTGTACCACAAAATACGGACTTTAAAAGCAAACGACAGTCAGAAAATGTCGGCGGCACTCAGTGAGTGCCGGGCCGACACTCACTGAATGCCGTTCGGCACTCAGTGAGTGCCGCTCGGCATTCACTGAAAGCCGCGGAATTCTGTCGTGTGCCGTTTTTCTGCAGAACTTCCCTTTTTAGGTCTTTTCTTTCTTCCTTTTTTCTTAAAGAAACTTATTTTTGAAGATCTTTTCCGAAAATGGTGTTTTATACCTAAATTCTCCTAAATACCTGGTATTTTCTTCTTTCTGTGAAATTTTATCGCGTTTGGAGAACTTTCTGAAGAGCTTTGGACTACTTCGAATCTTTTCGGTCCTTATCATCATCGGACGTGGAGGTGACGCTCTCCTAAATTCGACGGCCGGTCAAAATCGGGGTGTCTACACATACGCCCGTTAGCTAAAAGTTGAGTGAAATACTACAAACCAAACACAATATGAACATATACACCATTTACGTTATGACTTAGAAGTTATTGCGAGGTTACACAAGTTTTTGCCCAAAACCCAATGTTCTTCCCAACCATGCAACCACATCAATGCAACATAATGCAACACAACGCGCACGAATCCACTCTACCAACAACTCACAACTCGACAGTACTAGCTCCTTTCAACGCACGACCACAACACTAGCAGTACTAGCTTCTACCTTGAATCATGATAACACGGAACCGATGGTACTAGCTTCCGTCAACACATGACAACTGACACATCAGGCCCAATTCGGCCACAACACAATTCCTAGCCCAATTCGGCCCTAACATGACACTAAGCCCAATTCGACTAATAATATACATTCCAAGCCTAATTCGGCCTTAACACAATCGTCTAGCTCAAATCGGCCCTAACTCAATTGTCCTAGCCCAATTCGGCCCTAACTCAATGACACACAGACCACACGACACAACCACAACAAACTGGCAATAACACTTCATGAACACAACTCAACTAACAACAACACTGTTAAGGTCATATGACCATATGCAACCACACACGGGATAATCGACGAGATCATCCAACTCAAACATGCAAGATAACACCTATTCATTTAGGTACATTATTCACGCATCATACTTCATTACATCATTAATGATTCAACCTGACGCGTTACAATTATTGTCACAAACTTATTATAACAATAATCCACATAAATATAGAATTATAGGTTAAGGAATTAACATCTAAAACATAAACTGATCGTTCATTTCAACTTTATCTTATACATAGATTACTGAATTAAGCATGGTATTATTACATAAGCATAAAGTAGAACTCCCAAAAAAAAAAAACAAGCACGTTCATACACATCATCTAAAATTTCAAGTTCAGCTAACCAAACTCGTAGTGCAACACATAGAACATGAAAAATAAGGTATCAAAACACTGTCAAGCTCGAGCGCTCAGACCAGTCCATCACTCCAGGTTCGAGCGTTCGTACTTAGCAGTTTTCCAGCAGATTGTTTTTAGTTATAACATAACTACGATTTTTTAAACTAAAACTTCAAAATCTCAAGTCAAAACATACATGTAACTTCTAAAACATATTATACATATATGTATACTCACAATGTATGAATTGAAACATTCACAAAGTGATCAACAATCAAATGGATGATGAAATTTATAAAAACTTGAAAATACATAATGATCATGATGTTCTAAAGATAAATTATGCTAAATTAAACACATGCAAACTCAATTTACAGATTATATATGTATATCGATATAGTGTATGCGAGTTGTAATACTTACAAAGATGATCAAGATGAAATGGATGATGAATATGTTGAGAAAGATGATGATCGATATGATGTTGGTGATGAACTTGAGCTTAAGACTTCAAAGCTTGAGAAAACTCCAAGATTTTAGCAATGCAACTTAAATGAACTTGAGAGAGCTTCAGCAATGTAGCAAAGATGATGTCCACATACTTATACAATCTTGCATGTGGATGGATTTAGGACATGCAAAGGAAAATGCAAGAATTCTCTGTAACTCTCTCCATAGCTCTCTGTTGGTATATCTCTATTTTTGGACGGAGAAATTGAACAGAAATGCTGGGCATTTATAGATTTTTCCGAGTCTAGGGGCAAAACAGTCTTTTTACACCTTTTTAGCTCGAGCGCTCGTGCTAGCTCAATCGCTCGCGGCTCAACCGCTCGTGCTCTCGAGCGCTCGAGTTTTAAAAAACAATTAATTTTTGTTTGGATCGAAGGGTTATGATATAAAATGTATGGACACACATAATATTCAAGCCTTATCGAAATATCGTTTATACATATAGAAAATATTAATAATGAATATCTGGAAATTACATTATTAATACTCCGTAATAGAAAAATTACGGGTGTTACAAGCTAGACATTTTTTAAAGTCCATTTTGAATTTCATCTCTCCAATTATCTTACACGGTTTTCGAATCTGTAATCTTCTTAGGAGGCCAAGAATTCTGGCTACAACCACTTTGGTCAATATGGAGTTTCGAACCCTAAGCTAAGAGGGTATAACACCCCAAATAACTTTGTTTTGGTAAGTTTGTTTCTTTTTGCTCAAAAGTAAGTTTGTTTCTTGTTTTTCTAATTGTATGTCTTAATGATTTTGTGTAGCTAATAATCTATAGAGCCGCCTAAAAAAGAAAAGGAAAAGGAAAAGGAAAAGGAAAGATTCCGGAGATGAATGGAGAGGTCTTCCTCATTCGGTAATTCTGCAGCTTTTGAACAGATAAAAGGTAAAGGGTATTTATGGTAATATCCTATTAGTGACATTATTATTAACTTGTTGAAAAATCAAAAAATGCTGATTGTGGAAACATGATCTGTCCATTTCTAACTCTCACTTTCAATCTTTGTTTTAAAGACCGTTAAAACTACAATACGTAGACTGTATTGTTGAATTCCTAAAATGCCCTCTCCTCTGCCAAGTGGTCCATTCAATCAAAATTATCAAATCAATGTATTTGATTAAAAAATAAATTTAACATGCCATCAGATTACTAGACAATTATACCCTTTTGAATGTCGGGCTCCATTTGTGCAGCGTCACCCCGCCTCGTCATTCTAGTTCTGTTGGTTAATTACCTAAATACCCTCTTGAAAACAATTAGTAGTAGTTTTGTTGTTATTTGTTAGTGTACAGACACAATCAAATACAAGTCACTAGAGTCCAGTTTGTGGATGTTATTAACGTATTATTTCAACCATAGTTTCAGATTTCAAAATGTGCTAGGCGGGCTTTTGCAAAATAAGCCATCAGGTATTAATGAATTTAAAGTCATGTATGGATTTTTGTTTTCTTAATTTTATTTGATAGACTTGATGAATGGATTTAGAACAAATTAATGAAGGCTTACCATGAAGTTTAAATTGGTGTTCGATACAAACACTGAATAATTAGTAGTCGAGTGATTAGTATTCATTCTACCTAGTTCATTACCTAGTTCGAGTCTCTGTTAGTACTTTTGAATGTAGTTGGTACATGGTCGATTTTAAGCACAAAGTCACTCAAGTAACTGTTTTTGGGATTTGCCTTCAATATGGCCCTCCCTCAAAATTATAATATAGCTTATGTTGAAACATGTCAAATAAAATATTTTTATGAATATTTGTAGAGGGTCTTGATCTTCAAAGTTTGTTTAGGGTCCCCAAAACGTCAAGACCGATATTTTTGGTAATATATTATCTGGTTCAAGTTAGATTCAGAGTGCTCTTGTAACATTAACATATTGTTATGACTAAAACAAATACTAGTCTAGTTTATGAATACGTAATCGAAAATAAAGAAGTACCTCTTTTACTTACTCGGGTATTAGATTTGCAAATTTTGTGGGAAAGCCATGTAATTGAGTGCCATGTCAATTAACAAGAGAGGTCAATGGTTTAATTTTCACTGACGACGTTGATACGATCCCATATCGTAATTGATAACACAATAGAGTAAATTTATTGCAATATTTCTCTAGAGATTTTGCTAGAGGTATCGATTGGGCGCACTGAAATGGTGCAACGAACAATCGGTGCCGTCCATCTCGATGAACCCCATGCAATCAGGATATAGATTCCACCGAAATGGACAACATCAATCGTTCGATGTACCATTTCTGTGCACCTCGTCGGTGCCTCAATCATTTTCGTTTCTCCAAATACTTATTACAGTTGGTAACTAATTTCCCCCAAAGGGTAAGAGATTTGTTGGATAACAAAATAACAAGAGGGGTGTTATGGTAATTCCGGATAAACAGTTATCTTTTGTTTTTTTTTTTTTTTTGGGTGAAATTTTGAAACAAAAATCAAAAGAGAGTCCGCTTTGTCTTTCTAAAGATTGCAGCAATTAAAATTATTTTGTCTGAAGCACACAACACTCTATCCCTCGAGTCGAGTCCCCCGACTCTCTCTCTCTCTACTGTATCCCAAAATATATATAGTTTTAGAGAGAGAAAGAGAAGATCATTTTGAGGAGGAGTAAAGCGAAAACCATCGACGACAGCAATAGCCTATAAGTCAGTCAGTCCCATTGTAGGGTTTTCGTAAAACCGAAAAAACAAAAAATAAAATTAAAATAAAATGGCGAAAAGCTAATTTATATTCTGTCTTGGAGACGACAAAAATATACACAGAAGGAGAAGATAAAGAAGAATACAAATACAAAGAGCAAGAAAGAACCGAAATGTTGGTTCGGATATGAACCGAAATCGAACGATCTACTTCCACAATCGGAGATCTCCTCATTGATATCGCCAAGGTAAGTTTCGATTTCGACGATCGTCTCACATTTCTCTCAATTTCTAACTTATAAATTTCTAGGGTTTTCCAGTTATTCAAACTTCACATTTGCATTTTTGTTTCTAGTTTTGTGTAATTGACTCGATTTTACAAGAAAAGTCAATTTTGAAATTCTTTGGACTTTACACTGAGCGAACTTACTAAATCAGTTTCCTCTTTTTGTATCTGTATATGTATGTGTTTGGCATTTGAATTTTGTTCCGATTGAATCAGATCTGAGGCATTATTTAATTTTTTTAGCTTATCTGATATGTCATTTTAGTTTGATAGAGTAGTTTACTTTTAGGTGCATTATGTTTGAAGGTAGGTTAAGAATTAAGATCTGTATTAGTCTGCTTTTTTAGAACACTGATTGTGGCTAGCTGCCACTTTCGGTGATGCTCTGAAGTGTACAATTGATCAGTGAAAAATTGGTTCTTTTTTTCCAATTACCTTATCTCATCTGAGCGTTTCTCTAACTCTTCTTCAACTTCTATTTCCTCCCATATTTTATTTTTCTTGATTCCTTTCTTCAGATTCTGCTGTTTTGGGTACACTCCTGAATGAACTCTTATAATAATTGGTGAATTGTGGTTTTGAAGTTATGGGACTTCAATTATAGACTTTCTAGGATCTGGAATATCGAGTGACAAGACATAAAGCTTATATGAAAGCGGTCGGACGACAGGTTGTGTTACAGTAGTTACGGAAAAGAAATGAAGTCTGACACACCTCTCGATTATGCTGTGTTCCAGCTGTCACCGAAGCACACGAGGTGAGGAGATTTATTTATGGTAGTTTATATGTTAATTAATTTGGTCTCTAGTTTTTGACACTGGGTTTGCTATTTTCTTATGGGCAGATGCGAATTGTTAGTTTCAAGTGCTGGAACCACTGAGAAGCTCGCATCTGGATCGGTGAAGCCATTTGTAACTCATTTGAAGGTTGCTGAAGAGCAGGTGGCAAGGGCAGTACAGTCTATAAAACTTGAAGTGGAGAGACGTAGAAATGATGAAACATGGTTCACAAAAGGAACATTGGAGAGGTTATGCACATTGCGATTGGAAACGTATTTGACTGCTCATATGAATTTGGATGTAATTGGGATTTGTTGTCTACAGGTTTGTGCGGTTTGTTAGTACACCAGAGGTTTTGGAACTAGTAAATACATTTGATGCAGAGATGTCTCAATTAGAAGCAGCCCGGAGAATCTATTCACAGGTAGTAATTCCAACAGCATGTGTAGATTGACATTCCTGGTAAATGATAGTTGGGAACAAAAATTCCTATTTTTCGTTCTTTCCTCAAATTGTGTACCTTTTTTCCTCTCAGGGAACAGGAGATCAGCCTTCCAGCACATTGGGTATGTTTTATGACCTATAATCTGGATTGAAGTGGCTAAATCTACTCTTCTATGTTAAATTGTTCTGAATACAATAAAAACCCAGTTTGTATGTAGTGAAATATTATGTATTCCTTCTTCTTAGGCTCTGTTTGGCCCCCATTTTGGTGCTTCTCCTTTTTTAAAGCACAATTTCATGTTAATTCATTTGGTAACTAGTTTATGAGCTTTGCAAAAATTGAACTTAGGGCTTTTTGGGGGGAGCTTTTAAAAGCTCTATTTTTTTGAAGAGTAATGTGTCACTTGTAAACAACTTAATAATAAATTTCATAAGCTACTTCTAAAAATTCATGTGGGGGCCAAACTAAGCCTTAGTCATTCATGGTGGTGTAGGACATTACTTGGCAGTTGGCACTATAGAGTAGCTCTTTTTACAATCTCATATTTTCTTGGAGAAGCTTTAGAATTTTCATTTCTGTCTTTTTAAGTTATCCACAAAGGCACTACATGGCATGCGACCCACATGCTTGTTGTCCCCAAAAATGGAATTAAACGAATAAAACTGCTAGAAAATTGAAGGGAATCAGAAACTTATCAAGATAAGGTAGTTTGAGCTAAGAATTTCCAACTTTCGAACTAGTCTCAACTCTCAAGCAAGTACAAGAAATAGTAAGAACTAAGAAGTAAAAGACGTTTATACTAGTAACAATTTAACTTGATACCGTTGCCTTTTATTGTTTAAGATGGTTGAAGAAATTTCTACATTGAAGAATTAAGACTATAGACGAAGAAACAGGGGAGTAGTGACTCAAAATAAAACCATTGTCATCTTTTGTTAGAGTAAGATAGTTTGTTTTACATACATGAGGTTCAATGGCTTTGTGCTCATTTTTCTTGTTTTCTACTGGGAGGGGTGGGATGGGATGGAGTGTAGAATCGGAGAATTATGAGGATAAGCAATGTTGGGGGATGGAAAAAGAAAGAAAGAGAAAGGATAGTACATATTCCCCTGCATTTGTTTCATTAAGCAGGAAGAAATGAAGAGGTGTTAACTATTTTAACAATGTTCCCTTCTATGCTGAGAAAAAGGATGCTGTTCGGATGGAAAAACTATGAAGTAAAGATTTCCTTCTTTCCTAGTTCCTTTTTGTCCACTTTTTGGTGGACAGGAAACAGTGGGTCTGGAGGGATTTACTTTCCCTCCATTTCTCCTTTCCATTCCTCCTTGTTCTTATCATACAAAAAAGTGGAAATTGCTTGCATCCACATACTTTTCATTCCTCATTCTATTTCTTAATTCTTCCTAACTGGCTGTTTACTTTGGGCTTGCAAGGGGATATTTTTTCTCTGACCAAGTATTGTTACCACAACAATTTTTATCACAACCAACCGAAGGAAATAATAGTGTTCTCTTCAAGTTTCTCAGTGTTCATTTAATTTCCTTTTAATAGGAGGGCTGATTAAGAAGGGGAAGCAGTTGGTTTATTGTCAAGTTATGCCTATGCTGTTTGTTTGAATTGCCTGGACTTACTAATGTATTAGTTTGTGACGATATCAGATTTCATGGTTTTTGAGGAATGCCTATATAAACAAAAAGTATCATAGTACTCTGTCAATAATGCATTAAAAATGTTACTAGTTAGGAACTGTTTGGGAATGTATAAAGTGGGATGATGTTCGCTCCTTGAATCATTTTCACCTGATTTTTAAGAAACCAACAATATTTTGGTTTGGAAAATTACTATTTTAAAGGTGATATTAGATGGAGCACGTTCTCCTATGAAATAAAGTACGTCCGACAAACACTTGAATATATAGGAACCAGTTCACTTATGAACCAAATAACCAATTATTAGTCTCCCAGACAGCTCCTTATAGTGTACAAAAAGCTAATATCTAATTTACTCCCTTGCACTTTTACGCTCTACGTGTTACTTATGAATTGAATTCTGGAAATACTGTGAAATTTGTTGCAGAAAGCTTAGCGCTTCGCTTGACACTTGTGTTCTATGGACTGTCTACCACGTTATACATTCCAAAATTGGTGGTCAATATGGTCAATATCATTAAATAATAACAATTTTTAGAGTAGAACAAATGCCATTATAGCAAGTAATCTATAGTAGGATATCTCCAAATTTTGTGTGTGTGTGTGTGTGTGTGTGTGGTTATTAATTGGAAATTTGGAACACGTCTCACATAAATGCGTGGAATAATTGCTACACCAACTCATGTTTATGTTCCTCTACTCTATGTTATATGTTGGATTTTTCCTATTAGTACCCTGCCAGCCAATCATCTGTCATAACCCTAGGTGCATTTACACATATTCGGCACTAGTTGGTGTGGCTATAAGTTTTATGTTGGCCGTGTAAATATGACTCTCCTTTTTCTGTGTTTGTGTCCATTGTGAGAAAGGTGAGATACTAAGCTGGAGTAGGTGGGGTCAAGGTCATTATTTATATTGCATATGATTTTTCACTTGGAAATTAAAGAAAATCGATGGTATTCCGAATGCAAACACAAGTTCTGTGGAAAAAATCCAGATGCATATATATGACCATAATTAACTCTATTATCGTGATGCTTGCCCGGTGGATTGTCACTATGTTGCATCCAAAATTTGATGGATAGTTTTTCTGCATTTTAGTTACTAAGTTAGTGCTGCCCACACACCTGTATAATGAGCAATTTTTTTTGTTTGTATATTTAAAATAGAAGAAAATCCTGTGAAAACTATTAACAAGATAACCATAGTTGTTATTTGAGGGCAACTTTGTCAAGGCAGTAACTGCAATATTCATGTTCCATAACAAATGCCAAGGAAAAATAAATGACTTAGTATATAGATGCAAGGAA
This sequence comes from Hydrangea macrophylla, assembly GCA_033977485.1. Taxonomy (NCBI): domain Eukaryota; kingdom Viridiplantae; phylum Streptophyta; class Magnoliopsida; order Cornales; family Hydrangeaceae; genus Hydrangea; species Hydrangea macrophylla. The sequence goes on from CM066991.1 coordinate 135,863,774, forward strand.
ATATAACAATGGAAGATAAATAGCATGTTCAAATGCATTTACTTAAATTGATATGAAATTTGGTTCAAACGGTATTGTTGTCTTGGTCCTCATAAATGGCGATTATGAGGCCACTAATAGTGCGATGTTTTGATGTAATATCAACAGAGCATGGGTAGGTCATCATTTTATTTTATTTGATAAGTTGGCAATAAGTTGTTTGTGATTGGAATTGAACTTAAGTACACACACCTTAAAGGTTCTTTGTTGGTTGGCACCATAGTTGTCAAATTGGGATTCGTATCGTGAATCGAAATGATACATGTGAATCGAATCGGGATTCGCGAATCGTGAATCGTAAGATTCGGTAACAAATTAAAAAAACCATATAAACATATTCTTTTCTTTTCTAGGCTTGTATAAACATATCCTTTTTGTTCTAGGCTTGTATAAACATATTCTAAGTGGTTTAAAAGAGGGTTGGTAATCAATTTTTTAAGAAAAAATTGAGAAACAAAAAAACAAAAAAAATGGAACAATTAAGTTTTGTGCCTAGCAGTCAAGTGAATCGTAAGAATCGCGAATCGAATCGTAAGATTCACTTGCGAATCGTAAGATTCACCTTAGATTCTTTTACATGTTCGATTCGTGCATCGATACGTATCGTTTTCATGATAAATCGTAAGATTCGTATCGCGAATCGTACGATTTTGACAACAGAGGTTGGCACCAAATCCGGTTTCTTTTTCTTGCAACATTGACTTTACATTTGAATTTTTCCATTAATATAATACTCTTGCCTTGTGAACTTCGCATGTTATTTATATGGTTTGCATTATAGTACCAAAACAATAATATATTTGGCTGCTAGGGTGTTTTAGATGGACTGGAACGGGCGAATAGCTTCTTCTGGTTTGTGTTCTTGAGCCATACGTGCTTAATTGACTAGCTATTACGTTGAGAAGTTTGTGTTACTTTGTAACTTGGTAGCTGGTTTATCTCTGCCTTCTATTCCTTTCCCAATTTGGTATGACATTTGGAGCATCCTGGCCTTGATGATGAAGAAATTACTTGGCTTTGTTTGGTTCATGGATTTCATGAGAGAAAAGAAAGGCGAAAGGAAAACAAGATGGAAAACTAGTCCCTTTTACCTTACGGATGGGACTAGTTTTCCATCTTGTTTTCCTTTCCCCTCTCTTTTCCCTCACGAAATCCAGAACCACACCAAGCCTAAATGTTCTGTTATCTTGGACTTTTGCAGCAACTTGGTTCTGTTTGGTCATTGTGTGTCTGTAACTCAATAATGATTTCTAAATGATGTGAAGTAAGATTTTCAACGTAGTATGGTTGGTGCTAGTACTCTTGACACATTTATTGGATCTTTAATTACTCCAGGTGGGGACGGAGCTGGAGCAGCAGCAGTAGCAGCAGCTGATGCAACGAAGTAATACTCTCTTTCTCTCTTGTTAGAGTGTTAAAATGCTAAGGTTTAATGTTGACCGTATGGTATTTCTCCGTGTACTGATATAAATATGCAGATATTCGTTCGTGGAGTTTTTATTCTACTTAATCAATATATCTCTTCTCCTTTCTATTCTTCTTTCTTCCTCTTTTCTAACCCTAAAATCCACTTAATATCATCTAACTTGGTATCAGAGCTATTTCTTATGTTCGTTCTGACAATCAACTTGGAGATATTCTCACTAAACCACTACCTTGACCTTCTTTTAACTTTTTATGTTCCAAGCTGGGCATGTTTGACTTATGTGCTCCAGCTTGAGGAGTGTGAGAGTTTTAAATGTTTCCGAAGGATATAACGGTATTTCTCGTTGTACTCGTATAAATATGCAGATATTAGTTGGTGGAGTATTATGCTACCCTAATCTATAGTTCTCCTCCTTTATATACTTCTTTCTTCCTCTTTTCTAATTCTGACCCTAAACTCCAATACTCCATGTAATATCATCCAACTTCTCTCTTATTGTTCCTTTAATTGCCTCTTGATGTTCGGATCAGTAAAGTGCTTAGTTTGTTCTCTTGTACAGAATAGGTTTGTATATGTGTACAACTATGCTAAGCTTAAAGCTGTCAAAGTTTATCAATATAGTAAAGTGTTTTGGGAAGAGGGCCTCTTTTTTCCACAACTTAACTATGGGATGGGGTTGTGTAAGCTTCCTGGGTTAAGTAACTAGTATGGGTTTTTGGGGAACTAAGGCTGCTTGGCTTTTACGCATTGCGTGGACGGGTAGCCCGAAATTATTTATTTGCAAATTGTACAGTTAGAGCTGAGTCCAGACGTGAATTGGTAGGAATGGCCATATTTGGATTATCAGCACTTATCCTAGAAAATCATAATATTTGCTCTCGCAAAGAAATCGTTGATATTCTAAAATTGTAATCATACGCTGTGGTTAATATGCTGAATGACCTTAATCATGTGCTGTCTCCCCTATATCAATCTTGTCCCTGAACTGAATTTTCTATTCCCACTCTTTTGCAGGAAGGAGCTTTTGAGGGCTATTGATGTAAGGCTTGTTGCTGTTAGGCAGGATTTAACCACAGCTTGTGCTCGTGCAGCTGCTGCCGGTTTTACGCCAGACGCAGTCTCAGAACTTCAACTGTTTGCAGAGCGGTTTGGGGCCGGTCGCCTAAAGTAAGAACTTTAGAAACCTCAACACACACACACACTCTCTCTCTCTCTCTCTCTCTCTCTCTCTCTCTCTCCATACACACACACATGGAGGCGCCACACAGAGATAAAAGTGGACTTTTCTTTCAAGCACGAACCAATAAAATGAAAGAAACAAGAAAGTTACTGTCATCTCCTTCCTGTCTCCTCTAGCGATGCCCCTCTTTCAGGTGATAATGAAGGGCTGCAACTTGGGCTGGGCTGGCCTTGTTTTTACGTCTATCCAGGCTTTGGCCCAAGATTTAGTGGAGTCTGCCCATGCCCGAGCGCCACTTGAGCCTGATCAACCCAAGCCTGCCAGAGTTTTAGTATCAAAAGCCCGAGCCCGACTTGCAATAGAGAAACAACCCTCTAAGAGTCTCAAGCCTAGTTTTTTGGTTTAGATCTTCGAAACAACTATCATCTACCACTTTATTTTCCGATGAAATCCAAAAATATATTTCTTTTTTGCTAAAAAGACACTATGATCCTACGTTAAACATTATGCATCGGTAAAATATGTGTAATTATGGCATACATGTATATATATATGGGCTTGGGCTCGGGTTAATCGAGTTACTAATCTCTCGCACAAGCCCAAGCCAAATTCAGTTTGGGCTTGAACTTTGTGGCCCAGGCCTGCCCGAGCAAAATCCTGGTTGGATTGCCCAAGTTGCAGCCCTTAGTGATATTAAGCTTTAGGTTTTCCATTGAAGTGAGATTGCCCTAATAGATGCAATATGAGAGCAGTTGGGGATCCAATATCTTATCTTTGTGCATCATATGCGAAGCCTTTATATTCTGCGAGGTACTTTATGTTTTGGTTCCATAGGAAGCATAAAAAGGGAAGGGAAAGGAGTGTTTTTTCAGCCAAAACAAATTCTTTAAAAAACGCGGGATATAAAAGGGTCTAGTAGGAAATTCTTATATTTTTTTAACTGACCATTCTTCATGCCAAGGCCCTGGGAAAAAAGTAATGAAAAGGTGTAAAAAGAGAACAACTACTATTGTCGTAATGGAGGCAACCTACTAGCCCTTTCACTCTCCAAGCACCATGAAAGGAAAAATAAAAATTAGACAAGACCACAAATGAGATGGAAAAACTACCACGTGGTGTTGGTTTGATGGAAAAACAATAGGTCAAATGGTCATTGTGTTGGTTTCTTGTCACCCTTTTCATTTTCTAGCCACACTTTTTTTTTTTTCCCCTTTCACATTAGAGAAAAAAAAGTTGTTATAATTTACTGCATCTGGCAGCATGGAATTGGGGTATTGGGGTGTTGAATTTCTAAATAATCAAACTTATCATTAATCACAATATGCAGACCCTTTATATAAGCTTTACATCTAACTAATTACCAAACCAAACCAAACCAAACCAAACCAAACCAAACCAAACCTTGTGTCCCAATCAATTGGGGCCGGCTGTATGAATCCTTTTTCTCCATTCTGCACGATCAAGAGCCATATGCTCATTTAAATTATATATATTCATATCTTGTTGCACTACATATTCCCAAGTCAGTCTAGGTCTGCCTCTCCCTCTAACTATTCCAGACACTACGATCTTATCACTCTTTCGCACAGGTGCATCTACAGGTCTTCGTTGCACATGGCCGAATCATCTAAGTCTATTCTCCCTCAACTTATCCTCTACAGTCTCTCGGATGTACTCATTTCTAATTCTATCTTTCCTAGTCTTACCACACATCCATCTTAGCATCCTCATCTCTGCTACACTCACTTTGCTAATGTGTTGTTTCTTAGTTGCCCAACACTCTGTCCCGTAGAGCATAGCTGGCCTAATAGCTGTCTTATAAAATTTTCCTTTCAATTTTGCTGGTATTCTCCGGTCACATAATACTCCAGAAGCACTCCTCCACTTAAGCCAGTCCACTTTAATTCTATGGGTCACGTCATTACCAATCTCTCCGTCTCTACTGATCATTGAACCTAGATAGCGAAAGTGTTCCCTCTTTGGGATCTCCTGATCTTCGATCTTCACTGCTTCGTTGTCTCTACTTCTACTGTTGCTAAAAGTACATTCCATGTATTCTGTTTTCGTCCTACTTATCTCTAGCCCCTTAGTCTCCAGTGCTTCTCTCCAAGCTTCTAGTTTAGTGTTGAGTCCCCTTTTAGTCTCATCAACCAAGACAATATCATCTGCGAACAACATACACCATGGGACCTCATCTTGAATGTGTCTAGTCAATTCATCCATAATTAGGGCGAACAAATAAGGGCTCAAGGCCGACCCCTGGTGCAGGCCTATGGTAATTGGGAATTCGCTTGTTTCTCCGGCTGGTGATCTAATTGTAGTAACTGCTTCATCATACATATCTTTCACCACGTCAATATAACCCTTGGTCACTCATTTCTTCTCTAGCACCCACCAAATTAAATCTCTAGGCACTCTATCATAAGCTTTCTCTAAATCAATAAAAACCATATGTAGATCTTTTTTCTTCTCTCTATACTTTTCCATTAGTCTTCTAAGTAAATAAATTGCTTCCATAGTTGATCTCCCAGGCATAAATCCAAACTGATTTTCTGACACTGATGTTGCGCCTCTTAAGCGATGCTCCATCACTCTCTCCCATAGCTTCATAGTATGGCTCATCAATTTAATACCTCTATAGTTGTTGCATTGTTGTACATCTCCTTTACTCTTATATATAGGCACTAGGATGCTCTTCCTCCACTCATCAGACATTTTTCTAGTCATTAAAATCCTATTAAAAACTTTTGTAAGCCAAGATGCTCCCACATCTCCCAAGCATTTCCAAACTTCAATCGGGATCCCATCAGGTCCTAAGGCCTTGTTGGGTTTCATCTTCTTCAAAGCAAATTCCACCTCAAACTTCCTTATTCTCCGATAGAATCTATATTCTCTAGTTTCATCGTAACTTCCAGTTTCTTCTTCCATTGTGTTATCCATATGTTTTTCATTCAGCAACTTCTCAAAATAACTCTTCCACCTTTCCTTAATCTCTTCGTCGTTCACTAATACCCTAGAGTCATCGCTTTTTATACACTTAACCTGATTAATGTCTCTTGTTTTCCTTTCTCTCGACTTAGCAAGCTTATAAATACATTTTTCTCCCTCTCTAGTGTCTAGTTTGGTGTAGAAGGCGTCATAGGCTTCCATTTTAGCAATTTTAACTGTCCTTTTAACCTCCTTATTTGCACATTTATAGCTTTTGAAGTGTTCCTCAGTCCTCACTTCTATCATTTTGCCACTTCTTAAAGCAATCCTTTTTGGTTTTTACTGCAGCTTGTACCTCTTCATTCCACCACCAAGTATCTGTAGAAGCTAACCCTCTTCCCTTCGACTCTCCGAGGACCTCCTCGATATTCTCGTGATGCACCATGCCATTCTATCCCACATAGTATTGCTTCCATCTTCCAAATTCCAAGGTGCTTCTGTTTGAATTCTCTTGGAATATTGCTAGTTTCTCGCCTTTAAGGTTCCACCACCTAGTTCGCGGGTTTATAGGGTCTTTTCTAGTACGACATTGTCCTTTTATATGGATATCTAAAATAGTAAGTCTATGTTGAGATGTTAAACTCTCTCCTGGGATGACCTTACAGTCTTTACATGCTAAACGGTCTGTCTTTCTCACAAGGAACAAATCGATCTGGCTTCTATTAGATCCACTCTTAAAGGTTATCAAGTGTTCTTCCCTCTTTTTGAAAAAAAAGTGTTTGCTACTACAAGATCATATGCTACGGCGAAATCTAAAATACTCACCCTTGCCTCATTCTGATCTCCAAAACCATACCCCCCATGCACCCTCTCATATCCAGTTCTATCTTTGCCTACATGGCCATTAAAATCTCCACCTACAATTATCTTCTCTCCTCCCGGTATTTCTTGCATTAAAGCGTCCAACTCATCCCAGAATTGTCTTTTAGTGTGATCATCCAATCCTACTTGGGGCGCGTATGCACTAATCACATTAATTATATCCACTCCAACTACCAGTTTGATAAGCAATATTCTGTCTCCTTTCCTCGTGACTGTCACAACTTTATCCTTGAGGTTCTTGTCAACCACGATTCCGACACTATTTCTATGCCTATCTTTCCCTGTATAGAATATCATATACCCAGTCTTTTCTACCTCCTTAGCTTTCTCTCCAACCCACTTTGTTTCTTGTAAACATACTACATTAACCTTCCTTCTAATCATAGTGTCTACTAGTTCCATAGCTTTACCCAGTGTTCTAAAAATCGGCCTAGGCGGCCGACTAGGCGGCGCCTAGGCGCTAGGCGGTGCCCGGCCGCCGAGATTTTCCCTAGGCGTTTGAGAAAATCGGCCAGTGGATTAGTCGGCCTCTAGGCGGTGCTAGGCGGGGCCTAGGCAGGCTAGGCGGTGCTAGGCGGGCTAGGGTGAGAATGCTACAGAGTCTTATTTGGGTCTGACTCTTTGGAAAAAAAACCCTAACATTAGTATATATATACACTTACGGTTTAAGTTAATTATGGAGAGATCCAAATAGTTTTTTAAATATTAATAATCTTTACTTATTTCCAAAAAACACCACATAACCTATATATATATATATATCTATTATTTGAACCACAAGTCTATAATTATTTTTAATTAACACCACATAACTCGTATATATATCTATTATATAATTAATTTTGTTTATAAAACAAATCCGCCTAGGCCCCTAGGCGCTAGGCCCCCCTCCACCGCCCGACTAGCGCCTAGCGATTTTTAGAACATTGGCTTTACCTGTTAAGGATCCTATATTCCAAGTTGCTAACCTAAGCCTATAGTTCTGGACTAGCTTCTTTACCCGCGGTGGCCCAGATGAGCGCGGGAACCCTTGCTTATTTAACACCGCACACGGGCGTCGATGCGACGCCCCTTGCACATTTGTCGAAACACCCGAAGGCAGGCGCAACGCAACGCGTCGCTCAAAGGGAACGCCCTAGCATTTACACGAGTATTCATATTTGGATTCATATCATAAGGATCCGACGTTTTTTTTACGTGCTGGCTGTCGAGCTACCTAACGCACTAACCCTCCTCTTTTATCCAGGCTTGGGACCGGCAGTGTTGAAACAACCCAGGCAGAGTTGACATCCAACTAATTAAGGTATAAAAATAAAATGAAATCTTTCCTAATATTATCAAATCTCGCCAAATCATATCTTCCCATATCTTCCAACACTCCCCCTCAAGTTGGCACAGTGATACTTGTTGAAGTGTCCAACTTGCACACGAATATGGAAGACAATCTTATACCGAACTATCCTCTCTAAAACTCCACCTTGTAGATTATTGCAGCGGCCCCTCTTAGGTAGTCTCTTGTCCACGTGCGACCCCTCTTGGGTGATCTACGTGCGGCTCCTCTTAGGTGGTCTCGAAATCTCCCCAAATCTCTTCAAATCATATCTTCCCATATCTCAATATTATCTTTCCATATATCAATCTTCCATATCTTCCAACACTCCCCCATAAGTTGGTGAGCTTTTTGTTTAACATTTCCCTTTCATGGCTTTTCACCGAAATACTCTTCAGGTCATCTTGTATAACACCCAATTCGGAGCTGAGAAAGGTGCCTCATTCTTCCGCGATTTAAATTCCTCCCCCAGCCCTTTCATTTAAGCCATCAGTTTGGAGTACCGTTCACGGTTCTCCATCTGAACTCCACCCATCTTCACTTCCAAAGGCACTAGTGCGAGTGCAAATCAAGTTTTCACACCTCGGTATTCTTGAACTTTGCCACGCGCATAATTAACCAGAACATAGATGCTCAAACCAGCGACCGAACAGTAATTTCCAACACTGCTGGTGAAGCCTTTACCTTCCTAATCTTTGAGTTTATCCCTGATTGCCCCAATCATCCTCATGTGGAAGAGTTCCCGGATTTGTAGTAGTTGTGAGACAACAACTACAATGGCGATGAGGCGAATACAAATCCTACAAATGGAGTGTTTATAATATTCTCATGCAATCTTGAATGGCTTAGGGGAAGTGTATGTCTGGAAAAGATTCATTGTAGTGGCGCTTAGCTTGGTGACTGCGACACATCTCATATCTGTTAATTTAAGCGGTTAGGCGTTGGGATATTTGTTTCTCTCTTGTGAATTGCTTTCTGTCCTTTCTCATCGTGATCTTAATTTTTGAAGGGAAAATTACACTTTAGTCCATTAAACTATACACTTGATTTCAATTGGGTCCTTGAACTTCAAAAATTCATTCAATCAGACCCAAATTTTGACACTGTTAGCTTAAATTATTAGAAATTGTCACGTACGTTGCGCGTAATGCTTATCTGTCACATGTTTAGGTTAAGACAAACACGGGAGACTGTGAATGGCTAAAAAATGATGTGATTTTTGGTATGATTGAATGCAATTTTGGATCTAGACGAATGTGTTTTCGAATTTATTGAACGCGATTTCGGATCTGATTGAATGCGATTTTTCGCACATTCACAATCTCCCGTGTTTGTCTTAACCTAACATGTGACAAGTAAGCATTACGCGCAATGTACACGACAACTTCTAGTAGTTTAAGCTAACAATGTCAGAATTTGGGTCTGATTGAATGAATTTTTGAAGTTCAAGGACCCAATTGCAAAAAAAAATAAAGTTTATGAACCCACTTGAAAACATGTTATAGTTTAATGGACTAAAGTGTAATTTGGCCATTTTTGAATGACAACAAATCCTTCCGAACAAATTCTGTAGGAAATGTTTGGAGTATTAACGTTCTTAGGATAGCAGCACATGGAAGTCATCCATTGTGTTTCTCATTACCTTATTGTCCCTTTTTTTTTTTTGGGGGGGGGGGGGGGGGGGTGTCTGTTTTTTGAACCTTGATCAAGAAACCCCCTCCCCGATCTTCCTTCTCTCCTTGTTATCAATTCGAATTTCGACTTTCCTACGTATTTCATCTCGGTTGGACCTCCCTTCGCTGCAGTGTGCTTTTAATTTAACCATTTTCTTTCTGTTGAAGTTGCTGCGTAAGTTGCAACTAAATATTCGATTTGTTGAATGTCAACTGTTTGTATTGTTGTTGGCGAGAAACATTGGACTAGTGAATCACATGCATGCCTAGTTCCTACTAAAGAACTATAGATTCCAATGTGTAGTTAAATAGAAGGGAAATGTTAATGCCAAAGCAGAAAATGTCGCTACTAATGTCAAAGCAGAAAGTGTCGCTACAACAATTTATAGCGACACTTTCTGTTTTGGCATTAGCAATAGCCAAATAGAATCAGTTCTTCACCAAATGCCTCGACTGGACATGGGCAGCTTCTGAGTCCTTTTCCCCCTATATTAAGGGGGAAAGGAAAAAGGAAAAAAGAAAAGAAACTGAGTTGAAGAGGATGTTGGTGCAGTATGGCCAGCGAAGCATATGGGTAGTTATGGGTTGAAGTGTTGAACACTATTTGGCCGCTGACCTATTAAGAAAATGAAATTTTAACATGCAGATTGAGAATGCGTACTTGCTCTTATTGATTTTAACATTTGGCATGAGAGAGGCTTCAAATGTATTCATTATGCCCACGGATCCTCGGCAGCGGCTGGTGCTCGGCAGCACCTCCGTGGTGCTGCCAGGACCACTTGATTTTTTTTTGGAAAAGAAGAAAAAAATTAAATGTGTGCTGCTGCCAAGGGCCACATCGATGCTGCCGAGGATCCGAACCCATTCACTATACTAGTGCCGACCTAAAGAATTTTTAGGTGGAGAAAGAGTAAACTTAGAGACTTGTTAGGCTTTGTTTGGCTGTTGTATTCACTAAGGGAAAAGAAAACAATTATTAGAGGGAAACTATTTTCTTTGTTTGGTTACCAAGGAAAACGATGAGAAAAATAAGCAAGAAAAGATAATAAGTTGTTAAACAAATTAATTATTTTGAATGTTGTGAGTTATTTTTCTTTCTTTATTTATATATTACAATTATATTTTGAAAAATTTTAATTTTAATATTATTTAAGCATGAAAGAAAACACAAGAGAATTAGTTTTCCTTGTTTTTCTTACCCTTATCTTTTTCCTCACCAAATACAAGAACCAAACAAAGCTTTTGGGTATCTCAAGAACTAGTTTTGTGATTATGTTCAGAAAAGAACCAGCTCTGAATTGTTCAGTTTGTGTAATTGCTTCTGATCATGTTAAAGGACGTCCTGGCTTGAAAATGACCAAGTCCGGTTATTTGTCAAACCAAAATAATACTCCATTGATTTTCATCAGAACCATATATAAATGGAAATGAGACTGAACGTGGTCTGGATTTCCAAACAAGTCTAAAAATTATAAAAGACCATTCAAAACTGTACCTTGATCGTCAAGGCCATGAATTGTAGTAGTTGTGTGTTTGTTCCATGGGTCTACTACTAGACTCGAATAGACGAGTAAACAAAATAGCAATGAGGCCAGAGTGAGGGGACCTGATATCAGTGGATCCGTATAACTAACACTGTTGATCAGCTTTGGATCCCCTGAAATCTGTCCTATTGAGTCGCAGGTGAAAATCTGGGATGGCCTCGTGAATTATTGGTTTGTCGGTTCAATGTTGCTTCATCATGATTCATGATTAAAAATGCCCTTGTTTTGTAATGTTTTATCCTACGTTTTGGTGCCAAATGGTTACAACTAAATCACGAATTATTTACCCAATCCATCGAATGGGGTCTTGTTCTCACTTCCATTTATTTTTTAACTTATTTTTAGAAAAAATTGAAGTAATAAGTTCAAAATGTAACTTTTGTTCAAAATATATATATATATATATATATTGTTGTTGAAGTTGCAAGTTCAAAATACGATTTCAGAAATAAATTTTTTTTTTTTAAAAAAAAGCCCATTTTAGAAGAAAAAATATCGCTGGTTCAGAAGTCGCACTTTAAATTTGTGACTTTAAAAAGTTTGAGTTTGGTAAATAAGTTGATGGGTGTCGGAAATAAGACCACTCATTTGATGAATTGGGTAAAAAATCACTAAATCACATTGTTTATGGGAAAAAAAAAATGTCATTTTGCTTTTTGTAAATCGTTAGTTTCAAAGTACAACATTTTAATACTTCAATCACTAGTCTCTTTTGGACTAGGGAAAAAAAAAATGTCCCTATTTCCTGTTTACCCGCATAATAACATGTGTGAATTGGTTCTTGTGTGCAAATCAATAAACATGTCCACGTGACTACTGCTGTTCTTGGTTAATTTAGGTTAACAAAAGTGAAATATTTAATTGTCACTATCAAGTATATTTTGTAAGGCACTATTAAGTATATAAGTAATAAACACTAAAAAAAATAGTACAGTATGTCACACTGTGGCAGGTAAGGCAGTTGGACTAGTGCTTTCTGTTCCTTGATGTTGTACCAATTTGTATATTTTTATATATATATTTCTTTCACTGCAATTCTTTGACTACTTTTTTTTTTTTTTTTTTTTCAACGCAATATTAAATTCCAATTGGATCTCACATGTTAATTTTTTGTTTTTTACCCTCTTCAGCGAAGCTTGTAGCAAGTTTATAACGCTGTGCGAGAGAAGACCGGACCTGATAAACCCATGGAGGGCCGGGGTGGAAGATCGAGCCGTCCGGTCTTCGTACGGTTCGGACATGTCCATAGACGAGGACGAACCCACCGAAGAGCAACCCAGTGGGTCCCACCAACCTCACGACAATAGGCAATCGCATGATTCGACCGGCCGAGAAGTACCCGACGCAACTCGCCAAAAACATCTCGAGCAAGTGAAACCCTCCACGTGTCAGCAGCCCAAGCCGGCCTTCGTCACCTTCCCAATACGACGTAGTAGGGAGTCAAGTGTCGATAAAGACGACTCCAGAGAAACCAATAAGGCTGCCGAAGAAGAGAAGAAAGAAGAGGGTGTTGATCTTCCGGCCGAGTCACCTCAGATCAGTCAACCACCGGTGAGGCGACTCAGCGTTCAGGACCGAATCAGCTTGTTCGAGAACAAACAGAAGGAGAGTTCTGGCAGTGGTGGCAAGCCCGTGGCCGTGGTTGGGAAATCTGCTGAGCTCCGGAGACTATCTTCTGATGTTTCTTCGGCGGCGGCTTCCTCGGCCGTCGCTGAGAAGGCTGTCCTGAGGAGATGGAGTGGTGCCAGTGACATGAGTATTGATTTGAGTGGTGAAAAGAAGGAAATTGAGAGCCCTCTCTGCACTCCCTTGTCTTCTTCGGTTTCTCAGACCAAGTCGGAGGATAAGACGGGATTGAATGATACTTTGAAATCAGAGTCCAAGACAGCGATTACTAAAGAGCAAGGCGATTCACAGACTTGGGTCGGAGTTACTTCCAGCAAGGAAGAATTGGTGGGGACGAATTCGAGAACCCAGTTGACAGTTTCTTCTGGCAGGCCAGAAGATATTTCTGGGTCTAATAAGTTGAATTCCAATTTGGTGAGAGCTGAGAGTGACAATTGGAAAGACCAAACACGTGGTAAGACTCAGTCAAGGCCATCTTCGGGCAGTGCTGAGGAAAATAGTTTGAAGGACTCGGCAGCTTCTCAAACCCAATTCAGATCTCTGTCTGGTGGGAGAGTAGAGCAGTATGGTTTGACAGATCAATGGAATTTCAGGGGTTCTTTGGGTGGTGATCAGCGAGTTGGCGGCAAGGAGCAAGTAGCTTCTGATATCCAGATTGCTGGACTGAAAGACGGTGCCGCTCAACAGACCCAATCTGGAGCTTTTAACATCCGATCTGCTGAATCATATCAACTTCCAGGTGCTGATTTTCTGAACAGAGAGGAAGATGTCAAATTGAGAGATCAGTTTTCCCAATCGCTGTACAGGACTCCTGTGAGGACAACAGTGGACTCTGGACAGTTGGAAGTTTCTGCTCTAAAAACTTGGGAAGTCTCTTCATCTATGTCTAAAGGAACCAAGGGTGATCAGATGGTCTCTCAACCCCATTGGAAATTCTTCGGAGAAGTTGAGGAAGTGGGAAAGAAACACTCTGAGACGCAATTTGGCAGTTCTGCAGCCAAACTGGAGGCTTCTGGATTACCGAAAATGAAGTCCCAGAAACAGTTTTCTGCCCCTGACCAAATCAAGAAATCAGAGGGTAGAACTGATGACAGAAATTCTGACTATGGAACTAGCAAGAGACTTTTCTCTGGAAAAATGGTTTCCGAAGGTCAGGAGGCCGTCTCTTCGATTCAAGTGACACCTGTACAGCAAGTTCAGAGGACAAGGCAGTCGAAAGGAAACCAGGAGCTCAATGATGAGCTCCAACTGAAGGCAAGTGAGCTTGAAAAGCTTTTTGCGGAGCATAAGCTTCGAGTTCCTGGAGATCAGTCTAATTCTGCACGGAGAACCAAGCCTGCTGACGCGCAGGTTGAACCAGCTTCAAGTTTACCTTTTAAAAAACCGGCCGCAGAGATTGCTCCTCCACTGTTTCCTGAAAAGAAATCAGTGGCTGAACCTGTTGGTAGCTCCAGCAATGTGGCCAAGTTGGGCGCCAATTCGCTGATGAAAAGGGCAGACAATCGGGAATATAGTGATGATCCAAGTCAGAATTTCACTGAGCTTGGTTTGTCAGATGATTCTAAAGGAAAGTTCTATGATAGGTATATGCAAAAGCGAGATGCAAAACTAAGGGAAGAATGGGGTTCGAAAAGAGCTGAGAAGGAAGCTAAGATGAAGGCCATGCAGGACAGCCTTGAGCAGAGTAAAGCTGAGATGACGGCAAAGTTTTCAGGTTCTGCAGATAGGCAGGATTCAGTATCTAGTGCCCGCCGCCGTGCTGACAGACTCATATCCTTCAATACTCGGCCAACTATGAAGAGAGAGCAGGTATTTAGCATTTCAGTTCCATTCTCTACGATTAAGTAGAAGCAATAATGATGGGAGTTGAATGCGTATTTTGAAAATTGAAATTCGGTATTCGTGTTGTAGTTTGTAACTGACAATGAGGTGGTTTTCCTTTTGACAGCTGCAGTTCGGTTTAGTGCAGAGTGAAGATGATGAGGAGCTATCTGAGTTACCAGATTTGTCCTTTGGTGAGACATCTTTAGGGGATAGTGCTTCTAGAAGTAACCAAAATAAAAAGCTTTTATACAATAAAAATTTGTCTTCATCAACCCCTCGCACCTCAGTAGCTCCTATAGTTCCAAGGTCAGCTGTCAAAGCTTCTAACTCCACTTCTGGGAAGCGAAGAATGCAATCTGAAAATCCTCTTACTCAGTCAGTCCCAAACTTCTCTGACTTGAGAAAAGAAAACACAAAGCCTTCTTCTGGAGCTAGCAAAACAACGACCCGCCCGCAATTGAGGAGCTCTGCTCGCAGCAAAAGCACCAGTGAAGATGTACCTCTTGTTAAGGAGGAAAAGCCACGGCGGTCACAGTCCTTGAGAAAAAGCTCTGCTAGTCCTGCTGCGTTTAAGGTTTTACCCCCTTTAGATTCTGAGGGCATTGGTTTGTCTCCGTTAAAATTTGATAAAGAGCAGACTGAACAGAGTCATCATGAAAAGTTTATAAAGAACGTCGAGTCAAAGCCTTTCCTTAGGAAGGGAAACGGTATAGGTCCTGGTTCTGGATCTGGTATTGCCAAGTTAAAGGCTGCGACAGCATCTGAGACTATGAATCTTGACGAAGAATCTGATGATTCGGATTTTGAGCCGGAAGATTCTGTAGATGTGGTCAAAGATGAAGAAGAGGAATACTTTGAAACTATGGCAGCTGAACATCATGATGACATGGATAACGGGAAATCAAGACGCAGCCAAGAATCTGACAAGTTGGTCAATTCCGGTTCAGAAAATGGTGATGTCCTCAGTTCTTTTTCTCAAGTGGGCCCTTCTTTGGTTGCTGAATTGCCAGCTTCTGTTCCTTCGGTCTTCCACCCTGTTGGGTCTCAGCAGAATTCGCCCGGAGAAAGCCCTGTGTCCTGGATTTCACGCATGCAACATCCTTTTTCTTATATACATGAGACCTCTGATGTCGATGCTTCTGCGGACTCTCCAATGGGGAGCCCAGCATCTTGGAATTCGCACCCTCTTAATCAGACAGAGACTGATGCTGCACGGATGAGAAAAAAATGGGGAAGTGCCCAAAAACCTATACTTGTTTCTAATTCTTCCCATAATCAATCTCGGAAGGATGTGACAAAAGGATTTAAAAGGTTACTAAAATTTGGAAGGAAAACACGTGGCACAGAGAGTTTGGTTGACTGGATTTCTGCTACGACTTCTGAAGGGGATGATGACACTGAAGATGGCCGAGATCCTGCCAATCGGTCATCAGATGATTTGAGGAAGTCAAGGATGGGATTCTCTCAGGGTCACCCTTCTGATGATAGCTTCCATGAAAGCGAGTTTTTCAGTGAACAAGGTACCCTGAGTGTTATTGATTATGTTATCACCCACTTCCATTAATCACTCTTGAATGTCGCCGTTTCAAGTGAAAATTGTGTGCAAATGTACTGCATCTTTGAGCTTTTGCTTGAATTTTCTAATTTGATGTTATAATGCACATATGACTACTTTGACTTTGATGCCCCACTATCAGATTCTATGATATTTTTTGATAGATTGTAGAACCTTGTATGTAGAGTTTGTCAGGGACTCGTTTTAAGTCTACTATTAGATGTAGTTGATTGTGGTTTAATGACAGTGTCTACTGTATTTGATTTTTAGTGCCTTCATCTGCTAACCAATGATTTGATTCCTCTGAGCATGCAAAAGTGATATTGTCTATGATAATATAAGATGTTTCTACTGCTATTATATATCTTTTCTAGCGCCAGAATATGTCTAGTAGTGGTATCTTTGCAATCTGCAAGGATATGAGAACAAAGGCTCCACGGTGACTGTAGTAATATTCCTTCTTTTCTTTTTTTCTTTATTTTATTTTATTTTATTTATTATTATTATCCCAACTCACCCAGTGTCAGCACAATTAACATGTGCATTTCTCTTGTTGCCTTGTGTCTCCACGTAGCTTGTATTTTGAATATAACAAGTGATTCCTGTTATTTATCTGTCAACAGATTGTGTTTTGTTGGTGGTCTCACACTAGTAGGAACCTTGGACGTTTTTATGTGAAGGATCACCACCATAAAAGGCATTTTGAATACTATTGGAAGTGAGCACATTGAATATGTGGTTGATTTTCTTACTATTCTTTAACCAGAAAGCCCGTTCCCACTTGAGATCTCGTTTTTCCTTTTTGTTCTGTATTGGAAGTTGGTTTTACCATGTTTTAAAAGTAAAGACCAGAAGTTAACAAATGCCTTAGGTGAGGACTAGCAGAATTGAAATTTCTGTCGTTTATTTGTTATATCCATGTGTGGTTCCCCCCCCCCCCCCCCCCCCCCCCCCCCCCCCCCCCCTCCCCCTATTCTTTATCCAGCAAGCCTGTTGCCCCTTACCATTTGTTCAAACTGAAGACCAGATAGCAGAATCTAAATTTCACTGTTTATGTTCTATATATGTTTTCAGATAATTGAGAATGCGGCACTTTGCCTTCTTCCATGTTCCTTTTCCCCTTTTTAAACTACTTATCTTCTAATGCAAGTACAGGTTAAACTATCATGGATTTCTAGTTGATAATTGTATCCTTTTTTTCTTGCAGTTCAAGCCTTGCACAGTTCTATCCCGGCGCCTCCTGCTAACTTCAAACTGAGGGAGGATCATTTGTCTGGCAGCGCGATGAAAGGTAACTAACTGTTTAGGACCCTTACCGAGTTATTTGTCTTGTCATAGTTTTCTCTGCAGTAACTTGCTTAACAAATGCTTGGAAATTTCTGAGTAACGAATTACTCCAAAAGTTTAAGCTATTAGAGAGAATGGGCCGACAATGTATCAAGCTTCAACACCCTCCCTCAGGTGCGATCCTGTCTTGCACGTATAGAGGTAACAAATGGAACTCCATCATGTTGCAGGCAAACAACAAATTGCAGATATGCAAACCACAACGGGGATGGAGACTCAAACCTGAGTCCTGCCACAAACAAGGCTTTTATACTATGTTAAGTCACCAATTGTTCCAAAAGCTTAAGACGTTAGAGAGTGGGCCTGTATATCAAGCTTCAAAAGAAATAAATGAGCACTTTCACCACCGACTTCATGTTGTTGCATGAGGTAAAGAGATACGAGCGTAGATTGGGTTTGGTTAATGGGTAGCTAGTATAACAAGTGCTCAACTTGACCCAAGTTTTGGCTGAACGTTTGCCTCCAGGCCATCCCTTATACCAAGTTGACGAACATGGTATATCTGATCCTGGATACAATGAACATGGTGCATCTGCAATATTCGAATCCAGGTCTTATGATCCGAACTATTTTGATTGTCGTTTTAGGGTCATAGGTGGTGCAAGGTAAGAGGCCTTGTCCAAGGTCCACTCTCGTTTGGATTTTTAATTTTTGTAAATTGTAAAAGTAGAATTCAACTCCAGTTTTGCTATAGTAGTTATTGTTACCAGTAACTAGGAATTTGCATGGTTTCAAGCAAGATAATAGGACGATAGAATGGGTGCTAAGGCATTCTTATTGGGGTGAGGCAGTCCTAACAGTTACTTACCTCATTAATCATCTTCCTACTCGTGTGTTGAACAAGAGAGCTCGAATTGAAGTGCTCCTCCCCTCTTCAACACTCTTTTCTATTCCTTTCGGATCTTCGGTTGTGTGTGCTTGTTCATAACAATTCTCCCACTCGTGGGAAGTTAGATCCTCGTGCCCTTAGGTGTGTATTCATAGGTTACTCTCCTACTCAAAAGGGGGTATAAGTGTTATCATCCTCCGTCTTGGAAATGGTTTGTATCTATGGATGCCACATTCTGAGTCTCAGTCTTACTTCCAGAATTCCCAAGGTTCCTAGCCATCTCTTCAGGGAGAGCAGAGGTTAGAGGAAAAGATGCATGTGTTCTCGTTGCCTACGATTATTGAGGCTGAAACGGAGACGATCACAAAAAAAGAAAAAAGAAAAAAAAGGTGTGATGAAAAGGAGTCGGAGGGAGTAAAGTGTGAGAGGCAAAGGAGTTAGAGGAAAAAAAAGAGGGTGAGATAAAGGAGATAGAGGGAAAAAAAAAAGAGGAGAAAAAATTGTTGGTCTATTCAAAAGGAACATGGAATAAGAGAAAGACTAGAGAAACTCCTTCTCCTGATAAAGAGGCAACTTCTCCTATTCTTTCACTGCCATTCCCTCTAACTGATGAAAATCTAGGTAATTTTGATATACCTTCTCTCATTGAGTCTGATGATCTAGATGTGCCCATTGTTGTTCGTAAGGGTGTTAAGTCTTGTACTCAACATCCTATATCTAACTTTGTGTCTTACTCTCACTTGTCCCCTTCCTATAGGGGCTTTGTTTAAAATATTTCCTCTATTTGTGTATCTAACCATGTTCAGGATGCTCTTGCTGATCCCAAGTGGAAACATGCTATGATTGAAGTGATGAAAGCTCTTCATAAGAGTGGTATTTGGGAATTGACAAAGTTACCCAAGGGCAAACGAACTATGGGGTGCAAGTGAGTATATACAGTGAAACACAGGGCTGATGGTTCTATTGAGCGATACAAAGTCCGTCTTGTTGCAAAGGGCTTTACTCGAACTTATGGGGTGGATTATCAGGAGGCATTTGCACCAGTTGCTAAGATGAACTGAGTTAGGATTCTTCTCTTACTTGCAGTGAATCTAGATTGGCCCCTTTACCAGTTTGATGTGAAGAATGCTTTCTTGCATGGTGATCTAGAAGAAGAGGTCAATATGGATGTGCCTCCTGGCTTTGAGGACTCCAAGACAGAAGGGAAGGTATGTAGACTCAGGAAGTCATTATACTATCTCAAACAATCCCCACGGACTTGGTTTGAGAGGTTCATTCAGGCAATGCTTAGATATGGCCTCAAGCAGAGTCACGCTGATCACACTCTGTTCATTAAGCATTCCTCACAGGGTAAGACCACCGCCCTCATAGTATATGTTGATGATATTGTATTTACGGGGGATAATTTGGAGGAAATGCAACGATTAAATAATTATTTGGCCACAGAATTCGAAATAAAGGATTTGGGAGCTCTAAAGTATTTGTTGGGAATTGAAGATGCTAGATCGAAGCACGGGATATATATCTCCCAAAGGAAGTATGTACTTGACCTTTTGAAGGAGACGGGGATGCTAGGGAGTAGAGCTTTGGACACTCCCATAGATGCTAATCAGAAACTTAGTGATGACGGTAGTGGAATAGCAGTTGATAAGGGGAGATATCAGAGACTAGTAAGTAAACTCACCTATTTGTCTCATACACGTCACGACATCGCATTTGCAGTGAGTATGGTTAGCCAATATGCATGCTCCGCAAGAGACTCATCTGGAAGGCTGTCTTTCGGATACTTCGGTACTTAAAGTTCGCTCCAGGAAAGGGCTTGTAATTTTCCAAGCATGATCATCTTAGGGTGGAAGCCTATACTGATGCATATTGGGCTAGCTCGGTGATTGATAGAACGTCCACTTCGGGATACTGTACCTTTGTAGGAGGTAATTAAGTTACTTGAAGGAGTAAAAAGCAAAATGTAGTAGCACGGTTCAGTGCAGAGGCAGAGCTCAGGGCAATGGCCAAAGGCATTTGTGAACATTTGTGGATTAAGTCCTTGTTGAAGGATATGAGGTTGGATTTGACAGGACCTATGGACTATATTGTGACAATAAAGCTGCTATCAATATAGCTTATAATCCAGTATAGCATGATCGTACCAAGCATGTCGAGATTGATAGGCACTTTATTAAGGAAAATCTAAACAATGGTACAATGTGCACTCCTTTTGTGAAGACTGGCGAGCAATTGACAGATATTCTTACCAAAGGGGTTGGGAGTAGATCGTTTCACTCCGCTCTTCGCAAGCTGGGCATTAGGGACATCTTTGTACCAGCTTGAGGGAGTGTGTTGGAACACTTGGAAGTCATTTTATTTTTTATATTTCTTTTCTTTTCTTAAATTTTAAGGACCATTATGTAATTTCTCTACTATTATTCCATTTAATGTAAAAGGGGTCTGACAAGTTGTCAACCCTAAGCTTTACCAAAATAGTATTTTCAACACATTCCTGATCTTCGACCACCCATAGGAACTTCCATTTACTTAAAGATAGATAAGTAACCTTTGAGAGCTAGCAGGCTAGTCGTAAATCATGCTCTTTAGAATGGCTATAGCTGCTATACTCTCATTCAAATGATTCTGAGATGCCTTAAAAGACAAATTAAATAGTACTACTGTGTTGTTGGCTTCTCTTTAACGAGGGCAGAAATGAAACTTACTTTTATTAGAAGTTAATTTACATTTTGACATTAATCTTGTGTACACTTGGCCTATATTTACAGCCCCAAGATCATTCTTTTCTCTGTCATCATTCCGAAGCAAGGGAAGTGACTCAAAGCCTAGATAACCATGTGCGAGAAATTCGCATAGCTCAAAGTCCTTGGGATCATCTTCAATGATATGTGAAGGATGAGATATATAAACAGCAATTGGTTGAGGCAGGGATCATATGTCCGTCTATATAAAGTTGTTCATTGTATATGGATTTGAGGCCCTCCTCTCGATTTAGTTTGTAATTTTTGATAGTTGTGCTGGAATATTGTGTTGTATATTTTGTCGAGCGGAAAAGTCGCCAATTGGCGAGGACATAGTCGTGTTTTTGGTAGTGAAAGCATTCTTTTTTCCTATGTCTTCATTTGTACTGGAGTTTTGTGATGTATATCACTCTAAAACTATTGTTAGAATCAAAATATGTGGACAGTTAGAAGAACAGTGATGTGATTATGCTGGGTAATAGCTTATAAAGGAATATTACTCTTGTTGTCAAGTCTTCTGTTCTGTCTGCTGTTGCTATTATTATTTTCTTGATCTGTAGAACTGGGATTTGGTATGGCTGCCCTGGAATATTAAGAGCCCGAAATTAAAGCTGGAGAGTTTTATTTAGTAGTTATTATTTTATATAAGAAAATAAAAGAGATTTGTGAAAAAGGTGTTTTTAGCTTTTCGTATTGCAGTAGGAATTAGTGATTTTTGTAAAATGACAATTTCACTTGAAATTTTGTTAAAGATTCGGTACATACCAAGCCAAGCTCTCAACATATCTATTCAATGTTTGGACCAGATGGCATATATGGTAACTCTCAACTCATAGCTAGTGTGATTTTGCTTAATGGTGCGTTTGGAATGATATTTTCTCATCGATTGAAGTTACAATATTGTTGCCCTCATTATATACTTAGCGCGGACTGGAGATGCATTCTAACATCATTTTTATTTGTTTAAAAAAAGAGTAAGTTTTACTTGCTTCAGCGTTCAAGTTATAGAGAGTTTCACATATGGGCACGCCATATGCTTCCTTAACTTGGGTATTCCTATCTTAGCAAGTTAGCCTCCACCATTCTTACAATAACTCTCTCTCTCTCTCTCTCTGAAGTGTAATTAAAATGAAATATACTCATATATATATATGACAAACGGCATAAAAGTCATTTCCGCACCAAACTGATCGAGCATAAGATATGAAGACTCCGCGTTTAATTAGATGCATGATGTCATGCCATTACTTTTGCTAGTGTGCAACAACATATGCTTCGGGGGGAAACGTCGACTTGCATTTGCCGTTCAAATACAGTGGATCCTAAATCCCGATATCAAAACCTAATTTAATTATATGGATCTGGATCTCTACTTCCCCAAGGAAAACCAAAAAGTTGTAATTCCACAATATAAAACCATGAACGTACGTATATTTGCCTTTAGCCCAATTAGTGACTTTGAAGAACGTACACACCAAATAATTGCTTGCTTCACGTTTTAACAACTTCAATCAATTAGTGCTTTGTTTGGGAGCCAAGAATCTTGGTACAACAATACATTAACTGAAAAAATGAAAACTTTTTTGAGTCTGTTAACTTTTGTTGGACAAATCCAAGTTTTGTTTTCCTTTCTACTTTTCGCGCCCACAGATGAGAGAGAGAGAGAGAGAGAGAGAGAGAGAGAGAGAGAGAGAGAGAGAGAGAGAGAGAGAGAGTAATTTGAGTAAATGGTGGGAGGGAGAGATTCTTAGAATTCAAAATTTTGAATAAGTCAAAAATAATTAAAGAGGTTATAATGCAATTACAATTACAAGTTACACATTAATAATCCAAACACACCCTAAATTACACATTAATTACACATGAATGATCTAAACTATCCTATCTCTATATATATATATATATATATACAATTGTGAAAGCATTTCAACTTAGAAGAAAAATTAAATATTCCATCAGAAAAGGTAATTAGAATTCTCACATAATAGGGCAGAAGTAAGCTCCGAATTCAACGGGTTGGCCATCCATTCCCGAACATGCTCAAAACCCGATAGAAAATAAGAAGCAATAACGTAATAAATTTGCCGGCGATCGTATTCGTGGCGGTCAAGTCCAACAGTCGTTACGTGACCTCTACATATAGGGCAAGTGGAATGAGCTTGTAACCACATGTCGATACAATGCACGTGGAAGCCGTGGTTGCACTTTGGAAGAATACGATACTTTTCACCTGGTGAGACTTGGCTGAGGCACACCACACACTCGTATTCAGTGCCATCATCTTTTCTTATCACTTGCTCAAGCTTTGATATCGTATCATTGTCATCACATTGATCTATGAATGCTATAAATGCAACAGACCATAAGGGCTTGCCACATATACATACCAAGGCCGAGATAACCATGGTGACAAAAACAACGTTGGTGATATTCAATTCTCTATTTTCTTCATTGAAATTTGCTAATTTCCCAATCATTTCTAGGCAATCTTGCATCATGCTCTCTCTCTCTCTCTCTCTCTCTCTCTCTCTACAAGCACACTTCGATCTATATATATGGACTTTGCTAGGGGGGGCATTTAGCTATATATATATATATATATATATGTATAATGTATGCATGAGACATGTTTAATTATGTGTGCGTTAGTCAATTTGTGTTCTAATTATTTTATATCATTCAAATTAAGTGCTCTCAACATCCGTTTAAAACACGTTATAGCCAGTTTGTTTTTTTTTTTTTTCAAAACTAAGGCGTCTCAATTAATTATTTTTCAAAGTCGTGGCTTTGTAATTAATTAATAATATTCAAGAATGACGTTATGGGTAGAGACAAACAGTACCGAGAAACAAAAAGTGGAATAATAAGATGTCATCATTCTATTTATTTATTTTTAATGGTACGTGAACTCAAAGCTCATTTGATTGTAGGGCTTGAAACTAATTCTAAATAGCATGATAACCCATTAACCAGTTTCTGATATTTTGACTTCTTTTTCCACCTTTCTTGAGAATATGTGTGTTGATCTCTATATTTGAATATTCATGCAACCTACTTTGGAGAAGTACGAATTGTACTATATATATATATATAGTCTGTAGTCATGTCAAACAACAAATATATAATAAAGTACAGGACAACTTATTTGGTATATATATATATATATATCTATATATGTATTAATATAACATGTATCATGATTCATGAAAGAGAGTATTTTTATCCATCCATACCTCTATAATGTTGATAATCTAGCGATAAAATGAGAATGAAATAGGACATGTGTCAGCCAATAAAAACTTATGAGCATTGAGTGAGCAAAAATGCTCTTATCGTGAAAAGGGCACACAAGAAGGTATTATTGTCTTATGCAAGTCTCAAGGTAACGGCTACGTAGGTTAGCATATTTTACTATGGAGTTTTGTTATGCTTCTCAAACTTAGAATCTTAAATACATATAGGTAGTGGGTGCAGTGGATTTTGATTAAATGATGTTAAAATGATCGCATCATTAATGAAAGTGATGTCGCCGTCATATGTATTTGGGAAGCATTTAAAATTCAAAATTTTGGAAAGTAGAACATTACTCTTCACTACGTCATTATGAGATATTTGTATTTTGCGAGAAAATATTCATTGTAACGAAACTGATACCAAGTCATTCATATCACCTTACTAACTCACATGTTCTTAATTTTTTTTAATTATTTTTTGTCTTATTTTTCTTAAATTTAGGATAAACATATTTATATTCTGACGTTTTGACTTAGTATTCCCAGTCATCACACTAATTAATCTATACATTGAATGTTGAGTAAATATTGCACATAAAGATCTGGGCTATTAATTTCGGTGAATCCCATGTATGCAGGCACGAACTCCACCGAAATGAATGGCTCAAATCTTTATGTGCACACTTTATATGCACATAGCATTAACCTCAAATGTTTTGTCTTGTCTACCACTGATTTGAGCAATTCATTCTATATTTAAAAACTCTTAGGAAAAGTAAAAAGTGTGAAAAAGAATACAACTTTGTGAAAAACATGATTTAAGGCTCGTTTGGGAGTTGTTTGAAAGATAGAGGAAATGATAGATTATCATCCACAAAAGAGGAAAACGGAATTGGGAAGGTGGTAACCAAATTACTTGGAATGATTAAAAGAGAAAACAAAAGAAATGTAGTTGTTTGATAATCGATTCATTCTTGACTGATGGTAAAATAATTTAAATTCAGAAATGATAAGAGTATGTAATTGGACAAACATTGTAGTGGGCTAGAGTCGCTAGACTAAGAAAATGCTTTGATCCAAATATTTGAGGTGGGACAAATTACCATTGAAAAAACAATTAACAACCAAAAAAAATAAAAATTCAAAATCTTACACACTTTCAAGTTTACTCTTTATTCTACCTATAAAACTCTTCTACTTCTCATTCCACGGGATATTGGAATTCAATCTTTTTCTAAGGGTAATAATGCACAATTATTTGCTATTAAAAAAAAAAAAAAAAATGTAGCGCTAAATACACCCATGTTTTTGCTATGTACATCAACATTTCATTGTTTAATATTATTTAAACAATAAAACAAATCCAATTCTTCAGAAATTGCATAAATGTAAAGTGGGATGGGTGGACATAGCAAAAATATGAGTGTATTTAACTCCATCCTAAAAAAAAAATTCTTAAATAGTTTAAATTAGAAAAATTCCTTAATTTAGGACTAAGAGAGTAATATATGTTATTGCAATTGGTCAATTGATCTAGTATCTGTAACAGGTTTTCAATAATGTGACAAATATTAGAGGTTTTTTTTACAAGTATTTGACGCTGCAATCACGTTTGATACTGGTAATTAAAATGTATACTGACCCAACCGAAGTCCTGTTAATTAAACAAACTGTATTTGGAGTTCAACTAGCGATAGGCTTAATTTGTTTAAGAAAAAGAGTAATTGTGAGATAGTCTAAAATTAAACTTAGTCAGCATCCATTTTTGGCAAGAAGACAAAAGTACAACTCCACTTCTTCCACCCAAATGAGGCACATGCACATTATCTTATTATGGCAACTTCTGTTCCTAAATTAAGAGTTAATTAGTATACAATATATTGACAGTTGTTGCTGGAAATTAAGACTTCCCAATTTGAAACTTTTTTGGTTTTAAAAAATCCATAGTGGTAGGATTGATATCAAGTTTATACCATATATATATATATATATATATGTGTGTGTGTATATGACTGATACATCCACTGTCTTTCTCTTTTCTTTTAAAAAAAAAAAAAATCCAAAAAATATATAATTATTGGATACACACTGTTAGCTAGTTAACTGCTTCTAACACAAAGAGGACTCTTAAAATGGGACATCAAAAAATGGCATTAAAGACTCTTAATATGGGACAGAGGGAGTAATTATTTTTTTTGCCTAAAATGTAGGATGAGTTACATGTTTCCGTGAAACCCCTCATTTCTGCGGGAGCGCAATTTTCAACTTAATTAAAACATGCAGAGGAATCAAACCAATGTGCTAAAAATCTATATATGAGCCTGAAAATTTAAATTTGGGTAAATTACACTGACCTCCCCTGAGGTTTGACGTAATTACACGGACCTCCCCTCTAGTTTGCAAAATTACACAAACCTCCCTCGAGGTTTGTAATTCGGTAACAAAATGCTCCCTCCACTAACGTTCCGTTAGTTTTTTTTACATTTGCCTCCCCTGAAAATTACAATTAGCCCCCCTATATTATAAAATTGTCATACTAAGCCCCCTTTCTCTTATATTTTTGTTCTAATTATAAAATCCCTCCTCCCTCCTACGTTTTTGGGTTAATTTTTTTAGCATTAATTTATATCTACACAAAATATACACAAAATACATATAAATAGGTCCAAAATTTTTTTTTCCAAGAACAAACCTCTGTCAAGTCCCCCTGTATTAATTTTCTAGATCCGCCCCTGCCCTTATGCTTCAAAAGTGGACACTTAAAACCCCTGTGATTGTGGACTAAAATGGAACTGTTATGTTTTCACTCAAAACTGACGAAAATCCTAAAATTGGTTAAAAATATAAACACTTAACCCATTTATGATTTCACTCAAAGAGCGTTAACTCCAAAATTAACATCACAAAATGGGTTAAGTGTTTATATTTTTAACCAATTTTAGAACTTTCGTCAGTTTTGAGTGAAATCATAACAGTTCCATTTTAGTCCACAATCACAGGGGGTTAAGTGTCCACTTTTGAAGCATAAGGGCAGGGGCGGATCTAGAAAATTAATACAGGGGGACTTGACAGAGGTTTGTTCTTGGAAAAATTTTTTTTGGACCTATTTATATGTATTTTGTGTATATTTTGTGTAGATATAAATTAATGCTAAAAAAATTAACCCAAAAACGTAAGAGGGAGGAGGGATTTTATAATTAGAACAAAAATATAAGAGAAAGGGGGCTTAGTATGACAATTTTATAGTATAGGGGGGCTAATTATAATTTTCAGGGGAGGCAAATGTAAAAAAAACTAACGGAACGTTAGTGGAGGGGGCATTTTGTTACCGAATTACAAACGTCGAGGGAGGTTTGTGTAATTTTGCAAACTAGAGGGGAGGTCTGTGTAATTACGTCAAACCTCAGGGGAGGTCAGTGTAATTTACCCTTTAAATTTTAGGTTGGGTCATTTGATTTCATGTGATTAGAGTCTTACTACAGAGTGACGACCATGATCAAAATTAATACCACATAATAGAAATTCTCTTCCCATACGTACATTTGAAGAGTACGTAGCAACATTCCAATTGACCCAACATATATAGCCAATTACAACAAATTAAAGGAAAATAAATAATACTTCATTTAAAGTCTGCCATTAATTAGTCACCATTTTTGGTGGACTTGGGGGGGGGGCTTCATATTACACTAGAAACACACAACATATATAAACCAATCGTGCATGCCAATGCACTTATTTAGCGGAGTACTTAATTTTACTACTCCCTTCATAGTGATCGATCACACAGGGGTACGTACTACACCGGCCTCCAACCAAGACCAGTATGGTTAAATAGGTATGACAGTGGGAGCACCTCCAACCAAGACCAGTATGGGCCCAACCATGGCATCCAGAGTATTAAGAACAACTAGAGGAATACGAAGGAGACCGGTGGGAATAGACACGGTGCAAGTGTTTTGTGGCACGGTGATGCGAATAAAGCACTGGCTTTGATCAATCCCAACCGTATCAACGGCTGTGAGGATAAAGCTATAAATGCCAGAAAGATTGGTCACACCTGAACGGATCACTCTTTCGAGTGAGCCACTTCCACAGCGGAGCTGAACGGGTGCTTGTGCAATGGATGTGACTATTCCAGACGTTGTGTCCGAACAGAAGGCTGTGCCGCCTATGATGGCACCTGCCCATGCGGCTTGAGTCAATGGGACACTGGCTGCAGAGATGGCAAGGAGAGTACTGATAATTAGAACAAGTGTTGAAGGTAAGGCCATTGTTGAAATATTCTTTAATTGTGAGTAGTTATAAGCTGTAGTAACTAGTTTATAGTTCTAGTGTGTTGTGTGCTTCTTCAAGGGACTCATGACATCCAAATTTATAGGGGAGCTAAAGGAATTGAAAGGGTATTTTGGGTATTTAACATCTGACTGTTCTGTACCATTTGTCCCAGTTGGCCATATCTAAAAGGAAAAAAATTTGTGATAAAAAAGACAACATATATCTTTGTGGCAACATGCATATATGCATAACTGTATTTGAAGGCTCGTTTGGGAGTTGTTAAGGGACAGAAGAAATCATTGTGACGTCCTATCCAAATTGAAAAGGAAAAATTAGACACTATGGGAAGCTGACAAACACTTTCTAATTACCTAATTACTTGAGAAGTTTAATTAGAAGCTGAGAAAACAAAGAGAATATTGTAAGTTGTTTTAGCTAAGGGAATACTTGAGAAATTAAGTTTAGAAGAGAAAACAAACACTTAATATATATATATATATATATATATATTGAGGGAATTGTTATTTATGTTTTTAATTATACTAAAACTCTTTAAATTCTGAAATAGTGTAAAGAACTTAAGAGTGATGGTAGTTAAGATCAAATGTTTTTCTATTGGGTGATTCTATCCGCACCCACCTTGTTTACTCACTACACCCACTTATTAATGAATATTTCATCTTCCAAACATACCCTCTAACACAATGACAAAAAAGGACAAATTATTCAAATAGACTTTAAAATAAATGCTCTTTACACCCACCTCTATCAATCAAAAGAATTATTAAAAAAAAAAGTTTTATATACACTCACCAATATCAACAAACCCTAGATAGTATTTTAGTTAGTTTTATTCATATGTATTCATCATGGAGCATCATTCGAATACTTTGGAGGAAAATATTGAGCAAGAGGTATGATTTGTAACTCTTTTTCATGTTTTTTTTTTTTGCATTTTAAAATATTTTTTCGAGCCTTGAGCATTGAAGAAATCGGTAGTGTTCGGATCTTCAGAATAGAACAAAATCTCATTGTTCCACCGCATACCACCGAACAAAATCGTATTGTTCCACCCCATACCACCGAACATATCATATTTGTGCAGCACTGATACGCCGAACAAAACTCGAACAACAACAAAAAAAAAACCTTGTTTCTACTATTCGATTTTTTAGGAAAAATAACAAGACATCACCAAAATCTATGTAGAGGTAGTGTACCGTGACAATCACAAATATGGAGGAGTCTTGTTCAAGTGAGAATCACACTACTGTGGCTTTTTCAAAAACTTGAGTCACTGTTGTAATTTTTTGGAGTAATATTTAGTTAGAGTTTGGTTGCAAATTACAAAGGGAAGATGATGATGAATATGGTGGGTGTAGAGAGTAAATGAAATGAGAGATAAAAGGAGGATGCATATAAAGTAGTTAGGGTTATTTTGGGAATAGGGGGTGGGTGTAGAGAGTAGATTGTTTTAATTTTAATAAGAATGGTGGGTGTGAAGAGTAAGTGGGTGTGAAGAGTAAATGAGGTGGGTGCCAATAGAATTACCCTTTTTCTATTTGCACGAGGGAGAATGTAGTCGAAAAACATGAATGCTCGATTCGTCTGATTTTATGTAAAATATTTTCCTAAAAATGTGTTCAATGTATCCGGATAAGGTAAACGCATTTTTTGTCAAAAAAATTTTACATCAAAACAAATAGAGTGAAAAACATGCACGCAAGGAACTATACCAAAGTCTGACCTTGTTAGTTAATCACATTAGCTTGATCTGTAGCATCTGTCGGATAATGTGACCAATTTTTTGAGATTTTCCAAAATTTATGTTCAAGAATTCTCATTATATGAAAAAACCATAGTAGTAAAAAGTATTTTTTGCAATAAAAATGGTCACTTTTTGTTTGTTTGTTTGTTTTTTTTTTTTTTTTTGCTTGAAAAGCAAACTGTTGGTTCCACCACTATCCTTCCCTTTGCTAAGGTTTTACGAGAAATTATTTAGTGAGCATGTCACGCTATGTCAGCATGCTGACGTGGTGTGACCATTTAATCTCAACCTTTCATTTGCCCCCTCCTTCTAGGGGGATCATGACAAGTAATTATCAAATTTAAAATTTGAAATTCCACTAACCACTTGCCACGATCTCCTTAGAAAGAGGAAATAAATGGAAGGTTGAGATTAAATGGTCACACCACGTTAATATGCTGACATGGCGTTGACGTGGTGTGACAGGCTCACTGAATAGCTTCTCAGATTTTACAGGTCGTGCTGTAAAACAAAGTAAGTTGTTAAGAGTTTTGGTTACATACATACTTGCAATATTGCCTCTAATCGTATCCCCCGAATATTCCCAATTGATGCTTTCGATGATAATTTCTTGTTGTCCAAAAGAAGGAAATGAGTTATTCCGAGTTCAAGGCGCCAATTCCTGACCCCTCTCCCATTTTCATGGACTCTGACACTGATGTCCTCAAAGATTACTAAATTAAACGATAAAAACGTTATTAGCTTAGTATATTAGAAATTTGGTATTAAATATCAAATTAGGAAAATGATTTGGTTATAACACACAAGGGAAAAATATTTGGGAATAAGTCCATGATTAGTAGACATTAATAAACATAAGTACTTTGACCCATATAAAATCATAATTTATGACCATTACACCCTTCACACACCTTACTGGTTTGTAGTTAGAGAGAGAGAGAGAGAGAGAGAGAGAGAGAGAGTCCACCAGCCATCATCATCTCCGACCACCAACCACCGTCGTCATCATCTCCGACCACCAGCCATCATCATCTCCGACCACCAACCACCGTCGTCTCCGACCACCGAGAACCACAGGTGAGACCACCAGTGATCACCATCATCTCCGGCGACTATCACCATCCTTTCCGTGCTCACCCAAAGTGAAAGCCATTGCCGCGTCACGTGGCCGCCATTGATGAGTCTTTCAAGTTTTTTTGTCTAGTAAATGCAAAAGAGAAAAATAAGATACTGAGTTGGAGAAAAGGAGACACTGACTACTTAACAAGCATTTGAGAAAGGGACTTTGTAAGAGGTTTTGCAATAGGAAGCTACATCACTCTCCTCTCTCTCTCTAAATACACACACACACACACACACACACACACACACACATATGTATGTATGTACGTACATATTTCAAGTCTGAAACTCTTGTTATTGATACTAATTTTTGCTCGTGAGTACTGGATTTCTTCCTATATGAGTTGAGTTAATGGTTTGTTTGGTTTGAAATTTCACAAAAATTTTTTTGATAAATTTCACAACTTTTTTTGACAAATTGCACAACCAGATCTGTTGAGATCTGTCAAGCTCTGTCTCCTCCGAACACCATTAATTCCAGATCCACCACCACTACGACCAGATCTACCACTACCGGGACCACCACGAGCAGATTCACGGCCATCGCATGACCACAAGACAGTGCAGCGAGCATTTTCACAAACTTTGTGAAATTTCTCAACTTTTTTTTGATAAATTTCACAACTTTTTTCCGTGGTATGAGAAATGAAATTTCATAAACTTGTTTTGTGATCATTGCATGTTGATATGGTGGTTTGGTTGTGAAGAGATCAATCATGTGATGTCGTGGTGGTAGTTGTTGGAGGTCAGGTGAGGTTTTGGTGGTGATCGGCAGAGATCGGGAGTGGTGGTGGTGGTGGTCATCACTGGAGGTCTAGTGTGGTGGTGGTGGAGCTCGCCAGATGTCAGACGATCTCAGGCGAGGTCGTCGGAGCTCAGGTGAGCTCGCCGGAGGTGCAGGAGTTGAAACTTTTTGGAATGGTGAGGTGTAACAACCCTAAAATTTCTATGAAAATAATTATTTTAATTATTATTTTCAGTTAGCAATATTATATGAGTGTGCCTATGTAAGACATGTGTTTGGAAAATTTTAAGTGTTTGGTGGACATATAAATTAAATCATGAGTGAGCGCGTTTAGTTTGGAAGTTATATTTTATTAATTTATATTTGTTAAAAAAATAAAATGAAGGGTTGATATGTATTTTTGTTATATAGTGTTTACAAGCCCGCGAATGTGTTAAATAATGTAATTAACATTAAAACTTAGTACCGGGGTCATGGGTACCCATTGGGCTACTCATTTTAACACTTTGTACTGCATTCTGGGCTCATATAGGTCTCTTTTGTGAGCGCACAAGAAGAAAAACGGGATTTATATATTTTTGTGTGTTTTATTGACATGTGTTGTGTGTGTAGTGTACATATATCTTATATTAAAAACCCTAGCCACCCAAAAGAAAGAACAGACGTGTGTGTGTGTGTGTGTGAGAGAGAGAGAGACAGAGAGAAAGAGAGAGAAGAGAAAGAAAAGAAGAAGAAGAAAAGGGAGGAGAAATGAGAAGGATTCCGGGTTCGTGGTCACGTGGGGAATCGCGGAGTATTCGTGGTTGTCAATTTTGGATCAAACTAGGTGAGTTAAAGATTTGTTTTTGGGTGTATATATATATACACATATGTATATATATATATATGTATACACTAGGGAATCCTATTAGTTCTTGTTAATTTGGTGATTTGTTTTAAATTGTGTGTTGATCCCCATTTGTTATTATGGACTGATATAAACATTTATTTTTCTTCTTGTGATTTTATGAATGTGATCTCGGTGTATTAAGATAGATTATGTGGATAGTTAATTTGATGAATGCACAAAGGAGAATAATTTTGATAATGAATAAATAATAAAAAAATTCGTTTTTATTTTATTTTAACAGTTGCAGAAACTTCAGAAAATTATTAGAAAATCATGGCTTTGAATTTGAACATTCTGTCCGCGAATCTTATGTAAAACATGATTCTGCACACTTTTCGTGTTTTAAGTTTATCCTGATTCTGCACCGTTTGGGCAGAAAGTTAAGATTACAATAGCAGTTTTCAATATAGTTAAACGTGCAAAATTGGAGAATATGATTTCTTATTATGTGCTTTTTGTATGCTAATATTAAATGTTGGGTTGAGGTTATTGCACCTAAAATAACTGACCTTATTGTGTGGTCATTTTAATAAAAATGAGTAAATTAGATATGTTGAATAGTATATTGAGGATTTTGTAATTTGATTGGAAATTATTGAGGGAAGATTATTATGGATTAATTGATAAAACCCTTTATTGTAAGAAATCAGAATGCATCTAAAAGTTAGAGATGTGATTAGACTATGATGAGACGGAACTATGTGATAAACGTGAAATTCACAATTATTGGGATAATACGAACGATAAACAATAATTGCAACATAATTCCTTAGTGTTCACCGCTCCCCGTTGTGTGATATGTTTTGTTTTTGGTAGCTCGACTTGCTGAGTGTACCTTTTTGCCAGTGGCTTCGTGATCAAGCTGGCCTAAGCCTTATGCTCGGCTTATTTGTTAGACGTCTAGGCATATTGACTGGCCTTCTGTGTGTATACCTGGTTTGGTTGATACCCCAACCAAACTAGCACCAGAGTGGATGTTGGTAGTATGTCCGGGCACACATGGGATATATGTGTGGGTGTACCATGGAGGGTGGCCAAGTGGTGAAGCTAGGGAATGCAAAGATAAATTTAAAGTTAATAAGTAATGAACATGGATTATTTCATAAGACTGATAAGCGTGGAAAAATAAATGCGATGTTTGAGTTAGAATGTGGACGGTTTGTATACGGAATTGTTTGCTTGGTTTATGATCATTCAATTTGCAGGATGGTGGGCCCACTAACGTATTACAGGTTTGGCTCACCATAAGTAATGGGTAAGTATGAAACTCGTAGTAACTTTGGATTTTGGGCAAGAAACTACTTGCCACCACATAAACGGAAACTACTCTATTGTCCAGATATGTGTGTGGAACTACATGTCTTGACCCAAGAGTACTGTAGTTTAATTTGTTGTCTACGGGTTCAAATTGGATCCCTAAGACTTGTTGTTTTGTTTAACTCATACCAGTCATGTGACTGACCCGAGTGTGTTATACATTCGGGGGCGTTTCTATATGAAACGTAGTCGAATATATTTGTGCAGGTTTAGTTTTTGGAGATTTTCGTTGGAGCTTCTGTTTGGGTGAAGAGATTGTCGTTGTGTTGTTTATTATTGGAGTTGTACTTATTTTTATTGTACTTGATTGTATTTTATTTTCTGGCATTGTGGGCCAGTATGTATAATTGTAATAAATATGGTATATTGGGTATTGGGAACGTTGTAGTTACTCTGACCAATGGATGTATAGGTTTTATTCTTATTTATTTTTTATTTCCGCTGAACTCTATATGTGGACATTTTATTTATGAAAATGATGTTTTTTTTTTAAATTGAAAAGTGATATAATATTTATAATGGAACTTTATTTCTTTTACAATGAAATTGATGTTTGGGAATACATGTTTAATAAGAAAGAGTTTTTCTTTAAACACAAGATCACATGTCCTTATTTAAGGAGTATTAAATACTGTTTTCAATAAATTTTCTGTTAGCATATGGGAGGGTGTCGCTCTCGTAATTTTTGGTAATTGAATATTAGTCCGGATACATGCTCTGAATTGAATATTTGGTTGTCCAAAAATCGGGGTGTGACATGAGGGTAGTTTAGACAATTGAAGGAGAATGGACTTATGACTAAAAACTTTTCCTACTTACTCTTACACCACTAAACTTTCTCTAATTTGGATTTATCACTAATTGCCCCTTAGTATATTATAGGCTTATTTAAAATCGCATCATGATAAGTTAACTAGAAATTCTCAGTGCCCATAGGTATTACCCAAAGAAAAAACGTTTAAACTTAAATAAATCATGAGCAACGACTTACCCTAATTGGTAAAATGACTATTTATATTACACTCATGCTAGGATTCAAACATTACCCCCTTTCTCGGGCCTTAACATATATGTCCTCTTAAGAGACCAATTGCACCAAATGATCAAAAAATAAATTTAATCATATTGTAGTTAGGAAAAAATTTAATCATACTTTCATATAATAATTTTTATAAACGGTGATAGGGTGGGAATGATGTCTAGAGAAAGGGGATACAAACGGTGTAAATACTTTCATATATATTATAATTTTTATAAACGGTGATAGGGTGGGAATGATGTCTATAGAAAGTTTAAATTAAATTTAAGAACGTGGTAAGAGTGAACAATTTTGAACTCTTAAATAATGACACGTTGACTTATTGAGGGTCAAAGAATCTAGTTATTAAAGACATTCCTCCAATATTATATAGATAAAACTTAGTGCAGTTTTATATGGTAGTGGCTTTATGTCTAAAAAAAACTGTAGAAAATCAGAAGCCCTAAGGGCATCATGGAAATTCAGAGAAAAAAATTGTGATTGTGTGAGACCCTGTTCTTGCGATCGACTGGGCAATGTGCTTCGGTCGACTGGGGAGCATGGGAATTGCGTCCCACATCGCTTGGGGACGGTGAGGGGATGTGTTGTATATGTGTGAGCCGTACCTTCCATGGCATGACGCGTTTTGGGCCATGTGTGTGAGCCCAGGAACAAAGCCGTGAGTGGGCCTGGGCCGTATGTGCGAGCCCGGGTGCTGCAAAGCGGACAATATCGTGCTGTGTGTGGGCCGGGCTGTGACAGATTGAAACTTAAATACTCGCATCACAATTGGACTACAATACCTCCACATCTGTCTTTCTATCAAAAAGTTATTTTGGGCTCTAAAGTGCTGCTTAAATTTTGTTGAAACAAACTTTGTATGTGTTGTTTAGGTTACGGTTCTTAAAAAGTGGGTCATATATTCTTTAGTGGAGTTAACCGGTTTGGCTTCAAGTGAAGCCAAATCACCATTCACATAGCGCGATGTGGTTGGACAAAAGGAAAAAAAGCTGGCGCGCCATTAATGCATCTTACTCACAATACTTTGCTGGTTTTACCTTTATTGTCTTGGTTTGCATGTTGATAAGATTTGTTTGTACCTTAATAGTAATCATTTATACCTTAATAAACTTTATTTGTACATTTTAAGTTTTGTTTGTATTTAATGTTATTTGCAAACAAATACTGTCAAGCTTTGTTTTTTTTTTTTTTTTGCTAAAAGGGCAAATGAATTTAACTAGAAACAAAATACAAACAAAACTTAGTCATAAAGTGATTATCCTCAAACACAAACACAGAAAGAGGAAGATCACCAAATAAACTAAGATCAAACAAAAGGAAAACATAAATAACTGCAAGAGCAAAAACAAAAGGTACAATAGTAAAGGAAGCATAAGTGGCCAAAGAGATCTCTCTGAAAGCTGCAAAAGAAATCCAGTAACGCGCCATAGAGACAGCCTCGAAACTAGATCTGGAAACCAGGGCAACTTCATTCTTGTAGATGGTAGAAACCGCTCAAAGATAGAAGATGGCAGAGAGCCAAGCCCAAAAAGGTGAAGAAACTCCACCAAAGGGAGCAACCAAAGTTGCTTGAAAGTCTTCCATAGAAGTAGAAACTACACCATGAAAATAGACATTACAGGAGGAGAGAGCCCCAAAGCCACCAATCATACCCAATGATGACCAAAGCTAATCTACTGTTTCAAGACTAGTCTAGCCAAGCATCTAACATCTTGAACCCAAAGATTGCACAAAGAGAGAAAACAAAAGAAAATGAGACTAAAATCCCAAGAAAAACTTCCCAAATGGAAGAGGAAAACTTCACAAAGGAAGTGGAAACTTACACTAATAAGGGAGAGGGGAAAGCAGATGATAAAAGAATGAGAGACTATAGTTGGTGAAGAAGAGAGAGAGAAGGACGGAGAGGGAAGGCACTGCAGAGAAAGGGGAAGGGAGGGCACTGCGGCTAGGGCAAAAAGAAAAAACCCAATCCTTACTCTCTCTCTAGAAAAACTAGAGAGAAGCTCTAGCCGTTGCTTTTCATCTCCCTCCTGTCAAGCTTTGTTATTAAGGTACAAATAGTTCCTTAATAAAGTTCAGGAGTTGCCTAATAAAGTATAAAGGTTAGTTAATATAGTCCAAACATTACTTAATAAAGTATAAAGAAACCACTTCGCCCCATTTAAGAATTTCCCTAAAACCTGAGGCAAGAAGGATAGGCACGGACTCATCTTTCCATTTGTGGGTGGAAGACAAAAGTAGAACAAGAGGGTCATCCCCACTCCCATATCCTTCCTTTTCTTCCCATTTCCTTCCACTTCTTACATCCAAATGAGGCATATATATTATATTACTACTGCAACTTGTGTTCATATAGACTATATGAACATACAATATTGGCAGTTGTAGGTGGAAAGACTTCCCAGTTGATATAAAGGAACAGTTGAATATTGTTTCAAACATGCACCACATCCCCATACCTCATTTTTCCGCATGATGAGAGAGAGAGAGAGAGAGAGAGAGAGAGAGAGAGAGAGAGAGAGAGGTGATGAATAGTGTTGCAATACTGAAAGATGACTTGAATTTCATTCCCACTATTCCCACCTCTAGAAAGTAGGTCCATACCCTATGGACAAAAGAAATTTTATCATTTTCCATCTCATTTTGCCTTGTCCAAGTGCAATTCATGATAGGCAATGCACGTTTTTTGTTTAAAAAATCCATAATGATTAAATTCAAGCAAAATCCCTGCTTGTGTATAGTGACTGCCGACTGGCCATTGGTTGATAAATTAAGTTCTACTTTTCCAAGGAAAAAAAATTCTTGAACATGATACTAATATATATTCATCTAGCTAACCATAACTAACAAGAAAAACTTGATTTTTACTATTTCAATGCTGCTTGGAAAAAATTGAGAGAGAGAGAGAGAGAGAGAGAGAGAGAGAGAGAGAGAGAGAGTGAGTGTGTGTGTGTGTGTGTGTGTGTGTGTGTGTGTGTTTATACTTGGAAGCCACAAGTAGATAAAAAAGAATACCAATTTATGCGTCCATTTGTATTTAGAGTCAACTAAATGCTCACAAACGTTTCACAAAATGTCTCCTCATTGTGTACATAGACGAGAGTTATCAGGAAGTTGCCAAATACCCAACAAATTTTTCTCTACACTCACGTAAATCTTGCATTATACACTTGGGTGTAGAGAGAAATTTGGTGGGTTTATTTAGCTGCACTCGAGATATTTACAAAAAATACACACAGCAAAGAAGATTTCAATCTAGACTTGGATTGATATGGCCGCCATTCCATGAAACTAGCAATCAAACAAGCACTGGTTTCCTCTATACAAAATAAACACTGCCAACCACATTAATATAAGCTTCAACTGTGTTCTTGCTTCTTACAACACAACAAACTTCCATAACTACTATTTATCTACATTCACCCAAACATTTTTGAGTTTATCCGCAAAAACATGGACTGCATGCCTGTAAGATTGTTAATACTCTCTGAAAGTCAGATTCAGACGGCCAGCACGAAGATTCGTTGCTTCCACCAGAGCTTTAGGAGAAGTGTTGGGGAGAATAGAAGTCACCCCATGAAATACATGTCTAGACTTCCCGCCAAATATTAATACATCTCCTGATTTCAATATGACTTTCTCCGCCTTGTCAATTTCTCTTTGATCGCCATAGAGGAATTCTGCTGAATCGCCAATGGAGAAAGAGACAACCGGTAGTCCTTTGCGAAGACTTTCTTCGCTTTCATCTTTATCCTGCATGGACAAATATATAAGATGGCACATTGACACCTAAAGAAGCCAATTGTTGAAACGATGTGGGAGTGGCTGATGGAGAAAAGGTTAAGGTTGCTTGTATTACAATGGATTCTCATTGAAACAGGGAGGCATAATTGAGATTTTAACGGATAATCTGGATTAACATATTTGTCTGTTAAAAAACATGAAACCCAAGTAAGTGAGAAGAAATATGGATTGTCTTGCCTAGATATGTACATGTTAACTCTAATGTCAACGATTATTCAGGATTATTTAGCTTCAAGAACAACAGCAGCAGCAAATCACATGTTCCCTACAATTTCATTTGCCGAAAAAGTACACTATTCACTTCACTTTCCCAGTAACCAAATCCTTCACTCTCTCTCTGTATACAGCAAAAAATAAATAGTGTACAACCTAGAAGCTTATAAATTTTAGAAAGAAAAAAATTAAAAAATACCAATAATAATAAACTAACAATAATCGATAAGATCCCATGTAAACAATGAATAATGTTTACTCCTTATTTCTTGATATATATGGTAGCATTCTCATTTTCATATGGCAGCGTAACTCGTCATAAAATAGATGAGAGGTCAAATGAATAGGGTCAGTCCAGGAAAAATTTCACAAAATCCATAGAAGTTGGAGATGTGTGTATGCCAGAGAAAAACAGTAAGCAAACACTTAATTGGTTTTCTTGAAAGATGTACAACACCAAAAAACTGTCCAAATTCCAATCACAAAGCAATGCTAATAGCACTAAGTTTATCATTTGGATAAAAAAAATAAAAAATAAAAAATAAAAAAAAGAAGGGGGGGGGGGGGGGGGGGGTTAAATACATTTTACCCCACTGGTTAGACCCATTTTCACTTTACCCCCCTGTGGTTTCGGACTAAGTGAAACTGTTAAGATTTCCCTCAAAATTGATGAAAATTTTAAAATTGGCCAAAAATAACACTTAACCCCCCCACCCCCAAACCCCCACCCCTTTCTGAGGTTAATTTGTGGTGCTAATTTTGGGATTTCCTGCCTATGTTGGGTTAATTTTGACACTTAAACTCTCCTATGTAGGGCTAATTTTAACACTTAATCCCCATGTGATCTTAGTAGTTTCACTTAGTCCAAAACCATAAGGGGGTTAAGTGTCCACTTTTGAATAGGGGTGGCAATTTTTGACACGAGAACTCGTTTTACTGACACAACCCGAACACGACACGACACGATTAATTTAAAATAGTTTGTATTATAGATGAATAGCACTCGAAACTAAAAATCAAACCCAAAGCACACCACGGGAGGGTAAAATGAAAATGGGCCTAACCACAGGGGGAGGCGGGGGCAAAATGTAATTAACCCAAAAAAATATATACGGCAGTTTTGAGCAGTTAATTTAACAGCTCTTTATAGTATATATATTTCTATAAAGACCGGGAAATTTGGCAAGAAAAAAATTGCCCCGTTAAGAAGAAAAAGTTGAGAGAGATCTTGCCAAGGGGCAACAATGCGCTTATAGCATAGTGATGTGTATTTAGAATGTCAGATTACTAGTTAAACAACAAAAAATTTTATAAAGAAAAATCAGAATGATTTGATGTTTAAACTTTCAGTAAACACATTAACCCACCCAAACATAATAACCTGACTGAAACTGTACTAATCAGTCGGACTATAGCTAACTACTATTGAACTCAATACAAGGCATTTGTCTCACACGAAAGTACACAAGAATAACCATACTTGGCTTGTTAAATTAGTAAATGTCTCCAACTGACTTATTTAACAAAATTAATATTATGACAAGAGCATCAACAAACCTGATGGAGACCAAGCCGTCCACTCTCTGTGTAAAAATTGACAATGCATAAGTTTGGTTGCATTGAGGGAAGTATGTTGACTACATTGTGCACTTTATATTCTTTTTTCAAGACGGCATGTGAATCCTGGATTGCTTCCCTAACCAACTCATAAAATTCATTAGGAATGCGGGGAGGTTTAGCACCATCAATTCGTCGTTCATCTCCGTACTTGCTTGTCTCAGGATCCCAGTTCTTACCAAGGCACATCATTTTCAAATTTAGCTTTGCTCCATCCCTATAGCCAGGCTGATAGAAACCTCCAGAACCAATGCCAAGCTCTCGGCATAATTTCACTATTTCAACCTATAGGCACATAAACAACCAAAAGTCAATTAACATATAATAAGGAGGAGTTGAGAAATAACCAACTTATTGTTAGGGAGTGTTTGCACCCAAAAACCGCCAAAGGTTTTTGAGCCCGATTGGGTTGTTGGAGTGGGCCTGGAAGTGGTCGGCCCAGGCCTTGTCTTGGAATGGCTGGCCCAAGAAGGCAAAGAGTGATTGGTCTCGAGGAAAGACAGCGTGGTGCTTGAGCCCGAGAGACATGAGCTACTATAAGGAGGAGCCCGATTGGCTGATTTAGTATACCTAGCATCAATCGGGCTCATGGGCTCAAGAGGATGCAAAGTCAAGGGTAGAATATAACCTGATGAGCAGCCCGATAGGAGATGTGGGTCAGTTGCTAACCAATCCGGCACTGTCATTAAAATAAGTAAACAATAGCGCGTAGGAGTCCGATGGGGAGGCTAAGCATGAATGACAGTGATCGGGCGTCCGAGAGGCATAAGCTGGCGTCGGGAAAGCCCGATGAATGATTAAGAGAGTACACTTAGCGATCGGACACTGTATTCAAAGAAAGTAAAAGGCATATTCCATGAGCCCAATTGATCAGGAGCATTCGTAAAACCATCATCGGGCTCATAGGTGTCAAAGAGCATGACAAGTGGAGTCACACAGGTCCAATGGAATTACAAGTGTGGTCCATGATACTGGAGTCCGATTGGTAAGGCGTTTCTGTTCGTAGCTATCATGGTGACGTCACCCAGAAATTAAGATTGGAAAGGATCTGACCATATACAGCTGGTGATGAGGGTATCCCGAGAATATTGGGATTGATTCAATCAGGATAAAGATAAGGAAGGAAGTGGAGATTAGGAATGATTCTGCAATCAATGTTACTTGGGGCGCAATTCAAGGAGTCATTGCCATATCCGGACTGTTACAAGCCGCTATAAAAGTAAAGGCAGGCCAACCAAACAAAGGACTTTGCGTCATTTCGAAAATAGCACTCATACAGCATTCAAAGCATTCAAACCTTTGTGTTCTTGCTATTCTACATCCATAGCATCCGTAGCAATTAGGGCTGTCCTCTTTGTTATTTTCTTACTGTCTTCACTCTTCCGAACAATCAGATCATGTTCTGATTCTGTTCTTTGGTTTTGTTGATATGTTCCAAACATTCAATAAAATATCTTCGCATTTTATTAATCCTTTGTGATTGTTTATCTGGTAAGCCTTTGCACTAATTGCCTTGTGCGCTTCAATACTGCCATAGAACTTTCGGTGAGGGTACTTTCCTACTTACCATACACAATCACCCTGTTAGAAGTCAAATCTAAAGCCTTGTGTATCACTCACGCAAGCATATAGGAAATTAGTTTGCACACACACCGAACCCGTTTGGCTCTGGCACGCCCGCGCATAACTACATAGCAAACAAGGAGTTATTCCTATCCCAGGTTCTGTGAGATACAAGCACATAAACGAAAAGACTCACACCAGAAAACCATATTTATGTGGTTCACCCAAAACCAGGGCTATGTCCACAGAGCCACTGATATTATTACTACACTCAGAGGCAGAAAGGAAAAGATTACAGAGCACACATATATAGTCCCCATATATAACATAAAAAAAAAAAAGGCCTACAACGAAAAGCTATGCTTGCACAAGTTACCAAAATATTCCTATCACTCACTTATTTGGTACAAGATTCATTGATCAACATCTATAAATTAATGAGCAAATGGGATAGGAGGAAGACTGAATAATTGCGTTCACTTTTTTTATGCGTTCGGTGAATATCACAAGCAGTAAACTGATAACTGATAAGGACTATTTCCAACAGCTTGAACCACCAAGCCTCAAAGACCAAAGCAATCTCACTACCTGAGAGTCTGAGACCCACATGGGGATTTCCATAACAGTACTAATATTTGGTCGAACTTCGCAAAAACAAAATATAACTCACATGAAGATACCATCCAATGGTAACTTACTCAACTACTTCCCTGCAATTAATCTCTCTATAGTTTGCGAACGATTTTATACATCTGGGAAGGGGAAAAAAAAATCATACTCTCCTATCATTGATGAAAAAATCGCACATGCAGTCATAATATTCAACCAGTGGCGTATAAAGAATTCATAGCATTCCAACTAGAAGATAAGTGATAGCATAAATCAGAACCTGTTTATTGCAGTCAATGTAACCTTTTAGAAGAACCATTCCAGACCTCAATACACTGATCTTTTGCACTTCCATTGAGCGCTTGACTTCGTTCCTCCTTTCTCTATTCTTCACAAGTAAAGGAGCTTTCAGCACAACAAGTTGTGCGGTTCTAACAGGGCAAATGTCATAAGGATCTCCCAGTGGAGAACACTCAGAATTTTCTGAACTTTCTGTGCCAATTGTTTTCTTATGAGAAATTTGTTTTGGACTATGGCCTATTGTCTTTGGCAAATTTTGCACCAGCTTAAGCTTTCCAATGTCCGATGATATGTCTCCAATACCAGGCAAACGACAATCCTGCTGACACGGATGATCTGAGTTGGATACACGAACAAATTGCTTCGGAGTCTCCATTGGTACAGATAATACATCATTACTACCAAAGGGGCCATCAGAAGGATGATCTGAGTTGGATACATGATCAAATTGCTTCGGAAACTCCATTGATATTTTGTCTGAGGCTTGTACAGACAATCCATCATTACTACCAAAGGGACCATCAGAAGGGGACCCATCATCTCTGACCTGAAAATTATGATGGACACGTTGCTCAGAAGGAGACCCATCAGCTCTGACCTGCAAAGTATGATGGACGCAATGTCCACAAAAACATGTTCAACGAACTTAACATTGTATAGAACTTGAAATTAAGTAACTCAATCAGCAGCAGCTTCAGCACCTTTTTGTCATTTTAATGTTTTTTAGTTTGAATGTTCACATAATACTTTCCAAGCATCAACGACAAAAAAGGGAAACACATATCACAAAGTATGCCTAGACAGGGATCAACATTAAACAGTTTCAACAAGAAAAGGAACAAAAAACTGTGCAAAAAAAATAACCTTCAAGCTTCTACTAGAATCAAATCAACACCCATACTCTTATCATTCACCCTTATTGCAAATGGGATGTGTATTTCCATTTCTTACTCGATCTTTTCCTTCGGTGTCACTAGTGTGTCTCACCATCCCCATTTCAACAACTCACTAGTTCGTCTCAACTTCCTAATTTCAACTAAGCTTAGTTGAGGACACATTGTTTCTTACCGTGCACTTGCAGTCATGACTAGCCTTTAAGTCATCCTATAAAATTGTCTACATATCTTACCAGTTCTTTTTGATCACTCAATTAGTCTATAGTGATTTCCACTTGACACATTGCAACAATCCCATTTAGGACATGCTCAAATATATATATATATATATATATTATCTAGCTTACAAATTTATGTTCCTTTTTCAGAGCCAAGTCCGAATTTAGATACAGAAGTTTCATTCTGTCTTTTCATTGCTTTCAAACTTGTAACATTGTTTCTTACTCTTTCTTCTCAGTGGTCTCGTACAATGTAAAAGGGGGTGTCTTTTATGGTAAAAACAAAACCAGGAGACTTCATAGTAAAAACAGGGAATCCTCCTCTGTTTCTGG
The DNA here is from genome assembly GCA_033977485.1 of Hydrangea macrophylla. NCBI lineage: Eukaryota > Viridiplantae > Streptophyta > Magnoliopsida > Cornales > Hydrangeaceae > Hydrangea > Hydrangea macrophylla. Next base: position 135,908,645 of record CM066991.1, read on the forward strand.
TGAAGAAACGAACTTTTCCTGGCATAAGAAGAAAATTAAAACTTGGGCCTTCTTTCGCTTTATATCTAATAAACACTATGTTCTATATAAAGTGTTGTTTGAGTATGTATACTAACGCCAACTTGGTATCATCAACCGTCTTCAAACAATTCCTCCCTAATTACACGGTGCGATATATGTGTATATATATATATATATATTGTGTGTGTGTGCGTGTATGTGTGTGTGTGTGAATTGCGCTACGTAAAAGGAATGGAAATTCAATGGTATATTGTATGCCACAGTTGCCATATTTCCAATTGATTATCCAGAGAACTGAGATCAAAGGATAAAAATTTGTGTACCCAAATGCAATATCAGAAGAAGACTTAACAAGAGAGAGAGAGAGAGAGAGAGAGAGAGAGAGAGAGAGGAAAAGATGAGGGAGATATTGGAGATAATTACGGGACCGGGTCGATTCGCAGAATTGACAGGAGACCATGAGGTTCGCCCTCTGTGACCTCGACCTCGACCTCGACCTCGATCACGATTCCGATTCATCTCTCTCCTCTTCCTGAAGCGAAAAGGGCAGCAACAGCAGCAGCAGCAGATATATTAAGCGATAAATTGTTGTTTAGTTTTTTAGGGTTAGGCTCAGTACTACAAATAACGAATTCAGGTCAGGTGATTGAATTGGGAAAGGAAAGGCCTTTTAACTAACTAATAAAAGAGGAATACAAAAAAGGCACCAAAGACGAAGACGGAAGTACCAAGCAACATACTGTCGAAATATTCTGTTGATTTGTATTCGAAAATTGACTAAGCCATTATTAAAAATCAATCACTTTTATTTGAAAAATAAAATAACAGTCACTTATTTTTTTCAAAATGAAAAAGAAATCAAGTTAAAATTAAAAATTAAAAATAAATCAACTTTTTTTTTTATTTTTTTAAAATAAAAAATAAATAAATTACATTTACCCTCATCTTCTTCCTCACCACCGCCTCCACCAGCTACACCACCATGGCTGGCCACCCCCACCACAGCCTCTCTCTCTCTATATATATATATATACACATGAGTATATATATCTTATATGTGGTCACTCCACACACACACACCCCCCCCCCCCCCCCCCCCCCAACCTCTCTCTATCTTCTCTCTTCTCACCATCACCACCACGGCTCTCCTCTCTCATCCACCTATGTCACAGGTTGGAAAAATTATCCAAACGGCAAGAGCAACTCACCAAACTTATTGGGAGCAACTCACCAAAGGTAAGCAACTCACCAAACGGAAAGAGTAAAGTTGCTACATACGTTTGCTGAGTTGCTCCCGGTACGTTTATTGAGTTGATCCTTCTGTTTAGACAATTGCTCCAAAAATCTACACCTTATTCCATCACCACCACCACCCCTACCCCACTCCCACCTCTCTATCTCTTCTCTCACTCTTCGAATAGCTACCACTACCACAGGCCAACTCGCTCATCTACCATCGCCACTACACACACAAAAAAAGGGTGTAGGTTTTTGGAGCAATTATCTAAACAGAAAGAGCAACTCATCAAACGTATCGGGAGCAACTCACCAAACGTAAAGAGCAACATTATTCTTTCCGTTTGGTGAGTTGTTCCTGCCGTTTGGTGAGTTACTTCTGCCGTTTGGATAGTTGCTCCAATCTTCTTATTCTTTTTTTTTTCCTCAGCAATGGCAGAGGTGGATGAGGGAGGATGGCAGTGGTGGTGATGGTGAGAAGAGAGAAGAGATAGAGAGAGGTTGGGGGTGGGGGTGGTGGTGGTGGCCATATATAAGATATATATACTCATGTGTGTATATATATATATAGAGAGAGAGAGAGAAAGAGGATGTGGTTGGTGGTGGTGGTGGTGGTCGTCGTGGTGTGGTGGTAGCCGGTGGCCAACCATGCTGGTAGAGGTGGTGGTGAGGAAGAAGATAAGGGGGTAAATGTAATTTATTTATTTTTTTTATTTTAACAAAATCAAAAAGTTGATGAGTTTTTAAATTTTTAGTTTTAACTTAATTTTCTTTTAATTTTGAAAAAGTAGGTGACTATTCTTTAATATTTCAAATAAAAGTAGACTGATTTTTAATAATCCCAATTAAAAATTCTATGATGACTAGGATAGAAGCTCGTGCCTTGCACAAGCGCCCACGGGAATTGTAAAGTCCTAACAGACTCAGTCACTCAGTACACCAGAGACCATAGATTCAGAGATTTCGTAAGAGTATCTACAACGGTGTAGATAAAAAATGTTGAGTAAATTTAAACTAATTTTTCATCCGAAATAGTGGAGGGTTATAGTGGTGTAGAAGCCCAAACGGCAGACTCTTTGCTGTTCGGTAACCAAACGGCATGCTTATTACCATTTGGTGTGTGTGTGTGTGTGTGTGTGTTTTTTTCCTTTCGTATGTAATGGTTGGTAGCTCACATGGTTCAACTGACACACGCTACTCCACACACACATATATATATATATATATATATCCAACATCATCACCAGCTAATGGGCCTCACTTACAAGCAACAACCCATTTTGAGGCTCACTCATTCTGAGGCCAATCTAGTGACCCATTCTGTGGCCCACTTCAGAATAACCATGTCCAGTACAAAGGAGCCCATTCTAATCAAAATACTCACATTGAAGCCCATATCAGAGTAACCACCCCGAAGCCCAATGCGAATAAGCCCACCTCGAAGCAGAGCAAAGCGGCGGCATTTCACCTACTGCCATCTCCAGTCGCTCCATCACCACCCATTGGGCACGTGGACGTTATCTCCAACTTTAACCTCATGCGGTCAAGCCATCGACCACTAATCAAAGCTTGCCATCACTTGGAATGACCATCATTGTCATGGCTTTGCTTGGAATGACTACTCGCAATCCTCAAGTGCCTCTCCTCGATACTCCCCACAAACACTGCACTACACACAAGCACACACTTGCACATCGATTCTCCATCCTTAGTCATGAAGCAGTGCTAAAGGTGGTCATGTCCACTGTTATGCACAATTACACTAATAAGCGGGTTGGGAGATTGGTGGTGTTCAATTTTTACCCTTAAAAAGTGTGACAATGCATAGTATGTGAGTAAATTCTGTAAATTTTTCTCACAGAATTGAACATTTGGATCAAATTGCTTCAATTTAAAACTTCAGGGTCTAAATTGACCCAATTGAAACTACATGGACTAAAATGACACAAGGATCAAACTTTAAGGAGCATTTTTTGTATTTATTTATGTCAGTCCGTCATTTATTTAACGATAAATTGACGGAAGGGGTCTAGGTGATACGTGTTTCAAACCTCGGGTGGTGTAGGTGATATTACTTAAACATAAGGTCTAAGTGTGATTAGAGCAAATCTCAGAGAATGTAGATGATATTACTGAAGCGTGAGGAGGTCTAATTTAGAGCAAAGTGACACGACTAAATAGTTGTGCGCTCTTGTGCAACACCCAAGTGTAGGTGATCGTGCAAGTAATACTGGATAAGTCCAGGTTGATCCCACAGGGAAGGAATAGGAAGAATGTCTACTAAGTTATAACCTAAATCAAAAGAAAAAAAAATTAGAATGTTGGGAGTGGATGTTCTAACGAATCCTAATTAATTAAATTAAACTAAATAATAAACTAAACATAAAGAAACATAACTAATTAAATAAATAAACTAAAGATGTTGGAAATACGTGAATCCACATTGATCCTAACCATCTACCATGCATATTCATTAACGCTCTATGGAGTACATCCCTTTTCAGTATTCCGTATTTTTCTAAAGATAAAGAATCAATAGCCCTTTCATGACCGGGACTATATCATCACAAGTGATTTAAAATACTTAGAAGACGGTTTAAAACAATGGTTATTACTTACACTCTAAATGGTATTAGCATTCAAAGTGGTTTTCAAAAGTCATTGAAGAAAATAGCCTTAAGGCTTTAAGTTCTAAAAACTGTTGTGACAAACTGAGCTTATAGGGACAATTTGATGACAGATTTCTAAAACAAAAAGTCATGAAATACTTAAAAGAATCATCTCAGGAATCAACAAGTTCGATCGATCGAAGCGCTCTCGATCGATCGGACATCATCATCCTTCAATCGATCGAAATTTCTTCGATTGCTTGACTATGGCCCTGGTTCGATCGATCGAAATACCTTCGATCGATCGAGCCCAAGGTTTCTAAAGATTGCATGGAAGAGGCTGGAAATCAATGTTTCAACACATATTTCCAACGTCTAAACTACGAAAACATAATAAAACTCGTACAGAAACAGTAACCTAGAGTAATCATTAACATCTAAAGCAATAAGCAATGAAACAAAGAAAAGGGAGAAGAAAAACCTGAAGATAATATGAATATAACTTGTAATCAACATCAATCTTGAGTTTAACAATGGAAAAGGAGGAAGAAAAACAAGAATCTAACCTAATCTACTCCTAATCTAACCCTAAAACTACCCTAAACTGCTGTTTTTCGCGTTCAGGAGCGTCCTCCCTTCGTCTGGCGTCAAAACGACTTATATATAGGGTTCCCGCAGAGTTTACGCAACTTTTGGGTGAATATAAAGTTCGATCGATCGAGCTTAGTTCGATCGATCGAAGGTTCGATCGATTGCACTCTCCTCAATCGTTTGAACTTCTGTGATTTTGACAGCTCTGCGTACCGATGGGAGAATGGCCATAACTTTTTACTCGGACTTCGGATTGACCTCCCGTTTGCGGCCACGCGACCGTAGCTCAAAGATCTACATTTTATATCTCTGGGAAAATCTTCCAAATCTGAAGTCTTCATTGTCAAAATTGGCGTTTTCTCAGATACTTCTGTTGTTCTATCCACCAGAATCACTTTTCTTTAGCTCCACTTCATTGATTTACATCCTAATACCTATAAAACATTGCAAAAACATATGTTTTAGCATTAACACAATAAAAAGATTATTGTTATTATAATGCACCTAAATGTAGGGACTTTGGGGATAAAAGTATGCATAAAAGACCATGTATTACGCTATAAACATGCATTTTTCACCTCGAATCACAAAGCAAACCTCATAGAGTCTAGGTGATATTTATCCAAAAAAATAATAATAATAATAATAATACCATGTCAAATAAGCCCCATTAAGCATTATGGACACACTACCATCTCTGATTTACCCACGAGTCAACCTTTAGAGAGTGAATATGAATAAAAGAAAACTACAAGCCTTGCCATACAGTGAATCATAGAATAAGTTGGAAATTACATTTTTTTTATGAAGGAAACATTCAATTCATACAAAGAGGTTACACTTGACAAATACCACCGTCTCTAAATCCTACACTTTACAATATATAACCCTAGACATTTGTCGCCTATGAGTAGCCAGTAAGTTATATGGAAATCAAAATTAATGTTAGTAGTTATTATTACGTTACAGCTTCTATGGAAGGCCTATCTCTGCCCAGGAGATTCATTGATACGAATCAAAGAATTTTGGAAGCTTCAATAATCGGACAGCCTCCCATGGAGCTTCAAAAATCATTCATGATTAATTCTTAGTTTGGCCTCCATTTTGGTACTTTTCCTTTTTTAAAGCACAATTTCATGTTAATTCGTTTTGGTAACTAGTTTATGAGCTTTGCAAAAATTGAACTTAGGGTCTTTTTGGACTTTTAAAAGCTCAAGGTTGTTTTTTGGTTTCATGATGTCTTTTTAAAGAGTAGTGTGTCACTTGCATAAAATTATCAAACAACTTAGTAATAAATTTCATAAGTTCCTTTTAAAAAAGCCACATAGGGACCAAACTAAGCCTAAATTATACTTCCTAAATTAAGGCCTTACGTTAATTTTGTAAAAAAAAAAAAAAGAACTTTTTAAAGTAAAGAACATATATTACAGAAATAATAAGAAAAAAAGGGGATGTTCAATAATTATTCGGAATTAACAAATTTAAGAAAATAATGCAGATAAATTTATAATGCACAAAATAGAAATCATAACTCTTGCAGATAAATTTAGAACAATGTAGAAGTTAAATGCATTAAACATCAATAAATTTATCTGCATAATTTTCTTATTATTTCTATAAGTTTGACTGAGTAAGTTTTATCCAAAAACTTTAACTGTAATTTTTTTGGATGAAAAGGTGAGCATGCAAAGTAGAAGGTCAAAAAAAAAAAAAAAGATTTCAAAACCCTGATTTGTGATTAAAAAAAATTAATAATAATAATAAACCTACAAAACAAAGCAAAATCCCAAAATTGTTTGTGAAATCAACCAATCAAAGGAAAATAAAATTTACAAAAAAAACCCTAAAAACATAAACAATCAAATCCGAACAAAAGTGTTCGTATTTGTCTAGAATTGATTTTATTTGCATGAATTTATGAAATTACCCCTTGATTTTAACTTGACTTAAAATATATTAAGGGTATTATAAGAAATCAAATTAGAATGGGAATTCACTTATATTTCAAACCAAACAAGAGAATTATTAGAATTCCAAATCAATTCAACTCTATTCTATTTCAAAATTAAACCAAATAGAGTGTAAGATGACATGAAAGAGATCCTTTCTACCCCGAAAATGAGCGTGACATGCGGGATCCTTTATACCCCGAAAATGAGCGTGACATGCGAGATCCTTTATACCCGGTGCTAATCTTCAGCTTAAAGACGAAAAACTCCTTTAAAACAGCCCATGTGTCATTTTCCTCTCTGGCTCTATGTGTGAAAAGAAAACCCTTATTATATAATTAAGGCTTGAATACAAAATATACCCTTTGAAGTTTGGTTCCTATTTCGTTTTAGTCCCTGTAGTATCAATTGCGTTAATTTGGTCTCTGAATTTTTTTAAATAGAAGCAATGTGATCCTAAATGTCCAATTCTATGAGAAAAGTTGAGTGTATTTACTCACATGGTGTATACTGCCACACTTTTTAGGGGTAGAAATGGAACACCACCAATCTCCCAACCCGCTTATCAACTTATTTTATGACAGAATGAGACATTAAGATCACATTCCTTCTATTTAAAAACTCCAGAAATCAAATTGATGCGAAGATTTCTAATTTTGGGTTTGTGGTGGTTCATGTTATTTCCAAAGGTAATGTGTCACACCCCAACCCGCCTCGGGCAAATTAAGGCACTTGTAACAAGCCCACACACCAAATCATCCTCTAACTAAAAGAAAAATCATGAATTAGACCTCCTAAAACAACATTGTTGACACAAAATAGCCCAAGGGCAAAATTATCATTAAATAAGTATATTCAAATTTTATACCAAAAGATAGGTCTTTGAGTCCCGGTTCCAACGCAAAAAACGGCGCGTGAATCCGAGTTTTGTAGTAGGAGATATGCTAGTTTCCGTAAATGTGGACAGTCTGATTTTACAGGGGCGGATCGATCCGCAAAAAGGTCGGATCGATCCGTGAAGCCATTTTTCAGCAGAAAGTCCCCCGAAAAGGGGCGGATTGATTTGAGGGAAGGTCGGATCGATCCGGCTTCTGCAGAAAGTCTCCCTGCTACTAAAAACTTTAGTTTTTTAAGTCCAAAACATTTTCAAACTTCTCCAAACTTTGTGGTGTTAGGAAACTGCATTTCCAGAATTCGTTGACAGTGCGTATAAGTTGGTACTGCAAAAAAAAATTACGTGAAAACTACAATAACCCTACAAGGGCGGAACTAGGGTTACCTTAAACTGCTGAAACGGATTGTTGTAGTAGACGAATCGAGAACACGGGCTCGATGACAGCTCACGATATTCTACCGCATTCCTTTGCTACCAGAATATCGAACTGAGTGTGGGCTCTTTCGAAATCCTTTCTGTTTTCTGCTCTCCCTCTTTTACGCTCTCTTTTCTATTCCGAGTTATAATTCTCTATATAGAAAAACGCAAACTGAGAAGAGAGCCAAAGCAGCATATATATAGGCTATGATAGGGACCATAAGAAGTCAATAAGGAATAGGTTTCCTTATGGAATTAGGAAACCCTAATTCGAACTGAATCAGATTCTTATTTTCATAAATTATAATTCAAACCACTAAAGAATTATAATTGCACTCCTACCCTTATCTCAAAAATATATTTCGAGCTCCATGTTATTAAATGCTTATTATCTCCCCATGTTAAGATTACAGATATCCATTAATTAAATATAATTACTGACAATCATATTTAATTAATTTCTTAAAATTCCTTGAGATCCTCTGCTTAACTTATCTGATATGTCGGATACAAAATCCACCTGCAGGGTTTGACATAATCAAAACTTATAAGCTTTCTCAAGGGGATATCATTAATCCCAAAATTGAGACATGGATTCCATAATTAATTAATAACCACCACACAATTAATATTGCCACCCAATCCAATGAGGTATTGACCCATTTAAGGATCTCACCCTTTTAGGGATCAAAGTGTAAATATCAAATGTACGTGTCTACAAATTAACTTAGGATTTAGAGCATAAGTACTCATAATAGCCATGAGGTATTAATTATCTTATAAGTCAGTATAAAGATAATTACCCCAAGTCAGTCCCGTTTAATACACAAAGTGTACCAGCATAGTGAGTTGAAACTATACCGTTTTTCGTAGTCAAGACAAACCTACTACAACACCATGCTGCAGTCCTACCGATGGTGTGTCCAATCCCATCTAAGACTGTAAACCAAAATCTTACATTCTAAAATCAAAAATGATATGGATACACATCAAACGACACACTAAACGACACACCAGCTTTAAATACATGTACCCTGTGCTGTGTAAGTGATACACAGAAAAGTGTGAAAAATTCAAACAGAGTACATGCATTTAAAGCACAGTGTGTCATTTGGTGTGTCATTTGGTGTGTATCCCTATCATTATTGTTCTAAAATATCTGATGGCCTGATCTTCCGTGTGTAAGCCGAACTCTACACGCCAAACCACCTACTATATAGAATGAGAGACACACATGCATAATATTAAATAAATAATATAATACAAACATTGCCTACACAGATTCTCATAAAAAAATGGATTAACTGATTTTATTAAATGAATAATAAATCAACTACATAAAGCATGGCTTTTAGTATATATCCCTAACATGTGGAAGCATCAAAACATCTTCAAAAATATTTCCAAGTGTTTATAAACATTAACACAACATACCCAAGTGAGATATATCAATTTAAACACATAAATTCCTTTCATGGATCATGAATTTACTCCCAACTTCCATTAATCCATCCCAACCAACATAAGAACTTCTAAAAACATTTCAAAGCTTTCCCATGTGTCTCCAAACAAAAACCAAACTGCAAAAGAGTTTTCAAAATCACTTCCAAACACTTGGCTAGTTAGTCACATACCCAATACTCCTAATGTTCCAACTAGGAGCTCAAGGTTACACCACATCCACATTTTTATCTCAACATGAGCATCAACACCCAAATAAGAGATGTTAAGTTTAAGTTATATCATGAGTCACTTAACTCCCCAAAACTCTTCCAACACACATGACTTGTGGCTTGCAAGTGCAACTCACATCATAAGACACAACCAACACTAAATTATACTTGACATATTACAAAGTTTTTCAAAACATAAGTTGTTCAAATAATTCAAGACATAAATACATTAGCAAGCCAAAACACTTAAGTATATAAACATATCCACATATTCATAATACCCATGCCCAAACCCGTCGTGTCGGTCATTTCCTCCCCTCTTTCCGTGCCCTACCTGCAATGGTTATTCAATAACCACAACAGAAAATATATTTTCGTTTAAGCTTTCGCTTAGTGAGGGAACTAATCATGCTATTGGAATGCTCAATATGCAAATGCAACAATGTAACACCCATACCCGGTAAACGGGTTAATTATCATTTGTATATGCATTGATTAATATAATTAGTGTATAAAAGGGATTAAGGGGAGGCTTGGACTCACCCGTGAAAAAGTGTTCAGTAAAGGAACACAGTTGGAAAAGTCCCTAGTGAGGAGGGACAGGTATTGGAATGGGACCCAGTGAAGGGCCGGATATTAAGATTTGCATTTTAAATGATTAAATGCATTTTTATATGATTATATGGATATTTGTTAAGTTGCTTCCATATTATATCGTTATATGTGTTAGCAATTAGTATTAGTTTGGACACCCAAATAAGGGTATAATTGAAAAAGAATTATAATTAGTAGGTGCGATAGCAACTTCACAAAATATATGGGCCCCACGTTGGGACCCATACGGGACTTAGAGAACACTCATTAGATAATTGGGTAGTTAATGGAATGTTTGGGGGATTTTATAATAGGAACTTAAGAAAATCTGGGGATGTAAATGAAAAGAGGAAAAATTGAGGCTTTGACACCTCAACATATGTTGCATGGGTGTGTATGTGTCAAAATAGAGAGTGAGACTCTCATATGTCCTGGGAATTAAAACAAACAAAAGAAGAAGAGCTCACCGAGAGAGAAGACGGAACCGTCACCGAAGTCGTTTTCCGCCGTTTCGTTGTCGTCGTTCATCCAATTCGTGAACCGAAGCCATTTTTGAACTCGTGGAGGTGAGACGATCGTTCCTATACCTTTAATTTACATTTCAATTGTCGAATTTTGGTAGCTCACACTAATCAGTGAGACGTTGTCTACCAAAAACTTGTAGGATTCACTTTGGAAGGGAAATTGAGTTAGGATTTGGTAAATTCAGCACGTCTCTAGCTTGAATTTGAGTAGATCTTGCTAAGGTGAGTTTTCTACACTAAAGAATGATTGTGTTTAACTATGTTCAAGGCTTCAATGATGTTAGAGATAACAATTTATGCTTAGGAGCTATGAGAATGCCTTATTATATTGATTATTCATGCTTAGAAGTCATGGAGATGTTTGAAATTGTGAGTTGCATGTTAATTATATGAAAATCGTTGTGCTTACATGTATATGTGCTTATATGTTTATATGATTATGTGGTAATCAATGAACATCGGGGAAATGATTCATTAGTTGGGAGTAATAAGGGAGACAAAGAAGAAGAATCCGATAAAGACGGAAGTCCAAGGAATAGAAGTGGCCACGGGACCAAGGGAAGGTCTTCGGGTCTGAATGAATCATTAAACCGGTGGTTCAGCGATTACAAATATGATTTATGTGTTAAATTGTAGCATTGCACATGTTAAGCATTCAATCACGTTTAGATCACTCACTAAGCGTAATGCTTAAGAAAACCGTTTTCTGTTTCTGTTGTGGTAAATAACAACCACCGTAAGTACGAAGCAATACCCGGAGAGAAGGTGACGCGCTCGGGAATGGGGGAGAAAATTAGAACTTGTAAATATGTTTTAAACTTGTGTTAGAGTGTAACTTATGGCTTGGGATCCCTAACTAGTGGATTGAAACCTTGATTCATGTGTTTAATGTCAACATGAAGGAACTTATGTAATTTTCTATGTTAATGTTAATATTGGGTAAGTTGTATGTTTTGATTATTCTGGCAAGTCCGGATACGTATGTTGTAGCTTTTGGGTATGTTCCGCTTTGGAACTAAATGCTTTGGAATGGTTGTAACCAAATGTTTTAAACGATTTGTAATCTTTTCCGGAAAGACTATATGAATGGTTGTTCTTGAAATCAACTAGGAGTGATTATTTGTTTGGCTCATTTGAGGTGGTATGCATTTGTTTAAATGAGAGAGAGAACTTGTATAGATACTTGTCATATCTTTCAAAGTTTTTGCTCAGTTGGAAAAGTGTTGGTTTGAATTGAATCCATTGCTAATAAGTTCATGTAAAAGGGTGTGATTTAAAGGAATTTGTTGGATTGATTGAGGTTATGTTCATGAACTCTTGTTTGAAGAGTTTAAATTTATGTTAGAGAGTGTTTCTAAATGGTTTTAGAGTGGTCCCTTAAAGTTCCATGAGGTTTGGGTTGGTTTTGTATATATTGTAAAACTTGCAACAAATTTGTTTTCTTTAGCAGCAGCAAATTACTTGCTGCTGAAAGTTGACTCAAACGAACTCTGCCCTGGGTTGAGCGAACTCTAGGCAGAATGTCCTTGGGTGTATTCTGCTGAAAGTTGGCTCAAGCGAACTCTGCCCTGGGTTGAGCGAACTCTAGGCAGAATGTCCTTGGGTGTACTATGCTGAAAGTTGGCTCAAGCGAACTCTACCCTGGGTTGAGCGAATTCTTGGCAGAATGATTTAGTGCTTGAATGTAGTCAATCCAAGATAAAAATGAATGTAACTTGGTCTAGGAAGTTCGTATTCACGCGCCGTTTTCAACGTTGAGTTCTTTAATTAGAAAGCTACCTTTTGAGATGAAAACTCGACAAAAGTTTAAAATGACCATTTTACCCTTGGAGTTAGTTACATAAATGAGTTTTATTAAGAGTATAAAGAGAGTTTAAGCTTGTTTAATGCTATATCCATTGGGGACGTGCCTTGGTGGCATTGTTACGGCGGGTTGAGGTGTGACAAACAATTATTATAAACATCAATAAAATGATCTCCGGAAAGTCAAGTAACTCCAGCCACCATCCCCGGGTCCTTCTCACCCCGGATCTTTTTCACTTTTGGGTGCATATAGCGCAACACACACTCTCTTGTGACCCCGATGGCGTCACCGGCATTTCATTGTGATCGTCACCACGCCCCACTCATTGAGGGCTTACTATCCCTTATATATGGGACCTATAAATGGTGACCACTACTTGATTTCCCTTTAATCCATATAAACATTTAAGCAACTTAGCATATAAGCATAGCAATTTCACATTATTGACATGCTTTTTACCCAAATTCGTCAACATATACCTACATAAACATGAATTAAGCAACTACTAGCAACAATTATCACATGAACATATCTAAACACCCAATTTTGGGATTAGAACACTCACCTCCTCAAATTGTTAGCAAAATAAGCCTAGAAATCCCAATTCCTTCCAAGTTTTAGCTCATTTATTAATCGGTGATAATCCTACATAAGTTTGGTACCAAAAACATCGTCTATCAAGAATGGCCGTCGAAAAAACGTTATTGAAAATGAAAATAAAGAACGTGCATGTGATCCCCATACCTCCACGAGTCCAAATATGGTCTCGGATCGTAAATCCGGCGTCGGACGGCGAAGGAACGGTAAGAAATGTCTTAGGAATTTCCGTCGCCGACTCGAGAGCTCTTCGTTCTCTTGAATTTCTGGAAATTTCCTGCTCATTGACACTTATGAGACACATATGCAAGACATGCATATGTGTTGTCCCCTTTTCCCTTATTTCTACTTACCTCCCCAAATTTTCTTTAGCTTTATTATGAAACCCACATGTTAATTACATTAACTACCCACATTTTCTAAATGGATTTAATCTAAGTCCCGCGTGGGTCCTAAACGAGGTCCCCCATAAATTATGAGGTTACTATTAAACCTACCAATTATCAATTATATTCAAATACGCCCTCACATAGGTATCCAAAATGGTCCCTTAACCTATCATAAGACATAATAATATTTTTAAACATTTAAACGAGTACTCATATAAACATATAATGACATCATAATAAAAATTATTTAATTAATTAGACCCTCATTGGGCCCCACATTTATACGAGTCCTGCCTTTTACAGAACTTCCATCTGTGCCCGCATTTGAGCACCTTTTCACATGTGGGTTCATAACCCCACCTTAAATCATCTCATACATTAATTATCTTTAATTAACACATATGATAATCAAATAAATCTTCTTTTCTGGGTACGGGTGTTACATAATGTTACTCTCTGTCAGCAATTTTCTGAACTGCAAGATTAAGTTTAATGGCGTTCCTTAAAAATGTTCTTACAAGTTTCTCAGACGAATGATTCTTGAGACTGAAAGAAGGAAAAAGGATAAAGGCAAAGTTTATCAATGATCTCTTGTTTTATGGATCTGTATTTTTTTGTTTTACTTTTCTAATATCCTTGGAATCTCAATACCCTTTCTAAATTAGGATTGAGTACTGTTATTTTTCTAAGGAATTCATGCATTCCGAATTGTCTACCGGGTCAACTTAACATACTGTAATATCCCAACATTTTGACATGTGATTATGACATTTTAATGTGCTTTATATGGTACTGACATGAATATTTATGTGATTTGTGTACTTAATCTTATTATTAAGTGGTGGAAGGAAATTAAGAGTTGATAAACTCTTGTTGTGTGTTACACATGGCAATCTATTTGGAATTTGTATATTTTGAAAGACATGGAATTATTTTATGCTTTGCATTAGATACATATTTGATGTTAAATGTTGAACTGCTAGACAAGGGAGAAGGTAAACCAAAGGGAAAATGGTGCTAGGGAGATTTCTATCTCAAATTGAAGCTATACTTAAGAAGCTAAGGGTAAGAGGATTCTTTCTATGTGATTTAATTTCATTTCCATAGAGTTTTGATGGATTAATTAGAAGAATTCATATTGATATGCTATGAAATCTTATATAACTTGTAGGAGTTTGAAAGTGAGCATTATATCTTGTCAATACTATATCTAGAGCAAGGTAAGTAACCTCTATCTTTGTAATACCTGTACCCGGAGAACGGGTAAATTATTATTTTTATATGCAATAATTAATATAATTAGTGTATAAATTGGATTATGGGGAGGCTTGGACTCGCCCGTGAAAAGTGTTCCGTAAAGGACACTAGTTGGAAAAGTCCCCAGTGAGGAGGGACAGGTTTGGAAGTGGGACCCAGTGAAGGGCCTAAATTAAAAAAATATGCATTTTTCGTGATTAAATGCATTTATGTGATTACATGAATATTTGCTTAAATGTCTTCATATTATATGTTGATATATGTGTGCATTTGGAATTAGTTTGGACACCCAAATAAGGGTATAACTGAAAAAGGTTCATAATTAGTAGGTGCGATAGCTATTTCACAAAATATTTAGGACCCACGTTGGGATCCATACGGAACTTAGACAAACACTCATTAAATAATTGGGTAGTTAATGGAATGTTTGGGGGATTTCATAATAAGAACTTAAGAATTCTGGGGGTGTAAATGAAAGAGGAGGAAAATTGTGGCAATGACAACACGTTGCATGTAGCATGTGTGTCAAGGAATGAAAGAGTCTCTCATTTCTGCAGGAATCAAACAAAAGAAAAGAGATCATCGAGAGAGAAGACGAGCTCGAGACGACGACGTCGAAATCTCGCCGTTTCGTCGCCGCCGTTTCGTCGGATTCACGAATTGAAGCCATTTTCGAACTCGTGGAGGCCAGACGAATGTTTCTATACCCTTAATTTACGTTTAAATTATTGGATTTTGGTAGCTCATACTTAACGGTGAGACGTCGTTTACCGAATTCTTGTAGGATTCATTTTGGTGTTGAAATTGAGCTCTAATTGGTGAAATTCAGCACTTCTATAGCTTGAATTTGGGTATAATCTTGCTTAAGGTGAGTTTTTTTATACAAACCAAATGATTGTGTTTAATGGGTTCAAAGCTATATGTGATGTTAGAGATGATAATTCATGATTAGGAGTATAAAGATGTTAATCATGTGAATTCTATGAAAATTATATGTTGATACATGAATATGTGTTTATGTGCTTATATGTCTATGTGGTATCCAATGAGCACTAGGGAAATGGTTTATTGTTGGGAGTAATAAGGGTGGTGTAGAGGAAGAATCCGATAAATACGAAAGTTTAAGGAATAGAAATGGCCACGGGACCAAGGGAGGTCTTCGGGTCTGAATGAACCATACAACCGGTGACTCGGCGATTATGGTTACGTCTTATGTATGAATTGTAGCATTGCACGTGTTAAACATACAATCATGTTAGAATGCTCACTAAGCGTAATGCTTAAGAAAACCGTTTTTCTATTTTTGTTGTGGTACATAACAACCACCGCAGGTTTGGAGCCATAATCGGAGGGAAAATGACGCGCACGATGGGAGAGATGGGAGAGATGGGGGAGATTTGGGATTTTGAGCATAAGAACTTCTTTGAATTTGTAAAAATAATGTAAATAATGGTTTCTTTTATGTTAATATTCATATTTGGGTTTAGGAAAAGAGTTTGAATCCTAAATGTGTATTTTGGTGGTTGGAAGTGAATTTGAGAACCAATGTATAATCTCTCTTATTTTGCTCAAGTGTGGTGCAAGTAATGGGTATGACCATCTTGGCAAGTCCGGATGTGTCGCTAGTGTCTTGGACATGTTTCTTTAGTGCGCATAATGCTAGTTATAACATTGAGTTTATCCCCAGCAAGTTTCATGTATTGTGGATAAGAATTTAGTTTTAAAGTTGAAAAGTTTGTTTTGGATCAAATGAAATGAGTTCATGATTGATTAGATCAAATTGTGAATGTGTTTGTGTGATCCAAGCTTGATTTAAGTTTAAAAGTGTTTGGAAATGTGTTGAATATGTTTTCCTAAAGTTTCATAATATTTCCATGTGATTTGGTTGTATTTTGGTAAGTTTGAAACTTGTTTGACACCAAAATTTAGCAGCAGAACCTGTTCTGTAGGTCGCGGATCGATCCGGGTTTATGAAGGGATCCATCCGGCCTTTTCGAGGAGCATACTGCTAGTGGATACAAGAAATGGATCGATCCGGGTTTTATGAAGGGATCGATCCGCTTGTATTTTTCACAGCACGTCCGCTTTTACGGAAACGTGCATACCTTTTTCTAGAAAATTTGGATTCGCGCGCCGTTTGTTGCATTGGAACCGGGAATCAAAAATATAACTTTTGGTATAAAAATTTTACATACTTTCTTAATGACCATTTTGCCCTTGGGGGCTATTTTGTCACAATGGAGTTCTTTAAAGTGGTTTATCCACATTTTCTTCCTAATTAGTGTGTGTTTTGGGTGCGGTTACTCTTGTTACACGTGTCCTAATCCGCCAGGGGTGGGTTGGGGTGTGACAATCTTTGAGGAAACTTTTCAAGTAATGAAATTGTGGCATATAAATGATTTACTTTCAATTCATGGATTATGAGCATGCGTGTATATCATGATTGACTATATGTGCAAGAGATAGAAAGAATTACGTGTTGGAAACATGTTTATGTGATTATGTGGTTAAAGAAGCAATTGTTCTATCACTACAAAGAGAAAGCTCCAAAAGGGAGTGTAGAAAAGCCTTCTAAGGCTTGAGTGTTCAATACGCCTGTATTGGATAGCTCGGAACAAGGATAAATGGTGCCATTACGGGCATGGGGTAGTGAGAAGAACAAGAAGCTTTGGAGATAAATACTTACTTGGTTGTGAATCATTATGTTACATTGAATTACATATCACGTGTTTAAATTATATACATGAATTTATGTCAAAGAGCATGCTATTCACTGAGCTTCAGCTCATGTGGTTATTGAATAACCATTTCAGGTGAAAGGAAAGAGAAGGAGAAAGAGAAATAGATGACGTAAGAAGAGAGTAAGTGTTTAATGTGCATATTGTATATGGCATAGTTGTGTAGTTTGGAACTAAAGGACTTGTTAATTATGTTGTTAGGTGAGTATGTGTAGAACTTGATGTATAAAACTCTTATGTTCATGTATGAAAGGTTTTGACAAGTGCTTTTGCTATTCAAGCATGTTTGATTGCTTAGATGCTCATGACTAGAATTGTGGATAGAAGTTGTTTCGATCGATCGATCGAAATACACACTGTTTTAATTGGTTCAAAACGATGACTTTTACGGAAACAGACAACTTTTTCTGAAATTTTGAAATCGTGCACCGTTTTCAACGTTGGAACCTAGATTCAAACGACTATCTTTTGGTATAAAATCTAACTCAAATTTTCAAATTCCTATTATACCCTTGGGGCTAACCACTTGCAAATGTGGTTCAAATGGGAGTCTAAAAACCTATTTTGTACGTTATTAACATAGGGTCAGGCCTCGGTGGCATGCCACGTACCCTCGTGCCATACTTAGTGGATTTGGGTATTCACGTACCCTCGTGCCTATTATATGTTTATTATTTATATGGTATTTATAAATATGGTTTATTAATAGTATTAAAATAGATTTAAATGCCTATGAGCATTATTAAATTTAAGAAAATTAGGACTATGACCCTAAGGGCACGTTTGGTAGGCAGGAATGGAATAAGGCAGGAATGAAATGGACTCAGGAATGGAATGAAACAGGAATGGAATAGCAATAGTCATTACATTCCTCTGTTTGGCTAAGTTTCTAGGAATTAAATGCCAATTACATTCCAATTTGGGTTTTAAACAATCAATTAGTGGAATACAATCAGATTTAAGCAAAATATTTTATATTTGTACAAAATATTTATGGTACAAACATTCAGTATTATTCATGCAATATTTTGAATTTTTAAAATATTTTTTAGCCTAAATAGTTAATATTTAGTTTTTTTATGAAATAATATTACATTTTTAACAATTTTAGTCCACCTTATTTTTATTCATCTATTTGCAAAATCTCTTTAAAAATTTAATATGTTTGCTAGTTATAATTAAATTTTGAGAAAATTACACAAACCTTCCCTGAGGTTTGCCTTAATTACACGGACCTCCCCTCTTGTTTCAAAAATTACACAGACCTCCCTCGAGGTTTGTAATTAGGTAACAAAACGCCCCCTCCCCTAATGGTCCGTTACTTTTTTTACATTTGCCTCCCATGAACATTACAATTAGCCTCCCTAATATTATAAAATTGTCATACTAAAGCCCCCTTTCTCTTATATTTTTGTGCTAATTATAAAATCCCTCCTCCCTCCTATGTTTTTGGGTTAATTTTTTTAGCATTAATTTATATCTACACAAAATATACACAAAATATATATAAATAGGTTCAAATTTTTTTTTTCCCTGAACAAACCTCTATCAAGCCCCCCTGTATTAATTTTCTAGATATGCCCCTGTCCCTATGCTTCAAAAGTGGACACTTAACCCCCTGTGATTGTGGACTAAAATAGAACTGTTATGATTTCACTCAAAGACCGTTAACCCCAAAATTAACATCACAAAATGGGTTAAGTGTTTATATTTTTAACCAATTTTAGAATTTTTGTCAGTTTTGAGTGAAATCATAACAATTCCATTTTAGTCCACAATCACAGGGGGTTAAGTGTCTACTTTTGAAGCATAGGGACAGGGGCGGATCTAGAAAATTAATACATGGGGGGCTTGATAGAGGTTTGCTTGGGGAAAAAAAAAATTGGACCTATTTATATGTATTTTGTGTAGATGATATAAATTAATGCTAAAAAAATTAACCCAAAAACAGAGGAGGGAGGAGGGATTTTATAATTAGAACAAAAATATAAGAGAAAGGGGCTTAGTATGACAATTTTATAATGTTAGGGGGGCTAATTATATTTTAAGGGGAGGCTAATGTAAAAAAAACTAACGGACCGTTAGGGGAGGGGGCGTTTTGTTACCTAATTACAAACCTCGAGGGAGGTCTGTGTAATTTTTGAAACAAGAGGGAAGGTCTGTGTAATTAAGGCAAACCTCAGGAGAGGTTTGTGTAATTTACCCTTAAATTTTTTTAGTCCAATGTTAAGTTTAATAAGTATTTTATGGTTTTTTTAGTATGAATAATATTTAATCAAAATATTTAATATTTTATAAAAAATTTATATTTTAAAAATATTTAATATATTTTTTAATATTTTAAATAATATTTAATATATACATATTTTTATAAAATATATTTTAAGAAAATGTTTTATATTTTACAATTATAGTCAATCCTGTGGGAATGGAATGAGCATTCCTTGGGTTTTGGCAAGGAATGCCCATTCCTGCTTAAGTAGGAATGACCATTCCAAAAGCAATGCTCATTCCACTGCATTTGGTCACACCAAACACAGGAATGGAATGAATCCAGGAATGACCATTCCATTCCAAGGTGCATTCCTGCCTACCAAACGTGCCCTAAGTATGTTTTATAATGTGTTATAATTTATAAAGGTATAATACTATAGTTTAGTATTCTTAATAATTGATAAGGAGTTATTTTACGAGTATAATAATTATTATAAATACCAAACGAGCTCCGAAAATTATGAGAAAAATACTGACAGTGTATTTTAATATATAGTATTTATTAAAAATACTTTCAAGTACTGATTTCATAGTATAAGTATATTTATGTATTTAAATTCCATTTCGGGTATTTTCTGGTATATATTATCTTTAATAATTCATAATAAATAATCTAGGACTCCAATAAATACGCGGTCAGTTTCCAGAGTCTTAGAATAATGTCTAGAACATTTTTCTTATATTTGGTGACCTTTCAACTCGGTCAAAAATACAGCCTGTCTTTAGGGCCACGTTAGTGTAGAAAGCCCTGCCCTTTTACCTCGTAAAACGCGACGGACTCCGATTTGAGTCTAGTCAATGACGTTAGACTTAGAATGACACGTAGATCACTACCTTGTGGTTTATATCCTCATTGAATATAATTACTATAATGCCCCTATAGTTGGTACTCATTCTTTATTATTGTTTCTTCTGTTTATTATTGTAGAACTCGACGGTTAGGTGCTACCGAGGATCGGTGACTTAAGGTGAGTTTCCTAACCTCACTCTAATCCTAGTAAGATTAATATAAGATAAATATCAGTTATCTGTATGATGTATGGTATTAGTAATGTGTTGATTATGATGTTATGCGTTCCCAGAATCTGTATCACTACGATTATTCATGCCATGGTAGTATTATCGTATATGCAAGCATGTTAAGGGTTTTATCTATATGATTACTGGTATCAAATCATGGTTATGTGATCCATGTTTATATAATGATGTTTTCGTTCTTAAGATGACGGATGCACGTTTTTGTGATGATGGCTAATCAGAGTAGAAAACGCATGAAATGTTAACGAAGTAAATAAAAGAAGTAGAGACGTATACGAGTAAATGATAATGGACATTTGCATATGATGACATGAGCTAGTATGCATTGCATGAAGAGCGAGATGTGATTGAATGAGAAATGTGATCGAGAAAGAGAAGTGAATTTGAGTAGAGTGCCAATTGGGCAATAGTTTGAGTGCCAGTTGGACGACAGTTAATATGCCAGTTGGACGACAGTTAATGTGCCAGTTGGGCGACAGTTTGAGTGCCAGTTGGGTAACAGTTAATGTGACAGTTGGGCGACAGTTTGAGTGCCAGTTGGGCGACAGTTAATGTGCCAGTTGGGTGACAGTCAGCGTGCCAGTTGGGCGACGGTTTGAGTGCCAAATAGGCGATGGTGTGAATGCCAGTTGGGCGACAGTTAGAGTGCCTGTTAGGGCGACAGTTAGATTGTTGGTCAAACGACAGACAGATGAGAAAGAGAAAGTGATGAGAAAGGATTAACGAGTGAGACGTTTGGTTCTGGACAAGTGTTGTAAGTTCATTGTTCAGGTCATGGATTCGACATCCCAATATGAAGATAGTAGTATTGGTCGTACTTTGACACACACGAGCATGTTGATGAAAGGATAATGTATTCTATGATGAAATGTGATTATATGCTTAATTGTTTACATATTTTGTTGAGATCCTTGCTATGTCCGTGAAAGAATGTGTCTTTTGATAAGAGATTAACTATACAAAATTAACGCGAGTTGAGTGAAATTTGTATTTATTGATTATTGTGCGGTTGGACTCTCACTCAACTCTGTTCCAAAGCTGTGGCATGTTACGCCCTGGGCATTCATATGTCCAGAGTGATGCAGGTTTGTTATTAGATGAGGGAGCTCAGGATGCAGTGCTGAGGAGCTAAGAAGGATAGAGCCGAGCTGCAGATTGAAGATAGTTATCTCAGTAGTTTCTTATGTCAAGTTTATGTAGTATGTATAGTTTGAGCCTCTTGTATTAAGATTGATGATATTGTAACTTGCTCTATTTCCGCTACTATATTTGTATTCTGTTAAGTTTAAGTTATGCTTATACTTTAGCATTACCTTATGAATGTTGTTCAGAGTTAGAAGGACAGAACGGTAAATCAACCAGTCACGTGTCTACGGACCCATAAAGGAAGATTTTTATTTTTCCTATTTTTGGCTTACTCCGGGGCGTGACATGTTTCCCAGATAATGGAAAGAGGAAAAGATTTGTTAATCAATCTTAAGTGTCCTACTCTAGCATATTTTAAATGGTATAAAGATATCTTTCTATCTAGATTAATGCTTAGAAATGATGCTAGCCAAGATTTTTGGAAAGAAAGATTCATTGCAGGATTACCCCCTCTTTTTGCTGAAAAATTAGGGCAAGAATCAGACAAAAGAATGATAACCTACTCCCATACAATCAACAGGTCCAAGAAGGTTGTCCTTCTCGTCCTTCTCGACTTTCGCTTCCGCGTTGCATAAGTTATATGATAAGATAAGATAAGAATTGTCTCCTTGATTATAGTATGAATTTTTACACCCCCACCCCCTCAAAAAAAAAGAAAGATTATAGCATGAAATGATCAATGTCATCCAAAACTAATTTTGCAAGTTATATATGAATCTTAAAATAGTGTATGATTATTTTTATTTTTTAATTGCAATGGAGGAGGGTAGATTCGAACCTACACCTACAACGTGAGAGAGTTGGTGTTGACCGACTCAAATAGAACCTCGGCCCTAAAATAGTGTATGGTTAGTTTTACAAATTATAGAACTGTATCTCTTTGTTAATTTGTGGAGTGCCCAATTTGTTATACATGTACACTTCTATTTTATTTTAAGGCTTCTTGCCTAATAATAATTAAAAACATATGTATGTACAGGCCATAAGTTGGAAGTTGGGGGCCAACCTATTTGGAAATTAAGTGAGATTATGGTAACTTATTTTTTGGAACAAATTTGACAAAGGTAACTTTGCTATGTTATCTTCTATCGATATATAAAATCTACTTAAAATAGAAGGCCACCATGTCTAAACAATAGTTCTCACTAGGACGTCTAAGAAATGACATGCACTGGCATAGTGGCTTTATGGCTTCAAAGCTCACTATGGTTTGTTTGAAAAAGCTTAAAATTAGACCAAGTTCAATCCAGGTCTCACAAGAACCAAGGTAATGTGGGTTCAACAATGAACCAATTATAAAAGAGTAATTAGATTGGACACATACTCCTACACAAGAAATTGAAACTTACCAAATACTTGAATTTGCAAAATCAGTTCACTCATGAATCACAGCGCAGGTTCTTTGCTTTTCCAAATAACCTCTAAGAAATCCTTATAACTACCATTACAAGATGTAGCTGATAAACCAGAAATTAATGCACGACAGTAATAGACATGTTTTGATCTGAACATCCAAAAAATTAAAGGGTAAATTACACTGGCCTCTCTTGAAGTTTGGCATAATTACACAGACCTCCCTCATATTTTGAAAAATTACACAAACCTCCTCTTGAGGTTTATAGTTAGGTTTCACTCACCTCCCCTCCCGTTAGTTAACTATTAGTTGACCAAACATAAAAGTTAAGGGTCTGTTTGATAACCATTTCGTTTTGGTTTTTTTTGTTTTTGTTTTCATTTTTTTGAAAATGGCAATAAAAAAAGCGTTTGGTAAACTTAATTTTGTTTTTTTTTTTCAAAATCAATTTCAAAAAAGGGACAAAAAATGAAAACAAAAATTAGTAGCTTCCAAAAAAAGCAAAATCGATTTTGCTATCCAAGATTACTATTTTGCCCTTACCAATTTTAAAAACCATAACTATTTAACATTAAACCAAAATTAAACGTCGTCATACTCGTACATTTTTTTTTGTTGGGACCAAAAAAGTATATAATCGCAAAATGACCAAATTGCCCTTAAATATTACATTTAATAAATTAAAAAAATCAAGTCTTCAAATAACACAATGTGACATACTCAAAAGTTATTCGAGGTTTTGGATTCAATGGCGAGGTCCATTTGGTCTGAATCTAATTGTAAAAGGGTAATACTTGGGACACAACCTTCATACAACTTTCATACAACCTCCCCAAAAGATGTATCTATCTCTCTCATGTGATGTCACTGGACCCCACAATGACACAAGAAAAAGATAGACACATCTTTTGGGGATGTTGTATGAAAGTTGTATGAAGGTTGTGTCCCAAATATTACTCATTGTAAAATGACTATTTTGCCCTTTATACTTTAAAATGCCATAACTAGTTAAGACTAAACTAGAATTGAACATCGTCAGAGCCTATGAACTCATTCTAATATTAAGACCATTTGGAGAGCTAAAAAGCATATATATTGTAAAATGACCAAATTGCCCTTGGAGCTTACATATAAGAAGTTAACATTGTTAAAATCTTCAATTAATACGGAATGACCTACCCCTAATTTTTTGACGTTCTGGATCCAATGATAGGGTCCATTTGACCTGAATATTTTTGTAAAATGACGATTTTGCCCTTCAAATTTCAAAATGCCATAGCTTGTTAATTTTATGCTAGAATTGAACGCCGTCAAAGCCTGTGAGCTCATATTTAAGATAAAGAATATTTGGGGCCTAAAAAGTACATATATGGTAAAATGACCAAATTGCCCTTGGGATTTACATATACGAAGTTAATATTGTTAAAGTCTTCAAATAATACAGAGTGGCCTACCCAAGGTTTTTCGTCGTTCTGGATCCAATGGTATGGTCCATTTGGCCTGAATATATTTGTAAAATGACTATTTTGCCCTTAAAATTTAAAATGCCATAACTTGATAAAATAAAATCAGAATTTAACGTCGTCAAAGCCTGTGAACTCATATTATTATGAAGAACATTTTGAAACCTAAAAAGTATATAGATCGTAAAATGACCAAATTACCCTTGGGGCTTACATATAAGAAGTTAACATTGTTAAAGTCGTCAAATAATACGGAATGGCCTACCCCGAGGTTTTTCGACATTCTGGATCCAATGGTAAGGTTCATTTGGTCTGAATACATTTGTAAAATGACTATTTTGCCCTTCAAACTTTAAAATGCTATAACTTGTTAAGACTAAACTATAATTAAACATTGTCAGAGCTTGTGAGCTCATATTTAAGATGAAGAACAATTGTGACCTAAAAAGTATATAGATTGTAAAATGACCAAATTGCCCTTGGGGCTTAAATCTAAGAAGTTAACATTGTTAAAGTCTTCAAATAATACAGAGTGACCTAGCTCGAGATTTTTCTACGTTTTGAATCTATTAGCGGGGTATATTTGTAAAATGACTATTTTGCCCTTATAAATTTAAAAATCCACAACTTGTTAAGATTTAACCAGAATTAATCATTTTATGATCTATATACTTTTTAGGCATTTTGATTTAATCTTAACAAGTTATGGCATTTTGAATTTTTAAGAGTAAAATAATCATTTTGCCCTTATGTATTCAGGACAAATAGACCGCTCCATTGGATTTAGAATATCGAATAACCTTAGTGTAACTGTGTAAGTCACCCCACATTATTTTAATACTTTAACAATGTTAACTTATTACAAGTAAACCCCAAGGGTAATTTGGTCATTTTACCATATATATACTTATATACATACTTGTACGTTCCCAAATGTTCATCTTAATATGAGCTCACAAGCTCTGACGACGTTCAATTCTAGTTTAGTCTTAAAACGTTATGGTATTTTGAAGTTTGAAGGGCAAAATAGTAATTTTACAAATATATTCAGGCCAAATGGACCCTACCATTGGATCCAGAGCCTAAAAAAACCTAAGGTTAGGTCACTCTGTATTATTTGACAACTTTAACAATGTTAACTTCTTATATGTAAGCCACAAGGGCAATTTGGTCATTTTACCATATATGTACTTTTTAGGTTCCAAAATGTTCTTCATAATTATATGAGTTCATAGGTTTTGACGACGTTAAATTCTGATTTTATTTTAACAAGGTATGGCATTTTAAAGTTTTGAGGGCATAATAGTCATTTTACAAATATATTCAGGCCAAGTGGACCCTACCATTGGATTCAGAACGCCAAAAAACCTTAGGGTAGGTCACTCTGTATTATTTGAAGACTTTAATAATGTTAATTTCGTATATGTAAACCCCAAGGGCAATTTGGTCATTTTACCATATATGTACTTTTTAGGTCCCAAATGTTCTTATCTTAAATATGAGCTCACAGGCTCCGACGACGTTCAATTCTAGTTTACTCTTAACAAGTTACGACATTTTGAAATTTGAAGGGCAAAATAGTCATTTTACAAATATATTGAGGTCAAATGGACCCTAGCATTGGATCTAGAACGTCGAAGAATATTGGGGTAGGTCAATCCGTATTATTTGAAGGAGTAATACTTGGGGCACAACCAAAGCCACAACCTTTTTTGCACAACCTTCATTTTGTGTCTATCTCTCTCTTGTTGGGTCCCACAGTGCCAGTGACCCCACAATGCCCACTAGGAGAGAGATAGACACAAAATGGAGGTTGTGCAAAAAAAGTTGTGGCTTTAGTTGTGCCCCAAATATTACCCTATTTGAAGATTTTAAGAATGTTAACTATTTATATGTAAGTCCCAAGGACAATTTGGTCATTTTACAACATATTTTTATTTTTAGGTTCTAAAATGGTTTTTATAATAATATGAGCTTATAGACTTTGACGACATTAAATTCTATTTTTTTTTTACCAAGTCATGTCATTTTAAAATTTTAAGGGCAAAATAGTCATTTTACTAAGAAGTTATAAAATTTTAACACAAAAATATAGTTTACCAAACACATTTTTTTGTTTTTGTTCTCTCTTTTTAAAAAACAAAACAAAGTTACCAAACGCATTTTTTATTTTCTTTTTTTAAAATGAACACAAAAATTTCTAACACAAAAACTAATAAATGAAAACAAAAAAATGAAATGGTTATCAAACGGGGCCTAAATTTGTGTTAATTTTTTTCAAAATGACTAGTTTACCACCACCATCTCACCTTTCAGATTTGCTCCCTAATTTCATTCTCAGCTCTCATGGTATCTAAATCACAGCGGAAACCTCTTGTTTCCTTGCATGTGATTTAGGAGCAATTCATGATTTCCACTTGGTGGACATTCACGTTCCAAATGATAGGGTTTAATTACTTGAATATCTGAATTCCTTTAAGCACTGATGATACCCACTTCTTGATGGTGGACCAGCATTCTTGGGATGGGTATTCAATATTGGTAATGATGAATCTCCATATACATACATACGTGTGTGTATATATATAAAAATAGGGTTAGGCTCTTCAGTGTACTGGAAAAGTGCACTGGACTTTTAAACCTAAAAAATCCACAAATCAGCTGCCCCGAGACGGCCCCTGTGTTTTTTTCGGCTTACTCGCCCAGTGCACTTACCACCCAGTGTACTGGAGAGCCTCTCTCTCTCTCTCTCTCTCTCTCTCTCTCTCTCTCTCTCTCTCTCTCTATATATATATATATATACTAGTAATTGCTCGTGCCCGTAAGCATAGCACAAAAAAAAAAGAGGTCAATGAAGCTATTTTTTAAACTCATTTAATGAAGCTATTTAATCATACCTAACATTGTTCCTGTTATTCAAATGATTAAAAAAAACTTAGTTGCTCATGTCATTCAAGAACAACCCATAACATGAAACCGAAACAAACAAATTAAGAGCTCAAAAGAATCTTTTAGCTCAGTTTTCAGACCCCAAAAAAATAAAAATAAAAATAAAAATCCCTTAAGTCACTATTTCTACACCCATAGGCCACATTTGACTGCCAAAGCCTAAAAAATCCGTGGATCAGCCGCCCCGAGGTGGACCGCGGGTTTTTTAGGCTTACTCGCTCAGTGCACTTACCACCCAATGCACTGGAGAGCCTTTCCCTATATATATATATATATATATATCTTACACGCATCATTGTAGCAATTAGAATGTTGGACTAAAATTAAGAAAAGCTATCAACAATAATTGAATTGTAGGAGGGTTAATTGCATAATTTCACTGATGCAATGAAGATCCTAAATCCCACAATCTGAACTGGGTACCTTACTAATTAACAAATTAATAAGGAAAATTAAAGGAGAAAATGTAAAACTAAAAGCACACATTACATCCTATCCATCCATATCATAGCGACAAAAACATGATATTCAACGAAAGGCAGCACGCATATGCTCCCGGTCGACGCCAACGAATTCTCCGATGCATTTTCGGGATGTGATCTTTTCAAGAGGGAGACATTAGATACAACTACATAAACTCTATGAGTAAATAATTTGGGCATGAGTTTCCAGTAGGGGGGAAGATGATACATACAAGAGCCTAAACTCGCACAAATCCCAATCTGATCCTCCTGAATTTACCCCCGAAAGAAGAAATGGTAATATCCGTTTTCCTGTGGAAGGAATGCATAAAGGAGGAAGAGTTTTTGCTACCTGTTTGAGTGCTTTGACAGCTTGAGTGCTTTGGGAAGACCAGGGAGGAGCATTCTTCTTGAGAAGCGAGGAAAGCGTCTTCTCTATAAACAGGGGCGTATATGTGGTTATGGGTGTGTGTGTTTATAAATTTGTTGATTTATCAGATTTAAAATCTTATTTGGAGGGTCTGTTAGGTATTTCACACACTAAGTTAGGACAGTTAGGGTTTCATCTCTCCCAAGGGAGGTCCGTGTAATTTTTCAAACTACGAGGGAGGTCCGTGTAATTAGGCCAAACCTCAAGCAAGGTCAGTGTAATTTACCTAAAATAAAATTGCAGAAATTCAGTGTCTAGAAAAGCAGTCACAGATAGGAAGGAATTCAAGAACAAGTGAGATCGCCAAAACAAAAAGTTGGAAGTTAACAAGGAAAGAAAATCTCATAACAGTGTTTTCACATGGTCTAATCTAAACATCGAAAAATAGTCCACTTAAACATCCAAACGATAAAATGGCAGATGTTCGTCGCCTAGAAAAGCAGTCACAGATAAGAGTTGCAGAACAAGTGAGCACAAAAACAAAGAGTTAGGCAGATAAACAAACAATGATAATCTCATGCCATAATTTTGGCAGACCTGACATAGAGGCTGTCCACAACCTTACCCATGTTCTGTATGGTCTCCAACGTGGCGGGGTAGATAGCATCCGGCTTAGGATCATCGAAAATGATGAGACACCCGACACCTTGATCGAGAGTCCCAGCAAACTTCTTGTCTAAAATCATCTGAGAAAGCTTCTTCTCCACATGATCGACCTCAAGTTCGATCAGCTCCGCAATGTGTGTAATCTCCACCCTTGAAAACGGCTCGATCAATCTGCACAAGTTTTGCTCCAAAAGCGTGTCGTATAGAGACGACAGGTGCCTGTGCACGATTGGATCTTCCTCTAACTGGCCTTTAAAGTCACGAACAGCTGTTTCGAATAACTTCAAGGACCGCTTCGAATGAGCATCAGCAATTGCTTTCATAGCATCGAGTTCCGGTCCCAAATATTGCAAACCCGCTTTGGAAGAGATTATTCCTGCCACGTCATCAGATTGGTTCACCATGATCTTGCATAAAAGCATGTACTTGAGGCTAAAGACTGCCCTTGGATCTTCAAGTGCATTAAAGGCCTCAAATGCTTCAAAGAAATAGCTATAAGCTGTTTTGTAGTCCTTCTCTTCCGCGTGTAGAATTCCACTTTGTAAATCTATAGTGCCTTGCTGAGCTGGAGGCACATAAATAGCATTTGCTGCTGTTCTAGCTGCAGTGAGAGCAGCTTTTGCCTTGGGAAGGTTTCTCAAAGAGAAGTGTAGTTTGCTTTCCAGCAAATCTATATCCACAAGAAGAAGTTTATCATCAAGTCTTCTAACTTCCTTCACTAAGCTTGAAAGAAGGGTCAGAGCTTCTGAATACTCTTTGCTTTCCATCAAAAGAGAAGCGAGTCTAGCCTCAACTCGTTGTCTAAGGAATGTACGCTTCTCAGCTCGGGTCCACTGAACCATTTCTTTACAGAGTGATATTTGAAGATCGGACGTCCCGGGTATTTTGGCAAGAGAGTCGATGATTCCTCTTACGATTTTTGCAGTTTTAGCCTTTGGGATCAAGGAAAAGAAGGGTCTCAACTGGGTCAGAAGACTCCGAAGATCCTCGGCTCTACTCTGGTCTCTGAGATGGTCGGAGAGGTTTGTGATAGCCTGTTCTTTGATGCGCAAAGCTTCGGAGGACGATGACGGGTCATCAAGCACACGGTAAAGAATAGAAATGGCTTCTGACGGGTCTTTAGCTTCCAAGGCCATTGCAATTGAGTCAGTTGTTGCAGGGATATACGATGAAGACATGGTTACAGCTATGAGTCCTGCAAAACAAGATCATTTTTATTGTTAAAAAAGGTCCCAAAGCCAAAGGGGTGCTCCATGCGAAATTCCTGATTCAACAATTTTCTTGTCACCATGCTCTACATCACGGCAGTCATCAAAGTAACAAT
Organism: Hydrangea macrophylla; assembly: GCA_033977485.1. Taxonomy (NCBI): domain Eukaryota; kingdom Viridiplantae; phylum Streptophyta; class Magnoliopsida; order Cornales; family Hydrangeaceae; genus Hydrangea; species Hydrangea macrophylla. The sequence continues at coordinate 135,938,984 of CM066991.1, forward strand.
GATCAGACAGAGACACAGAGGGCGTAAATAGATCAAGATCATAACCCACGAAGTGCAACAACTTGATTTAGCGGTTTGCAATTGTAAACCAGAGAAATGCACAAGTCCTGTTTTGTAAACCCTTTTGATGGCAATGGTGAAACATTGCTACTAGGAACTTGACCAAAAAAGAAAAGAAAAAAAACAATATAATTAACTACATCTAGGGTACAGTACAACTTGTGCAGAAGTACGAAATTGATGAAAAAGCTACAGCACCAAAATATGCAAAATACTTTTTTTTTTTAAAAACAATTACCATGGCCATTTCAAAAAAATGAGCATACCAAAATTTTGAAATGGAGGATTATTTGTGAATGTGTGAAATGGAGGATTATTTGTGAATGTGTGGACATAAGCAGTTAATGAAGACCAAAGGCTCAGATGAGATGATATGCTCGAGAAAGAAGCAAAACACGAAATCACCAATCCAGAGTAATGCTGTTCAGATTAAAGATGTTTTGAGTTAGAACATAACAGAAATAATGTGGACCCTGCTATTAAAAAAAAGACGTGATAGTCGGTAAGAGAAGGATCTATTGCAAAAGCCCCAGAGTCCATCCCAACTACATATCTGCGCTTATAAAATTGCCCGAAGACACCTTGAGGAAATAGAAAAAAAAAAAAAAAAGAAGAAGAAGAAGAGACTTTTGAAAAATTAACTCGAATTCATTGTAAGATTAATCGTAAGTTCCAAACCAAAGGCCTTCAACATTCGTGCAAAGTCTAAAATTAAATTCAAATTATCCTTTAAACCTCCAGATTGTTCCATTGATGATAAACAAGCAACATAATTACTTCTCTTTGAAGCAGTTTTCAAATAGAAAAAACATTAATTGAAGGCAAGGCTTAGAGTAATACTAATCACATTACCAATAGGAACCTCCTAATAAAATCCAATTTTAAGTTCATTCTCTCATTTTGATGCAACCGCATCCAAACCACTGGCGGAGACGGAACTGAACAATACCAAGCTTTGGCCACCGGCTAGAAAGTACCGGTGCAGGTATGGATGCGCAGATGCGGGATTCATCAATTTTCCAAACATCTAGGATGCAGGTGTGGGTACTTGTATAAACTGTACTTTCTTTTTTTTTTGCAGTCCCCTCTATAAGTGACATGCTTGGGCTGTTGAGTATTTGTATACATCTAAAGTTTGCCTTATAACCATGCACCTCTAGATGCCTTGTGGTGGAAGGATTATTTATCACCAAAAACATAAAAAGAAGGCTTCAGGGTTTTCAGTACTTGTAGGTTAACCTTCGAAGTAGTGTCAACACTTTATATGAAAGGTACAAAGCTAGGGATGGAAAGGTTAGTAAGGTTCATGTAGCCTTAGTATATGATAACTTTCAAAATAATTCCAACCTATGAAGCACTGGTGTTGGCATGGGGACGCGAGTGCGGGGAGTTCGTCAACTTTCTCAAAATCAAGAGTGCGGGTGTAGCTAGGGATGGCAACGGGAAGGGTATGGGACGGGATGCCCATACCCCAACCCCGCCCCGGTTGTAGGAACCCTTCCGCCGCCCCGCCCCGAGGGGTTGTGTGTCCCAACCCCGACCCGCCCCATAATCAAAACCCCGTCCCCGCCCCGCCCCGCCCCGATTTTTTTTTTTCCCCCGAAAGTGAAAAAAAAAAAAAAAAAAAAAACAAGGACAAAAACAGAGCAAAGCATTGAACATTCATTCCATCTCATCTATGAATGGGCCTAAAACCAAATAGGCGCCAAAGGAGCATACCCACTTTTGCATAGATACTTATAAATTATAATATATACACATACAAAATTATAGAATACCAATTGGGTGAGCGGTGAGGGCAGGGCGGTTGGAGACGGCGGTGTGTTTGCTTAAGAAGATGAGCTCGTCCACGACCTCACCGGTGGTCTCTTCCCAACGTATGTCCAAGTGATCCTCTTCCACTATGCCTTTGTCGTGCTCTAACAATCTCACCTAAGGCCAATTGATCAATTGATCAAATACGAGAACCCATCAAGGCACCAAAAAAAAAAATCAGAGAAATCCAATATATAAGAAGATGAAAAAAGAGGAAGAAATCTCTCTCTATATACACACAGATCTCTCTATATATATACACACACACACGAACACACACATATCTATATCTATATATATATACACACAGAGATCTATATCTATATATACACACACACACTTAAATCACGAACACACACACAAACTTACTTGAATCATGAACACACACAGGCAGATTGTGGATCTCACAATTTCTTCTTCTTCTCCTCTCTCTCTCTCTCTCTAACCCGACTCGGGTTAAAGATTTATATCCCATACCTGCCCTTAACCCTATTGAACCACCCCCATACCCTACCAATTACGGGCGGGGCGGGACGGGGAACCCGAAAAACCCGCCCCATTGCCATCCCTAGGTGTAGGGGGGGTACTTATATAAAATATTTAAAATGCACTTTTAAATACTTCTATAAACTATACGTAGTCTTGATTTTTTATGCAATTAAGATGAATAACAAGTATAAATAAGCCATACTAGCATGTTGACATGTATCCAACTACCAACATTCTTAAATTGACTCGAAATTGTCTAAAACTATATTAGAGTCCTTTTTTTTAACAAAAATAATCTAAAGAAACACCCCACTGCATCCGAGAAGAATCCAGAATCCACACTAGTGCGGGTGCGAGTCTATGGAGTGAGGGTGCTTCGACCTTTTAGAAGAGTCCCTGCTTCCTTGATTCCAACAATGAACTTTAAGAGACGTTCATTGTTACATCAGACTAGTGTCACATATTAATATATTCCAACTTCAATCCAAGGGATTGTACAATCCGTGCTAAAAGACATCCAAAATTGAACACCCACTTCAAAAACCAAACTACAAATTTGACCCTTTTGGTACACAACCTAATCCATTTCCTTGTAAACTTTCATTATGGCAATTCAATTCATCCTAAGAAGCACAAATACACAACGATGACATGGAAAAAACAAACAAGTAGGACATGGAGATCGTTGCAACACAATAAATAGCAAATATACATTTAAAGGTCTATGACCAAGTGATGGCAAACCATCAGGCTTACAAGTAATCTCTCATTCCCGTTGTCGAGAGACTTTAATAAATACAGTATGCCAAAACGGGGATTTGAGGTGGTTAGACATGTACCCCGAAATGTTCTCAGGAATCTCAGCATAGGAGCCTATGGTTCCATTCTTGTTGAAAGTGATATAGTTTGTAGTCATACTAAGATACCTAACTATCCTTTGTTCCAAAATGTCTCAATTATTTCGAACTCTGAAAAGTTCAAAAAAATCGATTCTTGAAACCTTATTATTTCAACAAAACTAATATGGAAATCGTTAGTTTTTAGCTTTCAAACTCAAAATTTATAGCCTCCAGTCTGCAGGAAAGTGCTACAGAAAAGAGGGAAAACTTAGCATCATTTTGCATTTAAATTTTTGGCAATATTAGTTGTATTCCAAAGTATCCAGCTGCTGTCTGCTGCATGTCCGACCAAAGAAACTTTAGAAAATGACATTGATTTTGGTGTCTTACATGCATCAAGAAGTTTCTTGCGAATGTTGGATCCATATACTTGACCTTTTAGCCTTGAGGCATCTTTGTGCATCCTATAATTCATCCTTTTCCATTAGGTAGCTAACCATTGTTGCCAAATCGGTATTTGTATCGTGAATTGAAATGCCTTCACCCTGCGGGCTTTAGAGGGATCTTCAGTTTTCTAAAGATCGCCGTAGCGAGTTGAATCGAGTCATGAATCGTAATATTCAGTGACAAATTGAGAAAATTATGTATAAAACAATCTAATAACATTAAATTTCCGTCCGTCTAAGCTTTGGCAAGACATTGAGTTAATGGCAAAAGATGTCAATTCGAAATCCCACCGTATGTTCTCTACTTTTATAAGATTATAGTTTAAAAAATAAAATAAACCATTACTTCATCAATGAGCAATCAAATATGAATCGCCATAGATTTAGCATTGATACTTCATAAACTTCAGAGATAAAGTCAACAAAATATACTTCATTTAAGCATTTACTTCATCATCACAACTTTCAATTTCAAATTCCAACTTGTCCATGACTCCTTGATCCCTCAAATCAAAAGAATACATTACCGACTCTTTCCTTCGGTCCACCCGTCATACATCAAAGTGCATGCCCTAATCACAAAATGTTTCATTGCACAAAATGGCCAGTGATTAATTCAAGGGTCAACCACAATTTAGTGACGCCATTGGTTCTCCGAGGAGTTGAGTGTTAGAGAAGAAAAAGAAGAAGAATTGGCATCAAGATGCTTCTAAAATTTTGCAGCACAAACAATCAATTTGAAATTAAAGCTAAATAATTAGCTCAAAAAGTTTCTCATTCCACAGCATATCCTCTTAAAGACCTTACAAAAGCACACAGCAGCAACTACCTTCTCTCCTTCTATCATCCTATGAAGGCGCTATCCTCAAGTCCATACATTTTCAGACTTGTTCAGGAATTGGAATCAAGATGCTTCTTAAATTTTGCAGCACATACACTTTGAAATTAAAGCTAAATAATTAGCTTTAAAAAGTTTCTCACTCCGCAGCATGTCCCCTTAAAGACCTTACGAAAGCACACAGCAGCAACTACCTGCTCCCCTTCTATCATCCTATGAAAGCGCTATCCTCAAGTTCATACATTTTCATACTTGTTCAGGAATTAGTCTTACCTAGCAAAAGATGCAAGCTGCAAATATGTAGCATGTTGCAAGACAACTACTAATGAGCAAAGTTGTTAATTCACCGTGCACCAGCTACTATTAGCCTAATATAATCCGTCCGGATAATTGTAGCAGTGTTACCAGAAAACATTCAAATCCTAACGATCCCCATTTTGGAACTATCGTTCCGAATCATAGTACGCTAGTGAACTGGAACGCCACTTTTGGTGTTCCAGCTTCAAATCACATGATATTGTAATGACATCACAAACATCTCGTGATTTTGTGAAGATACCACCTACCCATTTAGGCTTTGACTTTTAATGTGTGTATACGTGCATACGTATATATGAACAAATATGAAAAGGGTCTAGAAAATCCTTACACGTTTTAATCTACTATGCTCAGTACGGCCTAAGCGATACAGAGAAGTGTAACCCAACGTACCACATTTCATAGCCGGTGGCAATCCACGATCCTATTCCCGTTCCTCGTACTCAATGGATCCACAATCCGGTTAACCTAGAATTGTAGTTAACGGAACAAAAGTATCTAAAAGACAAACCAACATTCTGCAACTTAGGGATGGTTGGGACTCCAGACTTCATACGAATGAATTGGTTCCAAGTTAAACAGAATCCACCAAAAATGAAGCCATCTTACTTTTAGGTATTTTGTTTGGACAACCTAAGAAACCCATCTTGGAAACAAAGTGGATTCTCATTGAAGAGTTTGGTTCATCTTAGTACAGTTGGAAACTGTATCTATATAAGTATTTTACATATTATTTATGATTGTATACCATCAATGTAAGACTGAAACTTTGCAATAAGTTGGATTACGTCCCGCCATGGCCTTTCAATGGAATAATGTTCTGTTGCCTAACTTTTCTGATCTAATTATCCATTTCGTCTGAACTTCGAAATTAATTAGCTCGGCAAAAGAATTGACATTTTGGCGGTTTGAGCTTTTAAGAAATATTCTTTTGATTTGAATGATTGCCTCTGAAACAGAAAAAAGAAAAACTGGTGTGTCCTTTTTTTATGCCCCTCTCTGAATGCTTTCATTCATTATATGCTAATTAAAAAACCTTTTTTACATGGTCTTTCCCCTATTTTGTCGGTCAATCGGTTTCTTGAGATTTAAACCAAATAGTATGCTTTGAATGCAATTTGAAGATTTCTGATTTTGGGTTTGTGGTGGTTCATGTTATTTCCAAAGATAATGATACTCTCTGTCAGCAATTTTCTGAACTGCAAGATTAAGTTTAATGGCGTTCCTTAAAAATATTCTTACAAGTTTCTCAGACGAATGATTCTTGAGACTGAAAGCAAGAAAAAGGATAAAGGCAAAGTTTATCAATGATCTCTTTTATGGATCTTTATTTTGTTTGTTTCACTTTTCTAATATCCTTGGAATCTCAATACCCCTTCTAAATTAGGATTGAGTATTGTTATTTTTCTAAGGAATTCATGCATTCCGAATTGTCTACCGGGTCAACTTAACATACTGTAATATCCCAACATTTTGACATGTGATTATGACATTTTAATGTGCTTTATATGGTAATGACATGAATATTTATGTGATTTGCGTACTTAATCTTATTATTAATTGGTGGAAGGAAATTAAGAGTTGATAAACTCTTGTTATGTGTTACACATGGCAATCTATTTGGAATTTGCGTATTTTGAAAGACATGGAATTATTTTATGCCTTGCATTTGATACATATTTGATGTTAAATGTTGAACTGCTAGACAAGGACATAAATGATAGGAGTAAAAAGAATACATTTTCCTAACTAGTAGGTGAATTAGCAATTCACGAAAACTAGAGGAGCTATTGTGTAATTAGTAAGAAATATAGTATGTGAGAGTGTAATTTAGGAGACTTGATCTCTAGAATTTGGTAGAATTTTCCTAATCAAGATTAATTAGTCTAATTGAGATAAATTAGCTTAATGATGATTAATTAACCTAATCAAGGTGCTAGCTTATATTACCTAAGCTAGTAGGTGGCCTAGTAGGAGGTGTTGGGCTATATTTGGCTAAGTTCATGTGTATTCAAGTGGGCAAGAAAGAGAAATGGAAGAATAACTAGTTAAATAAGATGTACATCTTTTTGATGTGCTTATCTCTACACAAGCAAGTAGGTGCAAAGAAAAAAGGGAAAAACAAGAGAAAAAATAAGGAAAACCAAAGGGAAAAGGGTGCTAGGGAGATTTCTATCTCAAATTGAAGCTATACTTGAGAAGCTAAGGGTAAGAGGATTCTTTCTATGTGATTTAATTTCATTTCCATAGAGTTTTGATGGATTAATTAGAAGAATTCATATTGATATGCTATGAAATCTTATATGAATTGTAGGAGTTTGAAAGTGAGCATTATATCTTGTCAATACTATATCTAGAGCAAGGTGAGTAACCTCTATCTTTGAGGAAACTTTTCAAGTAATGAAATTGTGGCATATAAATGATTTACTTTCAATTCATGGATTATGAGCATGAGTGTATATCATGATTGACTATATGTGCAAGAGATAGAAAGGAAACATGTTTATGTGATTATGTGGTTGAAGAAGCAATTGTTCTATCACTACAAAGAGAAAGCTCCAAAAGGGAGTGTAGAAAAGCCTTCTAAGGCTTGAGTGTTCAATACGCCTTGAATAGGGTATTGGATAGCTCGGAACAAGGATAAAGGGTGCCATTACGGACACGGGGTAGTGAGAAGAATAAGAAGCTTTGGAGAAAAATACTTACTTGGTTGTGATTCATTATGTTACATTGAATTGCATATCACGTGTTTAAATGATATACATGAATTTATGTCAAAGAGCATGTTATTCACTGAGCTTCAATGTGGTTATTGAATAACTATTTCAGGTGAAAGGAAAGAGAAGGAGAAAGAGAAATAGAGGACGAAATATTCACTGAGCTTCAGCTCATGTGGTTATTGAATAACCATTTCAGGTGAAAGGAAAGAGAAGGAGAAAGAGAAATAGAGGACGAAAGAGGAGAGCAAGTGTTTTATGTGCATATTGTATATGGCGTAGTTGTGTAGTTTGGAACTAAAGGACTTGTTAATTATGTTGTTAGGTGAGTATGTGTAGAACTTGATGTATAAGACTCCGATGTTCATGTATGAAAGGTTTTGGCAAGTGCTTTTGTTATTCAAGCATGTTTGATTGCTTAGATGCTCATGGCTAGAAAATTGTGGATAGAAACTGTTTCGATCGATCGAAATACACACTATTTTAATTGGTTCAAAACTTAGACACACGGAGCGGGAGCAGGGGCGGGAGCGAGAAAGCGTTAAATTTTAAGAGGTTCAAAGGTTGGGAACGTTTAAGAAGCGTCCAAATATTTAATATAGATATATTCTATATCTAATTATTGCAGAGGAATTTAGATTGACATAATATATTTTGATTGTAAATTTTGTTTTTTAAAGTCTTAAGCCATATGTTCCGACATAAAAATATTTTTTTGGTAAAATATTTGAGCAAAATAAGAATTTGAATATATTTATAGGCTATTTTGAGACTTGGGTGTGATGGGAGTGGGGTGGGAGCGGGGTGCTAACATGAGGGGAGCGAGGTTCCAACAAGCTTCTTAGTAAGAAGCGCGGAATCGAGAGTTTAACGGAGCGTGACCAATTTAGAAGGTTCCTGCTTCTAAGGTTCAAAACGACGACTTATACGGAAACAGACACAACTTTTTCTGAAAATTTGAATCGTGCACTGTTTTCAACGTTGGAACCTAAACTCAAACGGCTATCTTTTGGTATAAAATCTAAATCAAATTTTCAAATTCCTATTATACCCTTGGGGCTAACCACTTGCAAATGTGGTTTAAATGGGAGTCTAAAAACCTGTTTTGTACGTTATTAACATAGGGTCAGGCCTCGGTGGCATGTCACGTACCCTCGTGCCATACTTAGTGGATTTAGGTTGTGACACATACGGTACCAAAACATAACAAACTAATTTCAAGGAATCAAATTACTTTCTCCGCTTCCTTTCCAAGTAAAACAAACTTGGCCATAGGGGAAACTTATGCTTAAAATAGAAAAAAGAAGACTTCGACACACTAAGGTGCTGTTAGGGAAGTCTAGGATCCAATAATATAATTCATAAGTAAACAGGTTCACATTTGAGTGTCCATTAAATGCCTTTTTAGATTTTACCACACAAAGTCCTTGCCCGATCCAAGCTCTCCCAAAACAGATTCTTTGACAAACCAACATGATGTTAGTTTTAATATAGGCTGCACGAAGCGGGAGCCGGGACAGGAACGGAGAATATAGAAGAGTCTAAGGTTTGGGGCGTTTAATAAGTGTCTATGTTATCATAAGTTTATTAATTTTAGTATTATGATAGAAAAAAATGTATATATGCATACAAATGTTTTTTTAAAAAAAATACATATAAAGTAAATATATATGCACACACATACAAAAAAAAACTATACATTAGCAAAGTGAACTAACGATGTTACTATATGTTAGACTGTTTAAGGGATGAGGGAAAAATGCATATATAATATAATATAAATATATAATATACCACAACTTCTCAAAAGTCTACAGTCAAAACCTAAAAAGATACCCCAAATATAATAATTATAATATACCCAGGAAAAACCAGCAAACAGTTTGAAGGAAAAAAAAAAAAAGAAAGAAAGAAAAAACAAACTAAAACAATAATCGAAAAGGGGTTAGGGCTAGGTTGAAACCACAAAGCAAAGAGCATTTAGAATTGCGATGTTGTTAGAGAGAGAGAGAGAGAGAGCGAGAGCGAGAGCGAATTTCGCGAGGATCATTCGACGACGGCGACAAGCACTCACAATGACGACCAGCAATAGACGATGAAGATCGAGGATGAAGCAATCGACCAAGGTAGCCCTATGATTTTACTCCGATTTCAGAAATCTCCGTCCATCGCCTCTCTTATTCTCTTCTTCTTTCTCTTCCTTTTCGTGGGATAGGTGAGAGTCTTAGGTGGCAGTCGCGAATCTCAAGTGAGAAATTCGCGAATTTCAAACAATTCCAACTAAAAACCGCGTAATCGCGATTCTTGGCGAGATTCGTACCTCATGTGGACGATTCCTGCAACTAAGGTTTTCATAAAAACCAGGTACAGAAATGTGTGTGGGATTGAACTTTATCCTATTCTATGCACTCCCAAAAAAAGCCTCAAGGTTGCACATTCTAACCCTAAGACTATGTTTGATTTGCAGATTGATAGAAGGGAAAGAAAAGGGAAAGGAAAACAAGAATGAAAACTAATTCCTCGAGTTTTCATTTGTGTTTTCACTCCATATTTAAATAACACTAAAAGTCAAATTTGCAAAATACAATTGCAAGCTAACAAAACAAAAAAAAAAAAAAAAAAAAAAAAAAAAAAACGATGACAATGAGTCAAAAAAAAAATTTCAATTTCTGTCTATGTTCTTTCATTCGTAGTTTCGTCACTTTTTTCCTTACAAACATTTTCCTTTGTGTTTTCCCTTCTTTTCCCTCATTAGTCATGAACGAAACAGAGCCCAAGTTTCTTACCTAAATTGAATAATCTACCACTAAAGAAATTTGATGAACATGCATTAAATATCACAAGATGCATCAATATCCTTTTGCTCTGAGTCATGCATGTCATGCCTAATTCCAAATCCATAATGAAAACATTTTCCAGAGGAAGTCGATATCTAATGTCAGAACTTCAGTGGGATTTTTCTGACGGCCTACATAGATATCAAGGTATCTATGTATCATGCATTCTTTTTCTTGTAAACCCTCTTCCAACATATAAGTGGTTCATGATTCAAGGTATCAAGGGGACTATTGCGGCCAATGAAGCACCGGTGCGGAGAGTGCGGAGAATTTGGCTTCAGCAATTTTCCCAAAATCATGAGTGCGAGTGCGGCGGATACTTAAATAAAAATTTTAAAATATATTTTATATAGCATTTATATATTACTATATAATATATAAAAACTATTCTACCACTATTTTTTCTAATTAAAACACAAAATATACATAAATTAGAACAAGTAACAAGGAATAAAACAAAAAACCTAGAATAAGAGAGAAAGAAACTAATAACATGCAACAAACATGAAACATATGACTAACCAAAAAAACCATTAGAGAGAGAGAGAAAATAAATAACAAACAGAGTGAGAGAAGAGAACCCAAACCTGGATCACAGAGAGAGAGAGGAGAGGATCTCGAACAGAGAGAGGGAGAGACAGAGAGCCACCTGTGCCGCTAAAAACAGATCGAGAGTTAGAGAGGTAGTGTGTGTGTGAAATAGAGAGACGAAGCAGAGAGACAGGGGAGAGAGACGAACCAGAGAGGCGAGGGAGCTGTGGTCCTGTGCTGCTGTGCCCTAACCTAGCCGAGAGAGAGAGAGAGAGAGAGAGAGAGAGGAAGAACGATGTGTGTGGTGTTGTCGTTGGTGTCGCCGGAGTGGGTGCCGATTTGATCTACTACGGTTAAATAATATACCCTGCTTGTCTAGAAAGAAAAAAAGAAAAGGGTTAATTACAGAAACACCCTGTAGTTAGGCTTTTTATCAGTTACTCCTTATATTTTAAATTTTATCACTAATATTTTTGTGGTCTGGACTAAAGTAAAATAGTCAATTTTTCAGTTAAAGTTAACGAAAAATGGATAAAAATATGAAATTACCCTTATTACATGCTAATAAGAACACCATTATATGTTTAAATGTTTATTTAGATATATGTGGTATACTATTATATTATTTTGATATTATATTTATTATTAGAGACCATTCTGTAGTCACTTTTGAGGTACATTCATGAGAGCAAATTTATTTTATTCTTTATCTACCCTTGGACACACACACACACACCACACAGTCTTGGCGATATATATATATATATATATATTTATCTACTCTTAGACACACACAATCTTGGTGATATGTTAGTTTTTTTTTATTCTACTCTTGACCACACGCACAGTGAAATTTAGTGTAGTGATTTACTAAGATCTAAAAAAAATATTTATCCCCAAATTTGTGTGTGTGTGTGTGTGTGTCAAATTCGCTCTCACAAAGGTACCCCTAAGTGACCACATAATAGTCTTTAATAACAAATGTAATATCAAAATAATATAATAATGTACCACTTATGCCTAAATAAACATTTAAACATATAAGGGTGTTATTATTAGCATGTAATAGGGGTAATTTTGTACTTTTATCAATTTTCCGTTAACTTTAACGAAAAAAAGTAACTGTTTCACTTTAGTCCAAACCACAGGGGGTATTAGTGATAAAATTTAAAATATAGGAGAGTATTTGATAAAAGACCTAACCACAAGGGGTGTTTCTGTAATTAACCCAAAAGAAAAAGAGGCACGTCACCACCGGACTCAAATCTGTCTTCTTGGGCCGGACCAGCCAGGAGTCAATGATCAAAGTCCAAGCCCTATTCTAGGGATGGAATAAATTTTTAAGCTTGGCAAATGGATGGGTTGGGTCGGATTTGAACGGGTCAAGTGCAGATCGAGTTGAATGTGTATGCAGTATGCACCCATTTGTTACCCAATCTGCAATTGACCCGCCCAAATCCGACCCAACCCATCCATTTGCCAAGCTTAAAAATTTATTCCAACCCTAGAATAGGGCCTGGACTTTGATCATTGACCCAGTTGATCCGGCCCAAGAAGACAGATTTGAGTCCGGTGATGTGCGTCTTTTTCTTCCTAGACAAACAGGGTATATTATCTACGTCTGCAACACTCTATATTACACTAACCGTATTGATTAGATAGAGAGAGAAGAGAGATATCAAATCGGCACCCACTTCGGCGACACCAACGACAACACCACACATCGTTCTTTCTCTCTCTCTCCCTCTCTCTTCTCGCTGTCGGCTGGGTTAGGGCACAACAACACAGGACCACAGTTCCGTCGCCTCTCTGGTTCGTCTCTCTCCCCTGTCTCTCTGCTTCGTCTCTCTATTTCATACACACACACACTACCTCTCTAACTCTCGATCTTTTTTTAGCGGCGCAGGTGGCTCTCTGTCTCTCCAATTAAATCTGATGAGATTAAAACAGTTGAAACCACACATCAGGTCACTGATGATAACCAAAGTTTCAAAATGTTATCTCCACAAGCCATTTCTAAATATCTCTTAAAAGGATTTAAGTACCTTCATATTGGAATGGTTCAAGTTAATATCAAACCGATGACAACCAAAGGATTAGATACTTCCCTTTTGAGCTTTCTCAGAGATGCTAGGCATCTAAATTTCATGAATTCCTTATTACCATGATTGAGCAAAACTCTATTTCAAATAAAATAGATTTCAGCAATATTAAAAATATGGATGAAACATCTATACATGATTTGGAAAAGTTTTTAAAAAACTGGAAAATGCCTTTTGTTCCTATTTCTGAACTTTACTATTGTAAGCCATTTTATCAGATAAAATCCTATGAGATTAAAACAGTTGAAATCACACATCAGGTCACTGATAATAACCAAAGTTTCAAAATAGAGCCATCTGTAGGAACACATAATACAAACGTTCAACAGATTTACATATTGGCCACAAAAAAGAAATCAGAAACCCTAATTTCCACAAAAAAAAAAAAATAAATATATAAATAAATCCCTCTATCAAACATCTCAGGAACCCTAAATTAAAACAACGTGAGAACCAAATTTCAAAATACACAAACAAAAAAAAACAAAAAACAAAAAAAAACAACCTAACAAGTAGAACAAACAAAAATTTCTCAAGAACCTGATACAAAAATTGTATTCAAGGCGAAGACAAGATCAAGTCACAAAATTTTCAAAAATCCCAAGTCCCTAACCCTAGATTTTCATGTGAAAGACGCAAATTTTGTAACTATCACCTCATAATAAGCAAATTTTCAAGGGGAGCCAAGATCAAGATGCAAAAATCCCAAATCACAATCCCATATTTTAATGCGTAAGACGCAAATTTTCAACATTATGTAATTATTTTAAAATAAAAAAAAATCACTGAAAAATAGTAATAAGCATAAGCAAAGTCATTTGATTAAGACAGAGAGAAAAATCGCTGATTACATAATACAAAAGACAAACTTACTTCTCAGTTGACGAACATGCAACTCTCTCTCCTTCTCTCTCTCTCTCTCTAGACAACCAACAAAATGAAAATTTTGAGAGGGTTAGAGGTACATCTGTATATATAGCGTGTGGTGTCAGAGCAATTAAAAAAATTGAATCAGACGGTCATAATTCATTATATGTGTGCTTTATTCAGTACGGTATCTAACGAATACTAATGACTTTACTTGTGTGTTTCTCGAATGTGCTAGGATTTGAAGCTCGGCTTTCACTAGGATCGTCAGGCTTCGTTAGTTGATTCCTATTGGTCCAAGTGATTCACATGTTTTTAACTTTGTTTAGGTGGTGGTGGTGTTGCGAAGTTAAATTGGATATTTGCTCCTATACCCATTAATAAGCTAATGACTAATATGTGTCCAGAGTTTAAAACTATAGATGGAAAATCAAATTCTGATCAGACCACTACTTTGATACAGGCTAACTTTGATAAAGTTGCTATTACAATTCCTAGAATGATCAAATGGTCTAAAATCACTCCTCTAGAGGAATGGGTGATTGAAAATTCTCATCCTCAAGAAATAATGAAAAATTTTGAGCCACAAGAAATTTTACAAGATGAGAATGGAAATGTAATTTTAAGGTGTCCTTCAAGAAAGTATGTTGATAGTATGTCTTCTAAGAACATTAGTTCTTTAGCCTCCAGGCTAGTAAGAAGAACGAATAGTCTCAGAATGAGGCCAGGGAAAGAACCCATGATAGAAGTAGAAAGGGCAGATAAACAACCCAGTCTACAAGGGATTAAGCCCTCTGAAACACAGGTACCCAAAGTTGTTTATACTAATAATGATGATTACGATAGTTCTTTTTTCAGGGTATTCTGTTAACACCTGTCACGACCCATCCCGCTAACGTGCGAAAACAGGTCACGTGGCACGCCATCAAGGCTTATCTAGATCCATTAAAGTAAATAGCAAAAGAAAACATAAGTAGAAACCTTTAAAATCAGAGTTAGAAAGAAAAGTTTTGCCAGTTGGAACAAATACTGAAAGAATTCAATTCTGGAAACAGAGGTCCAGTCGATTGATCGGGGACCCAGTCGACTGAACATCAAAAACAGGAAGTTCAAAAGATCAGTAGCCCAGTCCAGTCGACTGTGTCGGGGACCCAGTCGAAGTCAACTGGTGCCTAAATTTTTCAGTCGACTGAAATTGTCCGGTCGACGAATGCTCTATTCTAACAGAAAATGGTGTTCTGGGACCTCATCCAGTAGACTATTTTATTAAACCAATCGACTGATCCCCTATCACATCAAGCAGTGTTTAGTTATACACAGTGATCCAATCGACTGAAGCGAGAACCAGTCGACTGATCGGCCTCAACATACTATGTATTATGTAGAATTTCAAGCTACACTCTTCCAATTCAAAACCAACACAACAACAATGATATTACTACGGTTTAAAACATAAATACAGGGGTTTGAATACAGGATTACAGTATCACCAACTAATTCCCAAGGTTCCATTACAACATATTATAAATTCCTAATCCTTATACAAGTTTAAAAGGAAGAGAACAAAAATATGAACAAGATGATTCCCCGATGTTCCACAACGGCCTCACTTCTCACATTTCTTCTTGTCTTTCTTCTTACCTGCAATGGAGTAAATCTCCACTGCTTAGCTATATGCTGAGTGTACAAATCCTAACATGTGCATATATGACAAAATATGCTTTAATCTCATAAATCACATCAATAGTCTTTAGGGAGAAAAATACGCCTTCATCTGGTAGCGGCAAATCCAAGCCTTAAACCGCGATGTCAATGGCTAGTTCAAGCCTACAACCATTACATCCCCAAGTGCCATGGTAAGTCCAAGTCTTAAACCATGCACAGTAGCCGTCGCTACTAAAATTCTCAAACATCGAGAAGCTTACTCCGACATGAATTTGTATAAGTCCCCCCTTTGACCCACATAGACAACTCAACGTGCTCGCGTAAATTTAGACATGCTTTTCACATTTAAGCACATGCATAATTAACGGGCCTAAGATTAACACATGAATTTTGCCCGGATCACGATTTCATCGTCGAAATCTAAAACATGTATTTCCCTATATTTCACAAGTTAGAACTTCATACCTCGTGTGATTCTCTTCAAATTTTGAAGGATCGACTAAAGGGCCAATTAAACGTCGGATCTCATATTTGAAGTGATTCCTAGAAGTTTACAGGAGTTTTTCCCAAAAGTCTAGAAATTAGGCTTTTACAAAAGGTTTGCCCAACATGGCCTAAGTGGTATCAAAATGTAGATCTTAACTCCACGAGTTCAAATCTTGAATTTGGGAAAAATCTGACAGACAAAAGGTCGCCGATCATCGTCGCAAGCCTCTAGGGATCAAATCTCCTTTTCTCTCTCCTCTCCAACGATATTTTATAAAGTTTTGGCAAATGAAATTCTCACCCTCACCTATTTATAGAAAAACTTCCTAGCAATTGCGTTTACCACCCCGCAAGTTCTCAAAACTTCTAATTACTCCATGAAACGTCGCACACGTCCATTTTATGCCTTTACGAGTGAAAACTACAAATTATAAAAAAATTCGACTAAGTCTCGTTTGGGTCCAAAATTACATCCGAAAACTAAATTATGTGAAATCTCTACACAACCAACCTTTTATTTAACGTGACACTCACGTTCTCACCACAGTTCTCAAAATAATATATATTACAATATCAAAATTACCAGAAATTATACTACACAGTTAAACTTTACTATTCATCAACAATACCAGAAAGTCAAATAACATTTAAATCACATAAATGTCATTTAATCATGCTAATACAAAATGAACTACCATGTTCCCGTGTCCTCACTGACACCTTCCCGTTGACCCAGGGCCGGCCCTGAGATTGTGAAATTCACATGAGGCCCCAAGCAAACATAAAAAGAAAATTCTTTTAGGCCCTTTTTTGGTCCTATTTTTATATATAATATATGTATATATAAGACCCTATTTTTTTTAGGCCCTATTTTGCCCTATTTTTATATATAATACATGTATTTTGGCCAAACAATGCCTTATTTTTTGTCCTATTTTTATATATAATGCATGTATATCTAAGGTCCTGTTTTTTTAGGCCCTATTTTGGCCATATTTTTATATATAATACATGAATTTTGGCTAAACAAGACCTTATTCCAAGACCAAACAAGTTCTTATTTTTGGAGGCCCCAAGCGACCGCCCGGGCCGCTGGCCCAAGGGCCAGCCCTGCGTTGACCTACAGTCAACCTCAATCACCATTATCAACTAACATTGATAAACTCACAAATTCCATTTATGCATGATAAAACTTATGAAATTTTTGGAACGGGTGTGACAATACCATTTTAGAATTTGATATAAATAGATATGTTTTAAATAAAAACCAGAGAATCGGAAGAACCGAATGCTATTAAAAAGATTCTCTGAGGAAGAACAAAGCAATTTTAAAGAACAATTTTTAGTTTTCCTCAAAACCATTACAAGACATGTTCCTAACTTCAAATGTTTAAAATGGCACCTTGCAGAAAGTGTTAATGTTAACACTGACCCAATTTTTAAAAAATGGGGACTTTGTCCGTCAGGAGATGTACATGAAAGCATACATCCTCCGAATGCAAATATTTTTGTCAGAACTAGGGACACCTATGAGAAAGTCAAATCTTCTCCTATAAAAAAAGATTTGTCTCCTGGATCTCCTAGAATGGCAATGAATGCTTTAAAAGAAGATATCAATTCTGTTACAGAACAATTGAATTTCGTCAATATTTATATTCAATCCTTAGGAAAACAAGGAAATAGAATTGAAGAGAATATTAGCATGGTTAAACACCAGCTAGCCATGGATAAAATTGAAATGAGCAATCGTCCTTCTGTTACACCTAAAAGTATGGTCAACAGAAATAAGGCTTTGCAAAAACCATTAATACAACCCATGATAGGAAATTCAGAATTCCTAGATGCTTTAAGAGCTAAATGGAAGAGTGCAGAAGATTCTACTGTAGTGAGAAAAACTTCTCTATTCCTGTTGAAAAGACTTCAATTAAAGTTGAAACTTCATCCTCTAAACACTGAACAAGATCCTGAAAAAGGAGCTAGTGTTAATCCTATATTTCATCAAGAAGAGGAAGAAGCATTTTCTAAAAGTGAAGATATTCTCGCTTTAGAAAATCAATTTATTAATTCTATGGTTAAAACTCAGAATTATTACCCCAGGCCATCTCCTATTGATATTCAATTCGAAGAAAGGCATACGATTAATCCAATGCAATATAATAGAAATTCCATTTATGAATGGAACATTGATGGATTATCTGACCACCAGATTATTAATGTCCTGCAGTGCAATAAGAGTCAGGATCAATAATCCTAATCCTGAAGTTACTGTGTTAAACTTATTAATATCTGGATTCACCAGACAATTAAATGGTTGGTGGAATCAATTTTTAACCCAATCTCAAAAAGATGAAATAACCAATGCGGTTTAAAAGAGAAGAAAATGGTACTCCCATTTTAAATAGAAAAGGGAACCCTATTCCAAATGCAGTTATTACACTTATCACTGCAATAACTTTTCATTTTCTAGGAGATGTTTCCCATATAATGGAAAGAGGAAAAGATTTGTTAATCAATCTTAAGTGTCCAACTCTAGCTCGTTTTAAATGGCATAAAGATATCTATCTATCCAGATTGATGCTTAGAAATGATGCTAGCCAAGATTTTTGGAAAGAAAGATTCATTACATGATTACCCCGTCTTTTTGCTGAAAAAATTAGGGCAAGAATCAGGCAAAATAATGATAACCTACTTATACATATGGAGAATTGGTTAGTGAAATCTGTTCTGAAGGCCTAACTTTATGTAATGACATAAAGCTTAAAAGACAAATGAAAAAAGAACGGAACATTGGGAATAAGGAGCTAGGTGTTTTTGTAAACAACTTGGGTATGATATGGGTATTCCATACAGGAAACTAAGAAAACCTTTTAAAAGAAAGTTTTCTAAACCTAGGACGGAAAACCAGTATTCTAGACCTAAACCCAAATGAAGACCCCAGAAGCCAAAACAAATCAAAACAAAACCCAGAAAAGAGGTTTCTATCCCTATTTGTTTTAAATGTGGAAAACCAGGTCATTATAAGAGTCAATGTAAGCTTAAACAAAAGATAAATGCCCTTAACATTGATGATGATTTTAAAAATCACTTAATTACAATAATGCTTTTAGATCAAGAAGAAGAAAAGCATTAGAAGAAATATTTAGAGTTAATAGCTCCTCTGACAATGAAAATTTCATTGAAGAAATCATTGAAGAAGAATCAGAACAAGAAGAAGAAGGGTGTTCTGATCACTGTAAAGAAAAATTTGATTTCAATGAATCCATTTTAAAAATGAATGGTCTAAGTATAAATATTATTTCTGATGAAGAAGCTCTAATTTTAAAAATCATAGATGAGATCACTGATCCTGAAGAAAAGAAAAAGGTTATCATGCAATACATGCAATTACAGGAAGGAGGATCATCATCACAAGAAAATCAGAATAGTACTCAAAAACAAAATGAAGTTTATAACTTCAAAGATGTAGTTTCTAGGGTTACTACTAGAGCTGTCACGCCCCGACGTAGCATAAATAAGGAAAGCGTTTAATTTCCTTTATGGACCCGTAGGTCGCGACAGTTTAAGGATCAATTTCGTCCCAAACGTCGAACAACAATAATATAATAATCAGAGTAGAGCAATCAAGACTTATATAAAATTTTTATAACTTAATAAATATTACAGCACGGGTCATCTAAAGGCACAGACCGCCTTGAAACAAAGCAATAACTTAGTGTCTATTACAGTCATCCTTAATAGTTCAACTTAAATCATATAACAGTAAACTCTGTTTTCCAGCAGTTGTTCTCAATTCGCATAGTCATAGTGTTCAGCCTGATCATAACCTGAAAAACCTGAACACAAATGTCCAGGATGCACCAACGTCGTCAGCTTCAAGAAGCTGGTGAGTATTAAAAACATAACTTTGAATGTAAAACATATTCACTTACCTCTTTACATTTCTCACTTAATCCAATAATAAAGCAATGAGTTCATTTTAGGAAACAATCACAATATTATTTAAAAGATATAATTCTCGTATATGTGACCGTGTATGAGAACAATGCACCATCTCATCTTACCGACTATTTTCTCTCGACAAAGCCCAACAACCCACCACCACACACCGGTATCTTTGAAACGCTAAGATAGCCATACTTTAGCACAGGGGTGCCATGGAATGTCCAGTTTGCCTCACACTTTGGTCCGGGGTACCAGGGAGTGTCCATTCCCTCACACTTTGACTACCTAATCCGTCATGCAAATACCGGAGGAACCCTCACGCAGTATCCAGACTCGGGTATCAGGGAGTGTCCGTGGGCCACACTTTAGCACTTCCATGGGTGCCAGGGAATGTCCAAGTTCGGCTTCACACACTTTGACGCTACCATGGTCGTCAGGGAGTGTCCAGTTTTGCCACCGTCGCATTTCAAAGACACCCTCGCCGCAATCTCAATCACAACACACTTTGGTACTCACTTACAAGAGAGCGTCCACAACACAATCTCAACCACACTCACTATGCCACTGTGATGACCAAGAGCCAATACTCCTGAGGCAGGATGGCCAAGATGGATGAGGTGAGGTCGGGTGTGGGGACTTGTCCCACATCGCCTGGGGTGAAGTTCCTGGACTAGTTTATAAGGATTAATCGCCCCTCTATATGCAACAAGGCCTTTTAAAACCGCGAGGGAGCTAAACACGAAAGAACTCTACAGTTAAGCGTGCTGCTGCCAGAGTAGTACCAGGGATGGGTGACCCCCTGGGAAGTTTTTTGTGTTTAGACCCAAAGTGGACAATATTGTTGCTAGATGGGGAGGTGGGTCATTACAGCCACACTGACCATTACTCTTTTCCACACTGACCAACATTCACACTCACCATGCATGTACAACTAACTCCACATGTATGTCATGAAACTTTAAAACATGAGGCAATTTACTGATTTATACAAACAACGAGCGTACGGGAATTGATAAGTCATAACACAACGTTTTAATCGTTCAAACATAACCAATTAAGATTCTGCTTTAATAAATTTCCCAAAAAGAGCTTTAACAGTTCATAAAATACCACCCAAACAGTTCCTTAACACCAAACAAGCAAGAACTAGAAACTGCCAGAAGTCGCTCGCGCGACCTGCCCAATTTTCATTTTTCTTATATAAATTCTTCTGTCTGCCTGGGGATGCAAAGATCGCGCGCGCGGGTCGCTCGCGTGAGGGGTCGCTCGCGCGATCGCGCGCACGAGTTGAAGCAGAGGCTTCATCTTTCTCGTCAGATTGCTCTGTTTCAGATTTCAGGGGTCTTTTTGACCCATTTTGCAAACCCGAAGCATATAGGACATATAATATATGGATCTCTTCAGTTTTTCACAAGGATTATGAATCCATGATCAATTTTACATGAATTAAACTATAACTCTAGAATTTAATGAAAGACTAAAAGATGACAAAACTAATTTTCTTATATACTTTTTCATGTGGATGAATTAGACTTCAATACTTGAACAGTAGCTTGTAGGAACTATAATCTTCCTAAATCATCTCTAAAAACTTGTTTTGATTAAGTTTGTAAAATCACTCTTTTTCTAATTTCAAGCTTTCATGAAAATCAACAATGGTGATTTATAGATACATACATACAACATGAATTTAAGTACGAATTACATTTGGGAGTGAGTTTAAAATACTCACTGAGATTAATGGTGTAGAGATTGTTGAGAAAGATATAAGATATAGAAATCCAATTGAAGCTTCAAGCTTTAAGCTATGGAGAATTAAGCTTCTCTCTCTCTAAAAAATATTCTGAAATATGAATTCTCAGCTCTCTCTCTCTTTTCTCTCTGAAACTTTCTCTCTATAAGTTTTGAAGACCCAGAAGTGTGTGTTATGTGAGGATGTATGAAAGTGTATAAATAGAAGCCAACTAGTGAACTTGGGCTCCAAGTTCCACCTTGCACACTCTACCAAAGAAATTGTAATCCTAATTATCAAATTCACCAATATACCACAGTTATATTGCAGATTATACACACGTATATACACTCCTACAGATTGGAAGGGCCAATTTAGAGTAGTAGGGGTTAATCTCATGTGTTTGGGAAATTAGCTTATGGCACAACAATACACACACACAACATTTCCCAAACAAGGCACAACTAATGATGAGTTGCCATAAATGGAAAGTAAAGTGTATGTCACATCTAACTTTATATCACTTCCAAAATCTATGGAAGTTTAGCACAGCGCGAACAATTTTTTAAACATAAACTGGTATTTTCGTGGCGCGGTGTTCGTCACAAAAATACAGAAAATTTATTTTAACGCAAGAAATGATTTCTTAAAATAATTTCCCGATTTTATAAAAATACTGCATTGAGTTAAGAGTAAACATTTACACCGTTTTGAAATACAGTTTTGAAATCCAACACAGGTATTGTTAAATTTTACAGAAACTGCAGTTTGACCCCAAAAGAGTTTTAATTATGAATTTAGACAAGAAATAAGATTCCAAATATGAGAATCGAAATTAATGACAACAGACAATACATATTGATTAAAATATGAAAATGCAAATACAGATTAATTATGGAAATGAAATTGAAATTAATTAATGAAATGCAAGTTGTTACATCCTTCCTCCCTTAAACAGGATTTCGTCCGCGAAATCAAGACTAACTAGTCCTGAAACAACTCCGGGTACTTCTTCCTCATATCAGCTTCAACTTCCCACGA
This sequence comes from Hydrangea macrophylla, assembly GCA_033977485.1. Lineage (NCBI taxonomy): Eukaryota > Viridiplantae > Streptophyta > Magnoliopsida > Cornales > Hydrangeaceae > Hydrangea > Hydrangea macrophylla. The sequence continues at coordinate 135,961,709 of CM066991.1, forward strand.
GGCTTCGCTCTCGTCATGGTGATTCCACTGAACCTTCACCAACAGAATGTCCTTATTCCTCAACATCTTGATACTTTGATCTAGAATCTTCACAGGTCTCTCCTTGTAAGAAATGTTATGACTTGTCTCAATATCGTCATAACTAGCCACATGTGAGGGGGTCTCGTATGTACTTTCTCAGCATACTCACATGAAATACATTGTGAACCCCAGACATCTTCGGTGGTAGCGCCAGTCGATAGGCCACTTTCCCTACACGTTCCAAAATCTCGAACGGTCCGATGAAACGCGGGATTAACTTCCCTCTCTTGAGACCGAAGCATACTACTCCTTGAGTCGGTGATACCTTAAGGAGTACGTGATCTCCAATACTAAATTTTAAATCTTTCCGGCGTCGATCAGCATAACTCTTATACCTGCTTTGAGCGGTTCTCATCCTTTCCTTGACCAGGGAAATCTTCTCGTTGGTTTCTCTAACCAAATCTGGTCCCAACAACTCGGTGTCCCCAACCTCTACCCAACACAATGGGGAACGGCATGGTCGTCCGTACAATGCTTCGAACGGAGCCATCCCGATACTCGTGTGATAACTGTTGTTATAGGCAAATTCGACCAAAGGCAAGTGTGTCTCCCAAGATTCTCCAAAATCGATAGCACAAGCCCTAAGCATATCCTCCATGATCTGATGACACACTCAGTTTGTCCATCTGTCTGAGGGTGAAAAGCAGTACTCATCTTGAGCGAGGTTCCCATAGCTTCGTGCAGAATTTCCCAAAATCCAGAAGTAAAACGCGCATCACGGTCTGACACAATTGACACAGGTGCACCGTGAAGTCGCACAACTTGTTGTATGTACATCCGGCTCATCTTTTCCACCGGGTATGTCATACTATAAGCAATAAAATGAGCAGACTTTGTCAATCGATCCACGATTACCCAAATGGCATCATGATTCTGCTGTGATCGAGGCAATCCCACTACAAAATCCATGGTTATATGCTCCCACTTCCAACCAGGAATAGGTAGGGTTGCAACAACCCTGACGGTCTTGGATGTTCGACCTTGACTTGTTGACACGTCAAGCACTTGGATACAAATTCGACCACATCCTTCTTCATACCTTCCCACAAGAAGTTTCTCTTCAAATCTTTGTACATTTTCGTTCCTCCTGGGTGAACTGTATATCTCGACTTATGTGCTTCTTCCAGGATATCCTTCCTTACCTCTCCAACATCTGGCACACATAATCTATTCCTGCAACGATACCCTCCATCGACTCCCACCTTCCATTCTGTCGGGTCTTTCTCTGACATCTTTATGAACCATGACTGAAACTTCTTGTCTTCTTTTTGAGCTCCAATAATACGGTCGATAAGAACATTCTGTAGGATAAGACATCCGAAAAGTTATCCTCCTTCTTCAGCACTCTGTACATCGAACTCCGCCAACATCTCCAATGCTCACCATTCTCTGACCATTAAGGAGGCGATCATCTCACGAGTCTATCGACTCAAAGCATCAGCAACCACATTAGCTTTACCGGGGTGATATTCTAACGTGAAGTCGTAATCTTTGATCAACTCCATCCATCTGCGTTGCCTCATGTTCAACTCTTTCTGTGTGAACAAATATTTCAGGCTCTTGTGATCGGAGAATAAATCAAACTTCTCACCGTAGAGGTAGTGTCTCCAAATCTTAAGTGCGAATACTACGGCCGCCAATTCCAAATCATGAATAGGTTAGTTCAACTCATTCTGGTTCAACTGTCTAGATCTATGGGCGATAACTCTGCTATCTTGCATAAGTACACACCCTAATCCTTGATATGATGCGTCACTAAAGATAGTGAACTTCTCATCAAGCTTGGGTATAGCTAGTACTGGCGCAGTAGTAAGTCTCTCTTTCAATTATAGAAAGGCGTGTTCATGCTTCTCTGTCCACTCGAACTTCAAATTCTTCTTTGTCAATCCATTCAATGGTGCAGCTATTTTAGAAAACCCTTCAACAAATCTTCTGTAATAGCCTGCGAGTCCCAGAAAACTCCTAACCTCTGTAGGGTTGCTCGGCCTAACCCAGTTTGACACAACATCTGTCTTGGACGAATCTACAGAAATTCCTTGAGATGACACCTTGTGTCCCAAAAATTTCACCTCCTGCAACCAGAACTCATACTTACTGAACTTGGCATACAAGTGGTGTTCCTTAAGCGTCTGCATCGCAATCCGTAGGTGTTGCTCATGTTTTTCTCCTGACTTAGAATAGATCAAAATATCATCTATAAAGACGATGATAAACTGATCCAAATAAGGCTTGAACACTCTGTTCATCAGATCCATAAACACTGCCGGGGCATTCGTTATTCCAAACGGCATCACTAGAAATTCATAATGACCATATCGGGTTCTGAAAGCAGTTTTAGGTATGTCTTCCTTTCGTACCCTCAACTGATGATATCCCGACCTTAGGTCTATCTTGAAAAATGTCGTAGCTCCTTGTAGTTGATCAAACAAATCGTCAATCCGAGGTAAGGGATACTTGTTCTTGATAGTCACTCGGTTCAATTCTCGGTAGTCGATACACAGCCTGAGCGTCCCGTCCTTCTTCTTCACAAATAATACTGGTACTCCCCAAGGCGATGTACTTGGACGTACAAAACCTAGGTTCTCGAGCTCTTGAACTTGTTCTTTCAATTCCAATAGTTCTGTGGGGGCCATTCTGTAGGGAACCTTCGTGATCGGTACAGTACCCGGTATAAGCTCAATACAGAACTCTATACTTCTCTCGGGAGGCAAACCAGAAATGTCTTGAAATGCTTCTTCAAAGTCCTTGACTACAGGTATAGACGATGCTGCCGCTTCTGTACTGACGACTTCGATGTTCGCTAAACATCTAGTGAGGAACATATCTCCCGAAGGGTTACATTGAAAATCAAAGGGTTGATCTTCATTGTCGGGGAATGTAATTCTCTTCCTCGCACAATCCAACTTCGCTTGATTCTGAGAGAGCCAATCCATTCCGAGGATTATGTCGAACTCCTTCATAGATAGGACAGTCAACCTTGTCGGGATTTCACGGTCTCTTAGCCGTAAAGGACAATCCTTGCACACGTGTCCTAATCTGATTGCAGGTCCTAATGGCGAAGTAGCCCTCAAAGCTTTCTCTAAACGATGAGGTAAGATACCCAATCTCCAAATTGTATTAACAGATATGAATGAAAGAGCAGCACCCGTATCAAATAACACTTTAACATGGGAGTTAAACAGAGTTAATGTACCTTCCACTGCTTGCTGATCAGGTTGAGCTTCTCCATAATCTTCTTCTTCATACACAGTTCCATCATATCCTGCTGCATCAAGGATAACAGCATTCAAGTGAATCTGACCCTGTTGACCATACGTCACTTGCTTAGGGGCAGTACAGAACTTGCTGATGTGACCTGGTCCACCACAGTTGAAGCAGACTATTCCTTGTTGAGCAGCATGCCTTGGTGCCTTGCAATCTCGAGCTAGATGACCAGGGTTGCCACAGTTGAAGCATTTCCCAGCATTACTACCTTCTCCCACTCGGGGTTGAGTCGGATAGGTGATGGCTTGGGTTCTCTTACTTCCATCAAAATTCTTCTTCTGACCTTGAGTACGATTCATTGGTGGTCTATTCCCAAAATTACCCCTTTGAGGCGGTCGGAATTCAAATTGCTTTCGGTTCACTCGAGCATCCTCTTCCAGATCGGTAGCCAAACCAACAAGTCCTTCAAAAGACTTATCTAGGTGACCGAGAGTCAGGCGGCGAATCTGCGGTGTCAGCCCTTGGTTGTACTTCCGTATCTTCTTCTCCTCAGTATCAACCAGGTGTGGAGCAAACTGAGACAATCTCTCGAACTGCGTGGTGTACTCTTGCACCGACTTGGTTCCTTGCATCAGATCCATGAACTCCTTCTCTCTTCTGTGCCTCTCCGTAACTGGGAAATATTTCTCCAAAAATCTTTCCTTGAACGCAGTCTACGTCATTCCCGTCGCAGCTGTGTTCCCAATAGTGGCTATCACCGAGTCCCACCAATCTGCGGCGGCGTCGGTCAATTGAAATGTAGCCAACCTCCTCTTGTCCATCTCGTTGCACTGGACAGCTTCAAACATATGGTCCATTTGTCTTAACCATTGCTCGGCTTTCCAGGGTTCTGCGGTACCCACAAACTGCTCGGGTCTGAGCCCACGGAATCTCTCCAGCAGTTTGTCTCCAGTTTGGCTGTCTCGTCGGTTTTCATTCTGATTGCTAATCCTTTCGAGACGTCTGACGAAAGCTTCAAACATTCCTGTGGGATCGGCAGCCTCAGGTGCTCCCTCGATCAAATTCCTGTTCCTCCTTAGTCCTCCAGCCATTCTATGCATGATAGTGATAGTAGAATGAGAAACATGTATGCAACAGTACTATGAAGCAATTTAAATGAAGACATCCTTCAAAAGAGTATATTTTATATATAACTTCTTGTCAAGTTGATACAAAAAGCGTGTATAATCTGGTCAATGGCTACCCTACCTATATGGGTTAGGACACATATTGTCCATGCAAGAGTTAATGTTACAAAAATGGGGTCATCGCCCTATCTGCTAATGCATGTAATTACAATTTGCAAAAAGAGAATAGAGCCACTAGTCAAAAAGGGTGAATATATACAAAGCGACATCTAAAAGGTCAGTCATCGCCATAGGTAGCCATCAAAAGGTCAAGCGAGTCGGCCCGATGAAGGCGCTGAACATAAGAGGGGCCTGCCCCAAAATTACAGATATGTGAGGTCAACAACGAAGCAGGTCCAGGGGCATCTGCCTCTGGTAAAGCTAGCTCAAGTGATAGTGCCTCCTCAAGGTCAACTGCGAAGTCGTCCCAACCTATGCCATCCTCTTCAGCGTCCTCGATAATAGGAGCAAGTACAACGTCACCGTCACCATAATCCTCAACAGCGGGGACGACTGGTGGAGGCATCTCCAGCTGTGCAAGGTGAGCCTGCACAACCTGAGCCTCAAGAGGTAGATAGAAGGCATCGCTGTTAACCAAGCGAACCATCTCCACAAGCACTACGCGCTGAATCTCTATAAAGTACAGGATCTCGAGGCGGGCACGGGACAAGTCGACCAGTCCTAACACATGAATCTGGTGCCAAATATCTAACTCAACGGTAGCAGCTGCACGCTGCCCAATAGTGGTGAAATCAAGTATCGCAGAAGCTGGTACTATCGCTCCCACAGTAACCCAATGCCCTCCAAAAGCGTCGGGTACAAAAAGGGGCTGAGCTGGATCCATACCTGAAAAAGGTACTAACTTAAATCAGGACAGAGATCATCTTAGGCGTTTGGGTTCTGAGTCTATCCTCCCTGTCGTATCATCGGGTGTGCAAAGCTTAAGCTATCAGATCGTGGAATCGGGTCTAAACTGGTAAACCCTAACCTGGCTAAACTATCTTGAGATAAATAATAACATGGCTCTGATACCACTAAATCCTGTCACGCCCCGACGTAGCATAAGTAAGGAAAGTGTTTAATTTCCTTTATGGACCCGTAGGTCGCGACAGTTTGAAGGAACGATTCCGTCCCAAACGTCGAACAACAATAATATAATAATCAGAGTAGAGCAATCAAGACTTATATAAAATTTTTCTAACTTAATAAATATTACAGCACGGGTCATCTAAAGGCACAGACCGCCTTGAAACAAAGCAATAACTTAGTGTCTATTACAGTCATCCTTAACAGTTCAACTTAAATCATATAACAGTAAACTCTATTTCCAGCAGTTGTTCTCAATTCGCATAATCATAGTGTTCAGCCTGATCATAACCTGAAAAACCTGAACACAAATGTCCAGGACGCATCAACGTCGTCAGCTTCAAGAAGCTGGTGAGTATTAAAAACATAACTTTGAATGTAAAACATATTCACTTACCTCTTTACATTTCTCACTTAATCCAATAATAAAGCAATGAGTTCATTTTAGGAAACAATCACAATATTATTTAAAAGATATAATTCTCGTATATGTGACCGTGTATGAGAACAATGCACCATCTCATCTTACCGACTATTTTCTCTCGACAAATCCCAACAACCCACCACCACACACTGGTATCTTTGAAACGCTAAGATAGCCACACTTTAGCACAGGGGTGCCATGGAATGTCCAGTTTGCCTCACACTTTATTCCGGGGTACCAGAGAGTGTCCATTGCCTCACACTTTGACTACCTAATCCGCCATGCAAATACCGGAGGAACCCTCACGCAGTATCCAGACTCGGGTATCAGGGAGTGTCTGTGGACCACACTTTAGCACTTCCATGGGTGCCAGGGAATGTCCAAGTTCGGCTTCACACACTTTGACGCTACCATGGTCATCAGGGAGTGTCCAGTTTTGCCACTGTCGCATTTCAAAGACACCCTTGTCGCAATCTCAATCACAACACACTTTGGTACTCACTTACAAGAGAGTGTCCACAACACAATCTCAACCGCACTCACTATGCCACACTGACCATTACTCTTTTCCACACTGACCAACATTCACACTCACTATGCATGTACAACTAACTCCACATGTATGTCATGAAACTTTAAAACATGAGACAATTTACTGATTTATACAAACGACGAGCGTACGGGAATTGATAAGTCATAACACAACGTTTTAATCGTTCAAACATAACAATTATGATTCTGCTTTAATAAATTTCCCAAACAGAGCTTTAACAGTTCATAAAATACCACCCAAACAGTTCCTTAACACAAAACAAGCAAGAACTAGAAACTGCCAGAAGTCGCGCGCGCGGGCCTCTCGCGCGAGGAGTCGCTCGCGGGACCTGCCCAATTTTCATTTTTCTTATATAAATTCTTCTATCTGCCTGGGGACGCAAGGATCGCGCGCGCGGGTCGCTCGCATGAGGGGTCGCTCGCGCGGGCCGCTCACGCGATCGCGCGCGCGAGTTGAAGCAGAGGCTTCATCTTCCTCGTCAGATTGCTCTGTTTCAGATTTCAGGGGTCTTTTTGACCCATTTTGCAAACCCGAAGCATATAGGACATATAATATATGGATCTCTTCGATTTTTCACAAGGATTATGAATCCATGATCAATTTTACATGAATTAAACTATAACTCTAGAATTTAATGAAAGACTAAAAGATGACAAAACTAATTTTCTTATATACTTTTTCATGTGGATAAATTAGACTTCAATACTTGAACAGTAGCTTGTAGGAACTATGATCTTCCTAAATCATCTCTAAAAACTTGTTTTGATTAAGTTTGTAAAATCACTCTTTTTCTAATTTCAAGCTTTCATGAAAATCAACAATGGTGATTTATAGATACATACATACAACATGAATTTAAGTATGAATTACATTTGGGAGTGATTTTAAAATACTCACTGAGATTAATGGTGTAGAGATTGTTGAGAAAGATATAAGATATAGAAATCCAATTGAAGCTTCAAGCTTTAAGCTATGGAGAATTGAGCTTCTCTCTTTCTCAAAAATATTCTGAAATATGAATTCTCAGCTCTCTCTCTCTTTTCTCTCTGAAACTCTCTCTCTATAAGTTTCGAAGACCCAGAAGTGTGTGTTATGTGAGGATGTATGAAAGTGTATAAATAGAAGCCAACTAGTGAACTTGGGCTCCAAGTTCCACCTTGTACACTCTACCAAAGAAATTGTAATCCTAATTATCAAATTCACCAATATACCACAGTTATATTGCAGATTATACACACGTATATACACTCCTACAGATTGGAAGGGCCAATTTAGAGTAGTAGGGGTTAATCTCATGTGTTTGGGAAATTAGCTTATGGCACAACAATACACACACACACACAAAGCATTTCCCAAACAAGGCACATCCAATGATGAGTTGCCATAAATGGAAAGTAAAGTGTATGTCACATCTAGCTTTACATCACTTCCAAAATCTGTGGAAGTTTAGCACAGCGCGGACAGTTTTTTAAACATAAACTGGTATTTTCGTGGTGCGGTGTTCGTCACAAAAATACAGAAAATTTATTTTAACGCAATAAATGATTTTCCGATTTTATAAAAATACTGCATTGAGTTAAGAGTAAACATTTACACCGTTTTGAAATACAGTTTTGAAATCCAACACAGGTATTGTTAAATTTTACAGAAATTGCAGTTTGACCCCAAAAGAGTTTTAATTATGAATTTAGACAAGAAATAAGATTCCAAATATGAGAATCGAAATTAATGACAACAGACAATACATATTGATTAAAATATAAAAATGCAAATACAGATTAATTATGGAAATGAAATTGAAATTAATTAATGAAATGCAGGTTGCTACAAGAGCTCATAAATCTAGAAGTAATATCCCCTCTACAAAAGATTTTCAAGAGGAGATTAATGACCTCAAAAGATCTATCAGGGATTTAAAATTGAGAATAGAAGTCCTTGAACAAGAAAATTTTATCCGAGAAGAATCTTTTGATTCTTTTGATAAAGGAAAAAAACAAAAATTGAAGATGATATTCGAGAGGATTTTGTAGAAGAAATAGGGATATTCTCTGTAGAAAAGGTTATCTACCAAAAATGGTATGTCCAAATTTCACTAGGTATAGGTGAAGATTTTATTCTGGATACCATTGCATTAATAGATTCTGGAGCAGATATAGACTGCATAAAGAAAGGATTAATACCCTTCAAATATTTTGAAAAAACTTCTCAGAATCTTAATGCTGCTAATGGAAGTAAACTTGATATAAAATACAAGATTCCTAAGGCATTTGTTTACAATCAAGGAATTTGTATTCCCTCTACTTTCATTCTTGTTAAATCTCTTAACCAACCAGTTAGACTGGGAACCCCTTTTTTGTCTTTAATAAGACCATTTACTGTTACAAAAAATGGTTTGTTGACAAAGTTAATGGATGATGAAGTTCTGTTCAAATTCATACATCAACCCATGGAAACAAAAATCCATTATCTTAAACAAAATCTTGTTTTTAAGGAAAAACAAATATGTTGGATAAAAGAAGAGTTGGTTCATAAGAATAAGTTAACAACTCTCACAAATTGTTTTCAAAACAAAGATTCCAAAAAATTACAGAAGATAATATATGTTCTGAAGATCCTAATGCTTTTTGGCATAGGAAGAAACATATTGTCTCATTGGCATATGAACAGGATTTTGATGAAAAGAAATTTGAACCAAATCTCATCCTATTCAAATGAGCAAATAATTAATGGAATTCTGTAAAAAGGAAATACAAGGTTTATTAGAGAAAAACCTTATTAGAAAAAGTAAATCCCCTTGGAGTTGTTCTGCTTTTTTTATGCTAACAAAAATGTAGAAATTGAAAGAGGTGTCCCTAGACTTGTTATAAATTATAAACCTCTTAACACTACTCTTAAATGGATTCGGTATCCCATTCCGAATAAAAAGGATTTACTAAACCGACTCTGCCAGGCATCAGTATTCTCCAAATTTGATATGAAATCAGGATACTGGCAAATTCAAGTGGCGGAGGAAGATAGGTATAAAAACCGCTTTCAATGTCCCTTTTGGACATTATGAGTGGAATGTTATTCCCTTCGGTCTCAAAAATGCCCCTTCAGAGTATCAAAATATCATAAATGATATTTCTAATCCCTACTCAGAATTTTGTATTGTTTATATTGATGATGTGTTAATATACTCCTCATCAATAGAAAAACATTGGAAACATCTGGATATCTTTTATAAAACTATCCAAAAAAATGGCCTTGTTGTTTCAGCCAAGAAGATAAAACTATTTCAAACGAAAATCAGATTTCTTGGTCATGACATTGACAAAGGAACAATTGTGCCAACTGACAGGGCAATTGTTTTTGTAGAAAAGTTTCCAAATAAAATCAAAGATAAAACTCAGCTCCAAAGATTTTTAGGAAGCTTAAATTATATTGCTGAGTATTACAAAGATCTTTATAAAGATTCGGCAGTCTTACTTGAAAGGCTAAAGAAAATTTCCCCAGCATGGAGTCTTAAGCATACTGAGGCAATTAAAAGAATTAAGGCTAAAGTAAAAGTTTTGCCATGCTTATGCCTTCCTATTCCCAATGCTTTTGAAATTGTGGAAACTGATGCTTCAGATTTGGGATATGGAGGAATTCTAAAGCAAAGAGTTAATGACTCAGAACAATTGGTTCGTTTTACTTCTGGTGCTTGGAAGCCAGCCCAGAAAAACTGTTCTACTATAAAGAAAGAAATCTTGGCTATTATTTTGTGTGTCACAAAATTTGAAGGAGATCTACTCAATCAAGAATTTTTAATTAGAGTAAACTGCCAGGCAGCCAAGGATGTTCTTTTAAAAGATGTTAAAAATATTGCTTCAAAACAAATCTTTGCTAGATGGCAAGGAATTTTGTCTGCTTTTGATTTTAAAATTGAATATATTAAAGGAAGTTCAAACTCTCTCCCTGACTTCCTTACACGTGAATTTTTGCAGACAAACCATGAGGCCTAGCTTCAGAGGATATTCTTCTGAAGGGCGAGGTGGAGGTAGACGCCCCACCTACCATAATTCTGGAAATTAAGGAAAAGATAAAGCTCAAGGTTATACCGCCCCAGAAAGGATTATATCCTTCTCAGAACCACATGACAAAGTTAAACTTTGGCTAATTCTTGTTTCAAACAACAATGAAGAAGCAGTTAACTACCAAGAGATATTGCTACCCATTATTTTGACATTCCTAATGGATGGTTTTATCCCAAAACTGCCAATGGGAATTCAAGGGATTATTATGAAAATATTCTTATTGAAACAGGCTCAGTAAGGATTGAGCACAAGAGAATAGGAGGCCATCAGTCAGCCTTTTCAAAGATGTTTATTGCAAAAGTTCTCTCCTCATATGATTGGGGATTCGACTTAACAAAAGAAAGGAAGCTTTTAAAATTATCCCCTGGTGATTGTAAGTCTTATAATTACTATGATTACTAGAAAGCATGGGACAAAGCTATTCTACTCCAAAATCCATTGTTTAAACACACATGGTACTTCCAGTTCAATAAAGATTTCAATTTTGACCTCCTTCCTTGGTTCCATTCCTGGATTCTTAAACATGGTCCAGATCTTGAAATCCTTCCTCAAGTAGTAGCCTGCTATTTTCAACTCTACAAGAACTAAAATCTACCAGGACGAAGTGATAATCCACTTTTCTACTTCTTCCTTGAATTTTCTATTCCATGGATCCTTAAATGGGATTTTGCTTTAAAAAATTCTCCTACCCATGTTTGGACCCTTTGCAAAAAATTTCAAGTTTAGTGGTGGGGTAGATACAATAATCTAGACCTCACCCCCCCCCCCCTTAGAATGGAAAAAATGGAAAAATTACTAGACATCGAGCTTCCTTCTCCTTCAAAAAAGTCTAGTATTTCTTCCCCAGATATTTCTGAGATTAAATCTCAAATTAAATCATATTTAAAATCTAGATTTCCTGATTTATCCGATAAGGAGCTTAAAGCCCTTGTTAAAGAAGAACTATGTAAGAAATTGAATCTTGATTCAGACAGCGATACAGAGACGGTTCTGTTGGGTTTGTGCCCTCAAACCATTACTTTATATAGGAGACATTGACATTTTAATATATGGATATCAGCTTTACATTTTGTTATGTATGTTTCTTTCATGAGATGATTGTTATTCTTAAGTATCATAGTAAGTAATGCGTGTATGTATGAGATACATACAAGTGAGATACGAATTGCTATTCTTTGTTACTTAGAACATGTCACAGTGGATGTTGAGACTAGGATATCTCATCAGGTTTACACTGTAGCATGATTAACTACCATTGGATGGAGTGATCAATCTTAAATCACTAGAGTGTAACTCTTAGTTAATATGCTAGTGCTTATAGTGCATTGACGGACCTGAGTTTCCTATTGACGCTCAAGGCTGTCAATCAGTCGATAGGAACTCATAACTTGTGTAAGGTACGTGTTCTCAATCTTGAGACGATTATGAACACAGACTGTGGATATGACTGCTTTGACTTACCAATCAGTGAGGTCTATAGAAGATCAACACCTGGGTATCTTGGGTATGTCATATTCATAGGGTTGTGAACATATATTGTCAAGACAGAATCTACCCTCTGTTTCAGAGTAAGCATTCCCTTGAGAATGTCACCAAGTCAATTACTGAGTACTGCAGTCTTGTTGATAAGAGTTATCAACATGTTTGGTAATCATGAGAGGTGAATGAGACTCAAGGATTACAAGAAGTAATCGATATTCAGGTTGACAGTAACAGTTATCCGACTACCTGAATATGATTACGAATGCTGAAGGTAGAGGGACATTAGTACAATATACAAGTCTAGTTATCGCTTCGGATATGTTCTTTTGCGTTGGAGTTCAGTTATCGTTTTATAGTGGAGTAAACGTTAACTGATCAGTCGATTAATTTGCTGATCAAAGAGTTTGGTCATGGGAGTTAATCAACTGATCTGAGCCATCAATAAAGAGCCTAGAAGGTCCCACTCTTAGCTCCGCTAGGATGCTTGGAAAGGCAAATGAGGATGTTGTCAAGACAGGTTCGATCGATCGAAGTTGTCTCGATCGATTGAAGTCTAGACAGGTTCGATCGATTGAAGATGGTTCGATCGATCGAAGCCACTTCGATCGCTCGAGAGCTAGGTCGGTTCTGGGAATCTATAAATAGGGCAGCTGCGTTCTGGAAAATAAGTTCGTCATTTTGAACGTCAGAAGCTGCAGAAACTATTTTGGAGCCCCAAAACCTTCTGTATCCTCTCCATTAGGGTTCCCACCAACCCTAGCCTTTCCTGCGAGCATCCATAGGAGTCATAAGAGTGAAGACCATCTAGTGGAGGCTGCTGGAAGTCAGAGATTTCAGAATTGGGTTCAAGACAGTAAGGTATAATTCTTGTCCCATCTTGTGCGCATCTATAGAGTTGATGGGTAGTAGATCCGGGCATGCCAATTAAGTTTTATAACTTGATTTTTCCGCTGCGCGTTTAAACTTAGAACTTAAACCGGTTTTTCCAATAGGTTCCTCTTTCAGACTCCTCAATGCCTGATGGTCAAGGTTTGGATCCATATCCAAACTTCCAAAATACCCATGAAGATGATGATGAATATGGTTTTGAGACCCAGTTCAACCATTAATCATCACAAAGAGGACAAAATACTTTTAATAAAGTATGTGGTTGATTCAATCTCTTAATAAAGATATTCTATCTTTTAAAAAGAAAAGGCTATTAAGTTGCCACGACTAAAGTAGCTTTTGAAAAGAAGATTCGTCCGACTAATTCTACTGTACTCTTTTCAAAAAAGAAGAATCTTTGCTTTTCAAAAGTCAAAAGTTCTACAGTAGCCTTCAACTTTTATAAAGTTACTTTTGAAGATTAATCTTGGTCCAGACACGTGTAAAGATGAGATAAGAATGAATATTTACATCTCTCCAGACCCTTCTTCTCGTGCCTATATATTCAGAAGATCTTCACTCTCCCAAGGCATCGAGTTTTCAAGTGAATACCTCAAGCGTCTTTTGTAGATACTTCTCTCTCTATTATAATATTTTCCTTCTGTAAAATATTAGTGTGTGTTTGAGTGCAATAGTGCTATAGCTGAAGCTCAGTGTGTTAAAGCTTCAAGACTTGGTGTGCTTCTTATTTCTGTAAGTGTTAAGTTTGTTTGTGTCTTATAGAATTTTGTTGCTTACTATTGTACATCTTAAGATCAAAGTTAAAGATCAATATATTAATATTCTCCATGATCTTGAACTTTTAAATATTGTCAGTGAAGAAAACATCAATACCATTAGAACCAGAATATCTAAGTTAAACTCAGATATTAACAGGTTAAACCAAGAACTAAGAATTCTTGCTACTTAATGGTCTGGACTAGATTAAATATCCGAGATTTATAAAACATTTTGTATGATTTAAAATCAGACTATCTCTCTACTCTTTCTAACGAACAGGCATTGCTAGAACTTCCTCCTAACCATATTTGGCGTATTGAGAAAGCCTTAAGAACTGTGGATAGATAAATTAAATTTCTCAATGCTAAACTTGCTATTTTAGCTTGTTAAAAATTATTGTCCCTTGCTCTCCTCATTTGGTATCAGAGCCATAAGTGTTGTCTCCTGTTGTTATTGTATTATTTTAGAAAGACTGTGTGTATTCCCGAATTCGACGCATTAGTCCCTGATAGAGGCCCGCTGTTGCCGTGGATAGGCGTTTTAGGGCTGTGTGGGGTTTGTTGTCTTAGGAAAAAGCATTGTTCCTATTTAATATTACAATGAAAACATTATCCAGGTACTTTGGAACTAGTACTATGATTGAGTAAAACTCTATTTCAAAGAAAATAGATTTCAGCAATATTAAAAATATGGATGAAACATCTATAGATGATTTGGAAAAAGTTTTTAAAAAACTGGAAAATGCCTACTGTTCCTATTTCTGAACTTTACTATTGTAAGCCATTTTATCAGATTAAATCCTATGAGATTAAAATAGTTGAAACCACACATCAGGTCAATGATGCTAACCAAAGTTTCAAAATGTTATCTCCACAAGCTATTTCTAAATATCTCTTACAAGGATTTAAGTACCTTCATATTGGAATGGTTCAAGTTAATATCAAACCGATGACAACCAAAGGATTAGATACTTCCCTTTTGAGCTGTCTCATAGATGCTAGGCATCTAAATTTCATGGATTCCTTATTAGGAATGGTTGAAACGACAACAAACAGACATGAATATGCAGTAGGTGTTTAGAATCTTTGCATTGAATGATTGAATGATTGAAAGCTACTTTTGTGCTTTGTTTGGAATGTGTATTTAGTGATGGAATAGAAAAGAGAGAAAAACGAAAGGATACCCTAGTGTATTCCTCCATGCAAAAATACATCAGGACCTCAATATAAATAGGAAGGTATTTATCGCAAAATTCAAAATTTTCACTCTATTTTCTTTCCTTCCTTTTTCTCCTCATTGTTTTTAGGGTTGTGTTTGGTTTGCGGATTCGGAGAAGGAAAAGAAAAGGGAAAGGAAAACCGTTTGCCCCGTGTTTTCGCTTACAGTTTTATCCATGCTTAAATAGCATTTGGTTTAAAGATTTGGAGAAGGAAAAGAAAAGGGAAAGGAAAAACGTTTCCCTAATGCTTTCCCTTACATTTTTCTCCACGCTTAAATAGCATTAGAAATTAAAAAAATTTCAAAAATACAATAGAAATTCAAGAAAAGAGGAAGCATAATGACTCAAAATAAATTCGAGAAAGAAGGAAAGAAAGTGACTCACAAAATTTGAAATTTTAATTTATTTTTTCCATATTTTCTTTTCCTTCTCATTTTCTCACCATTTTTCTTATTAACCAAACAGAGAAAAATGTGTTTCTCAGTGTTGTCTTTTTCTATTCACTCTCTAAATCCATGAACCAAACAAAGAAAAATGTGTTTCTTTGTGTTCTCTTTTCCTTGAAACCTCACTAAATTCAAGAACCAAACCAAGCCTTTAAGAAAACATCACTACTTCGACCATTATTCTCAGGGAAAACGGAAATTTTGCGATTTGAATAAGGAAAGCATAGTTCACCTGGAGCAATATATCCACAGGTGCCTACAACTATAGTTCGATTGGATGAATCAGGATATAGCAGCCTGGCAGCTCCAAAGTCAGCAACAAAAGCTTCCATTTCGGTGTTCAGCAGAATGTTGTTGCTTGATATGTCTCGGTGTACAATTTGTGGGTTACAATCATGATGTATATAAGCTCTTGGCCGTAGGGTGCCATTGCACGGTTTGCACCCCCCATTTATTGGAAAAAATTTACCCTGTTATGTATGTATATATGTGATTTTATGGTCTCTATTTATATTTTGTCTTTTGGCACCGACAAAAAAAAAAATAATAATAATAAGCTACTCCCTTAGTCATCTTAAATCATTTTATTGCTTTCTTTCAACACTAAGCTTCAATCATATGTGTTTGAGAATTATTTGGGATACAAGATTTTGGCAGAGTATCATTACTCTGTACAATTAGATCACTTATTGTGATAAACTCAACCTCCAACATCTCTCAAACAGTGCAAAATAACTTTATGTAGTAAATTTGTAGTGTTATTGATTTTAAAAAAAAAAAAGTATACTCGTGTATAAATAAAACCCAAAAAATCATTTCTGGGGCGATGTCTCTGAACCCTGTATGTTATTGTTAAATAGTTTACGTAGAAACTCGGGACAAGACTTCAGTAAAGTTATTTCAGTACATTTTGTTAGGTTCCTCTCACATAAATGTACAATTTCTGAAACAATTGTTTTCAAAAAATACAATATTAAAAAAACAATTTTAAAAACTATGAGAAAACTAACAAAATATGTACTGAAACAACTTTATTAATTAAAGTGTTGTCCAAAACTCGGCACCCAGAAAAAAAAAACAAAAAAAAAAAAAAAAAACTCCTAATTCCGCCCCCGCTTAAAAATGTTAACCATCCTTGCCCAATCCAAGTTCACATAAGCCAAAAACAATACACGACCGTTTGTGAAGACAAAATCCGTAAAGCCTCACAATGTTATGGTGACGTATATTCATCAACAGTACACCCGAATCTCATTCTTGAAACTTTTGTCAAAAGCCATGTCATGTCATGTCCTCCGATTCTAACTTGTGAAGTTTCTTCAAGGCAACCACTCTGCCGCTTGGCAGTTCTGCTTTATAAACACTGCCATAACCTCCAGTTCCTATGCAGTGTCTGAAATTAGAGAATTTAAATAAGACAGGGATTTAAGCCTTTAATAATGAAATAGATTCGACTTTCCACAGCGAAACTTGCAGAAATCAAACCATTTTGGTAACCCAAGTTTCAGAGATGGGGTGCAAATCCAAATAGAAAAAATGAAGTTTGTGTTTACTACAACAACTACTACTACAACTACAACTACTACTAGAAATTGCAAACCCCGAACAGACAGATCTGATCTGAAGAACGATAAATGTATCTATAGACGCAGACACGACAACAACAAGCACCAGAGTTAGTTGACTTAATTTATTTACAACTCATATATTCACTTTATATCCCCATTCGTTATGTATTGTTTGCTTCTCTTCTCTTCTCTTTTCTTTGTTTAGATCATGCTAATTTTTCGAATTTTTTTATTTTATTTTTATTTATATATATTAAATTGTCTTGTTTATGATTGGAATCGAATTGACTGTTTAATTTGTGAGTTATGGGACTGGTTTTAAAGGTAGATTTGAATGTTTTTTTTTTTTTTTTTTTAACAGTTTGTCATGATTTGAGTGGTTCAAGGGGCTAGATTGTTGTGTTCTGATAATCAACAGGGTTTTGAAAACAAGGTTTTATAATAATTATTATTATTATTATTAGATGGCACCAGATACAGCGTGGGATATTTGTAATCATTGGTGAAAATAGTAGCACGATACAACAATATATCAGTTGTGTTGCTTGCATTGCATCACAAATTGCTTGACAGCGACAAAAATAGATAAATGAGTTTTTTTTTTTATTTTTAATCTGCATTTGCTCGAGGAGAAGAGGGGTTTGGGGTGCTGAGAAAATGGCTCCTACATAATGAAAATTCTTTTACTACCAGTAACGGAACATGGAAAATTTTCACGTATATCAAGTAAGGGTTGCAGTTCAACAGTCAAAATTTTCAGAAAGGGATACAAAGTCTTCTGGAGATGTAGGTAGTAAACTTTAGATGACAACTTTAGAGATGCATTTTTCTTTAATAGTTCATTATGGGTTTCCATGAAAATTGGCATATTGGACATTTCTACAGCAATGTTCACAAGTTTTAAATAGGACAATGTGTCGGCATGAAACAAGGATAGTTGGTAAAAGATGGGATGGAAACCATAGGGAATTTTTTTTTTTTTTTTTCCAAAAAAAAAAAAAAATTATAAAAGAAAATTAAAAGAAAATACAATAAAAGTCTTACAAAAAACAAGTACAACAAAAGTACTAATATCCGCATACACGTTTCATACAAATTAATCAAAGGTTTGGGACGAAAATAGTGTATTACGGAGTATTTGCATGTTTTCCCATTTAAATAACTGTACCTACATTTTTATCTTCTTTCATTTTTTGGTATTTCTTTAAGTAATTTGTCCATCATAGTCCAACTTATGCAAATCAATAAACAAGTTTATGCCATTACCGACTTACAAACTTACTCGGTCAGAATCTAGCATACAAGTATTTACTAGCTATGAATAGATGAACTTCCATACTGACAATAACAAATTCTCTCTCTTTCTCTCCCCAGAGCACTACAGAAACCATGAGCTGTCAGAAATGATGAATACCCTAATGAAACATCTTTGCCATTTTATGCAACATCCATTGTTAACTGAAACCCAACAGCTTGTATGTTAGTACAATAATTTTTATTGTGTCACATATTTAACTTGTGCTCTCTTCTCTAATCTACCGTGTTTCAATCCCTTTCCATGTAGCTGAGACTATTGAACTCAAAGATGGTGAAGCTGACGATGATTGCTCGTGTTACTGATGGACTTCCCCTAGCAGAGGGACTGGACGATGGCCGTGATTTGCAAGATGCTGAATTCTACAAACAGCAGGTCAAGGATTTGTTCAAGAACCTCTCAAGAGGCCATAATGAAGCTTCAAGAATGTCAATTGAAACTGGTCCTTACCTTTTCCAGTATCCTTTTGTGTTTACAATAGGCAACGCCCTTTACTTTTTCGCTTTTCTTTTTTCCTCAAGCTACATGCACGAATTCTACTCACGCTTTAGCTGCTATTAGTATTCCAGATTTTATCCAGTATCTGCATGTTACTCAGAGATTTTTGGTAGCGGCTATTACTATAATGTACCCTAAGGACTAGTTATATCATTAATAGTTAGAGAGCTGCTTTTGCACTCTATTGTTATTCTCATTGTCAATGTTCAGTTTAGCCTTTTCTATTTTCTTCCCCCCCCACCCCCCTTCCCGTCTCTGACTTATGGGTTGTGCTATTACACACTTATTCTTCTATAGGAGTACTTTCTATTGGTTCCATGTTTTCTTAACATGGTTTCTCAGTTATATTATTGAAGGACGCGTCTGTTACTTGACGATGTGTGACCGTTCTTATCCGAAGAAACTTGCCTTTCAGTACCTGGAAGATCTTAAAAATGAATTTGAGCGTCTTAATGGGAGTCAAATTGAAACTGCCGCTAGACCTTATGCCTTCATAAAATTTGGTAGATCTTACCCT
Source organism: Hydrangea macrophylla (assembly GCA_033977485.1). Taxonomy (NCBI): domain Eukaryota; kingdom Viridiplantae; phylum Streptophyta; class Magnoliopsida; order Cornales; family Hydrangeaceae; genus Hydrangea; species Hydrangea macrophylla. The sequence continues at coordinate 135,980,973 of CM066991.1, forward strand.
TATTGCTTGTTATTTTCTTGCACTTATCCTCGTCAACACTGAGTTTCCAAATTTTCCTCATTTGATTTTTCTTGCTTTCTTTTGTCTAAAAGATACATTCATACAGAAAACAAAGAAATTGTACCAGGACACACGAACGCAGCGGAATATTGCAAAGTTGAATGATGAACTCTATGAAGTTCACCAAATAATGACTCGCAATGTACAAGAAGTTCTTGGTGTTGGTGAAAAGTTGGACCGTAAGTTTTCCTTTCCTCTTACGTTGTTTTCGATCAATTATTCTTATGTTGAATTTATCTTCACATCTAAGTAGTTCACTTGCTGAAAGCACATTTCATAACTTATTCTCAACCTGAAGTGTTGGGAATGTTGGTGAAATACTCTTTTCTGTGAACGCTCTCAACGGTTGGGTTTTTCCTCCTAAAACCATAAGCACACCTTGAATCTTCATTTGTTAGGTAAGTTGTTCCTAGGTCATGGCCAAGAAGTTGAAGTTAACTGCCAGAATTTTACACCTTATGTTTTGTTTCTCTTTCTATTTGGTTATTCCTTTCAATGTTTTTTCCCCCCCTCCTTTCCTTGGGTGCTTTGTCTTTTATTTTATTTATTTTTTCCTCGGGGTAGAGAGGGGGGGGGGGGGGGGGGGGGGGGGATTGATTTGTGGGGAACCTCTTCCCCCCAGACACCTCCTTCTTAACAAAAAGTGGAGGAAGAAACATAAGGCATACAACTGTCAAACAAATATTCGATTACAAGCAAAAAGTCCCAAGAGTGTTTCTATTGACTCATGAGATGTTAGGTTCAAGGAATTGCATGGGTGGAGCTACATGGTAAGGAGTGGGGTCACGTGACCCCGCTGAAATTTCAAAAAATCTTGGGGTTCAATGTTAGATTACATAAAAAACTTGAGTCTTCATGAAATTGACCCCACTAAATTTTATTGTTTGTTTTTGAGGGGTGGACAGTAGGGTTCAATTTTAAATAAAGACAAAATGATGGGAAAATTGGTCTAATATATTCAAAAGAACTGTATTCTAATTTTAACGAACTCTATTCTTATGTTATTCCGGTACATTTTCCTGAATTCTGTTGATGATTAGATGTACTTTAAATATACATATTGCAGAGGTCAGTCAAATGTCCAGCCACTTGACATCAGAATCTCGCATATATGCTGATAAGGCTAGGGATTTAAATCGACAGGTTAGTGCAATTAGATAGATAGATAGCTTATGTAATCGTATTGTATTGTTAACCTCAAGTCTCTGTTTTTTGGTGGTTTTGAATGTGATATAGTTTACAATGGTCATTGTACTTAAACATGTGCTTTTGAAAATTTCTTTTTGCTTGGCAATATACACTTGTTTGGCTGCTTTTGTTGCGTTTAAGATGTTTTCTATTATTCAACCAAAAAAAAAAAAGGATGTTTTTGCTGAAATTAGGGGATTTTATCCCGGATTTTAGTGTGTCATTTATAGGTCATGTTGACCATATTGATGTAGATTTATTTATTTCCTTTTCTATTTTATTTGCTTTCCTTCTTGGTTCTTCTTGTAACATTATATATAATTTGGGATGTACAGTTATAAGAATATCACTTTCCCACAATTTTTTTTGGTATCAGAGCCAATGACAACTCTAACACCTTCACCCACCACCCTCACCGACTGCCAGTCACCACCCACCACACTCGCCGACCACCCTAGCCCCTCGCCAACCACCCCTGACCCCACCCAACTCCAACCGCAAGTCCCCTACCCTGCGCCACATCACCTAGGGCTATTCCCCCCTGTGGCGCAGCCTTGTAGCTCCTAAGGAGCATCTTCAGCCCTTGTTAGGGCTTATGTGTAATGTATTAGAGCAGGTCATGTGCTCTTAATTGTCAGTCTGGGTAACCGAGTTTCTGGTTACCCCCATCCGCTGAGTTTCTGGCTGTAACTGTCTTGGTTGCCGACATTGGTGTTTTTCTCGGCAATTCTTTTTCTATCTTCTGATCACTCTTCTCTGGACCATGGATGATATTGGTAAAATTATTGATACGGTCAACTCTACTGCTCCTGCTGGTGCTCGTTCGGATCTCTCCCTATCTCATCTGACTCCCGTTCACCGGGTCACTAGTGTTCTGCTGAATGGAAAGAATTTTCACGCATGGTCTAATTCTCTTCGCCTCTATCTTGGGGGCAAAAGGAAAATCGGGTGGTTACTCGGGAAAGAGGTAAAACCCGCCGAATTTGACCGAAGTTTGAGGAGTGGTATACCGATAACTGTATTATTCTGGGCTGGATGTTTAATTCTATGGATGAGCGGATCTATAATATGTTTATGTATCATAATACCGTTCATGGGCTTTGGACTGCGTTGAAGAAGATGTACGATCATGCACATTCTGCCGCATCTTTGAACTTTACCAGGATATCTCCCATGCCTCCCAAGCTACTTTGGGATTTTCTGTTTATGATTTCTTTGGCTATCTGCAAACTCGGTGGGAGGAATTATCCCAGTATGAACCTATCACCGATTTTCCTAATGATGGAGATGTTGAAGTCAAGCGGCTTAACCGCCGTCGTACTTACCAATTCTTGATGGGCCTAAAGCCCGAGTTTGAGGCTCTCCGCACTCAGATTCTGAATACCGTTCCTATGCCCTCTTTATTTGAGGCCTTTGCTACTGTTGATGGTGATGAGAGACGTCGTCGCCTACTCTCTGCCCCTGACTCTAGGCTCTCTCATCCGCCTGTTCATGAACAAATGGCCTTTCCAGCTGCTTCCAGTTCGCGGCCAGGAGGTAATCGTCCTTACTGCCAGCATTGTCGTACGCCGGGCTATTCCATAGATCGTTGTTTCACTCTTCATCCAAAGTTGAAAGGGCAATTTATTCGGAGTCGCCCTGCTGGTCGAGGTACTGGCCGCGGCCGGGGCGTACAGGAGCAGTTGTAGAGATGCTTCCTCCTCCACCGGATTATAGTCAACTTCAGTCTCAGATTGCTCAGCTTCAGTCACATGTAGGTTTGGGAGCTCCTCCCTCATCCACTGGTCCCTCATCCTCTGGCCCCACGGTCGCCATTGCTGCAGGTACTCCTACTGCCCTTCATGGTAAGTCAGGCCATATTACTTGGATTCTTGATTCTGGGGCAAATAATCATTGGACTGGTGAGCTTTCTGTTTTCACTTCACCTATTACCTCCATTAAACAGTCAGTTCGTATCGCAGATGGATCTTTTATTCCCATCTATAGTCGGGGTGATGCCCGATTATCTTCTGATATCACCCTTTCCTCTGTGTACTACGTTCCCAATTTTGCTTGCTTTCGGTTAATCGTCTTGTCAAAGATCACAACTGTTCTGTTGTATTCTTACCTCATTCGTGTTATTTGCAGGACCTGACTACGAAGAAGATTTTTGGCAGGGTGTTTGAGCGTGACGATCTCTACTACTTTAGTGATCCTTCGGTGTCAAGGACGTTTTCCAGTTTTCAAGCTTCCGTGTTACCTGCTCTTAATAATTCTATTTTGCCTAATTCAAATAAATGTGTTTTCATTGCAAACTCTAGATTTGTGGCATGCTCATTTAGGTCATGTCAACTTTCAATATTTATGTTGGTTATTTCCTCCATTTAATAAAGCTTGTAAGGATTTCTTTTTTAAATGCGTGGTTTGTGAATTGTCAAAACATACTCGCACTTCTTATATTCCTCGCATGCATCGGGCACCTAGTGCCTTTGACTTTATTCACTCCAATGTGTGGGGACCTTCCCCCGACACTTCCATGTCACAACACCGATACTATGTTACATTTATTGATGACTATACTCGTTGTACTCGGGTTTATCTTATGAAGAAAAAATATGAGGTTTTCTCTCATTTGAAGAATTTTCTTCAAATGATTAAAACTCAATTTCATACTGTTGTGCGTAATATTTGGTCTGATAATGGCAGGGAATATATTACTAATGAATTTCGGGCCGAACTTAACAAAGGGGGAATCCTTCAACAACTCACGTGTCCTTACACCCCCGAACAAAATGGGGTGGCCGAACGTAAAAATCGTCATCTTATGGCTACGATTAGGTGTCTCTTACGTGGTATGGATGTTCCCAAGTTTTTTTAGCATTTTGCTGTCCTTACTGCTACTTACCTTATTAATCGTACTCCTAACCGTATTCTACAAGGCCAAGCCCCGCTTCATGTCCTTAAGCCTGGTAGTACACTCTTTCCCATTGTCTTGTTTTGTCCAAAATCGCAGCCCTACACGTACTAAACTTGATGATAAGGCTGTTAGGTGTGTTTTTTTGGGGTATTCCTCCATGTCCAAAGGATATCGTTGCTATGATCTTGTCACACGTCATTTGTATCACTCTTTGGATGTCACTTTTTTGGAAACAGTTCCGTTTTTTTTACAGGTGCTTCTTCTTCTCTGGAAACTCTAGTAGAACATGTTGTGGTTGATGGTATCTCTGTCCTTCCTCGTCCAGTGCCTATTCTTGATATACCCAGTGACAAATCCAGTGACTCTTTACCCCTGGTCGTTACAAATGACCCTTTACAGGTGTACTCTCGTCGACCTCGCGCTCCAGACCCCGAGCCAACATCTGCTCCGGAATCAGGTATCTCATCTCCTCCTTTAGTCTCTGATGTTGCTTCTCCTCGTTACCCTACTCGTATTCGTCACCCTCCTTCACGCTATATTCTTTCAAGTAGTACTAACCATCCAATTTCTAAGTATGTCTTTTATCAGGGTCTGTCAAAACCATTTAGCTCCTTTGTTAAGTGCAGTTGATTCTATCTCCATTCCTCGTTCTATCCATGAAGCTCTTCAGAATCCAAAGTGGGTGGCTGCTATGAAAGCATAAATGAGTGCTCTTCAGAATAATCAAACCTGGGAACTTGTCTCTCTTCCCAATGGTGAACGTACAGTTGGCTGCAAGTGGGTTTTCAGTGTTAAGTATTTGGCAGACGGAACCATTGACCGATATAAGGCCGGTCTTGTGGCTAAGGGCTTCACACAAGTTTCAGGTAAGGATTTCGGGGCTACTTTTGTCCCGGATGCTAAACTGACTACGGTCCGGCTTCTTGTTTCTCTAGCTGCTTCCTATTCTTGGCCTCTTCATCAGCTTGATGTCAAGAACGCGTTTCTTAATAGTGATTTGTCTGAAGTTATCTATATGGATCCCCCTCCTGGTTTTCGGGCTCAGGGGGAGTATTCGGGGAAAGTTTGTCGCCTACGCAAATCTCTCTATGGATTGAAGCAGTCTCCTCGTGCATAGTTCATCCGGTTTAGTGATGTGGTGCTTACTATGGGATTTATTCGCTATCACTCCGATCATACTTGTTTTATTCGTCGTAATTCCTTGATGATATTATTATCAGAGGAGATGATGCGTCTGGTATTGTGCAAGTGAAGTGTTCTCGTGGAACATCATTCGACATTAAGGATTTGGGTCCTCTGAGGTATTTTCTTGGAATTGAGGTGGCTTGGTCCCGCCATGGTATTTCGCTATCCCAACGGAAGTATGCCCTTGATCTCCTCCAAGATACAGGTATGCTTGGGTGTAGACCTGCCTCTTCTTCTATGGATCCAAATCATTAGCTGACTGCTGAATTGAGAGAGCCCTTACCAGATCCCTCGGTATATCAGCGTCTTGGGGGTCGTCTCATCTATTTGGCGAACACAAGACCGGATCTGACGTTTGCTGATAGTGTTGTGAGTCAATTTATGCACTCACCACGTACTTCACATCTTGATGCTGTTTATCATATTCTCCGATATCTCAAGACCTGTCCTGGTCTTGGTCTTTTCTTTAAGACAGGAGTCCAATCAGGTCTCTCCTGTTTTACTGATGCGGATTATGCAGGCTCAAAAGGTGATAGACGCTCTACTTCTGGTTTCTGTACTTTTCAAGGATGTCATCTTATCTCTTGGAAAAGTAAAAAGCAAGCTGTCGTTTCTCGGTCTTCTGCTGAGGCTGAGTACCGTGCCATGGCTCAGGGTTCATGTGAACTCATATGGCTTCGTTCTCTTCTTGATGAGTTAGGCTTCCCTAGTGGTAGACTCATCTAAGTTATTTTGTGATAACAAATCTGCTATTATGTTATCATCTGATTCAGTTCTTCATGAAAGAACTAAGCATATAGAGGTTCACATTCATTTCATTCGGGAAAAAGTTCGTCCAGGAGTCATCACATCGAGCTTTCTTCCTTCATCAGATCAGACCGCAGATATGTTCACTAAATCCGTTGGTCCAACACTTCTTCAGTCATCTATCGGCAAGCTTGGGCTCGTCAATATCTTCGCCACAACTTGAGGGGGAGGTTGAAATTATGGGATTTTATCCCGGATTTTAGTGTGTCATTTATAGGTCATGTTGACCATATTGATGTAGATTGATTTATTTCCTTTTCTATTTTATTTGCTTTCCTTCTTGGTTCTCCTTGTAACATTATATATAATTTGGGATGTATAGTAATAAGAATATCACTTTCCCACGATTCTTTTGTTTTCAATCATAAGAACAATGCAACTAAAATGACTAAGAGAAATTAAATTAATCTATTTTGGTAGTTGGCTAGTTGCTTTGAACAACACGACTCTACTCGTGTGGCCGAAATCTTCAAGGGTGAATTTCAATTTTACAGCAGTTTTTCCTGTAGTTTCGTTAGACTACAGAGACTTATCCTTGATTTGAGAATTGGCGCTGACTGAAGTCCTCTTTGTTTCATTGTGGTAATAAAACCCCTTCACATCAATTAACCATCGGTTGGCTGGCTGTTGCCCAATGTTCTTTTAACAACAGAATCGGAATGAACTGAGATGAAAAGAAATGGTCAATGTATATGTGCATCTCGGTTCACTTGAATTTTGCCTGAATCTGGATTAACTCAATGAGCCCCAACTCCACTGCTATTAAGGGCGATATTCCAATCTAATTTTATTGCAAATTGAACAAGAGCATGTCTCATAGCAAGAAGTGAACTTGATTATCTTGAACAACGGTATGTCTCATAGCAAGAAGTGAAATTGATTAGCTTTACACCATTTCTTTTTGTTATTTCTTAGTTTTTTAGCTGAAAATTTCATGCAATGGCGTCATTTCAATTTTTTTGCTTTCACCTTGCACTTTGACGAGTCTAGTAGTCGTTTTACTGATTCCCTTGCAAAACGTCGATATAGAATGGTATAGTAGTAAAATCATAACTGAATGATTCCATTTCTACGGGGTATTAAAACTGACCCTGGATTTGGTTAAATCATTCTAGAATTTCATGTTTAAATTACAATAATCAGGTCATATTGGGTGGCCGTACACTAGATATCATGGTTGGCACTTTACTCAGATCCATGGTAGGGATGGAGTGAGGATGATTAAGCAGGCTAATTGTTGTTGAGTGATGGTGATCTTCCTGTAAGGTTTCTTACTATCCTTCTGTAATGAAACCAACGAGTGTGATTTTTCTCTGAGCAGTTCTTGCTGAGACTGGCATTATTTCTTTAAACTTCCTATTAATGTTTGATTTTGCTTGTGCTTGCGCCATATATAATAATTATGTATCCAGCACTAAAATGCAATGTTTGGATCTTTGATTTCCATTTTAGGCTTTGATAAAGAAATGGGCCCCTGTAGCCATTGTCATTGGAGTTGTGATCCTACTCTTCTGGGTCAGAAAGAAAATTTGGTGATGTTACTATCCACCCAAGCTCGGTTTCAGTCCCCCCTACATCTCTGTCTGCTACTTCAGGGTGCTTGTGTTATTTTGTCCTGACACCAGAGATTTAAAGGCGGTGTCTTATCAACTCAACGCATGAATCGTGAGTCAAGGTGGCAAAACAGTGTTTGTTCGTTGCTGGGGTCAGCCATAAGGACTGGCTCTCTGGGTATTCCTTAGGCTTAGGGGGAGGGGGGGACAGATCTCTGGTCATTTGAAAATTTGAAAGAACCCTTTTAATGAGACTGGACTAGGGGCAAAAAAATCTGAACAATTCTGAGGAAGTTATTCTCTCTTGAGGCTTATTATAGATGTTTTAATTGATATGTTGCATACTATTGTTATAGCTTGATTCTGATATTATTGTGTAATTCCATCTAATATTGTGATCTGCGTAGAATAATATCAGATTCTGTATTTTGCCATTACTTAATTTCAAAAATTCAAAAAGAAAAATATAGCAGATGATAATATCAATTTACAACATTTACTTAAGCATAGGATAAGATTCAAATCCGTAGCTACACTTTCCTACAGTAATTTTTTAGGTTTATTTTATTGCAATTCTTTTTATTGGTAAGAAAAAAATACCGGATTCAATGACAATGGTGCATCTACAATTGAGAGGTTCACTGAAAATATTGAAGACTTAAAATGAAGGCATTAAGGGCATTTAGAAGTGCCCCTATTAATGTAAATAGAGGCAGAAAATAAAGTTAAACCGCCCCTAAGAGAAGGAGAGGCGGATTAGTAAATGCCCCAATAAATGGTGCCCCTAATACTAAATAGGGGCGAATTGGACACTAAAACCGCCCCTATTGTTATGCATGCCACGTAGGATTGTTATCATAGTATTTCCATTAGAGACACTTAATTAACGCCCCAATTAAATTTAAAACAATAGAGGCGCTTATAAATGCCCCCATCATTAATTAAAATTATAAACTAGTGTCAAATACAAAGATACATCTATGTGCCCCTAATACATTTAAATCTAATGAAATTAATAATAAAACCTGATATATTGTAAATATATATTCAACATTCAATAGAATATTTCTGATAAAATAAAAATAGAGATAATATTAACATCAAATATATAAATTCTAATCATAGGCCAATTTGCCCTGAAGAGTACATAATCAAATATCACAGTAAATGAAACGTTTGATCATCCCCAAAGAGTACACAACAATTAACAATAGGCTCATTTGTTAAAGAGACATCAAAATCACCCTTAAAAATTAAGTGCATAATAAGAATAACATATGCTAACTTTGATCACGTTGACTATTACTCTGATCCGGAGGCATGAATTGTTGTATAAATTCTGGGTCATTGAGCATCCCTGTGAACTCTCCATGAGGGTAAGGCACCGGTGGGTACAAGGGTGGATGGTATGGCTGAGGAAAGTAGAATTGGGATGGCGAAGTACATTGATAAGGCCCATGCTGTGGATAAGGTGGATACTGATGAGAAGATGGAGTATGTTGAGAAAGTGAACGTTGCTGCGATAATGATTGATGTTGGGAGGAAGATTGTTGTTGGGTGGGTGACTGGTGTTGGGATGGAGATTGCTGTGACTGTGAATGTGAAGACTGATGTTGTGAAGATGACCGGTGTTGGGATGGAGACTGTTGTGACTGTGAATTTGAAGACTGATGTTGTGAAGATAAAATCATTTGCCGCAACTCCTCTATCTCTTTCCCTTGTCTCTCATTAACTATTTGTTGTCTCTCATACTTTTCTTGTAGATCCAAAAAGTTAGACTCCAAAGAAGCATAATCTCGTCCTCTACGTGATCTACGAATTGCGGATGTTGGTTGAGTCTGTTGTACCCAGGGCACCATGTTTGGTGTCACAATGTCTCCATAACCACGAACTCTACCACCAGTCTCAAAGCCCATCACTGTTACATATGCTTGCAACCTTAGTTCTGGTGTCTCCTCGCCATGGGTAGCAACTAGTTGTGTTAATTCTTGCGATATCTTAGCCTACAAAAATATATTTTATCTTTAAGTATGTACTAGTTAGTAAGAAGAAAAATGAAGTAATGCCTAAGAAAATATCAAACTTACCCCCATTTGCTGAGATGCATCATCAACGCAACTTTTGTCTTTATCCTTTCTCTTGTGAACCAAATCAAATGCCTCAATAGGATCAGGTGCGCGATCATACTTTTGCTCCTATTCGAATGGAAAATGTAGAATAAAGCAAAGTGAGCATCTTATGATTTAACAAAAAACCTGCAAACACATTTAACACATATTTTATATAACCTGCATACACATTTAACCAAAACCTTATGATTTACTTACAAATTCGGCTAGGTGTCGTACGAAGCTCTTTGTCCCACCCGTGTGACTCATTTTGAGCTGCTTGCGATTTACTTACAAATTCACAACCATTGATAACATACTTCTTATAGTGCTTCACAGTCCTACTTGGACCGTTTGCTAACCGAAGTAAATCTTTTGATACTGATGAGTCACCAGCGGCATGACGATCATTTACCTAAGTCAATATGACTCAATATTATTACATTTTATGAGTTAAAATAAAAATAAGAATCACTTCCATAATTGCATCTTCAAAAAAGAGGGTACTTACATGGTTTCTGAACCAAGTAGGGAATTCCTTATTTCTCAAAACCTCTACTTCTCGAATGGTTTTCCGTCGATGAATTTTTCGTAGCTCCCCAAACCTTTTACTATCAAAACACAAGTCAAAACAAGATAATTTAATTCTCATTTTGAATCACTAAAAGTTAAAGGATATACTTGATATTAAACAGATTGATCTTACTCTAGAAAAGGAGCCACTTCAGTGCAATTGAATAAGACATGAGTGCGACACTGGTCCCAATTTTTTTTTTCAAGATCAATCTCTGTACATTTTCCCAAATGATGACCCGAGTTTGCAAATATTGATAGGCCTCCAACGACATCACGAGGCAAAGCGATATCAGCATTACGACCTCGTCGAGTACGACGAGTCTCAACACCTTTTAGGTACATTGAGCAAAATGACACACACTCTTCTGCAAGATATCCTTCCGCAATACTTCCTTCTGGATAACTCTTGTTGCGGACATATCTTTTCAATGTTTGCAAATACCTTTACATAACATAACAATAAAAGGATTATTAAAAATTAAAAATATAGAAATAATTGAGAATGTAATGAAGAAATATTTGATTACCTTTCAATGGGATACATCCAACGATATTGAACTGGTCCAGCAATTGCAGCCTCATCGGCTAAATGAATGATTAAGTGAACAGATACGGTGAAGAAGGAAGGTGGGAACATTTTCTCCATCTGACATAAGGCTAATACAACCCTAGATTTCAGTTGGTTGATCGATGCAACAGATTGCTTTTTACTACATAGTCGTCTAAAGATCGCACACAACTCAAGCAATAAAAGGGTGACGGGTTTAGGTAAAACTCGTCGAATTGCAAGCGGGAGCAAATGTTGCATAATTACGTGATGGTCGTGACTTTTCAAACCTTGAATCTTCTTTTCTTTCACATCCACACACCGAGCAATATTAGTTGAGTATCCATCAGGAACACTTGCAGAACAACATTTTTTCTTCATTGGTCATGAAGAATATTGTTGGAGGTATGTATGTCCAATTTTCTTCACGAATAGGCTGGAGTGCTTTTCTTATTTGTAAAATTTCCAAGTCGGCTCGAGCTTCAAGTCCATCTTTTCCCTTTTTTGAGGTCCCAAGTAATGTCCCCAAAATATTTTCACTTACATTTTTCTCCAGATGCATCACATCAATATTATGTCGTATCAAAAGATGTTTCCAATAAGGTAAAGTAAAAAATATGCTTTTCTTCTTCCATGGTCCAGTAACTCTTGTGGCACTAGAAGCCCTTCGCTTTTTTTGTCCAATAACAGGCTCTGTAGTTGGCGTTTTACCAAATGTAAATCTCAAATTGGATAGCTGTCTTAAACACTCTATCCCATTCAACGAATTAGGTGCTAGATCATTCTCACGCTTACCATTAAATGAGTGTACATCATTTCGAAACCTATGTCTGATGGGTAAAAATCTTCGATGACCCAAATAGCATTGCTTTTTACTATTGGGTAAGCGCACTGAACATGTTTGGTGATTACAATGCGGACATGCAAGCTTTCCCGACGTACTCCATCCCGATAGGTTAGCTTATGCAGGTAAGTCATTAATAGTCCACAAAACAGTCGCCCTCATATTGAATGTTTGATTAGAAAACACATCATACGTGTTGGTGCCAACCTCCCACAACTCTTTTAACTCAACCATCAACGGTTGCATATACACGTCAATGTCATTTCCAGGTTCATGAGGTCCTGGAATTAACAAAGACATAAACAAATAAGGCTGCTTCATACACATCCACGCCAAGTGCTATGTTTACTGCTCATATTTGAAAAGGGATTGAACCCATCACTTGCAAGTCCTAAACGCACATTGCGAATTTCTGACGCAAAATCAGGGTATAGAGAATCTAAATGTTTCCAAGCTAGAGAATCTGCTGGATGCCTCATGAATCCATCATTGGAACAACATGTCGAATGCCACCTCATATGTTCTGATGTATACTTTGACATATACAACCTCTTCAATCTAGGAATTAGTGGAAAATAGCGAAGCACCTTAGCTGATACTTGCTTACTAACACCGTCATCGCCTTTATTGACTTTGTATCTTGAAGCACCACAACGAGAGCACACATTCAAGTGCGATGTATTTTTCCAAAATAACATGCAGTCATTCGGGCAAGCATCGATCTTTTCATAAGTGAGACCCAAATTATCAATAATTTTTTTGGCTTGTGCAGTTGACTTTGGCATACAATCTCCTTCAGGCAACATATCTTTAAACGCCTCCAGAAACATGGAGAAAGTTGTATTACTCACATTTCCCAAACACTTGATATGGTACAATTTCACAATTGCATCCAATTTCTTAAACTTACTGCCAGGATACAATTCCTTATTAGCTTCATCCAGCAACTTGTAAAAACGTTCTGCCTTGGGAGTTTGACCTTCAATAATAGGAGGCTGGCTTGATGAACCAACACTTTGTCCAATCAAGGGTTGCATAAATGTTTCATTGAGAAATTCACGCATATCACCTCCCTCTCCTTCATCACTAATATCCGTTTGCATATTATCAACTGGATCGATATAAGGCTCACCTTCATTAGCTTGTTGTATATAAGGTTCTCCATGATGTGTCCAACGAGCCATCATATAAAGGGGATCCATTCCATGCCAAAGAAGATGACCTCCAACGGTAATTCTATCATTGAGATAACGGTTGCAACATTTCTTACAAGGACAAATGATCTTATCTTTCCGAGTAGATTTGGCAAAAGCTTCATTCAAAAATAATTCCACCTTATCTCTATATTCAACTGAACTACGGTCCAAATTTACCCAACTTTTATCCATAGTTTTATCTACTGCCAAAACAACACATCAAGCATAAATTTAAACACATTTAGTTTTCTTTCCTATCATACATTTTTATAATTAACCAAGTACAGTGTCAACTAATACCATACTAGCATCATATTTATGAAGCTTTGTCAATAAAATAGTATACATATGAAGCTTTTGTTACATAGACTTATACCATATTAGCATTACACGACTATGACATCAAATAAAAGAATCTATATGCATTGCCCTTTAGATGTCTCCCTACCAAGTAAAAACTAAACGACTCTAGACACTATCGTCAAAAGCAAGGGCGGATGTACAGGTAGGCTGGGGCGAGCTGTACCCCTCCCCCCCCCCCCCCCCCCCCCCCAAAAAAAAAAAAAAAAAAAAAAAACAAAAACAACTTAATTTGACACCATACCTTATTGATAAATAGGCCCCAAACTCAATTTGACATCATGCCTTGTTAATAAATAGACCCCAAAATGTATAATTCCCTATGGTGAGCTCATTTTTTTATTTGTTCCCTTGTAGTTGCAAACGTAATACCCCTTGTAGATCGTTTGGTAGCTTCTTTTTCTTATTCAATAAAATTTTAAAAAAATTATGATTGGTATAAGTCTAATGTAGCTTTTGGCCCATTGTAACCACAGATGCTATTTTGCTAAATAATTTATTTTAACTTTTAGAGTTAACAATTGTTGATAAACACCAAAAGTTGTTATCAAATATGGCTTATGCCTGTTAAATTTAATTGATTTATTAATGGTTGCACTTTAGTCCAAAGTGCAGGAGTACTAGTTACACGATTTAAAATATAAGAGACAAAGTGAAAAATGGGCTAAGTACAAAATATGTGTCAGTACTTAGCCCTAACATTTTTCTGTTCTATTTTATACATTTTCAAGGCCCAGGTGCATATGTGTGTATGTTTTGGTGTATATGTATACTTTGTTTTTGTTTTTGTGTATATGTGTACAAGTATATTGTTTGTTGTCTTTTGAGTGTATGTGTGTTTAATGTACCAATCAAAGGCCTAAACTAGCAGTTAATGACCATGAATGGTACAATGGTCTGAAAAGTTACTAGCTCAAAGAAATACAAAGATTACAAATTGAATACTCATGCCGAAAAATGAATATTTTGAATCTCAACAGTAAAATTTCAACATTATCCCACATTTTAAAAAATTTTAAACCCCAAATAAATACCAATAGCTATGGAGACTTAGAACTCGAAAAAACAGTGGTTGTGCTTTTATGAGGTTAGAGGTATAAGAAATTCAAACGAGGAAAAAATGCTAACCCTTTAAAGAATGTTACTATTTACTTTCAATTCCATTTATTTGGAGGGGTCACAATAATCTAGTATATATGAAGAAAGCTATGATTCCAAAGAAGATGATCACCTTCAACAGTAATTCTATCATTGAGATAATGGTTGCAACATTTCTTACAAGGACATATGATCTTATCTTTCCGAGTAGATTTGACAAAAGTTTCATTCAAAAATAATTCCACCTTATCTCTATATTCAACTGAACTACGGTCCAAATTTACCCAACTTTTATCCATAGTTTTATCTACTGCCAAAACATCAAGCATAAATTTAAACACTTTTAGTTTTCTTTCCTATCAAACATTTTTATAATTAACCAAGTCAAGAGTCAACTAATGCCATACTAGCATCATATATATGAAGCTTTGTCAATAAAATAGTATATACATATGAAGCTTTTGTTACATAGACTTATACCATATTAGCATCATACGACTATGACATCAAATACAAGAATCTACATGCATTGCCCTTTAGATGTCTCCCTACCAAGTAAAAACTAAACGACTCTACACACTATCGTCAAAAGCAAGGACGGATGTACAGGTAGGCTGGAGCGACCCCCCCCCCCCCCCCCCCCACCCAAGTTTTGGGAATTTTTTTTTACATGTGACATTTTAACCCAAATGTAGTCTACACCCCCCTCTCCCAAATTTGGGAGAAAAAAAATTAGTACGTGTGATATTTTAGCCCAAATGAAGTCGACCCCTTCCCCCCCCCCCCCCCCCCCCCCCCCCCCCCCCTACTAATTTTGGGGGAAAAAAGTAGTACGTGTGATATTTTAGCCCAAAATGCCTTGTTGATAAATAGACCCCAAAATATATAAATATTAACCCAAAAGGTGATTGTTCTTAAATAGACCCAATTTTATCACCATATCTTATTATCAAACATGAATCAATAGACTACTAAAATTTTTTGGGGGGGCACAACAAAAAAAATTCCTAACTCCGCACTTGGTCAAAAGCCTAGTTCCACTTGTACAGTTTAACAATAAATATAAATAGGTGATGAGATTTTATCACCATTACTACTAGCATACAAAAATCCAAAGGTCAAATGGTCAAATCCTATTCTGGATGCCTTTGATATGATTTGATGAAAAATGTTCATTGATACATATTGATATATACAAACGGCAAAAATTCACTCCAGAGCACTTTTATTTCGGTAGAAACTTGTCAATGTCAATTTTTTGCCAAAAAATTTGTATTTTGCAACATATATGTATTCCTATGCCAATATACTAATAAATATCACCAAGCTAACAAATATATCATCTTACAGTCTTAAACATTGTTTATGCAACCAATAAATCTAAAATTTAGAAGTAAAAGATTCAAAATACATACCACAATAGCATCAAACCCCTCCTCCAACTATCAATCCCAACGAAGATATGTAACCCCTGCAAATTAAGTTGAAATCCAAAAATACACAATGAAAAAATAAACAAAACAAAACACCAAGTAGAAGACAAAATATGAATATTGTATTGAAATTGCACTTACTAGGAGACAAAGAAGATTCAGACTTTTGCCATTGAAAACGATGGGGAAGGATGAAACTAATTAAAAAACACAAAAGTTTTTAGAAGAAGAAGAAAAGGTGGGGTGAGTTCTTAATCGACTGGGAAAGTGGTAAAGAGGGAGAGAGAATGTAGCTTTACTTTTGGGTTTAGGAGTAAAAAAAATTAAAAATTAAAAATAAAAACCCATTAGAGGCATTTATTTCTGCCCTAATTAATAGAATTGCCACATAGACAAATAGTTGGCGCCAACTTTCCCTCCCGTATGGGTAAATTTTTTGGAATACATTAGGGGCCTTTATATCCGCCCTAATTTGTGTTAATAGAGGCCAAACATACTTCCGCCCCTAATTGATTATTAATAGGGGCACATGACTTATTTTGCCCCTAATCTAGCGTCCCTAATGCTCTCAATTTTAGTAGTGGCTGTCTGTTGTATTTCTAGTACTAGTATTTCTCATCTAGAAAATTTTATGATTTATTCTAGTGATTTTAGTTGTATATTAATACCAGTAATTTTGGTTTCAAAATGTTGTAACTTGGTCCTAGCGTGTAGTAACTTTAAAATCACTTTGGTTTTGGTTTTCAAAGTTCCTACATGTTCCTACATTTTGGAATCAATTTATTACATTTTGACACCAAATTAGCTTATATAATGCAATCAAAATTAATGGTCCAAATCTTATGTGCACCAATCATTACTCTTTTCATTGATGCCGGGACGGCTTAGTTATAATTACATTTTATCTTTCATCAATTCTTATTACTTCTAGGGCAAAACAAAAAAAAATTAAATAGAAGAATAATTCAAGCTTAGGAGAGAGATGGAAGTTAAAAGTCGTTTATTGTATATTGACAATTTGTAGAGAAAGTGGGGGGGCATTATGAAAATTTTGCCATATATATATTTTTTTAAATAATGGAGTGCACCATATTGGTATTTCTGTAAATATTTTTTTGGGTTAATTACAGAAACACCCCCTGTGGTTAGGCCTTTTATCAATTACCCCCTATACTTTAAATTTTATCACTAATACCCCTGTAGTCTGGACTAAAGTGAAATAGTGACTTTTTCCGTTAAAATTAACGGAAAATGAGTAAAAATACTAAATTACCACTATTACATGCTAATAAGAACACCCTTATATGCTTAAATATTTATTTAGACATATGTGGTATACTATTATATTATTTTGATATTATATTTGTTAGAGACCATTCTGTAGTCACTTTGAGGTACATTCATAAGAGCAAATTTATTTAATTTTTTGTTTTATTTTTGATCTATTCTTGGACACACACACACACACCACACACAGTCTTGGCGATATATATATATATTATTATTATTATTATTATTTTTTATCTACTCTTAGACATACACAATCTTGGTGATATGTTAGTTTTTTTTTTTTTTTTTATCTACTCTTGACCACACACACAGTGAAATCCAGTGTAGTGATGTACTAAGATCTAAAAAAAAATTTATCCCCAAATTTTTTTTTGTGTGTGTGTGTGTCAAATTCGCTCTCACAAAGGTACCCCTAAGTGACCACATAATGGTCTTTAACAACAAATATAATATTAAAATAATATAATAATCAATAATGTACCACTTATGCCTAAATAGACATTTAAGCATATAAGGGTGTTATTATTAGCATGTAATAGGGGTAATTTTGTACTTATATCAATTTTCTGTTAACTTTAACGGAAAAAGTGACTGTTTCACTTTAGTCCAAACCACATGGGGTATTAGTGATAAAATTTAAAGTATAGGGGTATTTGATAAAATGCCTAACCACATGGGGTGTTTCTGTAATTAACCTTATTTTTTTAGGCTAAAAATTTGTGATACCCTAGTTCCGGCTTTCTATAATACTCCTTATGTTCCAAAATAAGTGTCTCACTACAATTTGAACATTGTTTAATAAATGTGTATTATATTTATGTTTTTTGTCCTTCATTTTTCCACTGTTCCATTTTACCCTTGATGTGATAATGACTTTCTTACTCATTTTTCTTTTCCCACTCTCCTAGTAAATGATACTTGTCTTTATTGTGAGGGTATTACAGGTAGTTTATACAAAAATTGTAGTAATTGACTTTTAAAGTGGACCCTTATTTTAGAATATCTAAAAAAAAAAAGATAGACACTTAATTTAAAACGAAGGAAGTAGTATAGTTTTCTCTCTACGTTCACCAACCAGCCAATGTCGGAAAAAATTACCGAATTGTTGTTCAATTTCATAGTAAAAGATCATTTAACAATTCGGATGGGCTGACATGGGCCACTCCTCTATAGAGTAATGCTACAGATATAATATATTGCATAACACAAAGTATAACAGGGTTTTAAATGCCTTGTACCTTGTGCTGTTTGAATTTTTTACACTTTTTTATGCACCACTTACACAGCACATGGTACAGACATTTAAAACATTGTTGTGCTTTGTGTTATGGAATGTGTTGTATCTGTACCATTATTGCTCCTCTATATTATTCCGAGCCCAATTTAGAAGGCTTTACAGTACGGGCCTAGCGTCGCCGAGATCATCAAGCCAGCCCCTCCATTTAATTAGCTGAAATATTTAAAAATAAAATTTACCGTTTTTCTTCAATTTTTGCAACGGTCTAATTTTTCCAGTTTAAACGCTCACCGAGAAGCAGAAAACTCAGAAGAAGGTTCTTTTTTGATGGAGAGCTCCTCGAAGTCAATTTAGAGCCCTAGAAAATGGTCAAATCCAAAAAGAACCAAACAATGGGAATTTCTGAGCAAATTGGAGTTTCAGAGAAATGTAAATACTATATGGAAGAAGATGAATCTAACACCGAGGGATACGATTCAGATGATTCTGAAGAAGACCCATCTAAATCTTTTGATGTTCTTGAAGAAACTCGATCTAGCTTTTCAAGGCTCTCAGTCAACAAGAAATCAATGTCTCGGTACTGCATCTGACTAATTAGGGTTACATTCATGTTAAGTGAGAGGCATATAAGTTTTCCTTCTCTTTCCTTTTTTATTTATTTATTTATTACACTAATTAGGGTTATATTCATCTTTGTATTAGCAGTGTTCTAAAAAAATGTTTGATTTATTACACTAAGAACCCCCCATGTTTAAAATGTTGGATTTGGTGGGTACCCACCCACCCATTTTTGCAGCGTTCTCAATGAAGGTATTGAGGGAGACCCAGCTGTTGTGGAGATGGTTCTGCCGAAGTTTGAGGAAAAAGACCATAAAAGTTTTGAGGTTGTTCAGAAGATCATACAAGGTCAGAAACAAAATCCGCATTTTCTGTTTCATTTTGTCTGCTCTCTCTCTCTCTCTCTATATATATATATATGTCTATATATAATGTGCACACATATATGTCCTGAGTCTTGTGAAATACCTTGGTGACAGTTGGGCAAGTAGAGAAACTGAAAGTGGATCAGTGTAAACTATATTTGAGGAAACATGGATTGAGATTAACAGGAAACAAAGACACCCTCATCGGGCGCATCAAGGAGCATCTGGGGTAAAAATAAATAAATAAATAATCTTGTTATGGTTGATAATTCTACAGATGTATATATGAAAATTTTCTTTTCAATAAATGTGATTTCCCAAATTTCATTAGAATTCTCAATTCTGCTGCATTTCAGGATTCTTAATGGTGGTGGAGAGAAGAAGTACCCGGCATCTAGTTTTGGTATCAATTGTAAAGGTACAAGTCCTATCCATATCACTCTTTGAAGCTCAAATATTTGATTAAAGGAGAGAAACTTATGGCTCACAGCTCTATACCAAGCTATGACTTTTCAACAATATGTGTAATAACCCGTTAGCTCACCGGCTGGTTTAGAATTCTAATAGGATAATTCAATCTTCTTTTTCCCTTACTCTTTGCTAGTTTAAAATGTTTGGCTACAAAACAGTCAGCTTTAACTTTATTTTGAATGTTTATTTCTGCCCATTAATTGGACAATATGCAGGTGATGCATGCACGGGAGACGTTGTACTGTTCGAACAAAATGTTTATGAAATGTAAGCTTCTGGACAATTTTTTATGCAGTTGGAGATGAAATACATGTAAAAAATATTGGAGATTTTAATTTTATACAAATTGTAATGCGAAGAAACAATGTGTATAAATAATAAATGTGCTACTATACCTAACATTTCCTCTTGATTTTCCCTTTTTGTGTTTTATATTGTTAGGTTTAATCTAGTATCTAGGAGTGCCACTGGTCCTCCGTGTGGAACCCGGATCATCGCAGGCCGCATTGTGAAAGAAAGCTATGGCGCTGCAAAGCAACAGCATACATTTACAGTAAGCTAAAATTACAGCTTATTGGGATTACAATGTTAAAAAACGAAGACACGCTGAGCACAAAAACTGAACTGTCATTCCTCCAAGTTAAGTTATACTTGGCACAAAAGAGACATTAGTGCAGGCTGTGCAGCGGTATTCACAACCATACATTGGGCAATTTCACCTTTGCTTTAACTCTACTTTCTTCATCTACACATGCTCAACATTAATCTAACGTAGATTAGAAGGTCTAACACGGAGCATAAAGCATACCAAATTGTGAAAACCTGACTTCGTGTGTAGGTCGTTCTGTTGCCCAATTATATTCTGCCACGTGTATAAAACAGGTAATTCAGAAATAACAACAGTGACAGTTGGTTTTGAGTTGTTTTTGTACATGTGGCAGAATATAATTGAGGAACATAACAGATCCACATAAGTAAATATACTCAAGTCATGCCCTTTTGCATATTAAACGTGGAAGTTGGCATCATTTCTAGAAATTGGTATATGCTACTTTTATCTCATATGGGTTGCATCTATAAGGAGTAGTTTTGATTCATACATAAATTCCATCGAGTCTTCTGTTTCCATTATCATTTGTTTCTCAAATCTACCAATCTTTTGAAGCACTGATATGTTGTGTCTAAAAATCTTTCAACAAAAGGTGTGTGGCGCAATGTCTACTTTACTAGTGTCTGTTAAGAGAACATTTCATTCTTCCCGAACTTCTTGTGCTGTTCTGACTTCTGAGATGTGATTGGTCCTCGTGTGTAATATTGTGTGGACCACAGACATAGACCAATCACACCAATCAAAAAGCAGAACAATTCAAAATGTTCCTTGAGAACTTTGCAGAGGTTTTTTCCTTCGATAAACGAGACCAATGTGACGGGGGTAGCTAAACGAGAACGTTAAAGAGGCCTTTTACTTTTCGCAATCCTTTGGCTTTTGAGATGTGATTGATCCATGTGTGCATTGTTGTCTATGTGGACCACACGTCGACCAATCAAAAAGCAAAACAATACAAAATGATCCTAAAGAACTTTATAGAGGTGTTTTCCTTTGATGTTTGAGCCCAATGTGATGGGGTTAGCTAAAATATATAATCCATGATCAGATTGAAGTATTATGGAGCAAAGGAGAGAAGCCACTCCCTCCACTTCATCCTCTCCTAATCAAGGGCCGAAATCTTTATCGTCTAAATACAATGAGACAGGTTTGTTTGTCTTGCGTTAAGGGCTCTTGTTCTTCTTTGCCATCTATTTATCATTCAGCATGATGTTACTAGTCCTTATTGGCAAATCTAGAGGTGGGAAGATGAATGTGAAAGGTGTAAAATTTTGTCGGAAAAGCATCTTAGAGGCTCTCTTGCAAGGTCAAATAGGGAAGCACGTGTAGAGGAGAAAGAAATGCGGAAGATGCTCAAGATAAATAGGTATATCCAATTTGGTATCGCATTAAATATAAGTTGCAATTGATTTGTTTCAAATGTGCGAACCTTCTAGAGCTCAAAAATGTTTATAAATACATGTGTGTGTGTTTGCAAGGATACCAAGAATGGAAAATCAGAAGAAAAAACAAGAAGAGAATGCAAATCAAAATTTGCAGCAGAAGGAATCACAGAACTCCAAAACTTGCAAAGAGAACACCACCTTAGTCATCCCATTAGAAACTGTGATTAGACAGTCTCATTTGTTTCCAAATGCAAAATTTTCAAATACAAATGGTTACCCTTCAATGAGTTCATCCCGAAGTCACCATGATATGCTTATCGGCTGCAATTCTTCAAAGAGTCCTTTTCAGAAGCCTTTGACAAGTGTGAACTACCCTTCAAATATACCATTCCGAAGCATTAGTCATGAGCAAAGCATGAACTACTATAATCCTTCACAGTGCACATTTCAAAGTCGAGGGCATGAACCAATCCCAGATCCTAATCTGTCAAGAAATCCATTTCGAGGGAATTGGTTTGAACAGAGGCAGCTTTGTCGGTTATATGCTCAAGGAAGGTGTTACTATGGATATCAATGCAAGTATTTGCATGAATACAGAGAGTCTCATCGTGGCCAAATGATGTAAGAAAGGTGGTAAAAATTATTAGCATCAGTGCACTGAAATTTTCAGATTTTGCGGGTTGAAACGTGAAAATAGTTTTCAGCAATCTTGCTGACTTTCTTTTTTGAGCTAGTTTTGTTTTGTGTGTGTGTGTATTGGCCATCTAGCTTTTTGTAGTGCCTTTTGAGTTTGAGAATTCCAATACACCATATAATTAGTGGTGATTGGTGAATTATGTAATTGATGTTATACTTTTAACCATTCCCTTCTTTTTTTTGGTTCCTGATCAAGTCGAAAGTTGGTTTAATGACTCGAGTTTTTGACATTTTGACAATTCTGGATATCGAGGGTGGACACCGAAACATTATAGTCTAGATTCATACCGTAACTTGCCTGGAGTAGGAAAGAGTGTTCTTATTTGTTTTTTAGTCTGAATATTCATACCGTTATAGTCTATATTCATATCGTAACTTGCCTAGAGTAGGAAAGAGTGTTCTTATTGGTTTTTTAGTCAGAACATTCTCAAATGTCCTTTTTCTTTTTCTAAAGTACATATTATGAATCTCGATTCATTTCATTTCAATATGAACAACAATTCAACCGATTCGATTGACTATAATATAACAGGTCTGGAACGAATATATTGGGAATAGACCAAACTAAAGTAAAAGCATTTCTATTTTATACATGAATTCAAATAGAATTGAAAGAAACTGAATGTAATAACCCAGGACAAAGTTTTATTTTGATTCCTAGTTTTAAATTTTAAAGATTTATTATTGACGAGCTAAAGCAATTGCACCTATTAAAGCAACTAAAAGAATTATTGAAATGAGTTCAAATGGAAGAAAAAAATCTGTTGATAAATGAATCCCAATTTGTTGACTATTACTTATCAAATCTTGCTCCATAATTTGGTTTGATCTTGTAGTCCGAATAATCCCGTACCATGACGTATCTAGAATAGTATTAATTAGTGAAACAAAAATACTTGTACAAAGCATCGAAGTATCCCCATCTCCAACAGTCCAAAGACGAAAATCTTTGTAATATTCTGAACCCTTCATAAACATCACAGCAAATATGATTAAAACATTTATAGCTCCTATGTAAATAAGGAGCTGTGCGGCAGCTACAAAATGGGAGTTCGACAGAATATAGAATAAGGATATACAAACAAGAACCAATCCCAACGAAAAGGCAGAATAAATTGGATTGGTCAGTAATACCACTCCTAGACCTCCTAATATAAGACCCGATCCCAGAAAGACTAAAAGAAAATCATGTATTGGTCCAGGTAAATCCATTATATGTAAAATTAAGAGATAAATAAATCGAAATATTTCATGATTTTATTGACCTGACCAGGAAAAAAAGGGACTCTATTTTTTATGAGACTTCTTAATTGTTAATAGTTTTTATTTGTAGTTATTGACCAAACAAAAACCTTATTCTTTTAAATCAAAACTGAACCTTAGTAATTGGTAGTTTTTCTTGAATCAAGGAATTTCTTCATTTTTTATTTGAGGAGAACTCGAAATTGTTCGAATTGTGTAATCGTCAATTATTGACATTGGTAAACGACCCAAAGCAATTTGATTATAATTCAATTCATGACGATCATACGTAGAAAGTTCATATTCTTCAGTCATTGATAAACAATTTGTTGGACAATACTCAACGCAATTACCACAAAATATACAGATTCCGAAATCAATACTGTAATTAAGCAATTGTTTCTTTCGAATATTACTTTCCAATTCCCAAACAACAACGGGCAGATCTATAGGACATACACGAACGCATACTTCACAAGCAATGCATTTATCAAATTCAAAGTGGATTTGGTCACGAAAACGCTCCGATGTGATCAATTTTTCATAGGGGTATTGAATAGTGTAGAAAAATATGCACGCAAGCATACGAGTCGGGTTTAGGTCACTTACCTAGCGGAATAACCCGACGGATCGCCAAACGGTGTTGTTACGAGCCCGGCGTCTTCACCCACGAACTATTGCTCCATGTTGCCTCCGTGTACTCTCTTATGCTTCGCGTAGGTCGTGAAGATCACTACTAGAGCGGTCCTCGTACGTATCACGTGCTAAATCCCATGGCTCCTTTGGTGATGGCCAAGAGAGAGATGAACCGTAGGGAGAGAGAGAGAGGCTACTGTGATGTTAGGGGATCGATCAATATGTTGTGTTTATATCATATATATATATACACACACATAATATCCAAACCCTAGGGCTTCAAGAGCCATGGCCCATTGGACCCGGTCCAATGTATGTGGGTGCCCGTATGACCCACATATTTCTTACATCTCCCACTCACCCACATAGGGCTAGTACTAAAACCAATCTCTCGAAACAGAACTTCTCATCTCTTCATACAGGGAAATAGAACGTGCGACCTTACGAAAAGAAAGTACAGCGACAGGAGTGTAATGCCAAATCATCACCATAACCAGCAAGACACATCACTCAGAAGCTTCTCGTGTATGCCTTAGACGATTCAACCACACCGGACACAGCATTCTCAATCCCTCGGTGAAAAGAATTGCTGCACCACCTCAATGTAATGTACTCATGACATATCAGTAACAAAATACGATTGTCGCAGGCCTGCTAATGAGTCACAAAAACATGGTGTGTTATTGAATGGTCTTCCCTGAGCCCACATGTCAATCCGACTAACTTGACCGCTTGCCCAGACATGCCCCATAGAACGGAATTGTCTCGTCGTCCTAGGATAGCATGCTAAAGTAGCTGTCATCAAGCGTCCTCTTCATGACATAGTCTCAAGTCGTGAAGGCAACCAGTTTGTAGGATAACCAATGTCTTGGATATGCTACATGGCTCACACAGCAATGAAGAGGAATCCATTCACTGCTCCACAATCGATCGCAAAAGCACATACAGTATGAAATGTATGTTATGGCGTTCTTCCATAAAAATGGGCATGTCACTCTGTGTTTGGAAAAACAAGTAACGCCATACGAATCTTAGTCTAGACGTTACACAAAACGTCTAACCTGAGTCTCCCAGCACAGTCGCTCCTCTTAGCGCCCGTCTGAAAACTCACATTCGGCTGTAAACAGGCTACATAGAGTCATGGGATATCTCTATGTTCGACCAAGTATAAGGTCTCATCTTAGATCCATCTAAGGCGACATATAGAAATAATAGGGTTTATATCTAGCTCGCTGTTCTTATACTGCGTAGATATAAGTGTTCAAGCTCGCTTTCTAAGCGCTATGGACACACATGTCCTAGCTAGCTATCTAAGCGCCATGAACACAAATGTCTCATCTTGCTCGCCATCTAAGCGCCGTAGACACGCATGTCCTACTTCGCTATCCCGGCGCCAAGGTGAATCACCCGTGTGAGCAGGTCGATTCAAGCCCGGTGACATTTAAGAAATGTGCATCCGTTCCACTTATAACAAATATATATATGGAAACCAACTAGTTTATAAAAAACTTGAATAATAATGTCAATACCACAACAAAATGTCTAAGCACATCAAATCCTCCAATGGAGATGTGCCTTAAGACAACTTCCCTTTGCGCAAACTACATCTCAAAATGTGACAAAAACGAATGTCTATGTGCTAGAATGGTTTTTGAGATCTTTTGCATATGCTCAGGCTTATGTGCTATCAACATAGATAAGCACAACCTCATCACTATGATGTGAAAAACCTAGCCACTACAAAAACTCTTAAACCAAAACAGCTCCTCTTACAACTGCAGAGCACACCACATATTATACTTCCATCATGGACAGCATAAGGCAAGGTCCACAGTACTCCTGCGAACATATCGCAAGATACTCTTCACTACTCTCTAGTGACAGGACCATGGTTGCTACGACAACGACTAATTAAACCAACCGCATAGCAGACATCTGACCGAGTACACACATTAGCATACTTCAGATTCCCTATTGCGGACGGATATGGCAAACTGGACATTTGTTTCCTCTTCTCATTATTCTTAAGACATTGATCTAAGGTCAAGGTGAGTCCCCCAAAAATGGGATGTCTATGGGTTTTCAGTTTTTCATGTGAAAACGTTCAAGAACCTACATCTTGTAAGTCCCTCGAGACAAACAGAAGAGCTTCTGAAAACAATATCTCACAGTCTAAACTTCCAACACATAGTTGGAATCACCCATGTCCTCAATCTCAAACTGAGAGGACAACCACTCTCAAGTGGCGACAATGGAACTCATCTCATTCCCAGCTAAAAGGACGTCATCAACATATAAAGAATTAAAACACTTTCCTTGGACTATTTAATGTACACACATTGTACCACTGCCTAGACGATTTGAGATAATAAATAGATCGTTTGAGACAACACACTTTTGCGCTCATTCCCTTTGGTCACAACACCAATGGGATGATCCATATTTATCTCGTCGTCTTGTTCTCCATTGAGAAAAGAACAGTTTAAACATCCAACTAAAAAGGTTCAAAAACTAAATATGCGACAATTGCTAGGATAAGGCGAATGGAGTCAGATCTCACCCTTTGGGAGAACATGTTTCCATGGTCTATACCCTCTCTGGGTACAAACTATCGCCACAAGATGCGCCTAATACTTGTCAATTGAACCATCTGCCTTGCGCTAGATTTTGAAAACACACTTGTCTCCAATCGTCTTACGCACAGACGGATTGTCAACTAACTCCCAGACCTTATTCGCGTCCATAGAACTCATCTCATCTAGCATAGCAACTATCCACTCAGCTTCAACAGACGAAGAAAAATGCTTCAACAAAAGAAGCAGACTCATCCTCATCCACTTGTGCACACATATGAAAATGTCTTCCTCAATTTCAAAATAGCGATAGAGACTTTTTTTCCTCATCACCATACAGTGTACTACCTGAGAATCTTGAGTACCTAGTGGTGCACTCCCACTAGCGTCTAGCGGTGTACTCCCACTCGGCTGGAGACTAGTACCATTTTACAGCGATTACAGGATGTGGAATCTCAATCTCCCCACCCTCGCTTAAAGATGGTATGTTGTCTTCAACATCCTCCAACTCGTAGAGGTTAAGATTTCTCTTAGTAATACAAATCTGGGGAAGTCATCATCAATATCATGTGGCACCATTTCTGTCATTCCTATACCCTTTTTGTTCATTATACATAACATAGCCTGTCGAGCTGTTAGAATACCTTATAAAGGTATACTTTCCAGCTCTTGAGCATAGTTTTTCGTACTTATACGAGGTATAGTGAACATGATCTCCTGAGCTCCACGGGCGCAAATGCTCTAAAATGAGCTTTTCGCCTTTCCATAGCTCATAAGGGGGTAGAGGGAAACGACTGAGGAGAGGCACTCTCGTATGTAGGCAGCAATCAAGAGTACATCCTCCCAAAACAACTTTGGGAGGTTGACTTGCGCCATCATAGTCCTAGCCATATGTAGGAATGTCCTATTCCTTCTTTCTGCAACACCATATTGTTGCGGAGTTCCAGAACAGAAAGTTGTCTGCGTATCCCCTTTTTTTCTCACATAGTTCTCAGAACTGATTAGATAAATACTCGCGATCCTCACATAGCGCGAAATCATCTATAAAAGTGAGAAAATAAGAGGCGCCATGACGTGCCTTTACAATCATAGGTCCACAGATATCTGAGTGAAATAGCTCTAATGCTTGAGTAGCTCTAATAGCCTCTCTAAAAGGCTTTCGACATGCTTTGCCAACTAAGCAAGACTCACACATAGGCAGGTCAACCTCAGCGAGTGGGCCCAAAAGGGCTTCTCAAGCTAATCAAGTCATCCTATCAATCCTATGCGTTCAAGTCTAGCATGCTATGTCTCAGAATAAATGAATTAACAGAGAAAACTAGAATTTATGAAAACAATTCTTAAGCAGTTATCCTTAGATAACCATGTCCTAGTAACACTACCATCCAAAAATGTCCATCCTATTACCACCGAACTGAAAAACGCCCTCGATTGCGCTCTTCCACCTTATTAGCCTTGGGCGCAAACTTGCTGGCCCCACCCTGCCTCTAGGCAGGTTTACCCTTACCATTGCGTTTAGGCCCACTGGCCTTGCGCTTACTTCCACTTATGGAAGTAGTGGTCAAGAGTGTAGCTATACGGTTCGCCTCACCTTTTTTGGCGCTCCGTATTCAGCTCAACATGTCAGAAAATGTCAAAATAAAAAATTTGACATTTCCGTTGTGGATCATGATTTGTTTTCTATGGACTCGCAAATCAGGCAAAGAACTAATCATAGCCTGAAACTGCAGTTCGCCAGTAAAGATGTTCCGAGTATTCTGAAATCACGAATCATACCTGTCATCGACCTTAGATGTCCAGTCATCGTGTACTTGGAACGTTTCCTTTACTTTCCCGAACTTCATAACTAGATGCTTAATCTAGTAGTGAATGTGCCATCGAAAACAAATTTGAGCTGATCTCATAATACTTTGGCTATTGGGTAGTACATATACTTTCCAACAAGATCATGGTGCATGCTGCTCATCACAAAGCGCGTGCTATGATCCTTCTCGAGCCAAGTATTATAGGCTATTAAGGTTATAATGATATTGGGCCAGAGGCCCATTATTCGGTTTAATGGGTTGGACCATAGAATAAGCCCAAAGCCCACAAGCTCTTACTCATTCTATCGGTGTGTTACTTTACAGTGCCATATTAAAAAAAAATTAGTCCCTTTTAAACTTGTTACTCTTATAAAGATCGACAAAGTGTGGTTTGAAAATTTTTTGTTTTTGTGAATCCAAAAATTTGAAGAGAAATATTTGAAAACATGCGCAAGGGGTTGACATTATTATTTGCACATTTCATAAGGTTTGTTTTAAAATCCAATTACAAATGAGTTTTTCCCTTTCTACAATTTAAGACCAAAAAATTCGCTATTGCTCATTAATCAAATCTTAATTTTGTAAATCAAGAAAAACTTTTTATAATTAATTTTTCTAAACAAACATCAATTAGATGGTACAATTACCTATCTAAGATCATCCACAGTAATATTAAGTGCGCCATACAACAAAAATGCGCATGGACCTCTACGTGGGTCCGAATTGACAACTTAGAGCTCATGTTAAGGTAATTCAAGTGTATGATTTATGAACAAAGAAAACCATCCCTTTACAAGTAGGCTTTTCCAATACAAGAAATGTAAACACTCATCCTCACATTACATTTATAGCCCATAAAAAAAAATAGGGATGCTTTGTTTATAAACATATACAAGAACAGCCTTAAACATACATTGTGAGGACACAAGCTCCATAAATTGTCAATTAATTGTCCATTCATTTAAGCCAGATTAAATTGTATTAATCACACACATCAAGCACTCATGTGGTCTTATTTTAAAATGAATGGACTCATCCGTCACTCCACTTAAGGAGGAGGAATTAGAGGTCATAGGGTCAACCAATCACAAACAACAGTAATTAAACGTGACCAACAATGCAATGAGCCTCTAAAAATAATAAAATGTGCAATAAAATGATTATTGCACAGCCCGGATAGCTCCCATAAGCTAAGTAAAATCAATGAAAAAATTCTGAATTTTTCATTAATTTTAACCTAATTTTTTTAGGTCTTAAAACATAAATTTAAAACCAATTTATTGAGGGCCCTTTAAATTAACAATTAATTTAAAACCTTATGAAAAGTTTAATTAATTGAAAAACAGATTTTTCATTATAAATAAAAATTTCCGGAATTTCACCAAGGCCCAAAAACATTTTGAATCAATTTAACATAATAAATTGATCTAGTTAAACAAAAATTAACTATGAGCAACAAAAATTTTCAAAAATACAAAAAATTTCAAGAATTTGTTCTCCAAAGATTTTCAGTGGTCTAATATGGTGTTCTAAACACCCCATATTAATTTCAAAAATTAATAATCTATTTTGGCTATTTTCAGCAATTAAATAAATGCCCATATGCATAAATTTTATGCTCTAAAATACCAAAAAATTGAGATAATTCATAAAATTTTCTCAAGTCTCCAATTAGTGTACAAAACACACTAGACATTAAATTCAAGAATTAACAACTTTAATTGGCTATATTTTAAGCAATTAATATTGCGTATTCAACACAATATATATATGCTCTAAAATATGTCCCAAAAAGCGAGAAAATACACTAAAATAATTTTCTCAAGCTACTACTAGTGTTCTAAACACATTGTGTTAATTCCCTGAACTAATAATCAATAAAAATATTTTAAGCAATTTAATATGTGTACAAAAACACACAATTGTATGCTCTAAAATATTAATATGATTGAGATAATTTACCAAAAATTATCTATGAGTCCCACAAAATTTTACATGGTCTTAAAACAGTGTCCCTTATGTCCCATATTAATTACAAAAATTAATAATGTATTATGGCTATTTTAAGCAATTAAATCAACGTCCATAAACATTAATTATATGCTCTAAAATACCATAAATACATGATAATTTACACAAAAATTATCTTAGAGTCCCTTCTAGTGTACTAAACACTGAAATAATAAAGTTTCAATAATATATACTAATTTTTGTGGATTTTAAACTAATTAAAACCTTGTTCTTAATAAACTTTGGGGCTTAAATAAATAATTAAAAAATCAGGGGCTATTTTGTAAGAATCAAAACTTATAGCACATTCCAGAATATGAAAATAATTATGGGACGTGGACAGAGGTCAGTGGATCATGTGACCATTAAGGCATTGTTTGACTACTATATATGGCACATTTTTCTTTTTCTTTACATTTAAAGACTTGCCAAACAATACATATATTGGACCTATCATATAGCACGAGAGTGGGCCCCAATAAAAGATATTTCATCTTCTCCATAAACAAGAGAATGCTCTATGCAGCAGCCCTTGGCTGCGCACGGCTGCAACTACGCCGGATTGTTACGACCATATTTTCGATCCAAAAAAAAACAATGTATTATGTATGGTTTGAAAACCCATATGGCCTAGTTTTCAAATATGTAATAATGTTGTATGTTTGGATGTGAAACACTGTTGGAAATATAGCCCAAATTTTTTTATAAAATTTATTGATTTTATAGATTCAAAAAATAGGATTTTGATTTTCTCCCTCTTCGGAGATAATCAGCCCATGAAACTTCATGGGGCGACTCTAGGGATTATATGGGACACAACCATGCCAAAAAATTGGACCCTTAATATTGGAGTTTTGTATTAGACCCACTTCAAAATCAAAATTTCAAAGTTTTGATAAAAGCTTGGTTAAGCTTTAATGGCAGATTCAATTCGGGTGATCTACGGGCGAATCAAACACCTATAGGCTCTGATACCAATGTAGAAAAATATGCACGCAAGCATACGAGTCGGGTTTAGGTCACTTACCTAGCGGAATAACCCGACGGATCGCCAAACGGTGTTGTTACGAGCCCGGCGTCTTCACCCACGAACTATTGCTCCATGTTGCCTCCGTGTACTCTCTTATGCTTCGCGTAGGTCGTGAAGATCACTACTAGAGCGGTCCTCGTACGTATCACGTGCTAAATCCCATGGCTCCTTTGGTGATGGCCAAGAGAGAGATGAACCGTAGGGAGAGAGAGAGAGGCTACTGTGATGTTAGGGGATCGATCAATATGTTGTGTTTATATCATATATATATATATACACACACATAATATCCAAACCCTAGGGCTCCAAGAGCCATGGCCCATTGGACCCGGTCCAATGTATGTGGGTGCCCGTATGACCCACATATTTCTTACAAATAGCTACAGGTAAACGATTCGCATGGGATAAGGTAATCATGAAACCTTGACCAATGTACCTTGCAGCTCGTATTGTTTGTTGACCATAATTCATGAACCCAGTTAACATAGGGAACATATCGTGAATATCTATAAATAATTTTATACTTGTTTTTTTTTTCTTGTTTCTCTTGTTTGAGACAAGTCATGAATAGAGAATAGCGTATTCTTTTACAGTGATAGAAGTTGGGAAGAAGTTGTTAATAACAGATTACCTAGAGAAATAGGTAAAAGAAATTTCCATCCAAGATTTAATAGTTGGTCCATTCTCAGCCTCGGTAAAGTCCATCTTGTTGTGATAGAAATGAACAAGAACAAATAAGTTTTAGCTAATGTAATAAAGATACCAATTATTGTTCCAAAGACTTTACCCGCTTTATTTATTTCAAAAAGCTCAGGAACGAATATGTATGGAATAGAAATATTCCAACCACCAAGTAAAGAACTGTTACAAATAATGAAGAAACTAGTAGATTTAGATAGGAAGCAACGTAAAACAAACCAAATTTTATACCTGAATATTCGGTTTGATAACCTGCTACTAATTCTTCTTCCGCTTTTGGTAAATCAAAAGGTAATCTCTCGCACTCTGCTAGGGAAGAAATTAGAAAAAACGATAAACCCTATAGGTTGACGCCACAAATTCCATCCCCCAAAACCATATTTTGACTGCACTTCAACTATATCAACTGTACTTAAACTGTTAGATAATCATAGTCGGTGATAACATCACTGCTCCCATCGCTATTACAGAACCGTACATGAGATTTTCACCTCATACGGCTCCTCGAGGGTCACAAATAAATCTAAGAACCGATTCGATATTATTTTTTTGATATGTTTGTGATATGTTTGTAGGATAGATAGAGTCAAAATCTATCGTAAGGTCCCGAATTAGACCAATGAAATTCTGTCTGCTCTATTTATAATAATAAATAGTGCTTCTGAATTGATCTCATCTTTTAATAATTTTAATTTTTCTTTGTTGTCTATGAGTAATAACTTAATCTTTCAATAAAATACTTTTTGTAGCAATATCCATAAATCTTTCAACCTATCATTTTCGATTACGAAAAAGAATTTTCCATTAGTTGACATTCCATTAGTTCATGAATCATGAAAAAAAGTCTATCTCTCTAAATATTTAGACTCAATATTTAGATAGGAAAAAAAAGATATCTTTTTTCTATTGCAATTCCATTCTTTCTATTTTTTTTCGTTCCTATTCTCCTTTCTCAGAAAAAGGGGACTTTAAAATAAAAAAAGTAAAAGATTACTTCGTTCTTGATAGTTATTTACTTAATCGGTGGATAGGAGCATACTCTGGATTGGAATCATGAGGAGTACTGCTTGATCATTTCTACCAACTTAAAGCCCCAATTATAATTCCTTTTTTGTATGCAGAAATACCCTGTTGGATAATTTACATAATCTATATTACTAATCCTTTGTGTACCTTGGTGTTCCTAACCATCCACTCATTTTTGCTCAATCTTCCCTTATAGTAATAGATATATGGTACTAAATAGTAAAAAATCTATACAGGCAGTCTTTTGAACCCGCTTCAAGCCATGATGACTAATCAACCAATCTTGGGGTAAACAGTTCGGACTGCTTATGTTTACTTTCACTTAACTCTT
The DNA here is from genome assembly GCA_033977485.1 of Hydrangea macrophylla. NCBI lineage: Eukaryota > Viridiplantae > Streptophyta > Magnoliopsida > Cornales > Hydrangeaceae > Hydrangea > Hydrangea macrophylla. The sequence continues at coordinate 136,014,785 of CM066991.1, forward strand.
GTACATATGAAATGAGACTCAATCTTTTTACTGCAAATTTTTAAGCCTTTTTCTCTCACTCATATAACTATCTTCTTTAATTCATCAACCCGAATGATGAATAAAAAAATGAAAATATCTATTCAAATCATTTAACCTCTTTCCTAGAAAGAAAGAAAATAATTAAAGTTTATGTCTCAACGAATCACACGTAGAGATATTGATAAAACACATAGAGTTAATGGTATTTCATAACTAATTGATTGGGCAGCAGCTCGTAGACCACCTAAAAAGGAATATTTATTATTTGACCCATATCCTGACATAAGAAGTCCAATGGGAGCAATACTTGAAATGGCGATGATGCAAAGCATATTGAAGAGCACTTTTTAAGAACCTTTGACCATCCAAAGAAGGACAATGAAAGAAAGGCTAAAAGTCACACTTAATTCTGTCTGTTTGGAGTTGAGCTGTAGAGTTAAATGCTGTCTGTTGTAGTTGAGCTGCAGAATTAATGCTGTCTTTTTGAGCTTCTGTTTCATAACTTTTTTAGTTTGTATTTATTAAGTCATGTGACTTTCCAATAGTCATATGGTTGTTCATGTTCTCCTGTCCTATCCTATTAATAGAGCAAGACTCATATTGTAGAAAAACATATTTTGATATATTTTGAATATAACTACAGCCCACTTAGTGGCTTTTATCACCCTTTTGGTTAGGGATTGAGTTTGGGTGTTCTAGCTACTCTCTTAGTTAGAATTAGCTCTCTGATTTTCCTCCTTATTCTCTTTAAATCTTACCTGAGCTACATCAGTTGGTATCATAGCACCGGTCTGATTCTTTGGAAGATGCCTCCCAGGAGAAGAAACCAACCTCGTGGGCCAGCCGCTCAACCAAATCAGAACGTAGCCCTTGATCAACAACTCGTGATCGGTATGATTGAAGACTTGAGAAGGCAGATGGAAGCTTTAGCCCAGCGCGTTGCGCAAGGAAGGAATCCTTCTCAAGATGGCAATGAATCTGAGGGGGATGACTATCCACATGAGGAGGAATTTGAAAATCCTTTTCATATAAACATTCTGCGACGACCAGCGCCTATTCTGTTTGATAATAGGCATTGGGATGGTGGATTTAAGGTGGAGATACCAGAATTTAGTGGGGATCTCAATGGGGAAGGTTTTATTGATTGGTTGTCTATTGTAGAAAGAGTATTTGATTTGAAGGATGTATCCGATGATAAGAAGGTGAAGCTGGTTGCAGTGAAGTTGCGTGGAAGAGCCTCCGCTTGGTGGGATCAGCTCAATATGACGCACCAAAGGCAAGGCAAAACAAGGATAGATAACTGGGATAAAATGCGTAAGAAGCTTAGGGAGACATTTCTTCCGTATAATTACACTCAATTAATATATCAGAGATTACAAATTGCCATCAAAGGGGAAGAAGTGTTGACGAGTATACGGAAGAATTTTATGAGCTTGTGCTTCGAAATGAATTAAATGAGAGGGAAGAACAAAAGGTTGCACGCTATATTGGTGGATTGCGGACTGGTTTGCAAGACGTTTTGAACTAGCAAGATATTTGGAATGTTTTTCAAGCATATCAGCGTGCTAAAGCTGCAGAAATTCAGCAAGGAAGGGGCTCAACCAGAGCAGCCTACAACCAGTCCAATTCTGGTCGTATGGCTGGAAGGGGGGAATCTCAAGGGTCTAATGCAGGCAGTCATTCCACACCAACTAGGACTCAAAAGGACAGCACCAATACTCAGACAAGACAAAATGTTGGGATATCTAACCCTAAACCACAAACTAGTGGGGCAGGGATTAAGTGTTACAAATGTGGAGACCTAGGGCACAAATCCTCAGACTGTCGGAAAGCGGGCAGACGTGAAGGAAAGCAATTGTTTGTGGAAGATCGTCAAGAAGAAGAGGAGTCGCCACAAGACGATGATAATCCCTACAGCGATGAGGATGATGCAGATGCCATGATTAAAGGAGATGATGGGCCGTGTCTTGTGATGCGCAAGGTTCTTTTCACACCACGAAGTAAGGATGATAAGGATTGGCTTCGCCACAATGTGTTCCAGACCACTTGCACTGTTTCTGAGCGTGTTTGTAAGCTAATCATTGATAGTGGAAGTTGTGAAAACATCATTTCACAAGAGGCAGCCACAAAGCTGAATTTGAAGATTGAGACTCACCCTCATCCCTACAAACTTTCTTGGTTTAAGAAAGGTAACGAGGTAAGTGTCAATAAACGATGCTTAGTTGACTTGTCAATTGGAAATAGATATTTTGATAAAGTGTGGTGTGACGTGGTAACAATGGATGCATGCCATATATTATTTGGTAGGCCTTGGCAATTTGATAATAAAGTGATTCATGATGGCTGGAAAAACACTTACACCTTCTATAAAGATGAGAAGAAAATAATTTTAGTCCCATCAAAAGAGGAAGTTATACCTAAACCCAAGCAAGGAAAGGGTGTTAATTTACTCTCGATGGCTAAATTTGAGGAAGAGGTGGAGAAAAGTGGTGTAGTATATGTCTTGGTGGGTAAAGAAAAGCCACAGGGGACTGATTTTCCACCTGCTGTCCAGTCAATTTCAGAAGAATTCGCAGATGTTATGCCTCAAAACTTGCCCCACGGGCTTCCTCCTATGAGAGATGTTCAACATCACATTGATCTAGTTCCAGGAGCCACCTTGCCTAATAAAGCCCATTATAGAATGAGTCCTAAAGAGCATGAAGAGCTTAATAGGCAAGTCATGGAGTTGTTGGAAATGGGTTATGTGCGTGAAAGTATGAGTCCGTGTGCTGTCCCGGCCCTACTCGTTCCAAAAAAAGACGGGAGTTGGAGAATGTGTATTGACAGTAGAGCCATAAATTAAATCACTGTCAAATATAGGTTCCCTATTCCTCGTCTAGATGATATGTTAGATCATCTTTCTGGTTCTAAAATTTTCTCGAAGATTGACCTTAAGAGTGGGTATCACCAAATAAGAATTCGTCCAGGTGATGAGTGGAAGACGGCGTTCAAAACTCGTGAGGGGTTATACGAATGGCTAGTTATGCCATTTGGATTGTCAAATGAGCCAAATACTTTTATGCGTGTGATGAATCTTGTTTTGAAGCCTTATATCGGGAAGTTTGTAGTGGTGTACTTTGACGATATACTTGTGTGTAGCGATTCATTGGAGCAGCACCAGCAGCATTTACGGGCTGTTTTGACTACTTTGCGAGAACAGAAACTATATGTTAACTTAAAGAAGTGCTGCTTTTTGACGGACCAGGTTTTGTTCTTGGGTTATCAAGTCTCGTCTCAGGGAATTTGGCCTGATAAATCCAAGGTGCAGGCTGTTCGAGATTGGTCAACTCCCACAAACATCCATCAGGTACGCAGCTTTCATGTTTAGCTTCTTTCTATCGCCGAATCATTCGAGATTTTAGCTCTCTAGTTGCCCCAATAACTGATTGTATGAAGAAAGGAATGTTTAAGTGGACTGAAGCAGCCGAAGAAAGCTTTAAAGCCATTAAACAGAAGTTGGCAACAACACCTGTCCTTTCTCTACCAGATTTTACCAAAGTTTTCGAGTTGCATTGTGATGCTTCAAAAATTGGAATTGGGGTTGTACTTAGTCAAGAAGGGAAGCCTGGGGCATTCTTTAGTGAGAAGTTAAGTGGTTCAAGGCTGAGATATTCAACTTATGACGTGGAATTTTATGCGATTGTGCGTGCCACCTCCCATTGGAAAGAATATTTATATCAACGAGAATTTGTTTTATATTCAGATCGTGAGGCTCTGAAGTACTTGAATGGGCAGAAAAATCTGAATCGTCGTCATGGGAAATGGGCGTGTTATTTGCAGCAGTTCTCTTTTACTTTAAAGCATAAATCTGGTGTACAAAACAAGGTGGCTGATGCTCTAAGCAGAAGGTCTCTTTTGCTGTCCACCATGCAAGTAGAAGTAGTTGGGTTTGATTGTTTCAAAGATTTATATGCAAGTGATCCAAACTTTGGACAGATTTACGAGGAAGCTTCCAAAGGTAATGGCTCGTTCAATGATTTTTGTTTGCACTCAGTTTTCTTTTCAAGGGCACAAGATTGTGTGTTCCCAATTGTTCTCTTAGAGAGAAAATCCTGTTTCAGCTGCATAATGAAGGACATTTTGGTCGGGACAAGACATATGCATTGGTTGCTGCTAATTATTTTTGGCCTAAGCAAAGGAGGGATGTTAATCGACTTACTAATCACTGTCACATTTGCCAAGTGTCTAAGGGAGGAGCTACGAATGCTGGTCTGTACACTCCATTGCCCACACCAACTAGTTCGTGGATTGACGTTAGCATGGATTTCGTTCTTGGGTTGCCTCGGACCCAACGGAGTATGGATTCTGTTTTTGTTGTTGTTGATAGATTTTCAAAAATGGCACATTTTATACCATGTCGAAAGACTATGGATGCCTCTCATATTGCAAAATTGTACTTTAAAGAAATTGTTCGTTTGCATGGCATTCCAAACTCAATTACTTCTGATCGAGACAGCAAGTTTATAAGCCATTTTTGGAGAACTTTATGGAAGTTATTGGGATCTAAATTGAACTTCAGCACTACCTATCATCCACAATCTGATGGACAAACGAAAGTTACTAATAGAAGCCTTGGAAATTTGATTCGTAGCTTGGTGGGAAATAATCCTAAGCAATGGGACCAAGTTCTTTCTCATGCAGAATTTGCTTATAATCGGTCGAAGAACAGGACAATGAAGATGAGTCCTTTTGAGATTGTCTATGGACAAAATCCTAATGGTGTTCTCGATTTGGTTCCCTTACCATTGACTGGTCGTGTGAGCTGCAAAGCTGAAGATATGGCAGATTACATAAAGAAAATTCATGAAATTGTTCGGAAACAGATTGAAGAGAGCAACCAAAAGTACAAGGAACGGGTGGACAAAGGCAGGAGACGTGTAATTTTTTATGTTGGTGATTTTGTGTGGGCTGTTTTAACCCGAAACAGGTATCCAGCGGGTGAATACAACAAGCTAAGTGCACGGAAAATTGGTCCTTGTGAAGTGTTGGAGAAAATCAATGACAATGCCTACAGGTTGAAGCTTCCTAGTCACATTAATACCTCTGATGTCTTCAATGTGCGTCACTTAATTCCACATCATGGCGAGACTTCCAGCGATGAAGACGCTAACTCGAGGACGAGTTCTCTCTCACTTGGGGGGACTGATGCAAAGCATATTGAAGAGCACTTTTTAGGAACCTTTGACCATCCAAAGAAGGACAATGAAAGAAAGGCTAAAAGTCACACTTAATTCTGTCTGTTTGGAGTTGAGCTGTAGAGTTAAATGTTGTTTGGAGTTGAGCTGTAGAGTTAAATGTTGTCTATTGTAGTTGAGCTGCAGAATTAATGATGTCTTTTTGAGCTTCTGTTTCATAACTTTTTTAGTTTGTATTTATTAAGTCATGTGACTTTCCAATAGTCATATGGTTGTTCATGTTCTCCTGTCGTATCCTATTTATAGAGCAAGACTCATATTGTAGAAAAACATATTTTGATATATTTTGAATATAACTACAGCCCACTTAGTGGCTTTTATCTCCCTTTTGGTTAGGGATTGAGTTTGGGTGTTCTATCTACTCTCTTAGTTAGAATTAGCTCTATGATTTTCCTCCTTATTCTCTTTAAATCTTACCTGAGCTACATCAGCGATCCATAAAAAAACACCGATACTGAGATCGGCTAGAACAAGGCGATAGCCAAAAGGAATTACTGAATAACTTAGTAAACTTGATATAACTGCTATGGACGGTCCGATACTGAATAAACGAGTATCTCCTCTAGATGGAAGAAGATTCTCTTTGAAAATTAATTTTGTCCCATCTGCTAGAGCTTGAAGAATTCTCAAAGGACCGGCGTATTCAGGTCCAATACGTTGTTGTATACCTGCGGATATTTCTCTTTCTAACCAAACAATTACTAATACACCTATTGTGATTCCTAATACAGGAGTAAAAATAGGAACAAGCATCCATATGATCTCATAAAGCTCTTTTAAAGATTCCAATCTGGAAAAAGAATTGATAGCTTGTACTTCTGTTGTATCAATTATCATTTCAACGATCAACTTCTCCCATAATGATATCTATGCTACCTAGGTTCGTCATAATATCAGCCAATTTCATTCTTTTAACTAACTGAGGAAGAATTTGCAAATTGATAAAACCCGGCGGGCGAATTTTCCATCTCCAAGGAAAAACACTATGATCTCCTATCAAAAAAATTCCCAATTCCCCCTTTGGGGCTTCGACTTTCACATAAAGTTCTTGTTTCGACAATTCAAAAGTTGGAGAAGGTTTTTTACTAATAAATCGATATTCAAAATCATTCCATTCGGAATCCCTTACTTTATCAAAGCGTCGAATTTCTAAATTCTCATAAGGCCCGCCCGGAATTCCTTCTAGAGCCTGTTGAATAATTTTTATGGATTCTGCCATTTCGCTGATTCGTACTAAATAACGAGCTAATGAATCTCCCTCTTTTTGCCATCGGACTTCCCAATCAAATTCATCGTAACACTCATAATGATCAACTTTACGAAGATCCCATTGTATCCCGGAAGCTCGTAGCATTGGTCCTGATAAACCCCAATTTATTGCTTCCTCTCCGCTAATAATGCCCACCCCCTCAACTCGTTCTAAAAAAATAGGATTTCGTGTAATAAGGTTTTGATATTCAGCAACCCCTGTTAAAAAATAATCACAAAAATCTAAACATTTATCTATCCAGCCATGAGGTAGATCAGCGGCTACTCCTCCGATACGAAAATAATTATGCATCATTCGCATACCGGTAGCAGCTTCGAATAGATCATATATCAATTCTCTTTCTCGAAAAATATAGAAGAAGGGGGTCTGTGCACCAATATCCGCCATAAAAGGGCCAAGCCATAACAAATGAGAAGCTATACGACTCAACTCTAGCATAATTACTCTGATATAGCTGGCCCGTTTAGGTACTTGAATATTTCCCAACCGCTCTGGTGCATTTACGTTTATTGCTTCTGTGAACATAGTAGCTAAATAATCCCAACGTGTTACATAAGGCAAATATTGTATAATTGTTCGGTTTTCCGCAATTTTTTCCATCCCTCTGTGTAAATAACCCAATATTGGTTCACAGTCAATAACATCTTCACCATCTAGGGTAACGATGAGTCGAAGAACACCATGCATTGATGGGTGTTGAGGACCTATATTGACTATCATGATATCTTTTCTTGTAGCTGGTGTAGTCATAGGTTTTTCCCCGATTCATTCTTCCATGAATTGATGAAAGCGAAGAGAAGTTCATCAAAATTTAAGCGAATAATTCAAAAGCACTCTTCAAATTAACGAGTTTTTGTCTCTCGAATCCCCAATTGACTAATTAATTCTTTATACGCTACTCTATTTTTTTTTTGACAAATAAGCCAACAGTCGTCGACGTTTTTCTAGAATTTTCCGCAGACCTCTCTGAGATAAATAGTCTTTTTTGTGCAATTCCAAATGTGAAGTAAGCCTCTTTATCTTATTAGTGAAACCGAATACTTGAAATTCAACAGATCCCACGTTTTTTTTTCTTTTTCTTGTGAACTAATTGAAATGAATGAATTTTTTTTACCATAAACCCCCCTTATTGTTAATATATGAATTTTACCTATCAGTAATAATAATAATGCCTGTCATTTTACTTGGGTATACGTAACAATCAATCTGAATTTCTTTATCTTTCTTTATTTTTATGGGTTCAAATTTTATCAAATATAATTGATCAACAATCAATCAAATTTTCAATTTGAGTCGGATAGGTATACAAAAGGATGTCCATTTCTGCATTCACAAAAGAGAATAATTGAGTCCTAAAATTAAGAATAAGAAGATTCTGTTGATTTTTTTCTAGATCGAACGAATTGATACGTCATTGAATTAGTATCGTATATTAGACTGGGATGTAAGACAAGACATGTGGGCATCTCTTTACTTTCATATACCAGATATGGTACAAGGAAAGAAAGGATACATAGTAAAAGTGGGACCATTCTTAGACATCGGTGAGTACAAGTGAAGAAAAGTGGATTAATAACAAACTAAACACCCAACCCTTCCAATAAAAGAGTTCTGTCTCAATGAAAATCGACAAACTTGAAAGGTGTATAAAAGAGAGAAATGGGGTTATACCCAGGTGGTGCATCAGGCGGTAAAAATTGTGTTGATTCCAAAATGAACCTAACAGCCCAAAATCCAGCTAAAATTGTACACTACCTTTGTGCTTTTTCTAGTTTCTACACAATTTGTATGCATTTGACATGGCAAATCCCCAGTACCCATGTCAGTATAAAGGTCTATATAGTGTCATAGTAACCACCACCAACAGTACCACAATAGCAAGAACACAGGAAAATAAGAGTAATGCATCACAACGAACCCGAAGCACATTCCAGCTAATCTTATTGCATTCTCATTTCAAAACAAACACTGCCTTCATTCATTACAACATTCTGTACTAGCCTCAAACATCTAACATTATGCTACTATGTTGATCTTGCTTGTCCTGCAATCCCGAAAACTTTCAAAGTACACGATGGTTTATAAGTAAAAGACAATGACCCCAACAAATCTGCATACTGCCATACCTGTGCCCTCTTCAAATACAAATGTCAACTACCCTTAGTTCTGTCCCATTATACTACTATGCAAAATTTACCATTAGTTGATGCCATGCCTAGTGAAGACGATAATCCCAAATATCTTCACTTATTTCTAGGCAAGCTGTGGGATCTGGAAAATGCACCCCAGTAATATGCGAATCCTCTACATCGAGACACCTGATCACATCACCCCCAAAACTTGAGTATGATTTTATTTCAAAGAATAATCATGAGAGATCATCTTGTCAATTTGAACAGCATCCCCTAGCAACCAAGCGCTATGAAACCATGTTTTCTATTTTTGACTATGCATTACTAGCAGAGTTGCTCTTATTCACACACTGCAGTTCCATAGGGGAGTTTGTGATGCTGCCAACTGAGCCAAGGGTCTGGGAACTCAACTGAGGGCTTGCTGGACAACCTTCAGGATTACCAGCACTCATCGGATGGATAGCCCCTGAGCTCAGTTGTGGGCTCATCGGAGTTCGCTGGCTCATTTGTTGTGGGCTCATCGGAGTTCGCTGGCTCATTTGTTGTGGGCTAGCCTGTTGTTGCTGTTGTTGAAGGGTCTGTTGGTTCATTTGCTGAGGGATTCCCATGGTTGATGGGGACCCCACCTGCGGAGGCGAAACAACAGCCTGCAGTGGTGAGGAGCTAGTTTCTTGCTGCTGTTGCAACTGCTGCTGCTGCTGCTGCGGCATTAGCTGCTGTTGTTGTAAATGCAACTGCTGTTGGTTCATGTAAAGATTCATGCCGGTCATCAACTTTGGTGGGGCCATGGTTCCCATTGCTGTTCGCTGCATTGGGTTCATGTTAGCTTGATTTAGAGTGTGGCCCAGCATTGAAAGATTCGTAGAGCCCTGGTGCATCTGTCTAGCACCAGACATTCCGCCCATACTTGATTGAGGTACAGGCCCAGGCCCACCCAACAAGTTTGTTCGGTTCTGCACCATCCTAAGCTTTGTTGCCATGAGAGCTTGTGCTTGGGCCTGCGTGAGTCTCCCAGATCGGAGTTGCTGGCTAATTGCGTTGCTGATATTTGAAGCCTGGTTCAGACTCATTGGGTTCTGACCCACAGCACCCATGCTTGTTATGGGCCCCATCGGAGCCGAAATTCCAGGTCCTCCGATTCCCCTCGCGGCCCCCATGCCCATAACATTGCTAAGCCCTCCCATTCCCACCATGTTATTGCCTAGACCTCCGAGACCCATCATCATTTTCCTCTGCATTTGTGGCTGCTGTTGCTGCTGCTGCTGCTGCTGCTGCTGCTGCTGTAACATCTGAAGGTGAAGCGGTGAAGGCTTGTTGACCATATGATTACTACTCAACTGCATATTTGAACTCTGAGCCATCGTGTTAAGGTGCGAGAGAGGATTAGCTGCAAGCATAAGAGGTGATCTCTGGAATTGGGTAGACTGATGTTGCATCAATGACTGTTGATTTTGCTGCTGCTGCTGCTGCTGCTGCATTGATGGTTGTGGTTCGGGTTGTTGAGGCCTAGCAGGCCCTGAAACGCTGGGCAAGAGTCCTTGGGATATTTGTAAGGCCTGCGCATTTCCAGGAGGTAGCATCCTTGTACTTTGTAGACTCTGCGACGGGTTATCACTGTTAGTTGGCTTTGCAACTTCATTTGATGGCTGACCAGAAACTGCCTCTGTGTATTGCCGCATTTCAACTGCTGCATTATTTTGAGGGACGTCAGGAGCATTAGGTTGACTGCTTGAGGCACGGGGAGTGCGGATAGGTTTTGGTTGGACGTGATCATCAACATGACATCCTTCACGTACCATCTGTTCAAGCAGATTGTGTTATTTTTCACAATTATAATGCGAAATCAGTGGCACTAAAGTTCTGATGTAACTTCCAAAATAACTTTGACAGAACATACCAGCGAATGGAACTGTGCTGCAAGTAAGTCTGCAGTGTGCTGTTACAGGAACATTTAGATGTGTAAGTCAAAGCTACACAAAATACATACTTTAGTACAATTAATGTGAATATTTAAGCAAATAAAAAGTGCAATTAAGGAAAGAAAAACCTGCCAAAAGCTAAGAACATCATTAGTAGGAGATACCCAAATCCCATCTTTTGATTGGAGAGATTTTTGTAACAAGATGGACCACTTTAAGAAGAAATTTCTCGGACTCCATGTAATTGGGGTCAGGCAATATTTAATCCATTAAAGAGGTGAATTCTAAATAAAATGCAAAGATGTGTACGACTTGTATGAGCATTGCTACCCCTCATAAGAGAAATCCAAATGTAACTGGGAACTCACAGTATTGGGCAAAGTAGGAAGATGATCCTCGGCGTCCAAAAAATCACTATCTTCTATGTCCCCGTAATGCATTGCCACGGTGCCATCATTTTGCTTCTCTGACATGATCATTCTAGTCCGTGCCCTAGGAGCTACGGAGTAACCACTTCCTGACAGATAAAGTGGTACGGTTAAAGGGAAATAATTAAAAAAAATCGGATGTTATAAAGTGCAGTGACACAACTACGTAAAGTCTAACAACCTTGAAGTATGCGATCTGTTTGCATATTCAAGACCCTTATCTTGCAAATATTCATGTTTCCGCCCACAAGCGACTTTGATAATGGCATTGTACATGTTTCATCTCTGAAATTCTCGCTATTGGTATCACTAGAGAGTTGATACAACAGCTGTTGAGTAGGATATGTACTGGGTTTCCTGATTGGGTACTCATCCACCTTATTCTTTTTGCAGTTGAGTTTATGCCTGAAACAAGAACCAAGGGAACGTGTTCAAGAAAGCAAAATTGGAATTATTCTGCCATTCATAGCTTCTAAGAGGAACCTAAGGACAGGAAAAGAGGATGACAGGAAACATTCATGGGTGTTTTAACACTTCTGAACCCTGTGAATCATGCAAGAAGGTGATATTATAGTGTATCTAATAATTAGTACAACCCCTACACCCCACCCAAAAAAAAATAAAAATCAAACGCTGAATTTATTGACATCATACCTTGAAGCCACACTTTCTATCTTTGAGAACCTTTCAAGGATGATTGAATCAGCCAAAGGTTGACTTCCAACTGGAGGACTGCTTGCGTTCAGTGGAAAAGTCATATTACCAACACTAGTGGGAGATCCCACTCCATGAATTGCTGGAGTTCTGGGGAGGGAGTTTGACCTCCGTTTTGCAGCAATTTGTGCCTGGTGTTGCCGCTGGATGGAATCATTAGCACTGGAAACCGATGAAGCGGCCCCACCAACTGCAGGAACTGGAGACACAACCGATTTTTCCTTTTGTGATGATCCTAGTCCAGATGAATTTGTAACTGCTACGAATTGGTGTCCCATCGAACCACTAGAAAATTCCCCCGACTTTGATGAAAACGTTGATTGAGGCAAACCTGCAGCAGAAACACGGGGACTTTGTGCTAGTTTCCTTTTCTGGAACTGTTCGTCCTTTCTAGCACTATTCTCCATAGGCTGACCAAGACTATTCCACGAAGCCTGAGGGTATCTCATGATAGCTTGCTGTCTTTGCTGCATTTGTGACTGCTGAGAGTCCACATGGTTTGTATCTATATCCACCATGTGTGTTTCACTTTTATTTCTAGTGAGCTCCGGCTTGTCCAACCTCTCTGTCTCGACTGGTTCTTCCTTTGCACCATATCTCATTCCTTGCTGTCCCACAGAGAACTCCTGGTTTAAACCCCCTTCATAAACCTGCAGGGGATATTTTTGCATGCCTGCATTCCCATACTGAAGGCCTCTTTGCTGTGGTAATAATGCATTCTTCCAGGGTGAATCAGATCCATTGAAACTGTCCATGTGGGGCCCTATATGCTGCTGTTGAGTAACATCAGCACTCACAGGAGTCAGCCTAGCTCTCTTATTTAATAAGGGTGATAATGGGCCATCTTGATTTTCCCTCTTACCATGAACAGCAGAGTTTGTACCGACACTGTATGACATCATCATGTCCTGTCCAGCAGAGGATCCGGGCCCTGACCCTTGATCCAGAATTAATCTTGGGTTCCCAACCCTTGATACTGAATGCAATGCTGGAACTGAGTTATCTGGAACAAAGTTTTTGGGTCTTAAACCTAGCATACTGGTTTGACCCACATTCTGGGCAGATATATTCTCATGAGTCTGAGGCAAAACATTGCTAGATGCAGGTCCCGTATCTCCCAACCTGCAGTTTGAACTTTCTGGAACTCTATCTATGCAAACTTTTTTACCATTATTATTGTTAGATGTGACAGTCACTTCTGGCATCTGCCTCAATCTTTTCCTCCGAAGACTGCAGAGAGCCAAATTTAGCTGCAATTAAGGTTAAAATAGAGTCAGATACAAGCAATCCTTCCTCCAGCCAAGGATGATATTACAAGTTTTAGGGTAAAAAGCATTTTGTACCCTCAAACTAAACACCAAATTGCACTTTGGTCCCTCATCTTTCATTTGTTGCAATTTGGTCATTTTAACTTCAGGTCAACTGCAATGTCAACCTTCCGTTGAACGTGATAAGTTCCTATCACTTTCTTAGACGGAAGCTAACGGAAGGTTTAATATCAAAATTGACCTTCAAGTTCAAGGACCAAATTGCTACAAATGAATTTTGAGAGACCGGACCAAACCGCCATCTGGTGTATAGTTCAAGGGTGTCAAATACATTTTAGATTCCTTACCTTAGAAGGACCCGGGGTGTCACAGAGCCTGTCTAACTTAGGGGTAGGATCTAGACAGAGTTGTGGTTGCAGGGCTTTCAATATTCGCGATTCCACCTCCTACAGCCAAGAGTATATATATTTATATACATATATATAAAAGCGCTATATGTTGTTGACCAGGGATGAGAAGAGTAAGCCATTCTTACCATCAGATCACCATATTGCCAACTATTATCCGAGATCAGAGGGATATCCTTCACTACATTCTCCAACGACATCCTAAGACGAATTTTATTTACAATTGGAGAGCCATCCACAGAAGAAACAGTAAGTCCTGTTTCAGAAGTGCACTTCCTATAATCTCGCACCTGCAATTTCCAACAATTAGAGATCAGATATCTTATACCAAGCCATCTTTGATGATTTTATTTTCTATACTCCCTAATCTACAAAATATTGTGGATTGTTCAAAAGGTGAATGATTATAGGATTCTGACAATTAAGACATGTTCCACACCACCTTTTTTGCTGAAGGCTAATATAGTTCAAAAGGTCCCAAAAAGGGAAGATTCATAAGAATACTGCTTACAAGGAATGAAATTCGATTCATTAAGTTTGACTTTGTTGCCCTCATTTCTTAGAGCAAATGGGCGGACAGATACAAACTTAATGCCAAGCCATTTTCTTCTTTAATACCTACCTTGATCGCTTCCACAAGTTGATATCAGAATTTGGAACTTAATCTTGTTCATCAAATATCAGAGTTCTAAAATATTACATTTCGAAGAGTTCATGTGGTGAGGGCATGGTTCATATAATTGCATTTAAATTTAAGTTTTATAAAATATAACTTTATGGTACTTGATGTCATTCACAGTTGTAATTTTGGATCAATTACGGAGTGGATGTCAAGCAAGCACATGCTTCATGTGTGATAGATACATATATTGAACTTTGCCAGTCACAAGAACTAACAATAACATGAACAGCTAAAACGACTAGGCGGGTTATTAAGACATAAGAAATTCAACCTTCTATTTGAACCATGGATACGAGTTCTTGAGATGGCAACTACGAGAGACCACCTTGTCAATCACTTTTCAGACACATGAATTGTTAAGTTACTACTGTTCATATAATAAAGGTTACAAACATGTCCAAAAGCTTTATTCCCAAAGTCATACAACTTACATAACACACAAGTGTCCCATCAACATACTTGCAGGGAATGTCATCCAGAATATCTCCAGGCAATCGTCCACACTCAATTGCCTACAAATATTGGAGAGGAAAAAAATTAGACAAGGAGATGTAGTAAAAATTCAATAATGGGCAGTAGGAGATGCATAAATAAGTTACTATTTGAAGGAACAGAGAGCTTGTTTTGAATCAATGGCCTCTTGATTACAGATAAACAGGCAAAAAAAGGAACCACCATATTACAGAGAAAAAGAAGCTAGAGAAAGGAAATATGAAGTAATGCATGAAAAATCAATTTCGTTGTTCTTTTTATAGACCCACGTCGTGAGTATTATAAAAACCCCTCAGTCTAAGAGCCCGTTTGTCTCTGCGATTTTGGAGGCAAAAATCGCAGATCTGGTGCTAAAAATCAGTTTGCAAGTGTTTGGTTGCCAAAATTCCGTTTAACGAGCTCCGTTTTGAGGGGGCTAAATCTGCATTCGCGTTAAGCAGGAGGGGGGGGGGGGGGGGGGGGGGGGGGGGGGGGGTTACCAATTGCACAACATAAGCAAACACCCAAATTATAGTAAGCAGTTATACCAATGATAATCAATATCGCATAAGCATAAGCATGGACAAACAGGCTTTAAGTAAGAAAATACTGAGTAACGACTTACCGAGAAGACAGTTTCAGATGCCCTATCATACGGATGTAAGAACTTCGGAACATCTTGAAGGGTCGCCACATGCCCATTATTGTTCTGTCAATTCATGGATTGTATAAAATCAGAAGGGTTCGATGGTACATGACACTTTTTGTCTCTAATTACTTTCTTATTTATGTCACCAACAGTCGAAAAATGCACAACTTACCTCAGAGGGTTTTCCAATAAAGTATCCATCTAGGAAGAGATTCAACGTGAAGGAAACTTCATCATCTGACAAAACCACACATTCAGGAAAAAAAAAACAGAAGAATCAGCAGATAACCAATGGAAAACTAACAGAGACTCTTTGCAAAATATGAACAAACCAGCGATTCCGGCAAGATCCTTCGCCCCTTCAATGAGGTTATCCTACATCCGGAAATACCAAAATTATCAAGCAAAGAAAAAAAAAATTGCAACATCTACAAGCAAACTCTACCTTTTATTCTGACACCGAGCTAATTCCATTCGGACACTCATTCAAGGATTACAGTAAACCAATATATTCAATAATTACTCAAAAAAAGCGAGAAAAAAGACAACAATAACGTCTAATGCCTATCCTAAGGTCTATCCAGTTGCTTATAACCCAAAAAAAAAAAAGGAAGGAAAGGGACCAATTAGTTCCCCGAAAGAATTGGACGAAGAAAGGAAAAATGTTTCAAAAACAACTTTCTATTCTAAGCAATTTTGTGCCTTCAGATTCTTTCATACTTCCATAGCATTAGGTAGATAGGAAACAGAATGGATTTTGGAACATATTTCCTATTCATTTCCAAGAGATTTCATTTGACAAGGCCCAAAAAAAAAAGGGTTAATTACAGAAACACCTCCTGTGGTTAGGCCTTTTATCAGTTACCCCCCTATACTTTAATTTTTATCACTAATACCCCTTGTGGTCTGGACTAAAGTGAAATAGTCACTTTTTTCGTTAAAGTTGACGGAAAATGGGTAAAAATATGAAATAACCCCTATTACATGCTAATAAGAACACCCTTATATGCTTAAATGTTTATTTAGGCATATGTGGTATACTATTATATTATTTTGATATTATATTTGTTGTTAGAGATCATTCTGTAGTCACTTTGAGGTACATTCATGAGAGCAAATTTATTTAATTTTTTATCTACCCTTGGACACACACACACACACAGTCTTAGCGATATATTATTTTATTATTATTATTTTTTTAATCTACTCTTAGACACACACAATCTTGGTGATATGTTAGTTTTTTTTTTAATCTACTCTTGACCACACACACAGTGAAATCCAGTGTAGTGATGTACTAAGATCTAAAAAAAATTTATCCCCAAAATTTTGTGTGTGTGTGTCAAATTCGCTCTCACAAAGATACCCATAAGTGACCACATAATGGTCTTTAACAACAAATGTAATATCAAAATAATATAATAATGCACCACTTTTGCCTAAATAGACATTTAAGCATATAAGGATGTTATTATTAGCATGTAATAAGGGTAATTTTGTACTTTTATCAATTTTCCGTTAATTTTAACGGAAAAAGTGACTGTTTTACTTTAGTCCAAACCACAGGGGTATTAGTGATAAAATTTAAAATACAGGAGGGTATTTGATAAAATGCCTAACCACAAGTGGGTGTTTCTTTAATTAACCCAAAAAAAAAAAATGAATGAGTGAATGAATAAACCTAGAATGAAATATTTAACTTCATCGCTTCTTCAAATTTCCAAAACCAACAGTGCCCCAACCTAAAGATCTAACTTTAAAAAAATAAAAATAATAATAATAATAATTGGCACATAGAATCTCCAGATTTTCCTAACTTTCATTGAATAATCCTGGTAGAGTAGTATAATTATTTAGGAGCCCAAAACAAACTGAATAGCATTCCAACTGCTATCTTCACCCAAAAGAAAGAAAAACAAATAGTTAATTAGATTCTCCACCTCGGGGTAACGTTGCTACATCTAAATCCTACCCATATGCACAGCAAATAAAACAACCGAAGCTAAATTTAGCAAATGAACAAAACCCAATTAGTCCAAATATTCTAACTTCACCGAGGAAACAAGTTATGGATCGCTGAGGAGTAAGAGAAAATAATAATAATAATAATAATAATAATAATAATAATAATAATAATAATAATAATGTACGAACTCCAATTTCTTGCAATAGGCTCAGTTGAGTTGAAAACGTATGAAATTCAAAGTTGTTTGTTTCAATTTCATTATTCAAAATTTTCTCAACAACCAAACGGATAATAATTATTCAAAGAGGGGAAAAAAAAAAAAAAACAGAAATTACCACGAGCTTCCGAGCAGATGTCGAAGTAGATTCAACCTTCCCGAGAATTCGACAACTTTCCTTCGAGCTCTCGGCGATGTCGCCATCAACAGCAGTTTCGGATAAAGGTGGTTTGGAGCGAAACCTAGTACCGGTCTTCGAGACCTTAAACGAAACCCCCATATCAGGGTCGGAGATTCAGTTTTCTGTATCGAATGTACGAAATACCTAAAAAGGTAGAGTAATATTAGCTATGGTAGAGAAAAAAACCCTAAGATTGAAGTCCACTCTGAGAGAGAGAGCTGGTTTGATCCGAGAGATTTAACGGAATTTCTCAGAGAGAGAGAGAGAGAGAGAGGGATACAATGACATGCGGTGAGTTCTGAAACTCTCCCCCACGAATAGTTAGATTTGGGTTCTAAACTTACTAAGTCTGGGTTTGGTAAAATTAAAAATTAAATATTGAAAATTAACGGAAAAGTTGTGATTTATATTTGCAATATTGAAAATAGTATTTTAAAAATTAAAATACATTGTATTTAGTGAATATTTTCAATAGAAAATTTTCACCTAACGTTTTCAGTAGATTTTGAACTGCTTTTTTATTTAAGTGGTATATTATCGGGCCACACAGCCATAGCACCCTAAAATTAATACAATGCTATACAAAGTCCAAGGCCCAAATATTTAACTCAATAACCCCTTCCCCGACCAAAATGATCTAATTTCTTAAGTAACCGAAAATGTCCTCTCCTCCTACACAGCAGAAGTGGGGACAACGATGGTGATGGTGGTACTGATGGTGGTACTGATGGTGATGATGGCGGGTGGTGTTGTTGCGATAGTGATGGAGGTGACGTGGTGGTGAAGGTGCTCCGATTGTAGATAGAGGTGACGATGGTGGTGGTGGTGCTTCGATGGTGGTAGTTGTGGTGCTGTGATGGTTAGGGATGGCAATTTATCCCGCCCCACTGGACCTCCGCCCCGCCCCGCTCCTAATGGAACGGGTTTGGTGGAGTTATAATAGGAGTAGGAATGGATTTGGTATGAAAATATAAAAACCCTATAGGAGTCGGGGCGGAGTTGATATCCATGAAATACTACCATTTAAAACCCGCCTCGCCCCGATTAGTTCATTAAGTTACTAAATTACTCTCATACTTATAGTTGTTTACAACAAATTAGTGCATATATGTACATCTCTTTATCTTCAATATTAATATTTAATATCTAAATTGTGATTAACAAATTTAGAATCATTTGTGTGAGTGATTTTTAAGAAATCAAGCTAAAATTAAGTGGGTTTTGAATTATAAAAGAACATTTAATTTTGTAATGGTGATTAACAAACAGAGTAGGAGTGTAATAGGAGTACCCGATAGTAAACGGAGTAGGAGTGGAGTAGGAGTTGGTATTTTACTTAAACGGGATGGGGCGGAGTTGGAGTAGGAGGAAAATAAACGGAGTAGGAGTTGGTATAGGGGAACTCCGTACCAACTCCGACCCGTTGCCATCCCTAGTAATGGTGGTGGTGATGACGATGGTAATGGAGGTGACGATGGTGTGATGTCAACGGCGGCGGTGACGGCAAAGACAATGGCAATGACAACGATGATAGCAACGATGATGGTGGCATGATGCAGTGGTGGTGCTACAAAATTATCTGTTTTGAAAAACAGATAATATTAGGGTGCTGGTGGTGGTGGTCGTGGTGGTGCTGCGATGGCAGTGGTTGTGAACTGTGCTGTTATGTGGGGGGGGGTGGGGGGGGGGGGGGTTGGTGGTGCTCTGATGGTGGTGGTAGTGCTGCAAAACTATTTGCTTTCGAAAATAGATAATTTTGTTAAAACAGATAATATTATCTGTTTTTAAAAATAAATAATATTGTGGTGCTACTGGTAGTGGTTGTGGTGGTGCTGTGATGGCAGTTGTTGTGAACTATGTTGTTATAGAGATGGTGGTGGTGGTGGTGGTGGTGGTGGTAGTGCGGTAGTGGTGGTGATGACGATGGTGATGTCAGTGGTGTTGGTGACGATGATAGTGATGGTGATAACAGATAATATTATCTATTGGACAACAAAACTTTATTAATGAAACATATAATATTATCTGTTTTGAACCAGATAACCAAGGAAAATGAACTGCTCATCTACGAAGATGACGAGGAAGAAGAAAATGATGATGAAAATGAAGAAGAAGATCGAATAAGATGATGATGAAAATAGAATGTAAAAAAACATAATTGCTGTTGAAAAACACATGCCATTACTATTTTGTTGTCTGATTTGCTCTATATCAAATGAGGTCTCTATTTACTTGTTCAAGAAAATAGATAATATTATCTGTTGTGTACAACTTTTATATAACATATATTTGATTTATCTCTTGCACATTATTGATAGCTTTATTTGTTCTACATTATACAATTTTTACTTTTGCAATGTTAATTATCTGTACAGCTATGTTTTCTGTAATTTGTTGAAAATTTTAACAGATATTAGTATTATCTGTTGGGCAATGGATCTCTATTGTGAAACATATAATATTATTTGTTTTGAACTGTATAATATTCTCTATTGTAAACCAGATAACTTTATCTGATGTACATTATAGATAAATATATGTGTTCTAATTAGCAACTGAAACTCTTGTACACAACAAATAACATTATATGTTGTTCATATCATATTCTCTGTTGTGCATTATAAATTCTCTTGTCCAACAGATAATATTATCTATTAGCAGATTTTGACATATAAATTCCGTGAACCAAAAAAATTTAAATTAAGGCTCAAAATGAGATGTCTTTATAAAATTGCGAGTGAACTGTGTAGATCTTGAAAAAATAAATGAAAGAAATCCGAAAAGACCAAAAGATGATAAAGTTATGGCCATTTTAAGTTGATTTTTTTCAAACAGATTATTTGTTGAGCATGACAGAAAATATTGTATATCTGTGAAATTATCAACTTCGATAATATAATCTGTTGAGTATGACAGATAATAACATCACAATGGTGTTGTTATGAGGGGGAGTGGTAGTGGTGGTGGAGGTGGTGCAAAATATTCTATTTTCGAAAACAGATAATATTATCAAAACATATACTATTGTGGTGCTGGTGGTGGTCATGGTGGTGATGTGATTGTGTAGTCAATAAGGGAGAATGAAGAAGAAGAAAAAGAAGAAAAAGAAGACAGAAGAAGAAAAATGATTAGAACAAAAAATGAAGAGAGTTACGAACAAAAAGAAGAAGATAACGATGAAAAGAGTGAAGAAGAAGAGAGTGAAGAAGAATAAGTAGAAGTTTATAACAGATAATATTTCTGTTTTTTTTTTTTCACTTTATAATAGATAAAATTACATGTCTTGTCACTTTATAACAGATAATCTACTCTCTTTTGTCACTTTATAACAAAAACAGATAATATTATCTGTCCAAGACAGATAAAATTAAACAGATAATATTACTTGTCTAGATCATAATATTTGTTTTCTCTATATGAGGCTTAAAAATATCAGTTTTTTTCAAAATTTAGCAACTACAATACATAGGTTTTGACAAAATGCATAAAACCAACAAAAAAAATCATCAAAAAGACCAAAAAATATTATGGTAGTTTTTGACAAACATATGTTCAAACAAGTAATATTATTTGTGTGTATGTATATATGTATATATCATCTTCTTCAATGACAATGGTGGTGGTGGAGTTGCAATGGTAGTGACGATGGTGGCAGTGGCGGTGCGATGGTGATGGCGATGGTGGTGGTGGTGGCGGCGATATTATTTGTGTATATCATCTTCTTCAGTGACGATGGTGCTGGTCCCGGTGTGATGGTGGTGGTGATGGGGGTGGTCTCGCTACGAAGGTGGTGACGGTTGTGGTGTGATGGTGGTGGCGGTCTCGCAACGATGGTGCTGGTGATGGTGGTGCTGGCGATGGTGATGGTGGTCTCGCTACGATGGTGGCGATGGTGGTAGTGGCAGTCACCGGCGTCGGGCGATTTCGTCGATGTCGGGGGCAACGTCGTCATTAAAATAGATAATTTTAAAAAAATTGGGTTTTTGGCTGCAAACTTAAAACGCGCGTGGGCTTTAGATTAAACAAGAATTTGACTGAGTTTTGCACATTATTGACTAATTCTAAGGGTTTATCTCCAAATCTCCCCTATATTATCAAACGCACTAAAAAAATTAAGTGCTAAAAATTTTCATTTTCACTACTTAATTGGGTTATCAAACACACCCTAACTCATCATCATTCATCATTCATCATTCATCATTCATCATTGATACATATGTGTGGATGTGTCCTAAGGGCGTGTTTGTCAGTACTATTTCTTTACTTCTCTTTTTCTTTTTTCTTTTTTCTTTTTTCTTTTTTTAAATTTTTTTTTAATCAATTTTGTATAATGGTCTCATTTGATGACATAATTACCCGAACTCAGGATAAGGGGAAGGGGGCATGCGGTGAGTTCTGAAACTTTTCCTGACCAATAGTTAGATCGGACCATTTATTAGTAACCCATCATTGGTACATATGTCATATGTGTGAATGTGTCAGAACACCATTTAGGAATGCTTAAGTAGTACTAAAGCCTAAGGGCGTGTTTGTCATCACTATTTTTTTGGTCCTCTTTTTTTTTTATCAGTTTCGTGTAGTGGTCTCATTTGATGACATAATTACTCGAGCCCGAGTAGTGGGAATGGGGCATGCGGTGAGTTGTAAAACTCTTCCCGACCAATAGCTAGGTTCAAACCACTGTGTTCTAACTCAGTAATTCATCATTGGTACATATGTGTGAATGTGTCCGAACCCAATTAGGAATGGTTAAAATAGTAGTAATAGTGCCTAAGGCGTGTTTTCCAGCATTATTTATTTTTTCTTTTTTTTTTTCTTCTTCTTCTTTTTTTTCCCTTCAATTTGGTGTAGTAGTTTCGTTTGAGGACATAATTATCCGGGCACGGGATAAGGGGGGCACTGTTCCAACCCTGATAATAAGTGTGGCATGAATGCCTTTTTACCAACTATTTCTTTTAGACTTTGTTTAGTTCATGGATTTCGGGAGAGGAAAGAGGAAAACAAAGATGATCAGATTACCATTTAACTAAAAAGTAGCCGAAAACCTCATAATATTTTAACTAAGTAAAAAGATTCTACTAATATAATAAGTACAATATTACTGTAAGCGCTATAAAATTTAAAATTTTCAACACTAAAAATTTAGTATTTATTCAGTTTTATCAAAAGGGACCTAAGTTTTTTACCTGGCACATATGAAAACTGGTATCATATTGGTTTGAAAAACAAAGAAATCTTGGGATATTTTTAAGTCATGCACAACTCCTAGCTCGTCTCTGTTTGAAAGCCAACCGCACAATTGAACTCTTAGGCCACGTTTGGATGGTGAAGGGGCGATTGGATAATTAGTACCATTTAATTGATAGTCCCGGGACTAAAAATACCACCTCCCCCATAGTATAACTTAGTCCCCCATATGGGGGACTATTATTTTAAAATGGATAATTAGTCTCAAGCAAAGTGGTCTTGCCCAGCACTGGACTATTAAATTAAATGAGACTATTAATCCAATCACACACTATCCCCTCCTTAACCCTGCGAAACAAACGAGGCATTAATTGCAGTTCTCAAACAGTTTGATTTGGGCTGTTTTTGCAAATAAATCACCGTTACAAAAAAAAAAATGTAATTGCATTATAAAGCAGACGTTGGACTATATAAGTCTGATGCCACAGTGTTTTCAAAGTTTTTTTTGGTCGATTGTGTCATCAAACTTTTTTTTTTTTTTTTGATAAACCAGACAATAAAATTAGCCACAAGCCAAATGATGGTCAGCCAAAACAACATGAAGGATTATAGGAGGAACTTCCTCCAACCAAACATGACAGTCCTTAACTACTTTAGCATATTTGGCTAACCTATGGGCAGAACAGTTACCCTCAAGAAAAACATGCAAGATCTCAACGTAGTCCAAGGCACGTAACAGCCACTTGGTGGCATTAATAATACGACCATATGGGGCAAAGCAAACACCATCCTCCTTTAGCGCACTAACGAGGGATAAGCAGTCTAACTCTACAATGAAATTCGTAAACCCAGCTTCATAAGCGATAGATACGGCCCTCGACAACGCGAGACACTCAGTTGGCATCACACCCAAATTTTCCCGTCTTAATTCGGAAAAGCAGAGTAAGACTTGCCCCAAGTGGTTTCGCAAAACACCCCCCAAGCCAATCTCACCATAATCCAAAAAAATAGCACCATCAATATTAAGTTTGATTGCTCCCTCGTCCGGCGGGCGCCATTTCACTACATCTCGCGGTGAAACTCATACACCACTTCAATCCTCCTGCTCCAACTCTGCAAACTCAAGCATCAATAAATTGATAACATCTACTGTCACACCCCAACCCGCCTCGGGCAAGTTGGGACACGTGTAACAAGCCCACACGTTCAAAACACCCTTAATTCCTTAAGAAACACATGAATTAGACCTACTAAAACAACTCCGTTGACACAAAACAGACCCAAGGGCAAAATGGTCTTTAATAAAGTATAGCAAATTTTATATGGAAAGATATCTCTTTGAGTCCCGGTTCCAACGCAAAAAACGGTGCGCAAATCCGAGTTTTCTAGAGAGAGTTATGCGCGTTTCTGTAAAAGCCGTCGAGGCTGAAACTGGACAAGCGGATCGATCCGCCCCAAATCCGGATCGATCCGGATTTAACAGAACTTCATTTTCTGCAGTTCCAGCTGCTCCGGATCGATCCGCTCAAGGCCCGGATCGATCCGGTTTCTGCAGAGTTCAATTTTTAGCAGAAAAACCCCTGTTTAACAAGCTCAAACATATCCAAAGCCAACCCAAACCTCATGGAACATTAACCAACCATTTTTAATCCATTTGAAAACACATTGGAACATTCCCAACACCAATTTAAGTTCTTCCAACATTCAAAACATAAACATCACTTTATTTGGATCAAGTTAAACCATAGACACATTCTTTGAATCAAATCAAGTGTGGTTGAAGTTTAACTCTTTGCAAAAGATAAGGTCTCATGAAACTTCTTGGGAATGAACCCAAGTTATAACCAACAACATAAAACATTAAAGAACTATACCAAAACCATTCTCAAGAAACCATTTACATAAACCATCCAACAAGAGGATCAAATCTCACAAAACATTTGTTTACGAAAGGAACTTAACTAAATTCTACAACCCATGTTTACGAACTTGCCGGAATGATTCAAACATACAACCTACAACTTTTGCATAGAAATTTACATTAGTTTCTCCAAATTACATTAACCACATGAGTCATAGAATTCAAAAACTATCTCCATGGACACAACCACGAGTCAAGTCTTAAATCCACAAGTCAATGATACTAACCCATAAGTTACATTATATTACAAGTTATAAACATAATTACAAGTTTTCAAAGAACCCAAGATACATTTGCATTGCTAACCAAAAGATACGTTCTAGACACAAACTAACTAGGCATATGAACACATATACACAAGGACAACTCCCACGCCCAACCCGTCGTGCGTATCATTTCCTCTCCTCGTCTCGCTTGGTACCTGCGATGGTTATTCAATAACCACAACAGAAAATATATATTCGTTTAAGCTTTCGCTTAGTGAGGGAACTAATCATGCCATTGGAATGCAAAGTATGTAAATGCAACAATCATTATAAATGACAACAAATTGATCTCCGGGAAGTCAAGTCATTCCAGCCACCACCCCCGGGTCCTTCTCACCCCGGATCTTTCTCACTTTTGGCGCATATAGCGCAACACACACTCTCTTGTGACCCCGAAGGCGTCACCGGCATTTCATTGTGGTCGTCACCACGTCCTACTCATTGAGGACTTCATATCCCTTACATATGGGACCTATAAATGGTGACCACTACTTGACTTCCTTTTGATCCATATAAACATTTAAGCAACTTAGCACATAAGCATAACAATTTCACCTTATTGACATGCTTTTTACCCAAATTCAACAACATATACATACATGAGCATGAGTTTAACAACTATGAACCACAATTATCACATTATCATAGCTAAACATCCAATTGAGAGATTAGGACACTCACCTCTTTGATTTATACACAACTAAGCTTAGATTTCCCCAATTCCTTCCCAAGTTTAGCTCAATTCCTAGTTGGTGATAATCCTACACAAGTTTGGTACCTAGAACATCATTTATCAAAGACGATTGCCGTAAAAACATTGCCGAAAACGAAAATAAATTACATGCATGTGATCCTCTTACCTCCACGAGTCCAAAAGTGGTCTCGGATCGTTAATCCGACGCCGGACGGCAAAGGAACGGCGAGAAACGTCGTCGGAGAATTTCCGTCGTCTTCGTCGAGAGCTCTCGGTCCTTTCCTCTCTCAATTCCCAGCTGGAGTTAGTGTGTAGAGACACATATGCCTCATGCATATGTGTTGTCTCCACTTTGCATTAATTGTATTTACCTCCCCTAACTTTCTTTAAGTTTTATTATGAAACCCCCAAGTCAATTATAATATCTACCCATCTTTTCTAAAAGGATTTAATCTAAGTCCCGCGTGGGTCCCAAACGTGGTCCCACATAAATTATGAGGTTGCTATAAAACCTACCAATTATCAACTTTATTCAAATACGCCCTCACATGGGTACCCAAATTGGTCTCATTTCCTATCATAAGACATAATAATATCAATAAGCATTTAAACAAGTAATCATATAAGTACATAATGACATCAAAATGCAAATTATTTTAATTAAACCCTCGTTGGACCCCTCTTTTATACCAGTCCCGCCTTTCACATGACTTTCATCTGTGTCCGCATTTGAACACCTTTTCACGTGTGGGTTCATATCCCCACCTTAATTCATTTCATGTATTAATTATCTTTAATTAACACATATTATTATCACCTTAATCTTCTTTTCCGGGTACGGGTGTTACATTTCTCCCTCCCTTTTAAGAAGTTTGTCCCCAAACTTATTCTTACCTCATCAGTCGAACAAGTGTGGATATCTTTCTTTGATCTCATCTTCTCGTTCCCAAGTTGCCTCTTCAATGCTATGATTACGCCAAAGAACCATGACCAACGGAATTGTCTTCGTTCTTAACACTTGATCTTTCCTATCCAGAATCCGTACCGGATGTTCAACATATGTCATATCTTCTCGGACTTCCAACGGCTCTGGTTCAAGAATATGACTCGGATCTGACACGTAACGTCTGAGCATAGATACGTGGAACACGTTATGAACATGTGCCAATTCTTGTGACAACTCCAATCTGTAAGCTACCGGTCCCACCTTACTCAAAATCAGAAAAGGTCCAACATATCTTGGACTTAACTTACCCTTCTTACCAAACCGTGTAATGCCTTTCGAAGGTGAAACTTTCAAGAACACATAATCACCAACCTCGAACTCCAACGGTCTTCTACCCGTATCAGCATAACTTTTGTAGCGACTTTGTGCCACTTGTAACCGTTGCTTAATCAACTTAACCTTATCAGTGGTGATTTGTACAATTTCCGGCCCCAGAAGTTGCTTCTCCCCAACCTCTGTCCAACACACAGGCGATCTACACTTTCGACCATACAATGCCTCAAAAGGCGCCATTCCAATGCTTGTCTGGAAACTATTGTTATAAGAAAACTCAATTAACGGCAAGTGAGTTTCCCAGTCAGCCTTGAAATCCATAACACAAACTCTAAGCATATCCTCGAGAGTCTGAATAACCCGTTCCGACTGCCCATCAGTTTGCGGATGAAACGCTGTGCTAAAATGCAAAGCTGTCCCCATTGCTCTTTGTAGCCCTTCCCAAAATCTGGATACAAAACGTGTATCACGATCTGACACTATAGATACCGGTGCCCCATGCAATCTTACAATCTCTTTAACATAAAGTTCAGCTAACTTTGTCGGTTCTGTGGTCTTAATCGGCAAGAAGTGGGCTGACTTAGTCAACATGTCAACGATTACCCAAATGATATCATTAGATCTAGGAGACCTTGGCAATCCAGACACAAAATCCATTGTAATGTGCTCCCATTTCCATTCTGGTATTTCCAATGGTTGTACTTCCCCTGCAGGTCGTTGATGTTCAAGCTTTACCAATTGACAAGTCATACATTTGGCCACGTACTCAGCAACTTCACGTTTCATACCACTCCACCAATAGACTTCTCTCAAATCTCTGTACATTTTTGTACTACCCGGATGCACGGAATACCGAGTACTATGAGTTTCTTCCAAAATTCTTTCCTTTAAATTGCCAACATTAGGCACACATAACCGATTAATATACCATAATACCCCATCATGTAAACTGAACTCCGGTCGCTTACCCTCAGGTAATTCATCTACAACTTTCTTTAAGGTTGGGTCTAGAAGTTGATTCATTTTAATTTCTCCAATCAAATCAGGTTATGCTACAATTGCTGCCATTAACCCACCTTCAATTCTAGGAATAGCTTCCAGTTCCAAATGTTCAAACTCTTTCACTAACCCTTCTTGTGCTGTCAAAACACATGTCAAATTTTCTGGCGATTTTCGACTCAAAGCATCGGCGACTACATTCGCCTTACCTGGGTGATATTGAATTTTCAGATCGTAGTCCTTCATTAACTCCAACCATCTTCGTTGGCGCATGTTTAAGTCCCTCTGGGTAAATAAGTACTTCAAGCTTTTATGGTCAGTGAAAATTTCACAAGTTTCCCCGTATAAATAATGTCGCCAAATTTTTAAAGCAAAAATTACCGCGGCAAGTTCCAAATCGTGAGTTGGATAATTCTTCTCATGAGTTCTCAATTGCCTCGAAGCATACGCTATCACCTTGTCCCCTTGCATAAGGACACACCCCAAACCTTGATGAGAAGCGTCACTGTAAATACTAAATCCCCCGGTGCCTGTCGGAATTGCAAGAATCGGAGCAGTAGTCAACTTACTCTTCAATGTCTGAAAACATTCTTCACATTCTTTTCGCCATTCAAAAGGAACATCCTTTCTCATCAATGTTGTCATTGGAGTCGCAATCTTTGAGAAATCTCGAACAAACCTTCTATAATACCCAGCCAATCCCAGAAAGCTACGAATTTCTGACACATTGGTTGGTCTCGCCCAATTCATAACGGCTTCTATTTTATGTGGATCGACTGACACACCTTCTTTAGAAATCACATGGCCAAGAAAAGTAACACTTGACAACCAAAACTCACTTTTCTTCAATTTTCCAAACAATTGCTTTTCTCGAAGATGTTGCAACGCCAATCTCAAATGTCTATCATGTTCTTCCGGACTCTTTGAGTAAATGAGAATATCATCAATAAAAATAATAACAAATTCATCAAGATACGTTTTAAAGACCCTATTCATTAAGTCCATGAACACAGCCGGTGCATTGGTTACCCCAAATGGCATTACAAGAAACTCGTAGTGGCCGTATCGAGTTCTGAAGGCCGTCTTATCAACATCCTTAGCTTTTACCTTTAGTTGATGATACCCCGACCTCAAATCAATCTTTGAAAACACCTGAGCTCCTTGTAGTTGATCAAATAAATCATCGATCCGTGGCAATGGGTACTTGTTTTTAATAGTTACCTTATTAATCTCACGATAATCAATACACATCCTCATCGTTCCGTCTTTCTTTTTCACAAATAGGACCGGTGCACCCCAGGGTGATACACTTGGCCGAATGAATCCCTTGTCTAACAACTCTTGTAACTGAGTCTTCAACTCTTTCAACTCTACCGGAGCCATCCTATATGGTGCCCGCGAAATGGGTTGTGTTCCCGGTATCACATCTATACCAAATTCAACCTCCCTCTCAATTAACACACTCGGCAAATCTTCTGGGAATACATCAGGAAATTCTCTAACAACTGGTATATCTTCTAATTTTTGTTCAGTGCTTCTAGTATCCGATATACTACAAAGGAAACCTTTACACCCCTTTCTTAATAAACGACAAGCCTTGATGGCGGATACAAGATAAGGTGGTGACACGACACCTGTCCCTTGAAAAGAAAAGACCCTATGAGTCGGTGCTTGGAATTCTACCCTTTTGTTTTCACAATCAATAACCGCGTGATTAACTGACAACCAATCCATCCCCAATATAACATCAAAATGTTGGATTACTAACGGTACTAGATTCGCTGTTAACACTTCATCATTAATTTTAACTTCACAATTCCTATAAACTCCCGAACTCACCAAAGATCTTCCCAACGGAACATCAACAGACAAATCATATTCAAGAAGTTCTAAGGGTACATTCATGTTCCTAGCAAATTGATGTGATACAAACGAGTGTGTAGAACCGGAATCCATTAATACATTAGCAGGTGTTGAACAGATAGAAACTTTACCTGACACGACTGTGTTAGCAACGGTGGTCTCCCCTAGATTAAGTTGGAAATAACGACCCTGTCGTTGTTCTCTTCCTTGTGATTGTTGTTGTTGAGGTGGTCGCGGTGTTGGTGCACTACTTGCGGTTGCACTGAAACCTCCTTGCCTTGGCTTAGGACAATTGCGCATTCGGTGTCCAAGCTCCCCACAGTTATGGCAAACCATTCCACTATCATCCATACGCCTCATTGGAGTATAAGTATTTGGCCTCACTCCCGGACAATTCTTTGCTACATGCCCCATTTGTTGACAATTGTTGCACACTGTTGTTGGTAGATTGCATATACCCCAATGAAACTTACCACACGTGTTGCACCGCGGCTTATTACTTCCACCACCTGAGGAACGTCCAAAACTTTGTCTTTTCGAACTCCCTTGACCACTATATTGACTTGAACCCGACCGTTTATATTGTTGAGTTACCGGTGCTTGCGAACCTTGTTGATACCCCATATCTCTCTCAGCGATTGAAGCCACATCCAATGCCTCTGCTACTTTGTCCAACCGTTGCACTGATACTTGACGTCGAATCTCGTCTCTAAGCCCCGTTACAAACTTTCTAGTTCGATCCCCTTCATTTGGTACTATGTTCTCAGCGAACCGAGCCAAACTTGTGAATTTAGCGGAGTACTCCCGAACTGTCATCCCTCCTTGTTTCAATTCCATAAACTCTTGAGCCTTTAAATCTTCAAACGATTTCGGAAAGTATTGCTTTTTGAAGAGTACTACAAACTCCCCCCAAGTGTTCGGCCTATCGGGTCCCAATTTTGTACGCCACCAGTATTGTGCTTCTTCTTTTAACGTATCAGCGGCAAATAGAACCTGTTGAGCTTCGGAACACGGAAGAACCCAGAATATCCTTTCCATGTCGGACAACCAAAAGTCAGCTCTCATTGGATCGGTCTCCCCTCGGAATAGTGTCGGTTTCTGCTTGTAAAATTGTGAAATAGTGGTCACCTCCTCCCTCGGATTAGGATTCGGTTGTTCATGTCTTCCCTCTATTGTATGAGTTTCAAAAACTTGTACTAAACCGGCTACAACTCTTTCCATTCTTTCCATTTGCGTAGGCGGTGTCGATCTTTCACCAGACATTTTCTCTTTGGTATTCACAATACATATTCATATACACGTTACTTTTATACTTTTCAATGCATGCTCAACATCATTCAACATGCTAAGTAAACATGCATGAATGCATTACTACACATCGTTTAATCCTTTATGCTTATTACGCGTCGTAATCGTCACTCGTCCCCAAAGGCTCTAACCTATAGCTCTGATACCAAAAATTTTCACACCCCAACCCGCCTCGGGCAAGTTGGGACACGTGTAACAAGCCCACACGTTCAAAACACCCTTAATTCCTTAAGAAACACATGAATTAGACCTACTAAAACAACTCCGTTGACACAAAACAGACCCAAGGGCAAAATGGTATTTAATAAAGTATAGCAAATTTTATATGGAAAGATATCTCTTTGAGTCCCGGTTCCAACGCAAAAAACGGTGCGCAAATCCGAGTTTTCTAGAGAGAGTTATGCGCGTTTCTGTAAAAGACGTCGAGGCTGAAACTGGACAAGCGGATCGATCCGCCCCAAATCCGGATCGATCCGGATTTAACAGAACTTCATTTTCTGCAGTTCCAGCTGCTCCGGATCGATCCGCTCAAGGCCCGGATCGATCCGGTTTCTGCAGAGTTCAATTTTTAGCAGAAAAACCCCTGTTTAACAAGCTCAAACATATCCAAAGCCAACCCAAACCTCATGGAACATTAACCAACCATTTTTAATCCATTTGAAAACACATTGGAACATTCCCAACACCAATTTAAGTTCTTCCAACATTCAAAACATAAACATCACTTTATTTGGATCAAGTTAAACCATAGACACATTCTTTGAATCAAATCAAGTGTGGTTGAAGTTTAACTCTTTGCAAAAGATAAGGTCTCATGAAACTTCTTGGGAATGAACCCAAGTTATAACCAACAACATAAAACATTAAAGAACTATACCAAAACCATTCTCAAGAAACCATTTACATAAACCATCCAACAAGAGGATCAAATCTCACAAAACATTTGTTTACGAAAGGAACTTAACTAAATTCTACAACCCATGTTTACGAACTTGCCGGAATGATTCAAACATACAACCTACAACTTTTGCATAGAAATTTACATTAGTTTCTCCAAATTACATTAACCACATGAGTCATAGAATTCAAAAACTATCTCCATGGACACAACCACGAGTCAAGTCTTAAATCCACAAGTCAATGATACTAACCCATAAGTTACATTATATTACAAGTTATAAACATAATTACAAGTTTTCAAAGAACCCAAGATACATTTGCATTGCTAACCAAAAGATACGTTCTAGACACAAACTAACTAGGCATATGAACACATATACACAAGGACAACTCCCACGCCCAACCCGTCGTGCGTATCATTTCCTCTCCTCGTCTCGCTTGGTACCTGCGATGGTTATTCAATAACCACAACAGAAAATATATATTCGTTTAAGCTTTCGCTTAGTGAGGGAACTAATCATGCCATTGGAATGCAAAGTATGTAAATGCAACAATCATTATAAATGACAACAAATTGATCTCCGGGAAGTCAAGTCATTCCAGCCACCACCCCCGGGTCCTTCTCACCCCGGATCTTTCTCACTTTTGGCGCATATAGCGCAACACACACTCTCTTGTGACCCCGAAGGCGTCACCGGCATTTCATTGTGGTCGTCACCACGTCCTACTCATTGAGGACTTCATATCCCTTACATATGGGACCTATAAATGGTGACCACTACTTGACTTCCTTTTGATCCATATAAACATTTAAGCAACTTAGCACATAAGCATAACAATTTCACCTTATTGACATGCTTTTTACCCAAATTCAACAACATATACATACATGAGCATGAGTTTAACAACTATGAACCACAATTATCACATTATCATAGCTAAACATCCAATTGAGAGATTAGGACACTCACCTCTTTGATTTATACACAACTAAGCTTAGATTTCCCCAATTCCTTCCCAAGTTTAGCTCAATTCCTAGTTGGTGATAATCCTA
Organism: Hydrangea macrophylla; assembly: GCA_033977485.1. Lineage (NCBI taxonomy): Eukaryota > Viridiplantae > Streptophyta > Magnoliopsida > Cornales > Hydrangeaceae > Hydrangea > Hydrangea macrophylla. Next base: position 136,047,818 of record CM066991.1, read on the forward strand.
CACAAGTTTGGTACCAAGAACATCATTTATCAAAGACGGTTGCCGTAAAAACGTTGCCGAAAATGAAAATAAATTACATGCATGTGATCCTCTTACCTCTACGAGTCCAAAAGTGATCTCGGATCGTAAATCCGACGCCGGACGGCAAAGGAACGGTGAGAAACGTCGTTGGAGAATTTCCGTCGTCTTCGTCGAGAGCTCTCGGTCCTTTCCTCTCTCAATTCCCAGCTGGAGTTAGTGTGTAGAGACACATATGCCTCATGCATATGTGTTGTCTCCACTTTGCATTAATTGTATTTACCTCCCCTAACTTTCTTTAAGTTTTATTATGAAACCCCCAAGTCAATTATAATATCTACCCATCTTTTCTAAAAGGATTTAATCTAAGTCCCGCGTGGGTCCCAAACGTGGTCCCACATAAATTATGAGGTTGCTATAAAACCTACCAATTATCAACTTTATTCAAATACGCCCTCACATGGGTACCCAAATTGGTCCCATTTCCTATCATAAGACATAATAATGTCAATAAGCATTTAAACAAGTAATCATATAAGCACATAATGACATCAAAATGCAAATTATTTTAATTAAACCCTCGTTGGACCCCACTTTTATACCAGTCCCGCCTTTCACAGGACTTTCATCTGTGTCCGCATTTGAACACCTTTTTACGTGTGGGTTCATATCCCCACCTTAATTCATTTCATGTATTAATTATCTTTAATTAACACATATTATTATCACCTTAATCTTCTTTTCCGGGTACGGGTGTTACATCTACTGAAGCCGTAACATCCCTTCGAAGACCCTCCGTCATGAATTTATTACAATCATTCCAAATAGTCCAGGCGGTAATGCGAAACCGCCGCTTTATCCCCTTGTCCCCCTTCAATAAAATAATAGCGAGTCAATCCGCAAACTTAAGACCCGTACTAGCCGGAAAAAAACTCACCCGAGAAAGTACTCACCTAAACCTCTTTAGCTCTACGGCATTCAACCAAAGCGTGTGTAACATTTTCATTGTCAAAGCCACATCGAATACATGTCCCTCGATCCACAATTTTACGTTTCAAGAGAGCATCCCGATAAAGAAGGAACTCGTGAACCGCATGCCAAGCAAAATGAAGGATTTTCCTTGGAACTCTCACCTCCCAAAGCATGACTCATGGAAAAGCACAATCCAAAGAAGATGTAGACGCTTGGACCCGAGCCTCAACACTCCACAATCAATGTGCATGATAAGCCGACCGAACCGTGAACACACCCTTATCCCTCCAATGCCAAATTAAGGTGTCCTCACAATTCGCCTGGGCTAACGGAATAATTAAAATCAATTCCACATCATCCGGCCAAAAGAGATTGTTCAAACAGCCAAATCTTTAATTCCACTTGTTAGAATTGTGATCGATGAGGTCACCAACAGCCAAATCTTTAATTTTCGGAGATAAAGGGATAAAAGGATTAAAAGAAACAGGCCTCGGTAACCATGGGTCCCTACCGATTCACACAGCCGCTCTGTCAACGACCCATCCCACTATGCGCAGAAATAGGACACGTGACACGCCACCAAGGCTCATCCAATTCCATTAAAGTTTAAATAGCAGCGGAAACATAAGTAAAATCCATTAAAAATCATAATCATAAAAAGTTTGTTGCAATTGAAAACTCTTAAAGAAACCTTCTGATTGAAAGACAGTGATCCAGTCGACTGACCCAAGGTCCGGTCGACTGGAAAGGTAAGATGCAGAGGCTCTAAAATCTCATATCTCAATCCAATTGACTGAGTCAGGAGACCAGTCGACTGTGGTCTCAAAATCCCAGTCGAATGATGATGTCCAGTCGACTGGTACCCTATTCAAGCAGAACCTCCTATCCCAGAACATAGTCCGGTCGACTGTTTTCTCAACCTAGTCGACTGTCCCTCAATATATCAAAGCAGTGTTTAGTTCAAAACAGTGATCCAGTCGACTGATCTGTATCAGTACACTAAGTATCATGCAGAATTCCGTACTATGGTTCTTCAACCCAAATCCAAACCACTAACTATAAAACAATGATTAAAAACATGATTATAAAAGTTTACTACCGATTACAATACTACAAAACTATCCCAAGATTCTATTATGATGTATTACAAGTTCCCAAATCCTTGTTATAAGTTTGGAAAGAAAACAAAAGTATAACAAAATAGTGATTCCCCAGCGTTCCTCGACCTCACTCCTTTCGCTTCTTCTTTTCCTTCTTATCACCTGCAATGAAGTAAAGCTACACTGCTCAGCTATATGCTGAGTGTATAAATTCTAACATATGTAATATATGGTAAAACATGCTTTGAGCTTATAAATCACATCAAATAGTCTCTAGGGAAAAAAAACACGCATTCATCCGGTAATGGCAAGTCCAAGTCTTAAACCGCGATGCCCACGGCTAGTCCGAGTCTACAACCGTTGCATCCCCAAGTGCCTTGGCAAGTCCAAGTCTACAAACCATGCACAGTAGTCGTCGCTACTAAATTCTCAAACATCGAGAAGCTTACTGCAGCATGAAATTGTATAAGCCCCCCTTTTGACCCACATAATCAACTCAACGTGCTCGTGTAAAAGTAGACATGATTTTCACATTCAAGCGCGTGCATAATTAACGGGCCCACAATTAATACATGAATTTTGCCCGGATCACAATTTCGTTGTCGAAACCAAAACCTGTATATTTCCTATATTTCATAGGTTAGAACTTCATACCTCGTGCTAATTCTCTCAAACTTTGAGGGAAGTACTAGGGAGCCAAATAAATGTCGGATCCCTGATTTAAGATGATTCCTACAAGTTTATACCTATTTTTCACAAATTCTAGAAATTAGCTTTTTAGAAAAGTTAGCCAAACGTGGTCTAAAAGGTATCAAAACGGAGGTCTTACCTCCAGGAGTCCAACTCTAGAATCTAGAGAAAATCTAACGGACGAACGGTCATCGATCGGCGTCGTGAAGCTCGTGGCAACAAAATCTCCTTTTTTTCTCTTTCCTCAAGATATTTTAGAAAGTTTTGTAAATAATGAAAACTTATCCCTACTATTTACACGCAACACTTTCAGAAATTATGTTTACCTCCCCACGAATTTCTCAAAACTTCTAATTATCTCCCGAAACGTCTTAAAAGTTCACTTTATTATTTCACGAGTGAAAACTAAAAATTATAAAAGATTTCGTCTAAGTTCCGTTTGGGTCCAAAATAAGGATCCAAAATCTAATCTCCATGAAATCTCTATACCACCTACTTTTTATGCAACATATAACTTACGTTCTCACCACAGTATTCAAAATGATCTAAACGATATCAAAATTTACCAAAAATTATACAAAATAGATATAATTACTAGTCACAAAACACCAGATATTTTAAATAACATTTAATCGCATAAATGTCATTTATTCATGCCAATGCAACATGATTTACCAAGTTCCCGTGTCTTCACTAATACCTCTCCGTTGACTCACAATCAACTCCACCTCAATTATTAATCAACATTAATAATTTCACATGATACCAGAGATGTTTGTTAAAAATGTAGGCAAATTCTGAAACGGGTGTGACATGCTCCATTACCAAAACACCAACGAGCCCCTAAACGAACCACATCAAGAGACCCCCAAATGCTTCGCCACGTAAACAACGGGTAGCTACCCAACTTTGCATCCAACAATTCACCATGTGGAAAATATCTTGTTTTGGAGACTCGAGAGAAGAGTGACGCTTGATTGGGAAGAAGCCGCCATGCCTGTTTAGCCAACAAAGCACGATTAAATTTCTCAAAATCACGGAACCCCATTCCCCCCGCATGCTTCGGTTTACACAAATCCCTCCACTTAGCCTAGTGAATTTTGCGCTTATCCCCCGATTGACCCCACCAAAACCCCGCAATAATACGTTCCACATCCATATAAAATGACACCGGAAGCTTAAAACATAACATTGCATAAGTTGGGATAGATTGAGCCACCGATTTAATAAGGACCTCCTAACCTCCCATTGAGAGGACTCTCTCTTTCCAGCCTTTAATTTTACTCTGCACCCGATCCTGAATGGTTGTGAAAATATGTCGTTCGCTTTGTCCCACAAGCGAGGGAAGACCCAAATATTTCTCACATTGTACTAGATCATTAACCCCCAAGAGGCCTTTGATTTCCCTTATATCATCCTCCTTTGCATTTGGGCTAAAAAAGACACTCGACTTGTTAACATTAATTTTCTGACCTGAATTAATCTCATAATCATGGAGGATGGCTAACAGAGCTTCACATTCCGATTTGGTCGCCCTGCAAAATATAAGACTATCATCTGCAAAAAATAAATGGGACACCAAAGGACCAGAGCGGCCAACAGTAACACCCTTCAACACATTCAAGCGAGTTGTTTTGGACAAGGCCATCGACAAAGCCTCGGCATATAAAATAAACAGATAGGGTGATACGGGGTCCCCTTGGCGAATACTCCGAGATGGATGAATCATATTAGTGGGCTGCCCATTTAAAAGAACATAGTATGAAACCGTTTCCACACATTGCATGACAAGATTTACCCACTTCAATGCAAAACCCAAATGCCTGAGCATGCTATGTAAAAAATGCCACCCCATTCTATCATAAGCCTTGCTCATATCCAATTTAAAAGCAATAAACATGTCCTTCCCCTTTGTTCGAGACTTAAGTGTACATAATTTCGAAAGCCACCAATACATTATCTGTGATTAGCCAACCCAGAACAAACGTACTTTGAGATTCGAACACAACATGCAGGAGAACGATTTTCAACTTGTTAGCCAATACTTTGGAAATAATTTTGTAAAGTACATTCCACAACCTAATCGGCCGAAAATCCGACACTTTAGTAAGGACTTGACCTTCGGAATGATAACAATGTGAGCATGGTTTAAGCTTTATGATAAATATTCAGAACAAAAAAAATCCTGAACCGTACAAACAACATTTGATCCCACAATATCCCAATATTTTTGAAAAAATAGAGGAGACATACCATCTAGACCTGGTGCTTTATTTGGGTGCATTTGAAAGACAGCCATCTTTACTTCTTCAGGTGTAACATCATGAGTAAGAATATGATTTATGGCATCGGTGACTCTACAAGTAATGGGGTTAGTAAAATCTGTGACCCTGTTGTCCCATTGTGGACTGAAAATGTCCGAAAAATAATCAAGCACAATCTTCTGCAACTCTTCTTCTTTATCCTGTCGGACTCTGTTGGTGTCTTCTAACCAAACAATCTTATTCTGTTGTTGATGGTGGGATGCCTTCCTATGGAAATATGCTGTATTTCTATCACCCTGTTTGAGCCAACACACTCTCGAATGCTGCTGCCACATAATTTCTTCGCTCTCAAGAAGCTGATTAATTTCCCACTTAAGCTCCCGCTCTCTATCTCTCCATTGACTCCCTCACCAAATTTCTTGAAATTTTCTTTAGCTCAAGTTGCTTGCTGTGAATTTGCCGTTGGACATTACCAAAAGTGGAACGGTTCCAAGTGGATAAGCTAGGCCTCTTCATACCGTTTAATCTTTACTTCTGCAGCTTCAACAGAGGATCCTTCCAACCAAGCAGATGAAATGATTCTCTCGCAGTCTTCATGACTAACCCACATTTCCTCGAACTGAAAACGACGAGTCTTCGCCCTCCACACTTGTCTCACCTCCTTTCTCCAGTGAAGAATAATAGGGCAATGGTCCAAAACAGAGGACACTAGATGAGTAACTTGTACCCTAGGAAAGAGCCCAGTCTAACTTGACGCAGCCATAAATCTATCCAATCGCTCACGAATAAAACCTCCATTTTTCCAATCGTTTTGCCATGTGAAGGTATTGCCAAAAAGAGAAGGTCAAGAAGCTTGCAAAAATCAACCATATCATTATAAAGTTGCATTAATTGAAAACTCGGGTCCCAACCACCTTCCTTTTCCTACGTTGCAAACACATTATTAAAGTCTCCCCCTACCACCCATGGAAGTTGACACAAATGCTTCAGAGAGCACAACATATTACAAGTCCTTACCAATTTGGAAGTCTTTGGATGCTCACACAAACATCAATATAATACGAAGAGAAACTCAGAAGATCTACCGTTACATCATCAATTTTCCACAACATCGCAATGCCCCACCACTTCTGCCCACACAACCCACTGCTACTGTAACACCCATACCCGGGAAACGGGTTAATTATCATTTTTATGTGCATTAATTAATATAATTAGTGTATAAAATGGATTAAGGGGAGGCTTGGACTCACCCGTGAAAAAAAGTGTTCAGTAAAGGAACACAGTTGGAAAAGTCCCTAGTGAGGTGGGACAAGTATTGGAATGGGACCTAGTGAAGGGCCGAATATTAATATTTGCATTTTATGTGATTAAATGCATTTATATGATTAAATGACTACTTGTTTAAATACTTTCATAATATATGATAATACATGTGTTGGCAACTTGTATTAGTTTGGATACCCAAATAAGGGTATAATTGAAAAAGATTGATAATTAGTAGGTACGATAGCAACTTCACAAAATATTTGGGACCCACGTTGGGACCCATACAAAACTTAGACAAATACTCATTTAGATAATTGGGTAGTTAATGGAATGTTTGGGGGATTTCATAATAGGAACTTAGGAAATTCCGGGGGTGTAAGTGAAAATAAGGGAAAATAAGGTAATGACACATCAAGCTTATGCATGAGGATGTGTCAAAACAAGGGAGAAGTCTCCCATTTACAGAAATTCAGCAAATTTAAGGAAAAGAAAGAGAGAAAGAGTTCGGGAGATGACGGAACCGTCACCGACAACGTTTTTCACCGTTCCGTCGCCGTCGTTCGCCGAAGTTACGATCCGAGACCACTTTTGGACTCGTGGAGGTAAGAGGATCACATGTACGTAATTTATTTTCATCTTCGGCAACGTTTTTCCGGTAACCGTTTTTGATAGACGATGTTTGTTGTACCAAAACTATGTAGGATTCATTTGGGGTAGAAATTGAACTTGGATTTGGTGCAATTCAACATCTACTTAGTTTAATTTGGTTGGATCTTGCTAGGGTGAGTTTTCTAACTAAAAAGGTGATTGTGGTTTAAGATGTTCAATGTTTTTGTATCTATTTTGAATTGTGGAAATCATGTTTAGAAGTTATAAAATTGTTAGATTGTGAATTACATATCAATTGTATGAAAAGTTGCTATGATTATGTGCCTACATGCTTATATGTCTATATGGTATTCAATGAGCCCGGGACAATGATTCATTAGTTGGGAGTAATAAGGGTGGCGAAGAGGAAGAATCCGATAAAGACGGAAGTCCAAGGAATAGAAGTGGCCACGGGACCAGGAAAGGTCTTCGGGTCTGAATGAATCATTGAACCGGTGACTCGGCGATTACAAACATGATTTAGATGTTTATTGTTGCATTGCACATATTAAACATTCAATCATGTTTAGATCACTCACTAAGCGTAATGCTTAAGAAAACTGTTTTCTGTTTCTGTTGTGGTAAATAACAACCACCGCAGGTACGGAGCAATATCCGGAGAAAAAGTGACATGCTCGGGAATGGGGGAGAGATTTGAGACTTGTAGTTATGTTTATAACATGTATTATGGTTTAACTTGTGACTTAGTACCCTTGACTCGTGGATTGAAGTCTTGACTCGTGGTTATAGAGTTGGAGAGATTGAGAACTAGTTGGGATTCTATAACTTATGTGCGTAATATAAATTTGTAGAAATTTGTGTAATTCTCTATGTTAATAGTTAGTTTTGGGTAAGAGGTTGGAGGATTTGAAGGTTGTTTGTAAATCCTATGTATATTCTTAAGTTATACCTATGGATATGTGTGAGTTGGTTGGAAATGGTCCTTTCCGGCAAGTCCGGATATGCATCGTGATTCCTTTGGATAAGTTCCATTTCGTAACTAAGGCTTAGTTTGGCCCCCCTTTTGGTGCTTCTCCTTTTTTAAAGCACAATTTCATGTTAATTCATTTGGTAACTAGTTTATGCGCTTTGTAAAAATTGAACTTAGGGCTTTTTTGGGGGAACTTTTAAAAGCTCTAGAATGGAGCTTTTAAAAGCTGAAGGTGGCTTTTTGGTTTCATGATATATTTTTGAAGAGTAGTGTGTTACTTGTACAAAATTATCAAATAAACAACTTAGTAGTAAATTTCATAAGCTCCTTTTAAAAAGCCACATGGGGGCCAAACTAAGCCCAAGTGTCTTGGAAAGTTTTAAAATCCTTTTTGGAAAGTTTCATGCTTATGGTTGTTCTTGGAAAGAATTTAGGTTGATTCACTTGTTGGGACTCAAATGAAGTTACATTCATGGTTTGAATGCTTGGAAATGGTCTTGATATGGTTTTCTAATGTAATATGTCGTTGGTTATAGCTTTGGGCTCATTTCCAACAAGATTTCGTGAGATGTTGGTTTCCGCCAAGAGTCGAACTTCAAAAACACTTGGTTTGATTCAAAGGATGTGTCTTTGGTTTAGTTTGATCCAAATAAAGTGATGATCATATGTTTGAATGTTTGGAAGAACTTAAAGTGGTGTTTGGAAATGTTTCAATGAGTTTTCAAATTGTTTCAAAATGGTTGTCTAAGGTTACGTGAGGTTTAGTTGTGATTTGGTTGTGTTTAGAACTTTTAAAACAGGGGTTTTATGCTAAAATTTGACTTCTGCAGGAACCGGATCGATCCGGGCCTTGAGCGGATCGATCCGAAGCAGCTGGATGGTGCAGAAATGGCATTCTACCAAATCCGGATCGATCCGGTTTTGGGGCGGATCGATCCGCAGGCCATTTTGCTGCACTGTCGACCTTTACAGAAACGGGCATAACTCACTCTAGAAAACTCGGATTCGCGCGTTGTTTTTTGCGTTGGAACCGGGACTCAAAGACCTATCTTTTGGTATAAAATTTTCTATATCTTATTAATTACCATTTTACCCTTGGGGGCTATTTTGTAACAATAGAGTTGTTTAATGTTGATTAACACATGCGTTTCCTAACAATTCGCATATTTCTTTGCAAATTTATGTAATTGGGCGCTTGTAGCATTGTTACACGTGTCCTAATCCGCACGAGGCGGGTTGGGGTGTGACAGCTACACAAACTTGAAAGTCCAACATCTTGCTTAAATTTTCCAACTCACTAGAGTGCAACCTGGTTTCCATTAGAAAAACCATCATGGGAACTTCCGAACGCACCATTCGACATAGAGCACGAACTGCATGTGAGTTCCCAACAAGCCCACGACAGTTCCAGCACAACCAACTCATTGGGATAGGCGATGTTGTCCCGCAGTCACTGCCTCTGTTTCAACAATAGCCAATGAACTTATTGCCTTCTTTGCGAACTACCCCTCGTCCACTTCGTCCCCATTAAGTTGTACCACACATTTTGTACCCACTTCGTTTTCTATATCAACATCTATTCCACCCCGTATGTAGGCGGATCGCGGACTACCTGTCGCTAAGTCGGACTTCGCTCACTTGTCACAGTTCTCACCACATTACAATTGAGCTCATTCCCTCTATTGCTTGAATTGGACAAAATTGCCCCACCCATTTCGGCTATACCCACCACCCCGCCATCAAACTGTAAAGTGAGGGGTTTGCATTGAGACTACCCAACCAAACACAACTCATGTTGATCATCCAACCCATGCGTATCTTGGATTTCCAAATTTCCAAACAGCCCTTTGCCATCATAATTATAATTGACTTCAAAAAGGGTCAAGAAAAATGTTGAAATTCCCAAACTACCCTTTGCCATCATAATTATAATTGACTTCAAAAAGGGTCAAGAAAAATGGCTACTTACATTTCTAAATTTCCAAACAGCCCTTTGTAATCATAATTATAATTGGCTTCAAAAAGAGTCAACAAAAATGACTACTTACATAATTACAATTGGCTTAAAAAAAAGTCAACAAAAATGACTACTTACATAATATTTAGATATAGGTCAAATAATATGGATTGTCGAAGTTGCCCATGCGCTTAAAAATAGCTACTTACATAATATTTACATGCAGGTCAATTTTTGTAAGACCTTTGCAACTGTAATTATAATTCACTTAAAAAATGGTCAACAAAAATGGCTACTTACATTACTAAATTCTCAAATTGCCCTTTATAACCATAATTATAATTGGCTTTAAAAAGTCAACAAAAATGGCTGCTTACATAATACTTACATATAGGTCTAGATTTTGAAAGACACAAATCAACTTTTACAACCTTACATAATATTTACATGTAGGTCCAATTTTTTCAAGACAAAAATCAACATTTGCAATCATAATTACAATTGACTTAAAAAAAATGTCAGCAAAAGTGACTACTTACATAATATTTAGAAATAGTTCATTTTTTTTTAAAGAAAAACTCTCTACCAAGCAAGCAAGTGTCAAACAATATGGATTGCCGAAGTTGCCCCTGCGTTTAAAATAGCTACTTACATAATATTTACATATAGGTCAATTTTTGTAAGAAAAATCAACTTTTGCAACCACAATTACAATTGGCTTCAAAGAGAGTCAATAAATATGGCTACTTACATAAAATTTACATATAGGTCAATTTTTGTAAGAAAAAAAATCAACTTTTGCAACCATAATTACAATTGGCGTCAAAAAAAGTCGACAAAAAGGGCTACTTACATAATATTTACATATAACTCAATTTTTGTAAGAAAATTTATAAAATGGTCATCTTTTGGCACAACCTTTTTTTTTTAAATGTTTAATTTAATATTTTCATTACACATGCGTGCACACACATAATTATATGCTTATCTTTTGCTCTTTTAGTTATAATTTGTATCATAATAATTATTTTGGTCTTATTACACACACATGCCAATATAAATATAATTTGAGTAATACTATGCTTCCCAAATCTTAAGTGGCCGAGTTATTATTCATGTTTGCATGTAAGTGCCACTAGTTTCCTACAATTTTACAAATCTTTAGCCTACTAATTACATAGCAATGCTATGCTTCCCAAATTTTTATCTCAAAAGTGATTCCCAAATGATGTAACAGTAGGGTCAAGTAAACAACGTCCAATCAAAATTTAACTGCTCTCTATTACTCCTAATTAAATGAGTACAAATTTGGGCACAGACACTCCATAAATAAACTACACTAATCAAATTCTCTAATATTAGGTGGTGCCATAGAAGAAAAACTCAAACATTTGACGAGCACGTGCTTTCCACTAGTATATATATATATATATATATACTACTATAGAAAGGGAGAAGTAGGGGTACCAAATCTCTCTTTATTATCACTAATATTTACATAAAAACCATTATGTTTTTATTCATAAAAAATAATGTCAAGTGTATCAAAGTGTCATTAAACATTCTTTTCACAAAACCCAATAACTGAAATTATTAAAAAGTAACCAACCATTTCCGTATTTAAAGGGCAACCGTCCCTCACATTCAAATCAAGGAGTAAAATTTACTGCAGAAGTGAAAGCAAGAAGTTTGAGAGAGTGCATTCCCTGGGAATGGAGCAATGGACAAATGGATTGCGTGCACCAAATCTGGGTATGTATTTGTCAAATTTCAGTATATATTCTCATATATGTTGGTGTTTACACTCAAGACAACTATAAATTGTATGTGTTATATATTGTAAGTTAAAGTGTTTTTTTTCCACACAAGGACAATCGTGTGTTACACATACAACGCGTGTGCCTCCACCGCTAGTATATAAGAAAACGCCTTTTGAGTTCAGTATATTTAAATTACATTGATCTACTAAACATTGCATTTACACTTGTTAACAGACATTAGCCTTTTCATTGGCACCATTAAAAAAATTGCTATATCTCAACTCATTGACAGTCTTTAGTTTGTCCATATCTTATTCATTACCTACTCAAATTAATTGGGATAAGTTTACTTTCGAATTTTTCTCCCCTTTGTCGTTGAAAAAATAAATATTAATAAATAAATAATAAATAAAAAATAAAAAAAAATATCGCTGCCAAATCATCAATCATACAAAAATAAAACAAAAAACTAGAGGAATGAGAAACTAGAATTCCTGTCTGAAAAGCACTGCCAATTAATAAGAAAATCATAGAACACAAGAAAGTTATAGTTATATGGTTTGTATGTACCTTTGAAATAGAAAAAGAAAGAACACGTACCTTTGAAATGGGGAAAGAAAGAACCAAGAAAAGTACAAATTATATATAAATAGAGGGTTAAACATAATAATAATAATAATAATATTTTGTTTTAGTGTACACTTTGAATTTTTATATCTATTTCAATTGAGACAAACATCATATGTTACTATTTGTAAGTGGGCACACACAAAACACACCCCCCACACACACTCACACTCACACTCACAGAGAGATAAAACTACTCCAAAAATCATGGTATATGACACACTGCACATCCATTTCAAAAGCCTACGAACTACCAGGACTCAATATTACAGTCCAAGAAATCACAAAGAGAGTTCCGCTTGAAGCTCCGTGTTCCATATTGAGTATTCTCTCTCGAACATTAAAAACTCCTGGAAAAGAAAACAAATATTAACCAGGCGCAACCAGCAATTACATTGACAAAAAAAATTCCAAAAGCTACAAAGAATTGTATATCTGAGCTAATAAATTCTCAGAACTTTAACAATATCATATAGCTTACAAAGCATTTTATATAGGGCCTCGTAGCTTACAATGCAGAATATTTTATTTCTTTCTATCTATATCTATAATCTATAATATATATAAATGTACCAATGTGCATAAGTGTTTTACACTTTTATCAATCGGTGCACTTTTACTTAACTAATTTTTTTTAGAGTTTTAATAAGTTTGGTATGCCACTTTTTTTGGTTGGTCTATTCATAAGAGTCCTACTTTATTTTTGTTTTGTATATATGTTCTATGATCTTTTAATTATCCATAATAACAAAGCCTTTATAAGGTATAACACTTTTAATTGGATGAAACCAAATTAACAATTCTAGAAAATCCGAACAGCTGAAATGAATTTATAAGTCACCCGAATCACCACTACAATTCATATTGTGTTCTTTTTTTAGTTTTTGTAATTAATTCGTATTGGTTGAGTTATAAATTATAACTTATAATGGACTCTTTCATCTTAATTAAACTCATACATATTTAGTGTTCTATACTAACAATAAGACTCAAGAGTGTCCTGATTTATCACGACTCAATATAATCTCTATGATTGAAGTTGTAGAACAATAAGATTTCGGCCACCTTTTATTCCATGCCCGCTTTATTTATATTTTGTTTTGTTTTTTTACTTTTTTCTTATGTTTTATACATTCATGATTTGCAGTAATTTTGGGTTAGAAGACTAAGAAAAATTAAACTTATAAACATTTTCCACATTCTCCCCAAATTGAGAGAGAAATAGATGTCTCCGGCCATCTCTTAAGTTCTCCATAGCTTTGGATGCTTTTCCATAATCTAAAACCTTGATATTACAAACATAATAAAAAAAAGGGATAATAATACTTTATACCCCCCGATGGTTTAAAAGTGACCACTTAACTGCTTTTGGGTAAAGTGGAGCCGTTACAGAATCTAACGGAAAGTGTTAAGGTCCTAAAATACCCTCAAAACACAAGGGGTTAAGTGATCACTTTTAAAATCACAGGGGGAGTAAAGTTTTATCGGGTCAAACCATAGGGGGGTAAAGTATAATTAACCCTAAAAAAATGTTGGTCATAATTATAAGACCTTTAATTGGATGCGTATGAATCTTAATGTTATTTAAAAGATAACATGTAGTATGTGCGTTCGATACTATTATGAATCCACTAGTTATTAAGGGTCCGTGTGATAAAACTAAAAAATTAAGTACTGAAAATTAAGTACTGATAATTTAAGTGATTGAATTTGCAATACTAAAAATAGTGTTTCAAGTACTGAAATATACTGCATTCAGTGATTATTGTCAGTAGAAAAATTTCAGGGTTAATCACATTTTATACCCCTGTAGTTTGTCACATGTGTCAGTTTAGTCCCTATAATTTAGAGAGTGTCACTTTAATCCCTGTAGTTTCATAAGTGTGTCAAAATAGTCCAATAAGTCTTTTAGTGACGAATAATTTTATCACTGAAAGTAAAAATATGTCACAAAAGTGTTTTGAGGGACTAAAAAAACAGTCTTATGAAACTACAAGGACTAAAATGACACTTTCTAAACTACAAGAACCAAATTGACACAAAGGGCAAACTAGGAGGGTGTAAAATGTAGTTAAGCCAAATTTTCACTTAAAGTTTTTTGTGGTTTTTTCATTGTTTTTTCAATTAAGTGTTATATTATCAAATGCACTGAAATAAATAAGTGCTAAATTTTTTTATTTTCAGCACTTAATTGAGTTATCAAACACATCCTAAAAGTCACAAAAAAGTGGCCTCAGTTACAAATTGTAGCTTTTATTTTGTTGTTGGTTTTGTTTTCCAATTTTAGAATTTTGATGTGTTTTTTAATCCTTTATAACGAGTGATAATACACATAATAAAAAGTAATGAGGCTCATAAAGTATAAGAGTGTTAGCTGGATGCCTATGAATCCTACTATTGCTAAAACATTACAGTCATTGTGGTTTTTCCTTTCTTATCGATCAAAATCAAATAGCAGATTACGAATCTTATTATTATTAGAACTTTCTAAAGATAACCTCATCTACAATTCGTATGTGTTTTTGAATTTTCAATTCTATTTGGTTTAGTTATCTAATGTTGATAAAAAGCAAAAAATAATAAGAACCTGCAAGCTATTGGTTAATTTTAATGCAAAATAAACCTCCAACGGTGAAAGTAAATGGATAAACAAGGAAATAGACTTTTAACTGAGAAATTAAATATATAAATGAAAAGGGACTATGATGGAAGGAAAAGTACACATCAATTGCAACAGGAAGGGAAACAATATAACCAAAAAAACACAGTTTAAGTTATTTTTGGTGTTGTTATTATTATAATTATTTTAGGGATGTTCATTCTTCTTTATTAATAAGCTTGATTTTTTGCGACCCTTATCCTTTAAATTATGTGAGCATATTCCGGAATAAATTAGATAAATCTTATTTGTAAAATTAAATCAACAACTATGTAATAGAACTTTTTAGTGATAATTCTCTTATATGTTGAGCTTGTCTAGAGTGATTTATTGTGGTGGCTTATTCTAATGGTCTGGACAATTTAAAACACCAGAAGCTAATGATGACCAAATTTTATTGTTCATTTTTTTTGTCTGATATAACCAATATTTGTATAATCATATGAAACTTAATTAGTTCAAGTTATAGGAACTTTAAGTTGATGGTTGTGAGTTTTAGTGCAACTAGAACTTTAAAAAAGAAATAACATTTTTTTTTTGTATTGGTTTAATTATAATTTGAATCATGTTGTTAGTAAATGTTCCAAAAAACCCTCCGTCATAATTCATATTGGATTTTTTTTTTTTCTGGGCGGGGGGGGGGTGTTTCGATTCCTATCGATTAAAATTTAATTTACATAACATTATATTAGACCAATGGACGTCTAATCATAACATATGAGATAGTTTTGTAGTTCAATAAATTATTCCACACACTTCACGGTAAATGACATCACATGGTCATAAAAGAAATCAATATGCATTATTAAGTAGAGCAAAGAAAAAATATATTCAAAATATTGAAGATGTAAGAAAAAATACTTGGACATTTGGCAACAATTCAATAGCCACATATAGAAATTATTACAAAACAAATAAACAAGTGGTAAAAGAAACATAATTCAACAGTATCTAGAGGTGGTTTTTTTTTTTTTTTTTTTTTCTTTTTTTTTTTACTAGGAATTGATTTAGTATGTGCTTGCGTATCTTTATTATGTTTATAGTTGTATTAATTCGTCTTTGCCTATTTTGAGTGTTTTCAATTTTTTTTTTATGGTTTAATATTCCTAATTAATTTTTAGATGGGCACCATTCACGTGCAACGCACGTGTGCTCAAACTAGTTATATATATATATATATATATTAGGGGCTAACAAGGTATTCAGGCCACTTTTGACCACCCAACAAATCCTTCAGAAAACTTGGTCCGTCCTAACCACCCCACCCCACCCCCCCCCCCCCCCCCCCCCCCCCCCCCCCCTCTTTTCATATCCTCTCCAGGGAATCAACCTTGCATTTGGAAATTATCATGTTAAATCCCCTCTTTTCATATCCTCTCCAGGAAATCAACCTTGCATTTGGAAATTATCATGTTAAATCCCTATAGAGACACGCATACATTAGCACAACACTCCCATCAAATTGCAAATTTGCAATTCTTCTGTGAATTAGGTACTGATGAAACTCTTATATTCTGGATGCCATCGGTGATCCAAGAAAAAGGGGGGGAAAAAAAAATCAGTGTCACAGTTAAATGCAGGAATTTATACGGAAAAAGCTTTTACTCAATTTAACAAAGGCTTATCCGGTTAACCCAACTACTTTGGTTCGAGAGAAACTTACACAGAAAAATTTGCCCTTCAATTTACAGCAGTACTTCACTTACTCTTGATAGGTGTGTAGAGCCTAAATAATACTGTACACTTAGCCCCACCCTCAGGGAGTATTTTGGTAATTTTCGCACTTACAGGATGCATCTCTAGTTTTATGTAATCTTTTGAGCATAATGGAAAACAAAAAACTTAGCAGCTCCGTGAACGTAGCCCTAAGTTCTCTGTGAACTACGTATAAATATTACCAAAAGCAAGTCTCATTAAGATGAAGATTACTTATATGTTTCCCACTGCAAAAAATACAAAGACAGCTTTTTGCTTACCTGCAATTGATGCTGACTAAACAAGTGGAGAAACCCAGTTTCAGGGGATGCAACAAGTTCAATTAGTTCATCATGGCTTTCAGGTGGCTCGCCCGACTCCATGAGCGAAACAGAAACCTACATTTATAATAAGAACAAACACTAAGAACTGCTTACATACAGCATCATTGTGTCTCTAATAAACTTCTCATATAAAAGAAAGAGAGAAAAAGAAAAGGAAAAACACTCTTTAAGAGAGAATTGCACGCTGGGGAATACATCATAAGTACTGAAAGGGACTTCCCGATTCCAGTTTAGAACATAAGGGTGTGATTGGAATGAATCTACAGGATGAATTCCATCAGTTGTATTTACCTCATGCTCTCCACTTTCAACTTAATTACAGATGCATTCTACTGCAATTTCTACTTTTTTCAACAACAAAAAAAAAAAGCAAGTCTTACTTTTAAGTTCGGGGTTTCTTGGATATGAGGACATGAGTTGGGGAACCCTCCTCAACTCTAATAAATAACTCTCACTCTATTGTGTTTCTGTCTTCATCTCAACCCCTGTTTTGTACTTTTTCTCTCTTTACATCTGAGATATACCAATATTGAAAACTGACACATATATTTGGAAAAAGAAGTAACTTCCGTTCCAAACGCAGCATAAGGTTACCTGCATACACCGGAGAATGACTTCCGGAATGCAACACCGGCGGCAAAGTCCCTCCACAACAAATGTTGCTGGACCTTCCAAAGAGCCATCGCTGCTCGAATACCAAGCATCTAATCGGGAAATCTCCATTGTTACTCCATCTTGAAAACGGACAAGCTCCCCTGCATAGACATGAATCATAACAGGATTAATGGTTCATAACGCACCCCCTCAGTCCCATTTTCTTTGACCATCTTCGTATATCCAACTTTTTAAGCAAACATCATTAAATGCATTGTCTCCAATTAAAAAACGTATATTCTTCCAAATTTGCCCATTTTACTTCCTTTTACCAAGAACTAATACTCCTCCATATTTAAGCTTAGGAGCATTGTTGGAAAGTGAGTAAAAAATATACATTTAATAGTCAAAATGTTCTTTAGTTTTGGGACGGCTAAAAAAGGAAAAGTAGGCATACAAAGTGGAACGAGGGAGTATAACCGTTAAGTGTTAACTATCTATTAAAATCTGGATCGTTACATATAAGCATATTTATGTTTCTAATTTGGAACTCCTATCCATAATGGAGGTCAGATCGAATGTTACACACATAATAACCAGACTATCAAGTTTTTATGTAGGGCGTTAAAGACAGTTAGTATAAGTCCACGACTGAATCAACATTATAGTGCATCTTAATTCATGCATAAAAACTCATTACCTTTAAAGCCGGCTGCAATCACAGAGGCAAGAACACCACCATCCTTGAGTTCATGAGGCCCAAGTCCATCACCCTCAGTTGCTAAGCAGCGGAGCACAACCTCGATGCAGTAATTGTCCCTAGCTGAGATAGAGACGCTCACCTGACAATTAAGAACTTATACTCGCGTACATAACTATAAAATATGTGTGTACAATATCAAAGGCAACCATGTGTGTTTATGAAGGTGCGTGTGCGTGTGTATATGTGTGTGTGTGTGTGTGTGTGTGTGTGAGAGAGAGAGAGAGAGAGAGAGAGAGAGAGAGAGAGAGAGAGAGGAAGAAAAGTTCATGTGAATGAAACTCATTGGCAAAGGCCAATATTCTGTGCCACATAATTCTGTCCATATCATGGCAACATTGACAAATTCCAAATTTAAGGAAAATGCATGGCTTACGCCACCAACTGATTTAGAATTTAAGTCGCCCGATATGTACTGGTATTGTCTCCTAACTGGAAGGTGATGTGAAAGCAGAGAGTGAATACTAAATTTTTTTTTTTTATCAAACATCATAAGAGAACTATGAAAGCTTTAGAAGTGCATTATAAGTCCCATTTGAGTTTAAAATAATAATTCTGGGTACGTAATCTCATTTGAGTATTACCACAATGATGAAACTAGAATGGCTAAGAGCATCTCCAATGCTAAATGCTATTTTCTTTATGCCAAAATTGCTACAGTGTAAAATGCTTATATTTTAGCAGGTGTGCTCCAATGGTAGATGCTAAAAGAAATGCTATTTCTTTGTTCAATTGAAAAAAGTTCGTTTTTTGCCATGTTGGCATGCCAAATTATAGCACAAATCTCCAAAAACAAATCTCCAATGGTGTGCCAAAGCCAAAGGTCCTGCCAAATTATAGCAATGCCAAAGGTTATGCCAATTTTAGCACATATTTTAGCACATAATATGGCATTGCTAAAATTTGGCATGACCTTTGGCATACCATTGGAGAAGGATTTTTTGAGGTCATGCTATAATTTGGCAATAGCATGAGGTTTAGCATTGTGCATTGGAGATGGTCTAACTTTGAAGTATAGCACACAAATTATTTATTTTTTAAAAACATACCATTAGTTGACGAACTAAGACGATTTCCTCGCTCACAGAAGAGTAAAGAGCACTCATTAATGTAGTGCACAAGGTAGCATCCGGACGCATACATTCACCAGTAGGCAGACAGAGCATTGCAGTGGCATGCAATTCAAGAAATACAGGTTCCATTGATTCATAAATACGGTCTTCTGTGGGAACCAACCATGGATTTTCCTTTCCTATTAACAGAATTCAACAGATTATAATCGGCAAATATTAATACAAACCTGAAGTTTCTACAAGTAATGCTAAGAGTCCATTTGGGATAGATAGCTTTTTCGGGGCCAACAATCACTTATAAGTGATTGGTTTGTGAACGTTTGGATTATCTTTTGCCCAGCTTTTAAAAAACTCTGATTTCTTTTTTATGAAGCAGTAAAAACTGCTTTTAAAAAATAATAAATAAAAAACCTCCAAATTATAGCTTTAGAAAAAAGCTCTTATTCCAAAAAGCGATTATTTTTAAAAACAAACCCAAATAGGCTCTAAATAGATGAGCCCAACTTGACCATTCAAATGAAAAAGTGCAAATGCAGAAACATCTCTGTGTGCAATGCATATGCATATAGCTAAATCAACTCACTTAGAAGCAGAGACAGCAATGAATTCAATGTTTCTTTGGCTGCCGCAGATGCCCTTTCTTTTTCCTCAACAGACAGCTCGAGGGGAGAAATGTTTGCGTTCTCTAACTCAAATTTTAGCCATTTGCGATATGTTGCATCACAAGAGTAGTACTCTCTCTAAACGAAAACGCAACATGATACATGGAATCAGTCCTAGAAGTGATTATTTAATGGGCCAAGAGAAAAGATAGTAGAAACAGCTTGGCAAAATGTAAATACGAAAACTAAAAGATCCATACCCAGTCCTGAAACTCTCGAAGATTCTCGGAAACATCGTGATCCTCGGTGGAAAGAAGAGCGTCTGTTGGCTGTTTCAAAGGCTCAGCAAGTAAACTAAGCAATGTGTGAGCACCTATGGGCATTGCAGGCACCCTCCACATAGATATAAGAGCAAACTCTCTGAACAGGATGTTGCTATACAATTAAGCAAAGTTAATAGAATGGTAAGCCAAGAAGAAAATCACAAAGTTATAAAGAAAATTACTATTCAAGAAAACCCCAACAAGCATGTACCATCGGGAGAAACATCACAAATACTAAGTAATGTGAACCAAATCATTCATCAACAATAGAACCAAACCAAGGCAAAGAAGTATTGATTCAGAAACAGCGACACAGACACCACACAACCCAACGATATGGCAAAACCTAAAAAAAAAAAAAAAAACCACGACACGGCGGCGACACAGCAAATATGAATTATGTATATTTTTTTGAGTATGAACCAATTAACAACGTAACATAAAAATTAAAATATTTTTTAAATAACTGAGAATTAACATGTATCATGAATTACATCCTGTAGGTAATGTGTATTAATCCGCCACGTGGTAGTTGCACACGTCACCAAAAGGGAAACGTATCTCCAACGTCGTCATTACTTATATGTCCACATAGACTACTTACCTACTCACTTAAATCTCCAAGAGGGCCCCACAACTCCACTACCTATAGCATCTACAAGGACAAAGCCCATGATGATGCCCTCTTTTAGGAAGGCTACAACCTCAATACTTGGGAGACCCCAAAGGGCCAAGCCCAAGATAATGGAATGCCCTCTGTAGGAAGGGTGCAGCTCCAACACTTACGATGCCTCAAAGGGCTAAGCCCATGATGGGAGACTCTCTCCATGAATCTCCACGAAGGCCCACTGCTAAGTGTAATTCCAATACTTGGGGCCCTCCACCTCAAAAGGCTAAGCCTATGATGGGAGCCCCAGCCCTTGGGGCCTTGGCACTTTAGAGGGCCATACTCATGGCAATCACAGGAGCCCATAATCAATACACAAACACACATATTCACATGTGGGTCAACCACCCTTAGTCAGGAGCAGTACTGAAGGGTGGCTTGGCCCATTGGGATCTCGAGAGCTCACGGCTAGGTGGCTAGAGTTAAGGGCATCTCCCTAGCTTATGCCTCCTAGGCAAAGCTAGGATTGGTTCCAAAGAGAGAGAGAGACACATGACCTTCACGTGCCCTGCAACCAAGCCTCACAAACCAATTAGGGAGTCCCATGGCTATAAGACCAGCTAGGCCATTAACTTTCCCATTGCCTTATCACTTCAACCTTGTAGCACATTCTGTAGACCAATAACAATATAGCATGATCTTGATACACTCCCTCAATTAAGCCTCTGCAATCAATAACAAACCACCCTTTCGTTGACACACCTGCAGCACCTGCTGCCTCACCTGCCACTCACCAATGCCAGCTTTGCTTTTCTACAGGATCAGTCATTGCTTGACCATCGCCTGGTCAAATCCCATTCAATACCCTCAACTACCTTAAACATAAGCATTTAAGGCCCTCACCCACCTGAGACAGAGGAACCTCTCCTACAGTGCCAGCACACCATACCGACAGAGCCTCCAGTTATATCATATACCCTCACAACCCTGCTATAAATACCAGCCTCCTCATTCAATACATCCAACAACCTGAAGGAACCGGAATCAACCCCAAGCTTGAGCAATTAATCAAGTTCTCACACCTCTTTACTATTGTCCAAGCAACTACCTACCACTCCTCCTCCAACCTCACTCATACCTTAGTACCACTCCTCATACACCTTCACTCCTTCCATACCTTCCACTCATATCCTCACCGTAGGACACCTACTACTTCTCTCACTCTTATTTGGAACTACCTTGGCTCTCACTCGAGCCATGTCCTCTCTGGGACCCATCTGACTATACTACTACTTTTCTATTATTTTACTATATCTTACACTCAATAGCCTGCTTACGTGTTATACCTCTCTTTACATCTCATCCACACTAAAAAGAACTCACACACATCCAAACAACAATACAAAGTAAAGTTATCATAATACAACATTT